>OU538800.1:637500-1262500 GCA_912999815.1 Campaea margaritaria
CATTCATAACACAATAATATTATTATTTATCCTTCGAGAAAACTAGTAATCTAACGGTCCACTGCCTGTGTCTAATTAATAGGATACATACGATATCGCATGCCTTAGCCAACAACAAAGTAGGAAATCTCATTAACCCGCCTGGGATATCCGCGAATTCTAATAAATCACGGCGTTGATGTATTAGGCCGTTGTGTCAGATCGCATCCTAGGCGTGGAAATCAGAAAGTTTGTTCTGCGACTGATTCCTATATTTTTATATCTGTGATGTTTCTGTGTATATCACACACACACATACACACAGTGGTATAATTCATCGATATAATTGTTGTAAAACTGTCAACTACAACTTATTTTTTATGCCTTATTTTTATACCAAACTTTATGTATTGCTTATATTTATTGTAAAACGCTGTTGGGTTACGTTAATAAATTAAATTAAATAAATATCTCCAGCGGGTATTGCAATACTTTGGTCTTTTTTGCCAATATCCGCTGATTGCTTCATTCGTTCGTTTGTTTCTTCGTTCGTTCTTTCGTTCGTTCATTCGTTCATTCATTCATTCATTTATAAAATACAAGAAAGCGTCTGCAATTCACTAACTAAGTAGGATTTTTGTTGTTGTTTGTTGAATGATAGCTTCTGGTATTAGAGTGTGTCAGGCCGCCCCAGGGTTTCTGACGTGGCTGTATTATGTGCTGATTCATACCTGAATAAGAAACATCATTAAGACCGGGTTGTAATGCTATGCGAGCAAGTTACTGCAATCGATCATTAGGCCAATACCATCATTAGGCTTTAGGGTCGCATTAAGCGCAGCAAAACATGGCGGTGTCGCAAGATCGCATATTCATTATATTTTGTTGTTTCGAAACGCACCTTTACCAATTTCTTCAGTGAATTTTCGATTTTATTCATTTGTTTTTATTATATTGGAAATTTTATATTCAAGTAGATAACGATGTTACAAATTTCAAATGCAATGCAAACGTTTAGAATTTGTTACACGCCCATCAGAGTTTTATTTGTAATATCGCCTTTTGTTTATTTCACAGTTGAATAAATCCAATGTTATTGTAAAAATACTTCTTTACACTTTCTTCTTTTTACTTTTTTCTTTTTCATGATAAAGTATACATAGGTATTGTAGGGGTAAGCGCCGCGCTTACCACAGTCAAACGGACCTTATCCCGTCCCTCGGTTCCATTAAAAAACCCCCACATCACATTCCATCATCTAAACGCTCCTTAATTCTTCTGACGGTTCCGTATAACCTAAGGCCGTATCGACAGAGGGTGGCTTTGATCTGACCCATGTCACGGAGGTGTCAGCACAGATGATTTGAAATAATAGCACTGTTGCGCGTCGATTCCTTCCGAACATTGACGTTTTGTGAGTTACGTTTCTTTTATCTAACAATACAAGGTCATCTTTGGCGGGAAACCAAAAAATTTGGTGGGAATCGTTTTAATTTTTTTATTTTTTTTTTCTCAAAGTATTTATTTGCTAGCTTTGCCACGCGGTTTCACCTGCGTGTAGTATTATACCGCATGAACTATTCATTTTTCCCAACCACTGAATTCTCACACATTGAAACGTGATAAAAAATAAACAATCTTCGAAAACATCCCTTGCTAATCGCTCGTTATTTACAGGACCTACCCCTGGGCTTTCAGTGCACACATTTAATTTCATCCCTCGTTTCCTACCCCGGCTCGTATGGGAATAGCTAATTAAAACACTTATCTCTGATTTAGCGGTGTAGTGTAAATAGTAGGGGTAGACTTTAGTGTTAATCTGTGGTTTTGGTGTAATTAGGAAAGGGTATAATTACCATGTTCTATATAAAATTATTACAGAGTGACTTGGCAACGAGATAGAAAACTTTTTTAGTGGGAGGCCTCTTCTGCAAGAGACCGCCTGGGGAAGTACTACACTTTTGCCAGATATTCATCCGCCAAGCAGTAGTGTGCAAACATGTGTTTCGGTTTGAACGGCATTGTTTCCAGCCAAATTACTCGGCATATGAGACTTTAGAGCCGATGTCTCAGGGTGACGAGCGCAGTGCAGTGCCGAGTCGAATTATGCAATGCAAAGTTCTGGCACTGTAACTGTTATGGGCAGGCGTAGCGCTTACCATCAGGTGAACGACTTGCTCATCACTCAGACAAATGAAAAATTTAAAAAAATACGAGTACTCTGCTCACGAAAGTGAGGAGAGACCCGTGCCCAGCAGTGGGACATTATGGGTTGATGAAGAAGATTGAAGACGAGTACTTTCTAGTCTCCGTACATTACGCCAAACGCCCCGCAAAACGCTCCATCAAACCAATTAACGTCCTACAATCATCAGCAAACTCCAACGATATTAAAATACCACTCAAACTCCAGTTTTACTTCGTTGTTCAGTTTTTGAGAGCAAAACAAATTAGCTCCTTTTGTTCGGGAAGGTCAGATATTAAGTTTTGGTCCGCAGATCTTTAGAGATAAGTTTGGAGGGATTAATTTGAGGATCTCCAAGTACCTATTAAATTTAAGATCTGTGTGGAAAGAGCTTGGCTTGGCTAATAAGGGTGAGTTTGGGATGATTAATCAGAGCTTACAACCATAATTTGATACTCGAGAATTATGGCATAGCTTGTATGTATATAAATAAATAGACCAGATCTATACAATGTGTGTGGCAAGTTGATATGCTATGATATTCCAATAAAGGAGGCTAAAGTATGAAATATCTGGTTAATTAGATTTCAACGTGGCGTAGTACAAATATCGCTCGAAATCCCATTGAAATAATGCCCAATTCAGCGCGCACTTCAATTTGGCTGTTACGTCAAACACTTCGTCGAAATGTAGCGAAAAAAGAGAAAATAATACCTGTTTTTCATTATGGACACAATTGTTTGATTGAGGAATCGTTTAAATATACTTTCAAGATATTTAATTTTATCTATCAATTGACATACATATGAATAAAATCACAGAGTAAATATTTGAGTGAAAGTTATTTTCATTTATTAGTGTACACTTTTTAAGAAACCACACACACCATGATTTAGTTGCCCACACACACATAACAACAAAACCTACACACACCCTCACGCCCTCTCTCGCAGACTATCCGCCACTCACACATACGCTGCGAATATTTATTAAAAGAGCGAAAATTTCTTAGTAATATTTCAAAAACCGCACTTGGGTCAAAGTGGCTATTTTACAATTACCCTCTATTTCTATACATAACATCCTACCACATGCTACCAAGAGCCGTCCAGTTTCAGTTGCCTGTGGTTTGCGGTCCACCCGCCCCTGACATTAGCCTACTCTGTGAGGCCAAACCAAACAAAATCTCAATTTGACAACTCCAAAATAATTGCCGTCCCTTTCGTTCTCATGAGGTTGAAAAGTGACAACAAATAATTTGACAGGACTAAATTAAAAATGTCGACTAATGTAACTACGGGATTGGCACCCGAATACGCCATACAAATACCCTGATTTAATTACTTACACTATAGAATAATGATAATTTATTCGTCTGCTTGACGAGACAAGCATGTCGTTCACCTAATGGTAAGCGCTACGCCTGCCCATAACAGTCACAGTGTCACCTAGAACTTTGCATTGCATAACCCTGCGCGGCACTGCACTGCGTTCTTCACCCAGAGACATCGGCTCTAAAGTCTCATTATGCCTAGTAATGCACGAAATCAAATAGATAGATATTAACGATATTTTTTTTTACTTATTATAATTATTTTCGATGTAAGCTGATATCATAGATATGACTCCGCTTTGTTTCAAAACAAAAATAAGAAAAAAAAAAATAAAAAAGTACTAATGAATTTTCTATTCTATTCTTTTCCGAAACATTATTCAACATTTCTGTCTTAACCAACACACTATACACTTAAGTTACACTCACCCAACACCCGGATTTGAAATCAAGTGTCAAAAGCTACGTCATAAACCTTTCTAGAAACCTTCATAAAGATAAACTAAAGAACTAAGTACCGACTCAAGGCCAGCCCTTTTTATACCATGTTAAAATAGCCGAAAGCCCGAACCCGTATCACCCAATAGTTTGCCAACCCTATATTTAGCGATTTTAGGAGGGTTTCAAGTAAAAAGCTACGGCAGCCCTGCAATTACTAAAATGTTCTACTTGAAACTTCTCTAGACACCAGCCACACTTAACTGTGGTAATAGACGCTCTATGAGCCTTAGCACTCGTGGGTGGCACTTTAAACATCGGCGATGTCGCGGCTGCATCGCATTTTATCGTCACCACACGAAACGATAACGGACTCTCAATAAACAGGATAACGTGTCGTAACGATCTAATGTGCGAACCCTAGACTTTAGGCACTGCTTAGACCTTCCGAAGAGAGCTAAAAAAACCCGATGCTAAAAATATCGTGTGTGCTTAGGTCCATGTTATACTAAATTATATTACTATTGAGCCTTTTGGGTCTAGACGTAGGCCACATCGCCTATTTTAAGGACTTGGGATCTGGTCGATTGTCGAAATGCTGGCTTTTATTTTGGTCAAAAACTAAGCATTTGGGGAATGGTGCTTACTCATACGATAACAAGTTTGTTGGGTTATGGTAAATTTTATTTCTAGATTTAGGTTGTTAGTGTAATTTATCATTATCATTATTGTTTTTCTTTTGTTTGTTCTAAAATAAAAATGCTCAATTGAATATTAAGCATACGTAGAGCATATTAAGCATACTACATGCGTAGTCTACCAGCTCAGTCCTCGCCGCCACCAAACCATTTTTACTTTGAAGTCAGCTGGACGGCGCGTGGCGGCAAACAATTTACCTAATTACTCTAAAAAAAAGTCGACATTTCACGAATACGAACTATTCTAGTTTTTGTCGACTTTAATTTAGGCCGGTATTCCAGAACGACGCTCAGTTTGATTCAAGACCACACCCGGACACTTCATACAAATAAGTTGATTTGACAACTTACTCTTATAAATTTTGTATTGGGAGGTCTCTTCTGCAAGAGACCGCCTGGGGAAGTACCTTTGCCAAATATTCATCTGCCAAGCAGTAGTGTGCAAACATTACTGTGTTCCGGATTGAAGGGCACTGTTTTCAGCGAGATTACTGGGCATTATGAGACTTTAGAATCGTTGTCTCAGGGCACAGTGCAGTGCCGCGTAGGATTATGCAATGCAATATTCTGGGTGGCACTGTAACCGCTATGGGCAGGCGTGGCGCTTACCATCAGGTGAACGACTTGCTCGCGAAAGAGCCAAAAAAGTAAAACGGTCCAGCAGTGAAAGTGTTAATAGATGTCATAATAATATTTAATGTTATATCAACTTCGTTGTACTCAGGAGATGTCTGTTCTTAGTTATTAAGTTATAAATTATGCAAAGGCTTTAACTGTGCAGTATACAACAGCTTTAAAATGTGTCCAAGTTCTAAACCGTTTCTTTCGTTAAAGTTCCGAAGGCATCTATTTAAGTATAAAGCAATCTAAGTTACGTTACTTGGTTCCGCGCAATTGTAAATAGGTCGGGTGCGAGGCTGCGTGGAAAGAAGTTAAACTTACTTGCTTGTAGTGGTCGGCTCTTCTGTAAGAGTCCGCCTGGGGAAATACCACATCTTTGCCAGATAATCATCGGCCAAGCATATTATCGAAACATCACTGTATTCTCGTATAAAGAGCACTGTTTACACAGAAATTACTGAATACAGTGCCGTGCTAGTTTTTACAATGCAAAGCTGTGGCACTGCAACGGTTATAGGCAGGCATGACACTTACCATCGAGTAGCTCGTCTCGTTATTCAGTAGTAGTAATAAAAGTCTCATCTTCATCATCAACCTATATTGTCCCACTGCTGAGCTCGGGTCACCCCTTGCTAGGAGGATTAGGCTGTAATCCACCACGGGGGCCCGGTCCGGATTGGTGGAATAAAAGTCTACAAAGGGTGAAATCTATAAAGCTGAGCCAAATTTAAGTTTACTATAAGGCCGGTTTTAGTGTTCGACCGACCGTCGGTGCGTACGTCGGTCACGCTTGTCATGTCAGACAAACAGAGTAATGCTAGGTTCACATTTGTCTGAAGTGTCGTGTCGTGATGCTTCAGATAGGTATCGGCTTCATGCATTTAACACGAGCCGTCACAACACAGTGCATCAGAGAAATGTGTATGTTACCATCTTAAATTTATGAAACCGATTCCTTTCTGGTGCATCACGACACGACACGTCAGACAAATGTGAACCTAGCTTTACTTTGGCATTTATAATATTAGAAGGGATTATCTCGCATTTTTTCAAGCTATGAAACTTTTGTTTCGTTCGTGAGTCCAGGTCGAGATTAACATTTTTAGAGGTTATCGGATGGTTAGGTTACTTTTAAACACCTTTATCTTTCTATAACTGATAAGGCCATGCCTCACGCAGTTCACTTTGCATGTTGGTTAGATTAAAATACCCCACCCGTCCTAATTGAGCCTGCGAAGGGCTTGGAAGGGCCAGTGTTACTATAGCTTAACTCTGTAGGTATAGAGTTAATGGCCCTTCGTATCATTCCTTTGTCATTGATGAGGGCCTTTTTACTGGCCTTTTTTCGAGCCTCGTTTTATGACGTCCTCAAGTTAATAGGATCGTGGAAGCGAAGCTTATTCTGGTTATGTAACTTGGAAGGGCAGAAGTTACTTCAAGTTGCGTTTGATGATTTAAACTTTATAGAGGGTTATCTTATCTCTATCTTACTGGGTAGGGGTTAATTTCCTGTTAATAAGGCGTAAGGGTTAATAAGGCGCCGATTAACGTCACTTTCGTTCATTTTTATCGAAGTGACAGGGCCACGCGACGCTGTCTGCAAAATGTCTAAATCTGGCAGCGCCGCGCGGCGCACAGCTCGCAGCGCTTCATTGATAATTAATTCGCCTAAGACCAATATTATTATTGTCATATGTTGTACAAATATTAACACACAAACCCACTCACGCCCGCATTAATATCGACGACAACATACTGTGAAAATAAATAACGTCTAGACTCATACAAAACAAACATGAAATGTTGAGATTTACATGATATCATCCTCCTAGAGCAAACTACATTATTCAACGTTATTAAAACTTTCTCTACATGTCTCGTAGAGTCCTGTACGGTTATAATGTATCTGGTTTTATTGCTCTAGGTGTAGAATTCGTAATCCACTACAGTTGAGTGCCTCAGGGCGAGCCATGTCGTTAAGGGAATCTTAATTAGTTATACTTATCGACCGCAACGTCACTTAGCGTCAAGTGTTTGTCGAATAAGGTCAGGGCCGGCATCTGGCGTCAGTGTTTATCAAGATATCAACTGAACAGGTTTTGGTGAAATTTGGTTAATAAACGCTTTAATAATAATAATAAACGGAATAATAATATGTAGAATTATCTATATCCCGTAAAATTTAACGGTTCTTGTAGGGTCATCGCCATAGCGCAGAAATTTTGAAAATAAAATGTATCTGGTTACGTTATCTGATGTTGGTTGCCAGTGGTTCACCAATGGATGGATTTCGAATTTGGTGGTAGAGCCACTTATCTTGTACGAGTTTCCTCCAAAAGCTGATCATCATCATCGTCATCATCATCATCAACTAACCCATATCTGCTGAGCGCCGATCACTTTCGACGATTAGGTTCATGTAAATAATTATTATGTTGGTATTGCCAGTTACTCATTTATTTAATTGATCATAATTGTATTATGTTTTATTGTTTCTATCGTTGGAGGCGTTTGAGTAGTCCAAATTTAAACTGAAAAATATGACTCTTCCTGACATCTATTGGCGAATAATAATACTACCGAGCAAAGCTCGGTCATCCAGGTACTTTGTACTTATATTTGACTAGTAAATGTGCTTTATTATCGTCTACTTACGAATGGTTTGAATTTTTAGGAAAAAGATATTTGAAATGGAGTAATGAAAGCATCGTGAGAAAACCCACATACCGACCCGAGATTTTTTTCAGAGGTATATCCACCAATCCGGACTGGGCGCGGGCCCCGTGGTGGATTACGGCTTAACACACCTCACGAAAGTGAGAGGAGACCCGTGTTCAGCAGTGGGACAATATGGGTTGTTGGTGATGATGAATGAAATAATATTTATTATTTATACCTGAAACCGGAAGGTAGAATTTCACCGTTACCGACCGTTCCAGTTTCAACTACGCTAAAGAGGTATTAAATAACTTAACGGTAATTAAATCATACTAAACGGCTCAGCCGTTACAACGGCGTTAAGCTGATGTTGATTGATGACTGTTCGTAATTGCCGTAATTGAGATGAAAACGGATTGTTGGCTTCAGTGATTATAACTTTAAGGCTTGAGTTATCAAGTTTTGATGAAGTGATGACGTTGGCAGGGATTTATATTTCCCAATGTCTGTAGCGAGCTGTTTATTTATTTATTTAAGGTGGTTCGTTTCTGTTATGGCGGGAAATTTAAATTTCAACCAGTTTTTTTTCGTCTTTAGAGCTACACCGGGTCACTAATATAAACGAGACTGTATTTCGCGCCAACCGTAAATCATTATTTTCGTTTTTATGTTGAAATATTTAGCACTAATGCACCGTATCAATATGCACATGTAAAACAATTCACATGCTTGATCGAAACAAGCCTGCTGGGTACTTATAGAGTCATTCTGTAACACCCTGTATATAAAAAAAATTATTGTTATAATAATAATAACGCATCTCAATTAGATACCCCTAACTAGTATTCCTGTCTAGGGAATCAGGAACTACGGCTGACAGATGAGACTGTTTTGACTTCCTGGAGCCTCACGACGAACAGTTAAATCTATCCCGTTTAGGGCCTTAAACTAAACTGCCCTGCTAACTGTCACCACCAATATCGCTCAGCGTTCATAAGTCGACCAGAGACGTTTATCTAAAGAGATCGGAACAATTTGTTAGCATTTATGGGAGTTTATATAGCTCCATCTCATTCTCTTTTTCTCTCATTCTCTTCAGTCTATTTTTGAGTGACGTCACGTCACGTTTGTCATTTATGAGTGTGTGGTGCCAATCTAGGCCGTTCAGTTCAAGGCCTTAAAATGAACTGCATGGAATAAGAATAAGTACATGGTCACTCCCCAGCGCACGTCTCTCCTAAACCACGTACTTTATTTGGTTTTACCTGAGATATAAGATCATTTGAAGATACTTTGGCTTTTGATACGTAATATATTAAAGGTAATTGCAAAATAAATATCTATATTCCGGAATACAGAGTTGTTTGCGCTGTGCACACTGTAACTAACGCTTAACAGTCACAAGTATATTAAAAAGATAAACAGAATATATGTGAAACAAATTATTTGGAAACTCATATTCTGGATCACTTATCGGCTTTGCGATTTTTCCGTTATTCTCGAGTTTATCTTTCTCCTTATTTAGGACTTCGAGGGATTTGGAAAGATTTATCGTATAACTTTTGTGATAGATTGAGTAATTTATTACGACTGGTAGGTACATAGCTAACTACTTAGCTTATCTCTTGTATTGAGTGATTAATAAGATAACTTGACAGCTAAGAACTTTTACGGCATAAGGGCTACGGCTTGAACCTAAGGTTAACATTTAGAGGAGATTTCTGTAATTTAACCTCGAAATTTTAGTTTCTTAATCTTCTAAACAGCTGTACAGTGGAGATTAAACTTTTAATTAATAATTTAACTTGTAATAGTATAAATTTTTACATTTTTGAAGTTAGCATTCAAAATTATATTTTAAAAAGTGTGTCTTTAAAAAAGAAACGGAGTGTCAAAGTTTAGTAAAGTGCAGATGAAGCCGAGGCGCAGCTAGCACTAAATAAATTCAATCCGAAATGTCAAATGTCGCGTAAGCGTGATTCGGCTTATAGCATATCTATGTACGTATACGGCTATTAAGACCTCCGTAGGAGACATCGGCTTGATGTATGGCGGGTCATAATGCTGGGGCCGGGATATATCCGTACCCATACAATATATTGTGGAAGAAACTGCATATACAATTGTTGTTTTAGACCGTCGACGTTGAGTCAGAAAAAGCAGTGGCAAATTTTGGCTTCAATTTTATTTTTTACTTTGCGCCCCGCTGTTTCACCCGCGTTATTCGTCTCCCGCAAGCATTGCATTTCCGAGGTTAAAAAACCACCCATGTCACACATGAACATAAACTACTGAAGATCATGAAAAAATCTAAAGTAAAAACCAAAGTCAAGCCGTGACTTCATACAAAAATCATACAAAGAAAAAAGCGAGTTCAGGTTTTCCCAATTTTTTCCAATTTTTCTAGCTATTTTTCCATTTTTTTTTTTTGTTTCCTGGTTGGAGCATTTACGAACATTTTAAAAAAAATGAATAGGCCAATCGGTTAAGTCGTTCTCAAGTTATGGCGTGACAAAGGGAAATAGGGATTTATTTTTCACCCCCGACGCTAAAACGACGGGGTTTGTGTGTGCGCGTGTGTGTCTATGTCTATAGCATCGTAGCTCCCGAACGGTTGAACCAATTTTGTTTTTTTTTTTTTTTTTTATGTTTGTATATAATTATAATATATTAGATAGATTTATAGACACACATCCGTACGCCAACTTGTAGATCATAAAACTTGGTAACTTTTACATACTCGATATAACGGTGACTCCTGCCAAGCGCGAAGTTAAGGGCACTCAGGCACATTAAATAATAAATGGTCCATTATAAAGTTTGGGAGCCGATGCCCAGCCATCATTACTCATGGTCGCGCGGCGCTCGCCATCATTTGTTATGTTTAAACTGTATACTCTGCCGTTTGTTGTGGAACAGTTACTTAGGATTATTACCATAGAGATTAAATTTATAGTTGTTGGCCGACCGATAAAATAAAACAACTAAACTTTTTTTTTATTTGACTCGGTGACGAGATGAGCAAGTCGTTCGCCGGGTGGTAAGCGCTACGCCTGCCCATAACAGTCACAGTGCCACCGAGAACACAGCAGTGCATAATCCTGCGCGGTACTGCACTGCAGTGGAAACAATTCTTTTCCAACCGGAACACAGTAATGTTTGCACACTACTGCTTGGCGGATGAATATCTATCAACGGTACTTCCCCAGGCGGTCTCTTGCAGAACAGGCCTCCCACTACAAAAAATGTGACATTAACGACCTCTTAAATATATAAAAAAGGTCCTAATGATAAATAATTTGTATGTTTTTTTGTTCCAGGTACATACCTACGTTACGTAAAAAGTGACAATTCCCCGATCCATCAAAAAACGGTTGTATAATGTAAGTCTGCACGAAATCCGCTGTTTTAGTTTTAAAAATGTAGTAAATAAAGGAATCAAATAAAAATCCCTTTATTGTAAACCAACAAGAAACGCAATTTAGAAAACAACAAAAGTTTAACATAAGAAGTATAATGTGTGGTCTTATTGCGTAAAGCCAATATCTTCCAGACAACATTTTGATAGACAGGGAAAAATCGTTTTCAAAATTAATTACAAAAAGCCATGTAAAGTACTTAAGTATAATTATGATCCTCAATAATTATAAACCTCATCATCTGATTATATTATGTAACATACTAAATGGAAGCACCTGATTCCATAACGGAAATATCATATTCCAGCGACCCGGAACAGTTCATTACGTAAAATCATGTAAACCCTAATTAACAAGGTAAACCTCTACACTTAACACATACAAGCGTATAATTCGAAGTAATCAAGCCACGTGGAAACCAAATGTTTAAAAAGCTATTTAATTTGAAGTTATTATAATTGGTACAAAAATTAGAGAGTTTTAATTAAAGGCGGCCTCGGGAATTTTGCGCCCGTATTCTGAGTCAATATAAACCGAGTCTAAGAGGTCAGGTGTCTTTCTCAAAATTATGTCAAATTATTAAAGGGCATGAGAAGAAAAAAAAATTAACGAGGTGTTTTTTGACGTGAGGTGAGGTGAGGCATTTGACCGCTATCTCACCTGATGGTAAGTGTCAATGCGATCTACGAAGATGCACGCTTACCTAAAAGTAACCTGTTCATTCGTGACTTGAAGACTCCCAGGTTGTAACTATCGAGAAACACAGACTCAGGCAAGGAGTTCCACTCCTTTGCTGTACGCGGTGGTAGCTTAGTGGGAGAACGTCCGCCTTCGAAAGAGAGGATTTGGAAAAAGGAGAAATCCCAGTAAAGGCACGTAAGCACCAATGTGATTCCGGCAAAACATATGTAGGTACGCAATTATCACTCAATTTTCGGTGAAGAAATACATCGTGAGCAAACGCCTGAGAATTGTTGCTGAGGTGTGTGATCCAGCAATCTGGACCAGGCCCCTGTGATTGACTATTGCCTAATCTTCCTCACAAGAAAGAAGGGAGTCCCATGGTCAGCAGCGGACCGATATAAATTGACGATGAAAAAATGCGAAGAAGTAAGAGAAAAATTTTAAAGCATTTATTTCCTTGTTTAGTCGATGCCGCTGGTGACAAGAGGGCTGGCTCATTTCTCGCACAGTGACGTGGAAATGCAGCCAGTGTTCTTGGCGCCATGCCTCGTGAACTGTTAGATTTTTAAGTTATAGTTAGTTTTCTGTTTAATTATTGTTATTTAATTTGTGTCAGCACATCAATAAAATTTATTACCTCAACTCTTTTTTTCAGTTTTTTAATTATTCGAAGCTGGCTCGCGTTAAATGTCATTTAACGCGAGCTGAAAAGCACTCCAACGGGTCAAGAGTTAAAACCCATTATGTTTTCCAATGTTAATGGGTTATTTTTTGCATTTACACTTTCAAACAGTCCAAAGGCATTTCAGCATGTTAAAAGCCGAATGAAAGCAGTTTTTGCTTGTAGCTCAAAGCACTTTCGTCGTTTTTAGAAAATATTGACATACGCGTAATAAAAGCAAACAAATTCAAGGGGAATTTGCACGATTCGTAAAAAATTCGTCGTAAAAATACGCTCTTATTATTTTGGCTTAGTAACTTCATCGTCAAGCTTAGTAATAGCACAGTTTTTAGGTAGACTGTACGGTTAAATAAACATACAATTATGTTGAGTCTACAAGACCGAACAAATCGGAAAGCTCTATAGTTTTTTTTTTACTTAATATAACATAGGTACAGTTACGTCTTTCGCCTTTTTCCGTTGGTATAGGCAGAGAATACATATTTCTACATGCTACGATCCCAGAGATACATGCTAGATATCAGACAGGCTTTAACACTTTGACCGCTGAGACGTTTTGCTTGTCTAGCCACAAGTGCGGCTCTGCACGCTCCATTGTGTTTTCCCATACAACAAACACAACAGTTGTGTTTTCCCGCACTCGCGCCAAGTTGTGAAAAACACGACAATTGTCTATCTAGTGATGATTGCTGACGAGTATGACAGTATTAAATAAGTTATTTTTTTCGATTCGTTGTCCTGTTCGCTCGTCTGGTAGTAGCTTAAGAAAAAAGCAAATAGCCGCTTCCCACGCGACGGCCGCCGTTTTAGCCAATTTAATCACAGGCTTCCCATTAACTTACGATTCACTTTATTTACTTCCAAAGAAAAGTGTATAGAGTTTACTTTCACGTAGTAATGTTCTCTTTTCTTTGTAACCTGCAATGAGTAAAGTTGTTACGGCTTCATTGCGAGCGTGGAAGTAATTTGTATGATTTTATGATTGTGAATTACGATTGACAGATCGATCTCGAATGTAGTGACGTGTCAGAGTTTATCAATCTGCCGAAGGATAATGTATGACATGAATCTACCACTACTGTCTATTGGTTTTAACATTTAGGCACCGGTACGGACCGTGTATGTTTTCCAGCAATGGCGTGCCGTCTGTGTGAGCCGCACTGTAGTAGCGCCGCGTTAAACACACACGTCTGGTTCACCACAGAGCTGACATGTAAGCTGCGCTAACACAACAGGTGTGTTTTCAGCAGTGAACATGTTAAACGCCCCTTCCGAAACATAGTAGCGCTTAGGTGTTATCGCGTTCACCCTTTATCTTATGGCTAAGGACGGTTTCCTTGAGATAACTAGTAATATTTCCATTAACGTTTGCGCACTACTGCTTGGTCGTTAAATATCAGGTAGATCAGGTATCTCTTGCAGAAGAGGCGCAACTTCAACTACGTGTATCTCCTCAATACAAGAACGGACAAAAATCTACGTGGGCCCTTTTTTACCAAACTAGGGTGCAAACTAAGAGATTTATTTGCAAAAGTGTTATTCTACGAAATAAATGTTCCACAATCCGCGAAGGAGTATAAATTCGTCTTTATTTCTGTGCCTCATTCGTCTTATTCGTGAGAATAGAAGCAGATTTGCTGCCTACGGAATATTTATGGTATCAGTGGTAGACTGAAGGATTTACATTAGCATTTCCGCTACCTTTTGCTTAAATTAGACGTATTGTCAGCTGCCGCATATAGATGGCGCTACAATCTACGCGACTTTTAAGTGACGACCTATTTTAATAAAATCGCCAGAATTATCACTAACAAGCTATCAATGTAACTTTACGTAGAATTCAAAACATCAAAATAAAAATTCATATAAATTTTTCATTTATCATAATCCATCAAGCCGTTTAGGCTGTAGGACGTGTCATGGGATCATGCATACAAAGCACGACCCAAAAACATAGCCCGCTTTTG
This sequence comes from Campaea margaritaria, assembly GCA_912999815.1. Lineage (NCBI taxonomy): Eukaryota > Metazoa > Arthropoda > Insecta > Lepidoptera > Geometridae > Campaea > Campaea margaritaria. Next base: position 652,165 of record OU538800.1, read on the forward strand.
AGCAGTCGGGTAAATAGTATCAGGAAGTATAGAACTCAGCTGCATATGTTGGGAACTCAGTTTTGTTTTTGATCCGCTGAACATAGGGTTCTGCTGAAGTCACTAACTTAAGAAATCGAAGATAGATTTATCTCAATGTACACTGCCTTAAAAGGTAGGTATTTCCAAAGCGACACCATACTTCCCTCTTACATGTCTGTAACATTCTATTTGTGGTGGTAGGCCTCTTTTGCAAGAGACCGCCTGGGGAAGTAACACCTTTGCCAGATATTCATCCGCCAAGTAGTAATGTGAAAACAATACTGTTCCGGTTTGAAGGGCACTGTTTCTAGCGAAATTACTGGACAATTATGAGTCTTTAGAACTGAAGTCTCAGGAAGACGAGCGCAGTGCAGTGCCGCGCAATATTATGCAATGCAAAGTTCTGGGTGGCACTGTAATTGTTATGGCCAGGCGTAACGCTTACCTTTTTACTCCTTTTTACCTTGTTACTCTGACATGGGTCAAACTGTTGGTACAGCCGGTGTCTAAATAATGCAAGCGTTAAATTATCTTTATTTCTCTTTGTAGTGTTATTTTTTGCTTTGTATGGATTATTTAAGTCTGAAATTTACTAAATCTTATTACTAAAATTAAAATGACTGAAATGACTAGCGGAGACGTACCAAAGACCACCTAAAAGTTCTTAGGAACCAAAGGAGAAAGAAGTGACCGTGTTCAAGCCTCCGATTTTACGCCTAAAAAACAACCCTTTTCAGAACCCAATACTATCTTCGCTTGAGCTTTAGTACTGACCCCTCCATTATAGTTGAAACATTGATTCAAATAAAAGAGTCACCGTTGAAAAAAGCCTTCCAGACAGCTTATTTCTTTCTTGGAAGTAGCAAATTGTTTAAGTGTAAATGGCCACATTACCACCGGGCCGTTGTAAGAAAAGGCACTCTAAGTGGGAACTCAATTACACCATCAGTGTTTCCACAATTCCGTAACGTCGTAATCAACTGTACGAACTAGTTGAGAAATCTTCTTCTACCCCCAAATTAGTCCAGGTGAACAGATAGGTTCGCCTAATGGACGCCTTTTTATAGTGGGAGGCTTCTACTAGATATTTATCCACCAAGCAGTAGTGTGCAAACATTACTGTATTCCGGTTTAAAGTGCACTGTTTCCAGCGAAATTACTGGGCATATGAGACTAGAGCTGATGTCTCGGGATGACGAGCCCAGTGCAGTGCCACGGAAAATTATGCAATGCAAAGTTCTGGATGGGCAGACGTAGGACTTACCATCAGATGAACGACGTGCTCGTCTCGTTACTCAGTCATATAAAAAAATGAAGGTGGAATTTGAGCACATTGGTCAGGCTGTGATGCGAAATATTTTTCTTATTTTGGGTAAGAGAGACGGCTGCCGTGGCATAAGTGGATGAAGAGCCGACTGCAAAGCGTGAGGTGGCGGATTCATTTGCCGCACAGATATTTGTTCTGAGTCTTGGTGTCTGCAGGACCTTGTTGTTTCTGATTCCCTAGATACAGGGAATCGGTAAGGGTCTATGTATGTTATTGTGACGCTTCATTAATAGTATTATGATTATTTATCGAAGTAAAACTTCTTTACGCACGCTTGACTTGGGGAGTAAGCTGGTGAATGCGTTACGAAAAATGTGATCGGGCGAGGCGAACGGAAGTTAAGAGGGAGATATAAGAAAGTAAAATAGAAATAGAGAGAGTAACGTTTCGTATATTTTTTTAAATATCTTTTATAAAAAAAGTTTATTTTTTATTTTTTTAGACTAAGCTTTACTTCATTTTTTTATATTTAAGCGAGTCTGCTCTATATCACAAATACATAGCTTTCCATCTAATCCAATGCATTTCGGCCTAATTTATTGCCTACCTAAATAAAAGACCCAGTTATGTAAGTGACATTTCACTGATGTGAATTCACATTCACTGTCCAGTATTACGGTTCCACGCTCTGTTTTCAGTGTTCACAGGTGAATATTGGGGAAAGTTCCCGGAGAGAGGGGAGGCGGGGGTAAAGATTTGCGGAATGTGTTGGGCAGATACGTGCGTAGGGTTTTTAATGGCGGCCTACTGGGACAGATGTGTTTTGGGATTGGATAGTGAAGTTAAAGGTATGTTCTTATCTCATTTAATGGAGAAGTAGCAATTTGGTACGCGCGAGCGTGTCCCTTAATCTAGAATGACGTAATGTTTAGTTTGGATCTTGACTTGGAGGTAGATTTTAATGAAAATTTCCGCCTTATCTTACGTTCAAGTGCGATAGTCTACTTAAATCAACTATCTTGTAGTGGGAGGCCTCTTCTGCAAGAGACCGCCTGGGGAAGTACCACACCTTTGCCAGATATTCATCCGCCAAGCAGTAGTGTGCAAACATTACAGTGTTCCGGTTTGAAGGGCAGTGTTTCCAGCAAAATTACTGGGCATATGAGACTAGAGCTGATGTCTCAGGGTGACTAGCGCAGGAATATGCAATGCAGTATTCTGGGTGGCAATGTGAATGTTATGGGCAGGCGTAGCGTTTACCACCAGGTGAACGATTTCTATATCCTGCATCAGAGTAGAAATATTATATTTCTCTAACAACGACCCTTTACTAAATCAAACTTCTTGTTAAGAATATTGAACAACTTCGTCACTTCAGCGCCCATCGGAAACAGACTGATTTACTAGAAAACTTTTAACAATTCACCTCTCATCACAGAAGACATAATACTACAATCAGAATGGACACTCCACAAACCGCAATCATGTTCCCCGCAGCTCTACCCGCAATTCGGAGGGCAAGCGGGAGGTCAGTAACGGATTAGTTTTACTGAGCATTTGAGACTTTAGAACCGATGTATCAGGATGACGAGCCCAGTTCAGTGCCGCGCAAAATTTTGCGATGGAAAGTTCTGACGACATCAGAACGTCGTCGTCGACGTTCTGAGTGACGCTATAGCTGTTATGGGCAGGCGTGACGCTTAACATCAAGTCAATGACTTGCTCGATTAGTTACTTAGTCCCACACAAAAAAAAAACATGATGCTACCCAGGCTGTCTTGTACTCGAAGAATTACGAACGCACTTGGCTCGTGTACAAACGTCATTTATATACGGGTTGTTAAATTAGATTTCGTGTGAAGTGTCCGGGGTGTGTTTCCATGCCCGTCGCGAGTCATCGAAGGCGCAGATTGGAAATTTTAATAACGATCACGAACTTCTGGAACATTTCCTGTTTTATTATGGAACGCTTGGCGAACTTCGAAAGGCGTTTTCCAATAAACCTTGACACCATAGACTTGGTGTTTTTGACGCTTCACTGTGGAATTTTGGTTCATTATAGGTAGAATTTTTCATTTGAACTGTCAAGATAACTGAAATAGTTTGTGCAGGGTCAAACAAATAAAGAACTGAGTGTTAACGTTTTTATTAATGTAATCAAATAAGTAGATAGCTTATCAAAATGTTCAATTTTCTTTCTTCTCTTCCGACAGATATTTAAAGCTTACTTGATTCTTCATACTCGATTGGTTCCAAAGCTCGTATATCAGACATTCTTTGCGCGGACTTCGTTGTCTGCTAACAAATGAAAGAAAAAGAAATGAAAAACTTTACGTAAATTCTCACCAAGTTCTGAGTGAACGATATTACAATTGTAAGGAAATTGGAAGCTCGGATTACTTTTTTGTGCCTTGTCGTAGGGGAAAATAATAAATACAAAGTCAACTTGTATTTTTGCTAACTCCGCTCGTTTACTGATTCTTCTCGTATGAAGCGCTGGTGGGTCTTGTTAAGAGAATGCTGAAGTAAGTTGTGTTGTTTGTACTCCTCTTCAAAGAATTGTTGTTGGACTTTTTAATGAGAGATGGGGCATTAACAGTTTGTGTTCTGTGTTTGTGTTTTGTACTTATTTTTCTGTTTGTTGTTTTTCGAGTGAGATTGTTTCGTCGTCTAATAACCGAGCTAGTCAGTCAGCCTAGGCCTGTTGCGTGACTTCATCATGAACCCATATCAGCCCACTGCTAAACAGGGGTCTTCCGCACTATCATGAAGTAGAGTTAATGGAGTTTCCTTTTCCTGTGCGAGAGTCAAGCATGAGTCACCACTTGAAAGGGTAATGTCCTTTTTCAAACTCAAATCTTAATCAGTTAATCATTACTTTAGTAGATCATAATTTATTTTTCTCTATGCATATATTATGAGACTTGTAAAAGTGCGTTATTTTTGCCTTCTTGCAAAAAATAATTAGTGTTTTGAGTTTTAAAAGTTACGCTAAAACTCTCTCAAAGTAACATGAGTGATTATTTCTCACCGCCATCTTGAAATTGTTCTACTGAGCCAAATGTGCTTAAAAGTACAAAATTAATTTTACGGCAGTTTATTACGTTATTTCCATATAACGAGGCCACTTAAACACTAAAGTGTGAAATCTCTCACTAAACTGTATAACTAATAAAATATTGGTAATTTATTGCTTCGAAACACGCACGAATTTTTACGGTTCATTTTGCCTGTTTTCTAATATTCTGTAAAACAATAAAGCTTTTTAAAAACAGGTTGAAAGTTATGAGCTGTAATTTCACGCGGTCATTTTTATATACTACTAGCTGCGCCTTGCGGTTTCACCCGTCCAGTTTTCCCGCAAAAGCTCTGCCTGCATATCCCAAGTTAAAAAAAGTCCATGTCAAATAAACAACTGCAGTTCACTAAAAAAAAAAGAACAGTAAAGACGAATTTCAATACGACAAAAATCACACAAAGAAAAAAAGCACTTTCAGTTTTTTTTTTATTTCAAGTTTTTTAACTCTTCTATTTATTTTTTTCAATAAGGCCTGATTTGAACAATTTTTTTAGAAGATGGAGTGCCATACTAGGTTACGACCCATCTGATGGTAAGCGGTTGCCATCGCCTGTGGACACCTACACACTCGGGGCGTTGGCGATGCTTCTGCTTCTTCTTCTTCTTCAACATCATGCTTCTTTCGAAGAGCCCCATATTATACTTTTCCGGAAAAACATATGATGGTAGCTCATTTCACATTAGAATAGAATATAATAGAAAACTCTTTATTGTATACCAAAAAATAAACACAATACAGAAAAATACAATAAGTAAACAAGGGTAGAACAATGGTAGGTCACATTTTGCAGGTGTCTAGCAGGAAACATCGCGAAAAGCGGGCAGCGCTGGATAATAACATAAAATTGTTAAATCGGTCCAGGCTTTCTCAAATTATGGCTTGAGCAAAGGAAAGAGGGATTAATTTTCATAATAATAAGCAATTTAAAAATAATAAATCAATATTTTTTTTTATATTTATGGTTATCTCGTAACAAACTATCAATTAGCAAATACACAAGTTTGTAAAATAGACCAGGTAGTGGTTTATTGCTTACCACAAATATAAATCAAGCGATAGACAGTATCTAGTTACCAATATTGCTGACGTGGAACATCAAACACCGGCAGTACACTGTTTCAACCAATTTGGATGTTGAGTAATTAATAACTAAATAACTGGACCATTTACTTAATCCCTAGGACAGTTATTTTAACTGTGAGGAAACTAGTATCCTAAGTTTTAACTGTGTAACACTTTTTTTTCGTTTTTGGAGTTAAATTTGGTAAATTATGTAAATGAGTGTAATATGCGACAACCATAGCTCATTCTTTACGTTATTTTGGGGATATATTTAGCACTAATGCACCTGATTGCCCATATAAGTCAATAAACTAATGATTGCCGTGTTTATTGAACTATTAGAGTAATCTGTTCCATATTAGTTAAACATTTCTACATAGTTAGAGAAAAACGTAAAAAAATAGTCCAGGATTGTCGCGCGTTCCCGCCATTTACTAAACGTTAAACTTTCATAAAAAAAAAAACTAAATAACGTGACACTGGCTGATATACAAACCTTGCGAAGAAAAGCGTAAAAATAAAATAAAACTAAATAACCAACGTCTCTGGAAATTAAAAAGGTTGCGCTCTTGAACAAGGTTAAAAATTTCGAATGGTTCGAAATCGGCTACAAATTCACGCAACTTTTTAAAACCGATAAGCTGCTCACGCCAAGCTTTCCACTCCGCCAACAGCGCGTCAGCAGTTCAGCCGAGTGCACACTGATCCTCGTGTCCTTGTTGGACTGGACTTGTGGTCATAGTTTATTGAACAGCGTTTCTTTAATCGAACACAATAAATTGGTTTCAATTTGAGTTTGGAAACTTACAGGGCCCTTTTTTGCTATGCCACGTGCGATTCCTTGCCGAAAACGTGTGACGTCATAACACTCTTTGTACTTATTAGGACTTCAAAACTTCTCGAAACGCGTTAGATTCACCGCGTTATTTTGACAGTTCAATACGGTCTAGGTGGTCATAGTCATAGTGAAACCTTTTTATTTCGGGTAACTTAAGATAACAATGATAGTTACAACTAAAATATAAATTTAAGATCCATATCATTTATATATACCTTTATCATCATCATCATCAACCCATATTGTCCCATTACTTAGCTCGGGTAACCCCTCACTTTCGTGAAAAGGATTAGGCCTTAATCCACCACGGGCGTAGTCCGGATTGGTGGACAACATACCTACCTCTGAAATAATACTCGGGTAGGTATGTGGGTTTCCTCACGATGTTTTCCTTCACCGAAAAGCGAGTGAGCAAGCCTATATCCTAGCTGTAAGAATTTCAAAATCTATTGGATTGTATTGGACCCGCTCGTTTTTCAGACTGAAAATTTACATTGTCACACGATACATGATGAAAACAGATTGGCTCTCTCTACCTGTGAAATCTTTGTGAAAAATGGCTGTGCCAACATGTAAACTAGAATAACCCTGCAATAGCTTTCCATCAACGTGCCGTGAGCCGTCAAATTGGGCAGTCGACACCAGTCGGGATATCGAGGCATTCGACCAGCGGCTTGTTAGTAGCTGTAGGTTAGTGGGCTTAAAACTTAGGAACCTGTGTGAACCTGGAAATAATTCTCGGGTAGATGTGTGGGTTTGCTCACGATATTTTCCTTCACCGAAAAGCGAGAGATAATTAAGTACATAGGTTTTACTAGAAACACATTGCACCTTACATTTAGTATAATCTATTCAGCCCGTATCCACCCACTGCTGGGTATGGCCTCCTCTGTTTCACGCCATTTGTTCCGGTCCTGTGCCAGTCTCATCCATTCAATCCCGACGTGCTTTGCGATGTCATCCGACCATCGAGCTGGTGGTCTGCCTCGCAGGCGTTGCGCTCCTCTTGGCCACCACTCCGTTATTACCTTCGTCCATCTGTGGTCATCCCGCCTTGCCAAGTGTCCTGCCCATCTCCACTTTAGCCTTGCTATCCGCCTATCCGCCTTGCTTGCTTGCTTGCTTCCTTGCTTTAGTATAATGTATCCATATAATTATGGATACTTTAAGTCCTGGTTCCTGTGGGATAATTGTTTACGCGGGCGGAACCGTAAAAACAAAAGGCATGAAAGATAAGATTGCGGAATAATGCGAGATGATAAAAAGACGCATTGATGTTCTTTGTGCGAATAAGACCAGGCGGAAAGGATGTGACACCACCACGCATGGACCCTACACAGCCTATTGGTCTGACGTTCCAGAAACCAGTAGAACCCTGGTTTCTGGAATTTCAGTCGGGGAGTTAGTGTGCTGCTTTCCGTTGGGGTCGCAGAATGTGGAAAGGTGTACTCTCTGCCTTTTTTTTTTTTTTTTTTTTGCCCGGGGGAAATGACCTTATGCATACCTCGACCTCGGGGGAGGCCGGATGGTTATGTGGGGCTCCCCCGCCAGTGCGCATCCTAGGGATGCGCCTGACTGGGTGTACCCACTAAAAAACCCCGGGGTGTTCTCCTCTCCGCATGTTGGGGTGGACGCGGGCTCGCGAGTGCGCTTCCGCGACCACCCCTGCGTGTAATCTCTGCCTTTTTTTTTTTTTTTTTTTTTTTTTCCCGGGGAAATGCATTAGGCATACCACCCGGCCCCCGGGGGCGGGGGGGTGGTTATGTGGGACTCCCCCGCCAGCTGGTCTGGCGGGGTTTACCCACTAAAACCCCGGGGTGTTCTCCTCTCCGCATTATGGAGGTGGTCACGGGTTCGCACGGCGCTTCCGCGACCACCTCTGCGGGCGCCCTCCCGGGCTCGCCACGTGAGGCTTGGGCCTCTTTCTCCGCTGGGTGCGTCCCGGAACACACGGGCCGCACCTCAGCTCGGGACTTCTAACTTGGGCGTTGGACCCCCGATCCGCGGCCCAAAAGTCCCCGTTATTGGTCCCTCGCTGTGCCCTCTGCTGATCAGAGGGACACGCGAAGGACCTCTTCTCGCCAGGTTATTTGCTACGGCCACCAATTCCCCTAGGAGAATTGCTGACCGAACCCCAGGGTGCACCGGCCCAGCTGCTGCCCTTCCCTCCGGATGCAACGCATCAAAAGGGACGAACAACAGCCAGGCACTCGTGGAGGTTACCTGGCCCGCACCACGTGTACTCTCTGCCTATCTCAACGGGAGAAAGGCGTGACTGTTTGTTTGTTTGTAAAAATCGGATTTTTTTTTTTTCTCTTATTTATTTTTATTTTTTAATTTTAAATGTCGCGTCTAAAATTAAATCCAAAATAATTATCAAATGTTTAAGCTTTAAACAACACCGGGCTGTCTTAATTCAAAAGCATTGTACCGCGATACAATAAGAAGGAGTAATTTACAATTAAACATGATACTTTGAAAAGGATCCAATTAATGTTAAGCCTCGACGAGAAACGTAATTTAATTTTGAACGTCTTAGACATTCAGGAGGATGACTTTACATTCGGAATCCGCTGCGTATTTATTGTTTAGTTCTTCTACCAGGATTTTAATTGATACGGACGCTCATATAAACCACCTTGGTGGGGAATGTAAATAGCAGAACCATGGCGTACTTTCTTACAAGAAAAAAAATTAAAGATTTATGACCAAAGCATGGTCTGCACTAAAAAAAGCTGACATGTACCCATTCACAGAACCTAGGTTCCTGGCTCCCCAGCAGCTCTAAGAAAGCGAGTAACAGAAGACAGACGAGGGTAAAATTTTACAAAAAGAGTAATATATCAATCTTAAAGTAAATACGAGTAAACCAAAAACGAATGAAAACTAGTACTCCCTCTGGAGTCCTGGGGAAACAAACATTTTAAAAAATACAACTGAATTGAGAAACTTCTTCCTTTTTGAAGTCCGTTTAAAAATCAGTTCAGTCCATATCTTAACACGTTTACTGCTGAAAACACATAAGTTGTGTTTTTTATAACATTACGCGGGCGCGGGAAAACACACCTGCTGTGTTACGTGCGGGCTGTTTGGCAAAACACAAACGTGTGTGTTTAACGCGGTGCTACCACAGTGCAGCTCACAGACGGCACGCCAGTGCTGGAAAACACACACGGTCCGTAAAGGTGCCGAAATGAAAAAACCGGTGCACCAGTCAACGTGTCAAACTAAATTAGCGGACCATTTATAAAACATATCAAATTTTAATAAGCTACTTCGAAATACGCTTACAAAATGTACGATTCAAAAGGACACGTTAACAAAGCAATCGGGCCAGCACGTCGGACCACGCATGGCGGTTTTATCGGCTATATGCCGTCTGTAACACGAACCGTTGAACAAAAGCGCTGAGTATTAATTTAGAACCGTGAACAATAACAAGCCATGCCAGTGGACTACAATGCTTTTTGGGTTAAAATTTATAAACGGTTTATGTACTGGTTTGATTTTTTTAAATACTTTTTTTTTTCACATTTTAATGACTCAATACTCAAATCAGGTATTGTAAATAAAATTAAATCACTTTTACAAGTCTAACGCTTAATTTTCATATGCGTAGTGAGGGGACAACCCTGCTCAGCAGTGGGACTATATGGGTTGATGATGATTATAATGATAATACATAGCAAAAAATAAAAACTAATGAGTAACTGATTATGGTTTAAGTTTGAAAGTGAAATAAATTACCGATTATACTAGGGAAAGCCCCGAGCCGAGTGGTGGATTATGGCCTAATCTTCCTCACGAAAGTGAAGAAAGACCCGTGCCCAGCAGTGGGACGTTATGGGTTGATGATGATGATGATGCGGATTATATATCATGCTAAAATTTCAGCTCGATCGATGCAGAACTTTTTGAGTTTTTGAAGCCTACACAAACCAACATAACATTTTTATATATATAGATGACAAAGAAGCTACAAAAACAAATAAACCACACTAATGAATTAGTGCTTGCGAATATATAAACAAGAACCAGTTAACTACGCACAAACGAAAACCACGAAGACACCTCCAAAAATCCCTCCAAATTATGCAACATTTCGTCATTTCTAAAGCCGCCAGTCACTTCTGAATTTCTGTCTTTAACCTGAATGTGTTTCATAAAGGAGGCTTGGAATGGCGCCTCTGAAAACCCTAAAAATGGCACACGGCACTAAATGGAGGCATCTCCATTTTCGCTGGGCTGTAACGACTACAAGGCAGCATGACAGGGCTGACAATGACGTCACGCTTTTAAATTTTAAACTGGAGCCCAAGGAAGTTCTACTAAAAGGAAACCATACTAACCACACTACTTCTATATAGTGCCGCGCAAGACCATGCAATGCGACGTTCTGAGTAGCTACTGTTATGGGTAGGCTTAGCGCTTACCATCGAGTGAACGAGGTGCTCGTCTCGTTAATCATCAAATAAAAAAACTGACATTTTCACTGGCAAACTGGCAAGGTTTCACATGACATAATTTAGTAGCAAAGAGACAACCAAAACAATCTATCTTTTAGACTACACTTGAAATAATAAAGACGGATGTAAGTTTTCTGTTTCACTCACTCTTGTGTACGCTGTATTGCTAGACGTGAATAAGATAGCTGCGAGACAGCTGTTGCTTCGAATCTTCCTTCCATAGGTTTTTCTTATTCTGTGCCTTATGAAAGTTTTCCCTGAGGGATAAAAGCATAATTTTGACTCGGTGTAGGTAAGTTTGATATTATTCTTTGTGTAAATATATATGTGTTTTGTTACGTCTGAAGGAAAGAACTTATATGTATACTTAGAAGAGAGATCACGTCTGTCTATCACAGCAGTTTATTAAATAAATAATATGGGACTAGACAAACAATTTTGTAATCAGTTGGGAATCTTCACAACTGCACCAGAGTTAGCACAAAACGGCTTTCCAGAAGAATTCCAGTTTGCGATAAATTCTAATTGACGTAATTAAAAAAATAGGTAACGTCTGTTGTCGTTTTTATAAAAAGTTGTTTTATAAAAAGTGTTTTATAAAAAGTGTTTTATAAAAAGTTTTATAAAAAGTGTTATTTCCTGTCTTCTGGACTGTGTTTTACTTTAACATTTGTGTGAGAGTATTAACGTAACATATCATAAGAGCAAAGGTCTAGTAAATACGCCTTCAGGGACATTTTGAACATACAAATCCTTTGAAATCCCACAAAAGGGGTAAAGTCAAAGGGATGAGGAAATAGGTCCTTGAAGAATTCCAAAAACACGCTTACCTCGAAAGAAAATAAAACTGAAGATCATACACCATACTCGCAGACATACTTACAAATTAAAAAAAAAAACTAGTTGAAAAGTGGCCAAGTGTGAGTTAGACACTTGTGTACGGTTCATATAAACTCAATACTCAAATTATTTATTGCAAATAGGCAAAAGTATTGCACTTTTAAACGTCAAAAATAATATCTTACCCTTGTTTACCTATTGTAATTCTTCTGTACTGTGTTTATTTATGTTTCTGGTGTAAAGAGTTTTTCTATTCTATTCTATTCTATCTTATACATAATCATAAGTATTTTGATGCACGCCTACACCCCTCTCTCCTTCACTATTGGTGGTTGACTGGTAGAAAATGCTCTTAGCGTTAAGTCCGCCATTTGTACTAGTTAGTTAATCTGTGCAATAAAGTATTAAATAAATAAATAAGTTTAGAAAAACAAACAAATAATTCAAAATGTTATGATCTACGAAACTAATCTTATATCTTTAAATGAGCAATTCTTGTATATATATATATATATATATATATATATATATATATAATTGGAATCTCGGAATCGGCTCCAACGATTTTCATTAAATTTAGTATATAGGGGGTTTCGGGGGCGATAAATCGATCTAGCTAGGAATCATTTTTAGAAAATGTCAAAAAAAAAAATACCGAGCATTGCTCGCTCATCCAGGTACTGAATATTATGTAATTATGGTTAATGGTTAAATTAAATAATCAAACGGATAATGTCTCTGGTGTTTGTCGGAAATAGAGCGCTTGATCCCAATTGAATATAGCAAAGATACATTAAACTTTAACTTAAAGCAATCAGATATTTCAATAATTCGAATAAGTTAGATTCCCATAAACACCCAACTGTTTCATATATTTCGAAAGCTGCCTAATAGCTATATGTATTTTGATTGCCGCTGGCATTAGGTAAACATGGTAGGGAACCAAATTACTTGTAAGTTTTGATTCGGTGCAAACATTTGGTTAACTTGTGTTATTTACTAAACTACATAGAACTACCGTTCTACGCATGCCGAAAATATTTACAACGTTTAACATAATTATTGTGTGTTTTTCGTAATCGTGACTCTGAAAAATAAATTACTTTATGTGTCGGCAAATTTATTATAAATTAATGCAAATACTAAATTGTAATAAAAATATTCGGATAACTAGATATTGTTGTTTTCGAACATTTCATTCAGTTAATACTCATTTATTTCATTAATTCATTCATTCATTCTATTTAATTCATTCATTCATTTAATCGTGTGATTCATTTGTTAAACTTGTTTCATTAGTTTTGTACATTTCGTTCATTTCATTTATTCATTCATTGTTCAATTAATTCCTTTCGTTCAATCAATGATTCATTAATTTCATTAATTCATTACGTTCATACATTCCTTTCGTGTATTCATTCATTCGTTTCATTCGATGCATTAATTTATTTTTTTGATACCACAGATTGCTATTTTTTTGTCTCACAAATGATTTTATTCAATTACTATATTAGAGAAAAAGAATTCCAAATCTAAACCTTTTAAAGTGTTACAAAAGTTAGTGTCCGTTTTCACTAACAATTCAGATTAATTCTAAAAATCAGACCGCCAGATTACCCGGCCAGCTCTCTCGCATATTCAATTAACTGACAGCTTCGCTTCGCTTCCGACCACAGAGCTCTAGCTGTTGAAAATCCACGGTTTTCGTTCAGATGAAATATGTTCCCGTGGGAGGAAACCTTCCCGTTTTTGGATAATTAATACCACAGATAATAAAGAATTTCTTTTTACTTTGACCATAATTGGACTGATATTTTGGCATGATTTTTTATTTATTTAATCTATGATGTGATTCGTATAATTCGCTCGTAAATCGTGGTCTTTAATAAATTATTCGATATGTACATTTTTGAATACACTACCTTCCCATCGTTTTTAAAAATGATTGTGTAGTATAAATCATCGAATTTATAATTATTATGTGTTTATTTATTTAGTTATGTGCCGGTTTCGATGCCATCGCTTTAAAACGGTGAAGGAAAATATTGCAAGAAAACTGGCATGTCCAAGACCCTCAAAATTCAAGAATTTGAGACTACCACCAAGCTGCGCGAAGCCAGTGCGGTCCTCCTCTATGACAATCACATTTGTCCCAGTAGTGAGAACTTCACAGGATGATTATGATTCCCAGAAGGTAGTTTCACTGGAATATAAATGAAATAGCTGATCTATCTATTCTTTTACAGAACAAAACAAGATTAAAAAAAAAAACGGTACCTAATAATCCGGACTGGGCCCCCGTGATCTAATCCTTCTCACTTATGTGAGGGGAGAACCGTGCTCAGCAGTAGGCCGATATGGTATGATGATGATGATGAAACATTATCATCATTAATCTGAATTGTTGTGCCTTACGGACGCTACCTTTTGTTACATTTTAAAACCTGTCTACAGAACTAGTTTAATTTATCATCATAACCATCATCATCATCAGATGATGATGGTTATGGTAGGTAGATACCTATTATATTACAATCTAACCATGTTTAAAAGGGAACTAGAAAAGAAGAGTCGATGTAGTATACCATAAACTGTTCATCATCATCTTAATCAGCCCACACTCGTCCACTGCTGGACGTAGGCCTCTCCCAATGAACGCCACTGAGCCCGATCTTCGGCTTTCCTCATCCTGTACTTGCCAGCCATCTTCCGCTAGTCGTCACTCCACCTTGCCAGAAACTATTCCTCATTCTTGATCCTCCTCCAAATATTCTCAACAAAATCACTCAAGAGGAAGTATCAAGCTCGAGTAATGAAAAAGCTGCACCGGCGGCAGTGCGATAACTAGCGTTAACTAGATAATCATTTAACTAAACAAGTTCTGTTTGTTGAAAGCCGGTTAGTTAGCCGGGATCCACTCTGAATTAATCGGGTTTTGGAGCTGGCGCTTATTTGAATTTGTAAGGGGTTCGACTTTGGTGGTGGAGACGAAGTGAGATAAAGGGGCCGTCGCACAGAACGCGGTTTGAAGTCCGAGCGACTCCAGGCTCAAGGAATGTAATTTTTTTTTTTAAATGGAAAGCAATATCGCATTGAAAGCGTGTTTGGGCCGAAGATTATCATCAAATATTATCCAAAACATCTGGGATCTATTATTATTATTATCTATATATATATATAATGTTATGTTGGTTTGTGTACGCTTCAAAAACTCAAAAAGTTCTGCACCGATCGAGCTGAAATTTTAGCATGATATATAATCCGCATCAAGGATTGTTTTTATCTATTTTTTCATCAGTGACATATCAGCGAATGTGCGAATGTGCCACAGCGAAGAGTGCCAGGGTACAGCTAGTTATTTATAAAGAAAGCTTTAGACATAAAGTTTTTAGCTATTTAGATTCTAGTAAGAACTGTATTAATCCCAAGAAGAATGCGCGCAGATTATAACACGTTCACTGCTAAAAACACAACTATTGTGTTAGCGGTCTGGGAAAACACAATGGTGTGTGCAGATCCGTACCCGTGGCTACACAAGAAAATCGGCATTCTACTTGTATGAACAACGAGATCTGCTTAGTTGTCCACTATACGGTCACTCGCCGGACCGAAGGTCGCTAAACGCATTTTGTGTGGCAACCCGTTTAGGACGGAATACAAAGCAAACCTATCCGCGTAGAAAGTTTGAAAAGTGGTCCAAAGGAATCCTAAAAAACTTCGACTGTCTGTTTTGTATATAAGTTTTGTTTGTGGTCGAGGTTTTCCCGTCATCGTAGTTTTCTCAGGTCAACTGTGTAGAAAAGAATTCTACAGGCGCTTTAGTGAGAAATTCGATATGTTGTGATATGTCTTCTTTCACTCCTTGAGTGTCACTCATTCATTTTGATAAAAATATTCCACAGAGCATTCAAAAAAAGAAAAACAAGAAACCAAAATGAAAACTAAAACAAAAACAAAAATTAAAACAACAAGCGGATCTTCCTGTTCGTATTAAGGAAAAACAAAAGAAGGAAAATCAAGGGAGCATCGTGGTTCCCACACTAGGTTCAAAATCCGTATTAAAACTCTAATATTCAAACTAAGACACGTGACGTAAACAGTAAACTAAATAATGTAGACCTTGAAATTCAACAAAAGATGGTGTCCATGAGGCACGGTGCCAAGACACTGTCTGAATTTCCGCGTCAACGGCAAAAGCTAAATAATTCGTGAATCGAAATGTTTCATATTGGCATTGCCATTCAACGGGGCAATGCCGTTGTAAGCTTCAACGGCAATGTCGGGTACGCTGCTAACTTGTAGTGAGTTAGAACACTTGATTTATCTATGAACCTGTAATGGTTTGTAAGTTGTTCAACTGTTGTTTAATTAATAGTTAGTTAGTTTTACGTAGTATTAGTTAGTTATTACTCAATAAAAGCCATAAAGATAATTTGTTAAATAAGTCAATTAGCCTACAATTTAACAAAATCGTGTTTATTCCAAATCAACAAACACCTTTCAAGCAAAATAACAAATATTCCTACAGAAGATATCATGAATAAACTCAAAGGGGCTTAATTTGTGTAGGCATTGATCTCCAATTAAAAGGCAAATGAACCCAAGGAAATTATGTTTTGCCACTCGTTGATTTGTTAACAATTTGTTTTGAAATTCGTTTACCATGTTGTTTTATCTTATGACCTTTGGCTTTATCTAAATTGGAATTAGGCATATACACAATTTGGATGAGTAATGCTAGCAAACTTTGTACACAACATTAAATATCACACACACAGATCCAGACCCCTATGTAGGATTTTCTATATGTAGGGATAATGAATTAATTCTGTGTACAGCCAGCCTTATCTATTTCGAGAAACCGACCTTGTTAGAATCGTTAGGCCAAAAAGCATTTACTCGAAAAAAATATTTACCATCGTTAACGATTGCCAAGAAACATTACAATAATTTGCCAAATAATAAACTAGACAAACATCATTCGACTTTCATTGCTATAGAAAATTCCTCTCGTATTTTCTTCTTATTTTTGAGACATCGAATAACCTATTATAACCTGATACGTGATCTAAAATTGATAAATAAATATGGCGCGGTATTTCCGACCCAGTTGCTAGGTGATAAGGTCGCCGTTTCGAGAGAAGCTAGTTAATTTTATCCCGTCATATCAAGTTTGGAGAAAATGATATTTATTCAGGTATCAATTGTAGCAAGGTCTCGGTAATTTTAGACGTGTTTGTTTCAATGAAAAGTTATTCTTACATACATACATACAATCACGGGTTTTCCCCGTTGAGGTAGGCAGTGACTACGTTTATCCACATGCTACGATCCTGACACACCTCTTTGGCTTCTTCCTCTTTCATAATATGCCCTTTATACATGCTCACCGGATATAGGTATAAGTATTCATCCTAAACAAAACTTTTTTTTTATTTGACCTAGTGACGAGACTACCAAGTCATTCGCCTGATAGTAAGGGCTACACCAGCCCATAACAGTTACAATGCCACCCAGAACTTTGCATTGCATAAACCTGCGCGGTACTGCACTGCGCTCGTCAGCCTGAGGCATCGGCTCTAAAGTCTCATATGCCCAGTAATTTCGCTGGAAACTGTGCCCTTCAAACCGGAACACAGTAATGTTTGCACACTGCTGCTTGGCGGATGAATATCTGGCAAATTGACGCATTGAGTCAGCAATGCAATAGAAGATGGCAATGCCACCAGCGTTTTCTGTTTGCTGCCAACTGGTTATGGGTTAAGATATTTAGGCTTCCGATTTAATGGTTCCCTAGGATGTCCAACTATTGTATGCAGGAGTTAATTGGGTCATTTGACTGACACTTGAAAATAAATCACAAAAACTCACCAGTTTTGACAGTTCCAAGTGTCGCATTTTCATTTTCAAGGCCTATTTTAATATCATGAAACAGCATAATCCTTGTAATTAACTAGGTAATTTGTTACTGTATAGCGCCGTAAACGCTCTGGGTTTACGACTTTAATTCTAATTAATTGTCTTATCTTATTCCTTGGTGAGTAAGAAAATAACTTATTTTTAGCCAACGTTTTTTTTAAATTGAGATGCTTTGAACCGTTATCAAACCCGATGTTAAACAACGATTTACGATTGCTTAAAACTAAGCAACGAGCATTAGGTTAGTATGAAAAGCAAAAATTCAAATACATAGGTATTTGGTCTGAGTCCGGGTGTTTGTGAGAGATGGTCCTCGTTTTTTTTTTTGTTTTAATTATTACTAGCGTCGCCCTGCGGTTTCACCCGCATAATTCAAGTTTTCCCGCAATAACTTAAAAGCAATATATTTTCCCGTTTTTGCCACATTCTTCATTGATGCTCCGCTCCTATTGGTCGTAGCGTGATGTTATATAGCCTATAACCTTCCTTGATAAATGGTTATTCAACACAAAAAGAATAATTGAATTCGGACCAGTGGTTCCTGAGATCCTAGCGTTCAAACAAACAAACTCTTCAGCTTTATATATTAGTATAGATATCGATTTACCTCAATTATCTTTTTAAACATGAATTTCCCAAGCAACCGCCAATTCAATCAACTTCCATTTTATCTTAATCATTGATTCCCTGAGAATAATTTTAGAGGCAGGTATGTTATCCACCAATCCGGGCCGGGCTCCCGTGGTGGAGTACAGGATTACCTTCCGACGAAAGTGAAAGGAGACCCGTACTCAGCAGTGGGCCGATATGGGTGTTTTTTGATGATGCTGATGATGATGATGGCTGTTTACTTGTTCCAGATTAAAATGAGCTCGCGCTACTCCACATCATGGACCAAGCATTTGAAGGTGGCATGATTCTCACTCCAGTACCATGCTCAGCTGGTGGTCTGCGCTCGTCTTCGCCGTCTGCGTCCAACTTACGGAGATGAGGCATCCTGGAGACTTTGATTTCGAGTACACGAGACCTCGGCACCATCACAGGTGATGTTCTTCATCCACTTTGAATATGCAAAAGGTAGGAATCACCACATCTGCCTCGCCATCAAACCCTCACCGCCTGAGATGGAATGCTTTGGTTGGAACTACCAAGGAACAGTTAACCAGCTAGACCGGTATGAAGCATTCATAAGTTACGTGCGGTTTTCGGAGACCGAGATTTCGAACCAGGTGTTTTTGGATTGCAAATCAGACAGCTTATTGCTCAGCTGTCATCGCTTCTTTTATAAAGATACTATAGTCTCATATCATGATATTGACAGCCTCCGTAGCGTATTGGGTGATGACCAGATTGCGTAACGTGAGGTTGCGGGTTCGATTCCCGTACAGGGCAAAGATTTGTGTTAACTACAGGCATTTGTTCTGAGTTTTGGTGTTTCTGCGGTCCTTGTAGTTCCTGGTTCCTTAGTTCAGAGATCATGGCGTCGTTCTTATTTATCTAATCTCAACACTCTCTCTCTCAAAATAATAACCAAATTCTATTAATAGAATCCGCTTGCTAGTCCTGTAGATAACAATTAATTTTCCTCACAGACATAAACACAAAGATATTGACATCACGTTCTTCGCCGACCGACCACCCGAACTATATCCCCTCCACTTCGTAGACACCTTCGACCTCCCACCAGCTAAAGACAGCAAAAACGAATGGATGTCCAATGACCAAGTTGGAGAACTGAAAGACAAGAAGCATCAGCACTGGCCGATTAAGAGGGAAGCAACC
This sequence comes from Campaea margaritaria, assembly GCA_912999815.1. NCBI lineage: Eukaryota > Metazoa > Arthropoda > Insecta > Lepidoptera > Geometridae > Campaea > Campaea margaritaria. Next base: position 671,440 of record OU538800.1, read on the forward strand.
ATCGACGGCGATTTGGTCATAGGAGGTCTCATGATGGTCCACGAGAGATCAGATAACATGACTTGTGGCCCAGTGATGCCGCAAGGTGGGGTCCAAGCGCTGGAGACTATGCTTTATACTCTAGATTACATCAACAATATAAGACTGATCCCAGGAGTTAACATTGGAGCTCATATTCTTGATGACTGTGATAAGGATACTTATGGGCTTGAAATGGCTGTGGATTTTATTAAAGGTGAGGGTTTCTTAATTATTGTTAGACCTACTAGAGATGAGGTAGATAACCGGACACTTTTTAGTGTTTGGCTCTTGCAGGTTTTACTGTTATGGTCTACAAATTAATAAAGAGGCATAAGAACATTATAGAAAAAAGCAATTATTATAGAAGCTAAATATCAGTACCGATTTAAAATTAAGTTCATACACATACCTATCTCATTATTTGCTGTGATAATTAATAAAAATGATCTATAAATTTCAGGTACGTTTTCATAATTCCAAATAATAATTAATTTTGCGATTTGAACCAGAAGAACAAGAAATTACTAAGACGTGTCTAATCAGAAACAATAGGGAATTTGATATACGTCTCTGAAGTTGGAATGCTATCCGGCTAGTTTTTGGACGGATATTCCGGCCAAAACAGAAACAAAGACAACTAGTAATAGACTTAAAACTTTTACAAACAAAAGCTTATGCGAGCAAGATAATTTATCTCTCACATAAAGAGAATAGCAAACAGAGACTTTAGCAATAAATAACTTTAATTTACTCTGAAAGCGCGTTATCTGTAAATTTCAGAACTTTCTAAATCAACTGAAATTGAGACAGACTTTTTATTTCATAATTGCAATTTTCGCAGTCGCTTTGTTACAATTTTCTCGTGATGAGAGAATAAAAAAACTGCGGAGGTACAGGTCATATTTTAATGAGAAAACAAAAAGATTGTTTTTCAGTAACGGCCTTTTATTACTTGAAAATGGTGCAGGTTCATTTAATGAAGGTAGAACTAAAATAAATATTACAATACCTTTAGAATATATTTTAACTGATACAATTTTATTTATTGACAATTTTAAGATCTATTGACCGTGCCTTAGCAGTAAGCACACACCAAACCAACTATCGTATACGTCGCGGACTTTCTGTTTTAGTATACCTTTATAATCTCCTCTGTCTAGAATATTGACTTCAACACCATTCAAATTTCTTTTCACCATTCATCCATCCAACATCTTCGTTTGGCAGTCTATCTTCCATCACGACATGACACTGGCGAAATCGTGGTGGCCAACCCACGGAAACCACTTAAATTGAATTAGTACACTCTACCTTCAGACCCAGGAAACACCTTCTGAATTCCTCTTCATCATCAGGTTCGATCAGCAACATTGACGACGCGGAGTACGCGTGCAATGCGTCGGCGCTGCGCAAGGTCATCTCGGGCGTGGTCGGCGCCGCCTCCTCCGTCACCTCCGTGCAGGTCGCCAACCTGCTGCGACTTTTCAAGATACCGCAGGTAGGTTTTTACAAACTTTTTAGAAAAATAACCATCAATGGCATTTGCTTTTACTATCGCGTCATGAAGAAGCAGTTTCCTTGGCGGACTTTTCCCACTGATCTAAACAAAATCCTGCTTAGTTTTCAATCATGTGATGAGCCACCATAAATTTTCATTGCAATTCTTAACCAATACTGTACGAAAAATAACGATAGAGCGCGTCAAAAACATTGACCAATAAGATGTCTCTGCTCTTCGCGTCGTAATGCAGCGCTTCCAAGGGCAATTTTTTCCGAGCTCTTCAAATTTAGCTTTTTTCTCAGGTGTCATTCTTCTCAACGTCTCCGGAGCTGTCGAACAAAGCGCGGTTCGAGTACTTCACGCGCACCATCCCCTCGGACCTGCACCAGGTGCGCGCCATGGTCGAGATCGTCAAGAAGCTCGGCTGGCGGTACGTCTCCATCATCTATGAAGAGTCCAGCTACGGGATCAAGGTTAGTGGACTTTGTTTTCATTGTAACTGCACTGGGGCCTCTTTCTTTGCCGAATGCTTCAGATGCTACGCTACTTGACAGCCTCCGTGGTGTAAGTTAATGATGAATTAACTTCTAAACGTGAGGTTGTGGGTTTGATTCCCGCACAGGGCAAATATATGGGTGAATTACAGGTTTCTGCTCAGGGTCTATGTGTTTGTTTGTAAAACCATCGCTTTCGTAGTTCCTGATTCTCTGAATGCAGGGAATCCCAGTTTGTTGGCAGGATCTACTAAAAAATACTTTATCTATTTCGAATACAGTATTGTTCCAAATATTTCTTGCAGCATGTCCATTTAAATACAACCCATTTCCAAAGTTCAAAACGACTTATTAAATCCCCATTCCATGTATTCGAAACATCAATTTGTATAATTTCAATTACAACCAAAATGTTGGCAACGTTCCCTAAATTAAATTACTGTCCACCGCAAATATCCCCAAAACTATCAGTAAGATTATTCAGCCGAATGAAACCTGCTGCTAAAGGGTCATTGCATCCATGATTGATGCACCAGATTCATGAATACGAATGATCATTTAGATCACTGGCTAATGCATGGACTTTATCTGAAGGGATTCGGAACCAATTTCGCGTGACTCGTACATCGTTTACCAAAGCTTAGCCCCCAAATTTGGAGCTATGGTAAAATTCATCTGTGAACCTTATGTCGACGCAGTTTAGGCTATATTTGTGTGACATCTGTATCATTTTCGAGAGTATCTAATTATTCACATTCAAATTGCGTTTTGAATATAAATGTTCATTAACTTCGGTCGCATTGTTTAATTTTAATTATCTAAATGAATTCTGCTTCGTGACCATATTCTTGTATATTGGATTAATTTGTAAAAGTTTCGGTTTCTTTGAGGAATCTTGATGTCGGAGTTCGAATTTTACCGCTTTCAAATGAAATAAGGAAGACTCGTAACTTTTGATTGTTTTTACCTATCATGGAGAGTGAGGCGTTGCGTTTGACATTTAATTATTGTGGCTTATGATAATGCTAAGCTTACTACGTATAAAATAAGCAGTAAATATGTGATTTAATTTTTTAATTCGGTTATCTAAAGGAGTTGAAAGCTAAGGTTACAGGCAAAACTCTAAAAAGTTCCATCATATTCCAACATGATATTCGACTTAGCGATTTATTTTAGGCATATATGGTAGGTATACCCTCTTCAGAACAACAACCAAACCAATCGAAATAAATCTTTACCACCGTTGTAAAAAAGCTCACGTTCCTTTGATTCCCTAGTCGTTAAAAATGTCCAAACCAAATTAATATCTAACGCTGTTGTAAAAAGTTTTAACTTCATCCAATTCTCCAGGCATTCGAAGAGCTGGAAGCTCTGCTGGCCAGGAACGGCGTCTGCATCGCAGTCAAGGAGAAGCTAGTGAAGGACTCAGGAGTGGCAGACGAGCGCGCGTATGATGACATTGTGCAGAAGTTGCTGACCAAGCCCAGGGCTAGAGGTAAGTGCCTCAGTTGGCGATTTACTTCATCAGGAGCTGAAGTGAGCCTTATTAATCGACTTTATAAAGATACTTTACGTGTACGTAAAGAACGTAGTGTACGACGCCCGCTGGCAAGGTGGAGTGACGACATGCGGAAGACGGCTAGCAAGGACTGGATGAGGAAAGCCGAAGATCGGGCTCAGTGGCGTTCATTGGGAGTGGTCTACGTCCAGCAGTGGACGAGTGTGGGCTGATGAAGATGATGATGATGTGATAAAGATACTTCTCACTTCAACCCGTTAAAGGAAAGTACTAGAAAGTTCTGACAAAGACGCGTTCTTAATGGTTGCTCATAATTGGTTTAGGAGATTTACTGTAAATCGGATATCGGACAATTTTCAGGTTTAATGTGATTTCGCACATTAAACGACATTCCGTTCATCGGCACCTAATTTCGTACATTTAAAGTTCGTTTTGTATATTCAAATGATATAAATTCGATATGCAGTACTTCGCTCGTTAGTCAATCGAGTCGGCGAACCACGGTAGCGAAGATTACTTCGTTCTGATATATCTCGTCAATGCCATCACGAATAGCCATCGGCTATCCGAAGTGCCTTCCGTCTTATAGGAAAAACACTCCGCTATCCGGATTACCCTGAGTGCTGCTTCCAAGATCTGAAATACATTGAATTAAGGATTTGCGAAGGTATTTCCGCGTGACCCAATTTTAAATCATTTACAAATCCGTCTGACGTAAAGTGGTAGATAATCCAATGATTAGGTACTTGAGGTGTTTTTGAGTCTATAGTCTTTGAGTCTATAGTGTTGTCTATTTATGTTTTTTTATTTTGTATTAAATTCTTTAATTGAGTGTTTTATTGAAATCGGATTCTTGGATTTGGTCCATGATTTTTTTGGCTGACTAGACTACTGTTAACTCATTCTCAATAATGACTTATTACATTATAGTAGTTACATTAGTTTATTTTGTGTATAATATGTATCTATTTATTTATTTATTTTATTCTATGTATATAAGGAGAGCCACCGTCCGATGTACTAATTACTCCTCTCCGTGCATGGTTGTCTGGAAGAGATCGCTCTGAGCGATAAGACCGCCCATTGTGACACTAATTGTAAAATTTGTTTTGTTCTAGTTTTAAGTTTTCTTTGTTCTGTGGTGTTTCAATAAAGAGTTTATCTATCTATCTATCTATCTACATTATGATTACTTTAAAATAATACAATTAGTGACTTAAAAAAAAATTATATGTATTGAGTTTTGAGTTTTATCATATCGTCGCGCTGTTTCTGCTTTCAGAATATAGCCAGTGTCAATAAGATTTTTTTAAATTCTTAGTTTTACTTAAACTATTAAAATATTCCATCTGTAACTGATTGAAAGCATTGAGCCAGCATTTGATTTATTGATGTGTAAAATCTTTCCTCTCACTTTCCTGAAATATGTGAGACTGATTTCGAGAAAAGGGACGGAAACGTGTAACAGGAAAGCGCGCGCTATTTGATATGACCAATGAGCGCGCGCGAGATGTAAAATTTTACACATCATATGCGACTACGTAGGGCTCACTCATTTTTATCTTAAAGTTTTATTAAATTAACAGATATTAATATGTATTATTTTGTAAAGATTGTTTTAAAGTAATATCTGAATATTTTGTATTGCATATTTACTAAACAAAATATTTTTCGTTTGACATCTGGCCAGATGAAGGTTATTTAATTTTTTTTTTTATAAGATAATGTAGCAATATCTAATTAAATCAAATCTGCTTTCATAAGCTGCCAGCATAAATAACTTATTTCTACCTACGCATCGTCCTTTTTAATAAGATGAAATCTTTAACATAAATTCCTTCTAAACCCAAAAATATATTCTTCAGAAATAACAAGCCGTCTCGCCGATAGGTCCTTATGAATTCCGATTGGCTGTTTAGTATGATAATCATCCATAGCCTCCGGTGGAATCGGCGAAACGCCTTTACGCCAATATATTTCTTATTAAGGGTGGAATTAAGGCGAAATTCGCGAAGTAAATAAAGTTTCTTGGTACTGTGTATCTTCGAGATTTAGAAACACACTGCGAATCTTTTATGATAACAAAATACTTACAAAAAATTAAAACATCAACCTAATTGCCAACCGCACCCGACGTTATTTAACTTCAGTAGTTGAACGTGGACCGGCCATATTCCACAAGCTATGGTCATAAGCGACTAGAGTTCCTAAAAATTATTTTAACCAAAAACCTACTTCAAGTGGATTTACTAATGAACAACATTGAAAAACACTGCGGCATTGTGCAATGCAAGGTTATGCTTTTGAAAGTTCTGGGTGGCACTATAACTGTTGGATATAGCTGTTACCATCAGGTGAATGACTTGCTCGTCTGCTTACTCCGTCATATAAAAAAGAATTGCAGAAAAGCAAAAGACATCTTACCTAGATGACATATTTTTTCCACTCATTTAGTTTTAAAAACTAAATTACTTGACCGATATTGATGAAATTTATATAGGTCCAAACTGAAAGTATATCCTTTCCAATAAAAAAAATCCAAATCTGTTGATATGATGATGTAATTCTGATGTAACAAACATACAAAAAATACAACCGAATTGAGAACCTTCCACTTTTTTGAAGTCGTCAAAATACTACCGCTATGATATGACGTCACACATCGTGATAGTCCTCCAATATCTAAAAAGTGCTAACCAAAAAATATTTAAAAAATACTTGGCCTGAACATTTCTGATCGAATCTTGTATTATATAACCTTCAGTAGAGGGTGTCAGGGAGTTGGTGTACTGCTTTCCATTGTGCTGGTAGTTTCTTTTTTTGGCTCTTTTGCCATTGCTTTTGTGGGATCGTAGCATATGAAATGATGTAGTCTCTCATCAACAACGCATAACGTCCCACTGCTGGGCACGGGTCTCCCATCACTTTCGTGTGGAGGATTAGGCCATAATCCACCACGGGGGCCAGATCCGGATTGGTAGATCACCTACCTACCTCCGAAATAATTTTCTAATAATTCTTAATTAATAATTTGAATAATGTAGTCTCTACCTAACCCAAAAAAAAACGTGAAAAGCGAAAAAAAAACGCGAAAGATAAAAAGAAAAATATTAAGTTAACAGCATTGGTCTGAGTTTTACGAGCTGATCTCAGCTAATAACCGATGAAATTGAAACGCCGTCGTTTTAAAAATACGTTTCGATTGTTTATTGGGACTTCAAATGACATTAAAATTTATGGAGCTTGCTTTATACTATCGTGAATTGAGAAATTGTTTTTTTTTATCGATCGTTATTGCCCATTCGTTTGAGAATGGAGCATCATTGCTTCTCGTTTAATTTGAATCTGCCTGTAAAGGGTAAAAGATATAAGGTGTTAATAACTTTTTTGGTAAAAATATTTAGCATTAATTACTCATTGTACTCCATTTGTGTGTTAAAGAATAAATAAATAAATATCACTTATAGTTACTGAGAAGTTCCGCTCTTAATCTTCCATCTCTATCTCTCAACTTCACACTTTGACTGCTGAGCCGAATTTCTTATCTAGCCACGGTTACGGATCTGCATACACCGTTTTGGTTTTCCCGTACCTGCGGTAAGTTATAAAAAACACAACAGTTGTGTTTTCAGCCGTTTCGCTGTGAAGAGGGAACAAACCCACAAACTTTTACATATATAATATTAGTGAGATACGTAAAGAAAAATAATAATTGTTCAAACATGGCATTACACTGTCATGAATTACGATGCCAAATCTGACCCCGAGCTCATCTTAATTCCATCGAAGACGGCAGATCCACAAATTCAGCACCTATTAAAACATCCCCATATTCCCAATGAATCATCAACAAAGTTCCTTCCCATCGAACGCGCATAAAGAAAATTCGGCACCTTATCTACACCGCACACTTACAGTGACAAATAGCGCTGCGCCGCTGTGCCTGGCCGATAGCAGCTGGGAGGGACAATTTTTCGCTGAAGTGAGCGCAAATTCAATCTTGCGGTCGTCGATACCCATGATTACTATTTAGCACGCCAATGTGAGCCCCTTTGCGCCTCTTTGCGCCCCTTTGCGCCCCTTTGCGCCCTTTCGCGCCCCTTTGCGGCAACACGGGTCTTGTGTTTCGGATAGATTGGCGGTGCGAGATTGTATTAGCGTGTTGTAAGATTGGAGGCAGCTTTACTAATTTCTCATTGAAGCCGAGATTTTGGGAATAACATTAGGTGAGAGGGTTTTTAATCTTTTATCTTCATAACACACTCGTTTCTTTTTAATAGCGGATTTCTTATTAATAGTGAGGAGGATTAGGCCATAATCCACAACGGGGGCCCGGTCCGGATTAGCGGATAACATACCTCCGAAATAATTCTTGTGTGGGTATGTGGGTTTCCTTACGATGTTTATTTCAAATATAGAAGTACTCAAAAAAAAAATTGTGAGTACATAGTTTTCGTCTCAACCTTGGAACCAGTCGTTTATATTGAATCTGCATTTACAAAAATAGAACACGAAAAGCGAAAACTCCAAAGCCATTATGTCACCGCTATCTTAATCCGCGGCCTAAACGAAAACAAATTAAAAAGAATCCGGAAATAATTCTAGCGCCAGCCACGGGCAAAGCTATTAAAGCCCTGTGAATTCTCAAGTTTTAGAACTTTCTAAGAGTCTTTTCTTTCTAAAGCTGCGGATAACCGGTCGTAGACAAGTCTGCAGATTAGAGTTTAGACAAAGAAGTTTGAATTAACTTGGATTACTACTAGAAACTACAACGACTTCAACGCTTTATAAATTCTACTATGATCGGTGGGAAACTTGATTTCATCATCAACCCATAACGTCCCACTGTTGAGCACGGGTCTCTCCTCACTTTCGTGAGGAGGGTTAGGCCATAATCCACCACGGGGGCCCGGTCCGGATTGGTGGATAACATACCTACCTCCGAAATAATTCTCGGGTAGGTATGTGGGTTTCCTCACGATGTTTCCCTTCACCGAAAAGCGAGTGCACGAACATATGTTTCGTCTTCTGATTGGAAGGCGGACGTTCTCCCAGTAGGCTCCCGCTTGATTAAAATTAAGCTTGATATAAATTAAATTAAATATTTTCGTCCCTATACAAATTATTATCCTTCTACCTCTCTTCCTTCCCTCTTTCTTTCCTTTTTCTTTCTTTAAGTAGATCATAATTGTCATCATCTACTTTAACTAGTCGCTAATTGACCTCAATTTAACCTCCACAAAGTACACAATTAAATCCCACGATATGTCTTTTCCATTGCTTTAAAATTTAAAGTTAAATCTTTGAGATTTAACATGAAGCTATGAGCTTGTTTCTCAACTCTGCGCAGAATACAAGTAACTAATTGCAAAGTTCTGTATCGGTGTCGCTTCTGTCGACTACTGAAAGGGTTTTCACAGAACTATGTAGTAAGTTTGTGCTTTGCAAGACTTACTCATTAACTAAGTTAATTGTTTTCAATGGAGCACTTTAAAGTTTGTTGGAAAGAAGCGGTTGGAAAGTAGATTTATTATAATATTTTTGGGTATTACATTTTTTATAACATAACTATAGTAAATATTTAAAAAAGAAACGTGTTTTAATATTAATGAACTACGAGACTATTTGAAGAATATTCTCAAGTCTTTCTTGAAAAAAAGTCACGCGTAAAATTAGTTACGACCTACATAAATATTTTTGACACGTAAAATATTAAAAGTAAAGACAACATTATTAGATAAATAAGAGTTTGAAAGTGGAATATTTATTTCTTATTTTTTGTACATTTTGTCCCTCAGTCTTTTTTTTATGCAAATTTTTTTTTAGGAAAATACTCCGAAATTATGATGAGAATTATTACGGAGGTAGGTATGTTATCCACTAATCCGGACCGGGCCCCCGTGGTGAATTATGGCCGAACCCTTTTCGTGAAAGTGGGGGGAGACCCGTGCGCAGCAGTGGGACGATATGGGTTGATGATATGCTGACGATGATGCATACAGTATCATATTATTGACCGAAATATCATTGTGATAATAGTTGGAAATAGTATTATCAGCCACATGTACTTGTCCAAATAAATACCAAAATACAATACATATTGAGTAGCAAGTTCCTTAAATCTCGCTCAGTAGACAAATATTTGACAATAACAAAGCAATCGGACAAGAGAGCCTCTGCAGGCTTCGATGGCACGTGGCCAGTTCTTCGAAGCATTTTCCGTGACCTAGATTAATTTGTCGAAATGCGAAAATCAGTCTATGCACATTTTAATCATTTATAAGTTTTTTGTAAAAACATATTTTAATGTTTTTTACTGTCCATCCAAAGGTTGTCTGGAAGAAATCGCTTTCAGCGATAAGACCGCCCATTGTACTACCCTTGTTTACCTATTGTAATTTTTCTGTACTGTGTTTAATTTTGTTTCTGGTGTACAATAAAGAGTTTTCTATTCTATTCTATTCTATTTTAATAGGCAATCTTTTTTTTTTTATTTGACTGAGTGACGAGACGAGCAAGTCGTTCACCTTATGGTAAGCGCTACGCCTGCCCATAACAGTCACAGCACCACCCAGAACACTACATTGCATAAAATGCATAATCTTGCACGGCACTGCACTTCGCTCGTCACCCTGAGACATCGGCTCTAAAGTCTCATATGACCAGTAATTTCGCTGGAAACAATGCCCTTCAAACCGGAACACAGTAACGTTTGCACTCTACTGCTTGGCGGATCAATATCTGGCAAACAGGTATTGATTAGCCCGTATTGTCCCATTGTTGGGCAAACGCCTACCGTCAGCCTAACAACCAAAACCTAAAATTCTCTTGGAAGTCCGGCTAGATCCAAACCTAAACAAAACAACTCGAGCTTGTAACTAATTTATTACCTCTCAACTAATCCCTGGAGATTGGCCGCTTTATCAGCAGAATCCGCTTAGTTTTATCTAGAGGCTCTCAAACTTTTTATCTACGCCCTTCTGATCCATTACGTGAGCGGCCTCCATGAACAGTGATCGATTGCGTTGGTCATAACATAAGTTAATACTAAGGAGTTCTTCTATTTACCAAATTATTCGTGTATTTGTCTAATCAACAGTAAAAACAAAACATAATTATATAAAATAGAAATAGTGTGTGCCCATTCTGTATTTAGTAATACATTATTATATTCTGTGATAGTGATCAAACGGTCGTCTACTAAGTTAAATAATTTTATGAGCTTAGAAACTGACTTCTGTTGGATATACTAATAAAATCTAAACTACAGTACCGATTTTGATAAAATTACTGTGGAACTAATCTAAAATTATATCCATATTAATAAAACGGAATTTTAGAAATTGGGTTGTAAATGACGGACTTCTGAAACAAATAAAACAATATTACAAAATTCAGCAGAATTGAGAACCATCTTTTTTGAAGTCGGTTAAAAAAAAAAAGAAAACAGCAGTTCATAGTTTGAGCAACTGTGTCCAACCGGATCAATCCATCGGGAAGTTAGTTTCTCTTCCGGGTAGAAGGCACTTGACGGCTCGTTGATTTAGACGATGGATCTTACAAAATGTTGCTCTTTATTTATTCTGTCTTTGTTAGCAAAGCCAGAGCATTTGGAAATCCCATTAAAACTTACGAGACGATTTCAGCTAGACTGACATTTTTTTAATTGCATTTTCGTTTATAATGACTGCGACATCTGCGAGATGGAATGAAATAATCTGTGCTGCGCTCCGCGGTTTCACCCGCGTAGTTCAGGTTCCCGTAAGAATGCGGGAATAAAATAAAACCTATCTTACTTGCTGATAATGTAGCTTTTCATTGGAGAAAAAAATTAAAAAATCGGTTTAGTAGTTTAGGCGTGATAGCGCAGCAAACAAACAAACATTTTTTCGCTCTTATAATTATTATACAGGATTACAGATATTGGTATAGCATTTGGGTGTCGTTGCCTTTCGCAATTGCTTCCAGACAACTGAATAGAACTTAGATTAAATTTGATAGGAAAAAAAATAATTCTTTAACAGTGCAGTGCATCCATTGTTTTTACCGTGTTTGTGTTAATAAGAAAAGAAGAAAGTAGTGGTCGAAGGCGGTTGTAGAAGTAGTAGTGGTCCTTGTAGTCCTCGGATTTCTAGATTTAGGGAATCCTAGTTAGCGGTCAGGATTGTGACGCGATACTGTTATACTAATATTCATGTACTATTTGATTAATCTCTTGTATGTGGAATAGTAAAAGATTTAGTGACAAAAAATAGAGAAAGGGATGCGTAGATAGTTTGGATATGAGAGGATGGACGAAAGAAGATTGATGAAACAGATTTATGGATCTAGTATGAATGGGCCGACGTAGTTGGGGTCGACGTTGGTGGAAATACCGCGATCAAATAGAGGACGTTCTAAAGAAAGGCCAAGTCAAAAATACCTTGAACCAGCGGGCATGTATGAAGACTCCTGATAGTGGAAGAAGCGAAAGTGGTAGTTTCTACCTACACTGACGGGAAAACGACGTGGCTGTAATGTGTATACTCGTATTATGTAATTTATAGAGATAACTTTTTGTCTGACCGGGTCCGTGACAAGCATCCTACAAGTTGAATATTTTAAATGTTGTAGTGGGAGGCCTCTTCTGCAAGAGACCGCCTGGGAGAGTACCACACCTTAGCCAGCTATTCATCCGCCAAGCAGTAGTGTGCAAACATTACCGTGTTCCGGTTTGAAGGGCATTGTTTCCAGCGAAATTACTGCGCATATGAGACTTTAGAGCCGATGTCTCAGGGTGATGAGCGCAGTGCAATGCCGCAACAGATTCTAGGTAGAGCTGTAGCTGTTATGGGCAGGCGTGGCGCTTACTATCAGGTGAAGGACTTGCTCGTCTCGCTACTTAGTAAAATAAAATAAAAAATAAATGTAAGTCAAAGAAAAAAGCGTTCCCATTGTTCCAAGAGCGCTATTCTATAACCCATGATGACACTAGAAGTCTAGAAGCGAATCATTGTGCGCTTGTCAGCGGATCTGTCTTCCTCTTTAAGGTTGCACATTTTGCTGACCACTCAGCCTTCAGTGGCTGAGAGTGAAGAGCCATCGACCGCACCTCGCTGCAACCTTAATTGGAGCAGGCGAGTTTGGCAGAGAGAAGCTTTTACTAACACGCCTAAAGAGGCTTAGAGGCTACTTATAAAATAGAAAGCATTAATACTACTTAGTCTATTTTACGGGTACTACAACGGGGAATGTTGTTGTTTTAATATTATACCCCCATCCCGCTTTTACAATCGGACTTCTCGACATCGAGCGAAAGCTCACCCACATATTGTAGCTGTGTGGAAACCGCATACAACTCGGTTTACGCGTTCGTTTCTTCCACGCACCTGCAAGATGTGGAATGATCTTCCTCCCGAGGTTTTCCCTCAGATGTACATTAAAAGAGCCCTTACTAGTTAAGGTAGGCAACGCACCGGCAATGCCCCTGGCGTTGCAGATGTCCATAGGCGGCGGTGACCAGTTATCATCGGGTGGGCCGCGTGCTTGTTTGCCTCCTTATAGGTAAAAAAAAAAAAAAAAATATCTTTTTAACACGCTTTTATTAGCTTGGTATATTATGTTAGTATGTGCCTATGTAACGGAAACTTTGAACATGATTTTGACCTACTTCAAAACGTGGGATTAAATCGAAACTTTGCACACTTATCAAAGACACTACAATAATACTGTTTTACCATAAAATAATTATTTTTTTACTTTTTAGTTCGGCTTGCTATAATAGCGTTTTTTTTTTTTTAACTTTAATTTAGTTTACTCACATACATTCCGCTAAGGAATCAAGAACTATGAAAACTGGTCTCACAAATACCCAGAGTTAGAGCAAATACTTATTACAAATATTTGGCCTGTGCGGGAATCGAACCCTGCAAGCTCACGCCTCGCAGTCAGCTCATCAACCACTTACCTACGGAGGACGTCAAATTTGAAGTCTGTAATAATAAAAAAATAACGCGTCACAATCAGGTACATAGATCCAGACCCATAACTAGGATACCCTGTATCTAGGGAATCATGAACTACGAGGACCATGCTCCTACAAACACGCAGACTTAGATGAAATATTTATGGTTCTTACAAATCTTCGCATCATGGCTCATCACCCAATTAATTATTCATTCTTAAGTTCAAAATAACACAGAATTAAATTTACAAAAGACTTGACTTATCAGTCGCTTAAATAGCTTCCGAGAAAAAATACAGAAGTCCTTTTCACAAACGTGTAAAAACAACGTAAGCCTAAAAGAAAGAGAAATAAACCAATAGGTACGACTTCTTTTACAGCTCTCCTATACAATTGAACGCCAATATAAAATTCCCTATATTTTTCCTATTTCACCTGTTATTCCATATTCAATATCGTTCCAGTGCTCGATATTGCAAAATTCCCACTTCCCACTTGCCTCTTCGAGTGCGCGCTCCTCGTAATGAGAATCCAATAATATATCTTAACGCAAAAACGAGCTATTTAAATACGTGTCCTTACGTAAGAACCCCATTGTAACGAAAGTGTGTTTGCAACTGTCCAGTTACTTGACTGTTTTTTATGTGAAGTCAAGCTGGCAGCCAAGTAGGAGGACTCTTCTGCAAGAGACTGTCTAGAGAAGTACCATACCTTTGCCAGATATTTATCCGCCAACCAGTAGTGTGCAAACATTACTGTGTTCCGGTTTGAAGGGCATTGTTTCCAGCGAAATTACTGGGCATGTGAGACTTTAAAGCCGATGTGTCAGAGTGACGAACGTAGTGCAGTGCCGCGCAGGATTATGCAATGCAAAGTTCTGGGGGGTACTGTAACCGTTATTGGCAAGCGTAGCACTCACCATCAGGTGAATGACTTGCTCGTCTTATCACACAGTCAAATAATAAAAGAAAAACTTTTTTTTTTATGTATCCTTTCTTCGCAAGTTTCATGAGGAAAAATAGTTTGTTTACAGAAACCGTGAATTTTTACTTACTGAATATATTCTGTGACATCTTATGACATCGCTTTCATATGACGATTAAGTATTATTTAATTCGGCTTGCTATTAAAGCGTTTTCATAGATTTTTTTAACTATCATACAAAAAATCATATATTTTTTAAATTAGGTAGGGTTTAAATATTATTGTATTGTCATTGGCCCTTGATAAGTGTGCAAAGTTTCAAATTAATCTAACGTTTTAAAAGGGCTGAACATCACGTTCAAAGATTCCATTACATACATAGATACATACATGCATACCAAAGTGATAAAAGCGTGTTAAAAAGGAACCCTTTCATGTGTTGATTCATGACTGAATCTCCTACGTAAAACGAAAACTCCATTAACTCTCGCGTGTAAAACGCGCGAGCTACTGGACGATTGCAAAGCGTCCAAAGTATCTTGTTATGTACAAGAGGCAGGGATCCCTTTGAAACGACACGTCTATCCATATAATCATATGTAGATGGGAATTGTAATGGGCTGTTTTTATTTGGTCGTAACAAGCCTCTGTAACCGCAAACAGATGTTAATAATTATTTTATTCTCTTTGATTGTTTATGCCTGTTGCTTGCGAATAACAACGTATTCATAGCTGTTTTAGAAGCAGTTGAAAAATAATATCCATTTATATGGTAAGTATCGTGATGTTTAGTGGAGGTTTTTAAACGTTGCTGGGTTCCGGTTTGAAGGGCAATGTTTCCAGCGAAATTACTGGGCATATGAGACTTGAAAGCAAATGTCTCATGGTGACGAGCGCAGTGGACTGAAAAAGTTGACACATTGTCACGTAACGCTCATTGTACGCTTGCGCCGCATCTATCTCTCTTCTCTTCTTGACAGGTTAATTATTCTTGCATTTACAAATTTATTACTAGTATGATTTCAAGTATTTATTCTTTTATTATTAAAAAATGATTCAATTTTATTCATAAAATTATGCAATCATTTCATCAATGTTTTGTTATGACGTTGTCACGTTAAAATATCGTCCGTAAATCAACTTTACAGACAACCATATTTTTTTGTGCTTCGTCCATAAAATTAAACGACAGTAAAAAGACAGTAAATGTTCAAAAGCATATAGGCATAAAGTTACGGTGTGTAGCTATTCTGGCAAGGAATGAAATATTAGAAATATTTGTCACGGTTGAAATGCGAGGAGGCGCTTGTGACGCATAGCAGGAAGAAAATATTACTTCCATTTGAGTCTATTAACGCGGGGCTGAAAATAATGATGATATATAATTTTTGACAGGTACAGTCAGCGAGAAAAGTAGCTGAACATAGATTAATATCTATTTGACGCCCGCTAAATAATACAATTTTTAGGTAGACAGTAAATTGAACACTCTACGATGTGCGTATCACTGACGATCATCCAATGATGTACATCCTATTTTACTTACAAAACGAATTATTAACGTTAATTTCCATTTTAAAATTTTTAATTTACAAAAGTTTCGAGTATGTCCGAAATTCTATGGCTCTATATTTTGGGGGCATGAAACAGTCAGTTCCGGTCATTATCGATTATCAGAGACACTTAGGCGGCGGCATCAGAGATTGGCATAAAATAAGGTTACGCATTTTCATTATTGTCGTCTTTTTTTACGGTTCCGTATCTCAAATGAAAAAAGAACCCTTATAGTATCGCTGTGTTGTCCGTCTGTCTGTCTGTCAAGACCCTTGTTCTCAAGAACGTGTAGAGGTATATCGTCGAAATTTATATCAAATAGTCGGGTCTATAACGGTCTCCTTCAGCTGTGAAAAAATCAAACTTGTAAGTCAATGCGATCAAAAGATAATAGTATTATAATCATATTATGATCGCTTAATGTCGCATATTTTGGGATTTCACAAGGGAATCAAAACTTATAGGGTACTTCCGGTTGACCTAGAATCATGAAATTTGGCAATGTCTTTTAATACAATACATTATGTAATCGTAAATATGTAGCTTAGTAACAAAAAAAAGCGAATTTAATTTTACAAACTTATTAATTGCGGTTGGTGCAATAACCTTGTCTAGGGATCGAACGGCAAAGTTAAGTTGGCCCTTTAACCTAGTTTGTCTTTTAGTTAAAACAATAATGTTAGATGATTTAGGCCCTACAAATTTGTACGGGACCCTCGGCGCGCTAGTCCAGCTAGCACTTGGCCGGTTTTTTTTAAAAAGATTTCGGCAATTTAATAGATTTCTAATTGTCGTTTCCTTGTCCTCAGGAGCAATCATCTTCGGCTCGGACCAAGAAGTGGCAGGCGTGATGCGGGCCGTGGAGCGAGGGAACGCCACCAGCCTGTTCAGCTGGGTGGGGTCTGATGGATGGAGCGCGCGGTCCCTGGTCTCCGAGGGGAACGAGCGGGCGGTGGAGGGGACCATCAGCGTGCAGCCACGGGCGAATGACGTGAGAGGGTTCAAGGAGTACTTCCTGGGGCTGAATGTGAAGAACAATAAGAGGAACCCTTGGTTTGTTGGTAAGTACACAGTGTCTCCGAGGAACTCCGCGGCATTTTTCGGTGATAAGTTTCTTCGATGAAGAAGCACTTTTTTTTGGTGATCTTTTTTTCTCTCTGAGGTACAGGCACTGACCGAAAAATGTTTCGGTGAACAGTTTCTAAAGTGAAAACTTCTGTAGGTGTACTGAGGAATAATGTCATCCTACAAATATTATAAAAGCTAAACTTTGAGTTTGTAAGTTTGTGTCTTTGAGTGTTAGTGTGTTTGTCTTCTCTTCACGCCGAAATGGCAGAACGGATTTTGATGAAATGTTTTATATTGATACTTCAGGTACGTAGTAATATCTATTCTGTGCTTTAGGTTCTGAAATAGAACATCTAGGATGCTTTCTATGCCGGAAAAAATAACGGTTAAATAACGCAGGTGACACCGCAGGGCGCTGCTAGTATAAAGATATAACAAGAAAATATTTTTTTAATGTTAAGCTTTGATACCACTTAGGTAATAATTGTAAGTAATTTAATTTCAATACTAATTCAATAAACATGGTAAACAAATTTATAGCAAGTTATCATTTTGTGTTTATGATATTTATTATTCAAAATTACTGAAGAAACTTGCAAATTACTTTAATTTCTTCGTGAACTTTGAACAAAATATTTAGGCGAAAGAAAATTTATGCTCGACTTTAATTTACTCCTTCAACCAAATTAAACACTTTATAATAGAGCTATGTTATTTCAATAATATTTTCTTGGAATTTAAATAAGGAAGACAGTAGAATATTCAGCATTTTGTGGTTGCATCAACGACTACATTTCATTGAAGGACCTTACCTACTTATTTGCTACACGGCGCCTTTTTTACCGGCTTTTTTTTTTAAATTCCACCGTATAAAACAAAACCAAAGCTGCAGTAAACACACGTACAGTTCAACACGTCCTGATTTTTCACATGCGGCGAAGAAACTTATAGTGTTGCATTACTGAGAAAAATCTGTGGCTGGAGCGGAATTTCCCAGCGGTTCTACATCGACCAAAACTAAGTTTACCCCACCCTTATAAAAATTCAAGTCGCAATCGTGAATGCTCTAAAGGTGGTTACTCACCAGGTACATTTGCTTGTAATGTAATATGGTAGAAGGTGTAGTGACAAAAATAGCGAAAGGGATGCTTAAATGGTATGGACATCTAGAGGGGATGGACGAAGGAAGATTGACGAAACCGATTTATGGGCTTAGTATGAATGGGCCGCCTATCGGTAGAGGTCGACGTAGGCGATCAAATCAAGAGCGTGCTTAAAAAAGGCCAAGTCAAAAGTACCTATAACCGGCGAGCATGTATGAAGGGACTTATGAAAGTGGAAGAAGTGAAAGAGGTGTGTCAGGATTGTAGCATGTGGAAAGATGTAGTCTCTGCGTACCTCAACGGGAAAAGTGCGTGACTGTTAGTGTGTAACAACAAAAGATTAGATTTTAAGCATAATACTACAATAAAGCGCAGCTTAACTCACTGACTGAAGAGCATCTGATGTTGTACCTGCTTGAACTGTGAACGCTACAAATAAAAGCACTGTGTGTATTTATTCGAAAGTGTATCATCGTTTCCTTTGTTTTAACAATGTCAAAGACAGTAATTTATTTATTTATCATACCTTTGATTCGGCAGTGCATCTTCTTAGTTCATCTACCCTAAATGCTCGAAACTGAATCGTTTTTACGCATTACAAGCGAACGTTGCCGGTGAGTGACCACCTTAAGCTCTACAAAAGTGCAACCGGCATTAAGCCTTATAGAAAATCGGGCACATGTCTCTAAGTGCCTCGATAATGGGAAGGTCACGTTCCGGTTGCTAGAATAGCGATGGATTTTATGAAAAGCCCCTTGTGTGGGGTAGATTGATTTTTTATCGTGCTTTATTGACTGAATAACTAGTGGTCCACGTAGGTAGGAGTTAGGGGGTAGGGTTTCTTTTGGAAGTGTGTTGTAAGTATTAAAAAGATAATGGGATATTAGAATACTATGTATAGTAACTAACATATAAACTATGTCCTTGAGTATCGTGTTGATGTGAAGGAAAGGGAAATGTCACTTGAAAGGGAAAAGTCCTTTTTCAAACTTAAACCATAATTAGATAATCCTTAGTTTAGTGGATCATATTCAGACTTATTTTTTGTTTTTTTTTTCTATTTTTTTTTTTTCTATATTTCTGAAGTTTTTGACTTGTGAAAGTGCAATATCTTTGCCTTCTTGCAATAAATGCTTCGAGTGTTAAGTTTTATTATGCAACGGACTAGCCAGTGAAAACTCTCTTTAGAATAATTTTAAATGACACAAAAAAAATTGTTTATCGTACCGCTTACCATCAGGGGGATCACGTGCTCGTTTCATCTTATATGCCTACCCATACACCGGTAGCCAACACTCGAGTCCCAAAAAGGCTTCGTGCCTAATTTGGAACTCACTGACAACCTTGTTCTAACATAATTATGTTTATTTTTCTTTGTACGTCATTATTTGTAATACCTAACTTACTAGGGCAATAAAAATTATTTTATAGTATCCTAATCATCAAATATTTGCTATCAAATAATATCAGAAAATTGTTGCCTCAATGTGCTACGTTAATTTTTACCCGACTGCGCCAAAAGGAGGGTTATTTTTTTATAATAAATATATTAGGACATAAATTATGCAAAAAAGGTTACCATATATTTAAAAATTATGTCAACCATTCCCATAAAATAACCACCATCAATTTACTACAGAATTCTGGGAGGACGCCTTCCAATGCCGGTGCCTGGGGAGTCCCCGAACACCGTACAACGGACAGTACGAGCAGTCGTGCTCGGGACTTGAGAAGCTTTCCGCTGAGAACACCGAGTTTGAACGCCAGCTGCAGTTCGTCTCTGATGCTGTGATGGCATTCGCTTATGCTATACGGTGAGTAACTAACCATAGACATTCTCCTTTTTTTTTTCTCCAAACGGTTTGTGCATTCAGCCAGTGTTAACTATAATTTCCGACTTTCATTTAAAATATTCAAATTTCGAGTCTCAATCGTTTGACGTTTTAGAAGAGTTAAATAACAAATTGACAATCTGTCAATTTACTAAAACTCTGAGATCTTGACCGCCAATGTAATGGTAAACGTTTTTATTTGACGTATGGGCAAACCGTGAAATGAAATGCGTTAGCTATTGTCACAGCTTCGTAAATCCTTTTACGGCCTAGGACTCCTTTGCGGCCTAGGGCTGAGTGGTCTGTAGGAATTTCGCAGAAGAGGCCTGTTTACAAAAAGGTACACTACAAAGCCAACCGCAGTGCAGTTAGTGCCTAAGGCCTCGTTGGAGAATCGTTTGTGGCAAATAACTTGCTGTATCAAAGGCAGTTGCCGGTCAGAAGTGAAGCCAAGGGCCCGTGCTAACTTTAGTTTACCATTCCAGTCATAGCGTTTGATTTATTGCAGGATTTTGGCTCTGTTTTAGGCTGAATCTCTGGTAAATACAAATAAACTACCCGACGTATTCTTTTTTGGGTATCTACCCAAAAACGAATAGAGTAGACAGTATATTAAATACTGTCTACATTGTTTTAGACTATAAAAGGTTTTGTTCCAATAAGGTTTTAGGTGTATGAGTACACATATTATATTTTTGGATATAGAATGTATTTTTAACAGACATTAAAAAAAGAGTTCTTAATTCGACTATAATATTTTTTTTTGTATGCTTGCTACGTGGTTATATTTAGGAGGATATGAATCTATTTTCTCGCAGATTAATTTATAAATAATATTTCGATCGAGTCTTCTCATGACCACGGTAATTAAAACTACGTAATTTATTATTTTGATAAGCGAAAAACTCCGCTTTTGTTTACTTAATTTGAGTATTTAAACATTGTGAAAGTGATGAACCAACAGCAAAACAAAAAAATGTTTTCAGAATTTACAGCCATTCAGAGTAAATATTACATAGTGAGGACATACATTATATATAACAAAAATAAAATATACAAGCAGCCACATAAATAAAAAGTAGAGACTTAATTTAATTATTAACATAAAATTTACTTAATTTATATCCCAATAATAATTTTAATCCAAAGTCTACAAAGCATTACGTTCTTCAGCACCTTATGACCTTATAAAACTTTGGAAATTCCCATCCCACGGTTTTCTAAAATTTCATTTAGCAGATTTTAAGTTATTACGAAACAAAACCGGCAAAATTAATTCAGAAAGGATTAAAAGGGAAAATAGCTCCACACAAAAATTTTAATGACAAAATATCGGCAAAGGACGAGTCTCTCGAGGAACCATCCATTACTCCTCCGACTCCAAAATGAGGATTCGGAAAATGAATAATTAGCTCCCTTACTCTAAGTCGGTTCACGAAATCCCAAAGCGCAGGATTTGTCAAAAATGGCGACCAGCTGCGAAGCTTGAAGTTACAGATTTAATTTCCGCACAAGGCAAAATTGATCTGACCCACAAGTATTTGCTCTAGGTTTACGTTACTGGGCATAATTGTGAGACTTTAGAGCCGATGTCTTAGGGCGACGAGCACAGTGCAGTGCCGCGCAGGATTATGCAATGCAGGGTTCTGGGCGGTGCTGTGTCTTGTGTTCTTTTCCTTAGCATTGTGATCATGGTGAGGCATGATTTTTCTCTAGTGGGCAGATAAAGGCAAGTGATCTTAGTTTGTCGAAAAAGGTATGCTAGCCTCTAGTTCTAGACCTTGACAGGCAGCTGAAGGACCCCTGATGTGGCTTAGTTGAGAAGATATTGACGAACTGTCTAACCGTCGAACTGTCTGTTCTGCTACGAAAATAACATGCAAGGTCTTTTTTATCCTCCAAAGATTGTAAATTTCATCGTACTTCCAATTATTTAAATGTGACCGAAACGTGCCTCCTTCAGCGTAACAATAATCCTGTCTTGTTTATTCGCTGAGTTTATCCCCCTCAAGGGTATTACCGTGAACTGGTCAAATAAAACTGCTAAAGAGACAGATGGTGAATGTATTTATTGTTACAAGTTTTTCGTTAACCTTGTGATTGTTCTTTTGTTTAAGCTCTTTTTGCTCTGTAACAAAAATCACGTATTCCCGATGGGACATTCTCAACTCGACACGGAAAGTAAAATAGTATAATCAGAGAAAAAAGCAATAAAATCTACGTCTTTTCCAATTAAAATATCGAATTATCATCATCATTATCAGCCTTCACTCGTCCACTACTGGACGTAGGCTTCTCCCAATGAACGCCACTGAGCTAAATTTGGTTTAACTAGTTATAAAAAACAATTTCCTCCAAGCAGGCAATATAAACAAAGCCTTCCGTTAAGATCTAACCCATTATTCCCCCATCACCGAGACAATCCCGGATACATTTGAACAAGTTAATGCTCCGCTCAAATCGGGAAGTAATGACCCGAGTTGCCGTCCTGCATAATTTGCTCTGTATTTGATATGTGGACTTAAAACTAGGATACCGCCTACTAGCAGCAATGAGTAAAACTGAGACGTTTAATCGATTGTTTCGATTGTTCAAACATATCGATAGTACTCGATGATTTACTCTCTCAGTCGAAATTAATTGAAACCGAGTTGTTTTATAAAAATCCGAAGGAACTAATAGCATTTGGTGCCACTGACTGCGATACTTACGACCTTACACCGACTCGAGCTTAGAGAGAGCGAGCGAAAAACGTAGCAGTGGGTCAGTCGATTCGCAACAATCGAAAAACATCTCGATAGTTCAGTCGGAGAGCGAGACGTTTATGGACTCGATTATAGTTTTGCACGAATGCGATTCTCTCGATTGTCTCAACATCTCGGACTCGTCTATCGCTACCAATTGGTACCTTTAATGGTTTGTCCTAAAACGCTGTACATATTTTTATACGCCTGTCAAATTTGAGTGTCAGTACATGATGGTGACAGCAAACTGATGAGATGATAGAGATGGAAGGTAGACAAAGAAAGTTGACTAACAGCGCATTTATTGTGTTTGAACTCATTTTGATCGGTTGGTGAAACCGGGTATGTCTATATATATATAAAAATGTTATGTTGGTTTGTGCACGCTTCAAAAACTCAAAAAGTACCGCACTGATCGAGCTGAAATTTTAGCATGATATATAATCCGCATCAAGGATTGTTTTTATCTATTTTTTTCATCAGTGACATATCAGCGAATGTGCGAATGTGCCACAGCGAAGCGTGGCAGGGTACAGCTAGTATTTTATAAAAGTTTGTCAAATACAATAATATATTCTTCAACAAAGTTTTTGTTTTTCAAATTCAAATTTCAAATTGTACCCCCTTTCAGATCAAGTATGGGCAAGGAATAGGAAAACAATATGTGGGTGAAGCACACTTCTGAATAATTAATAATTTACGCACTTCTAATGTAGTCAGTTTCAATGTTTTAAGATATGGCTGGGTTGAATTTTGTTCAATAATTAAACATGTTTTAGCTAAATGTACCAATGGATTTATAAGCTTAGGTACCAAATTTGAGGGCGTATTTTAAAAATGTAAGGGCTAATAAAAATTGGAGTGGAGTGGAGACTGCGTTTAGGCAAACGTATTGAAGGACGTCCATGTGGAATGACGACTTGCGAAAAACGGCTGACAAAGACTATATGAGGAGAGCCTAAGATCAGAAGGCATACCATGACCTCTTATAGTGATTCAATTGAGGACCTAAACTGAACCGCGTCGCATAATCGTACCGTGACGTCTTATTTTGTATTTTGCTGGCATTTTCAACCTAAATTGGATACAGTTTAGGTTGAAAATGGCTTATTAGCGATTCAATTTAGGTTGCTGCTATTTTCAACCTAAGCTGTATCCAATTTAGGTTGAAAATGGCAGCAAAATACAAAATAAGACGTCACGGTACGATTATGCGACGCGGTTCAGTTTAGGTCTTCAATTGAATCGCTATAAGAGGTCATGGTAGGCCCCCTGGGGTCCTACTCTCACCTATTAGTTAGCGGCTCAGTTTTGGCTCAGTTCAACTTAGGTTCCTAAACTGCACCGCATAATTTGGTACCATGACCTACACCTAAACAAAATCGTTATTGGATCGTTAACAATAAGAATGAATGAACGATAGTTTCTTACGTCTGCTATGACGTCACTCTGTTGGAAAGAGACAACACAATATCAACATCCTTTGCTAACTTCGTTTAGTCGTGTTTCTTTCTTTTGGTTGCGTTCAGAAATAAATTAAAAAAATATTTCGGAAAATTACGCTTATTTTCATGTTGCATGTTTTGTCATTTGTGTGAAGACACAACACCTAAGTAATTTAATTAAGTATTTAGATGTATGTATCAATAATAATTATTGGTTTATTATTTATTTAAGATCATTTTTAAATTAAATTACGAGTAAAATATTGTGGTCCTAGAATTGATATCTTTTTAGAACGTTCCTTTTATATTTTTGACATTTGACATTTGATTAATGAGTGACGGGCGGATGAATGTTCTTCGACTCTAATTAGAAAATACAGCACGAAAGAGTTCGTATATTGAAATACGCGCGCTTTTGTGCTGATTTTTATAAATACTATTTTCGATTTCTTTTTATGTGGTTTATAAATTCACTACAATGGCGTCAGTAATTCTGACTAATATTTTGCATATTATATAAAAACCTTATTTCTTAAGTAGGTACTTATACGCATGAATCTATACTCCAAAATTCCCAAGCTTACGTCTCAAGTGTTAGCGGCTATTTTAAGTGGTTTTCTTTATATTATACTGTGAAACTTCTCGTCAACGAGTAAGCTACGGGCAACTTGAACACCTTTGGGATTTCATAAATAGGCACAACGAGATTGCAACGTGCTATAATAAAATCACGCAAGCCAGGGAATACTCTCGCCGGCTGTGGGAATCAGTAGCCCTAAGTTTAAACTCCCAAGGCGACAGTGCATACACAAATACACACACTTAATTATTATGATTTTTACACTGAAATCAAAATAATCCCTACTTCCCTACTTATATTATAAATGCGAAAGTAACTGTCCGTCGTTTTGTCTGTCTGCTACGCTTTCACGCCTAAATTACTGAACTGATTTAAATAAAATTTGGTACAGCCTAGACTCTAGACTCTAGAGCCTGAGAAAGGACATAAGCTACTTTTTAATGCGAGAAAAGGGTTGTAAAGTGTTGAAATAGGGGATGAAAGTTAGTATGGAAGTTTCTTCATATTTTAAGCTAGAAGCTGGAAACTTATTTTTGTGCTTTTGATTAGATATAAATAAAAATGACATTCAAATTTTGTAAAAAAATTATCCACAAGCTAAAATAGCAATAGGGGAAGAAATTTTGTATGGAAATATATAAGGTTTCGGCTAAACCACTGCACCGATTTTTAAAATTATTTATCTAATGGAAAACTACATTATGAGCGAGTAATAAAGGCTATATTTAGTACCCGTATTCCCACTGGAAGAGGAACTACGCGGGTGAAACCGCGGGGCCGCCGCTATTAAGATATATAACCAAAAAGGCTCAACTTTGGTTGTGAAAATATTAACTTTTATTGAGACGCTAATTTTGACAGCTAATGGGATCAGTATAGGTTCAAATAGGTTTTAAATATAGCTCATGGTACGAAAAGAATGAACGAAATCATGACTTGCGATCCAGTTTAGGTTCAAAATGGCGGAAACCTAAACTGAGTCGCTAATAAGACGTCATGGTACGATTATGCGACGCAGTTCAGTTTAGGTCCTAAACTGAATCGCTATAAGATGTCATGGTAGGCCTCCTGGTGTTTTTTAACTAGTTTTCTTAAGCTCTCATAACTTCTTTCTACCAACGTTTTCCCCCAAATATTGACAGCTCAACAGTATTACCTCAGTTTGTGAAAATATTTCAACATTATTTCCCATCTGTGCTTCAATAAATTCCTTTTACAAGGCAATTGTAACAGTTGTTCAGAGAAGTGGCTTTTACTTTCAACCCTTCCAAGTTGACTGTTGATACAGTACAGTGTAGCAGCAGTAACATAACTTCAGTCAAGTTTGCAGTGTAAGCTCGCTTGGGGGCATCGGGCGCTTCCAATGTGTCACTGTCGACCGACTTGATCATTACAGTTTGCCATGTAGCAGAAGTGCTGGAAGAATTCCCTGATAGCCTAGCGGGCGGACCGTTTAAACAAAAGAAAATATTAGATTCTACATTGCGATGCACGTTAGTTGATATTACATGTCTAATTTTTGTTCTGGTATGGATATTTGTGAAGGCCAATTTGGTCCTATAGTTCCTGATTCTCTAGATACAGGAAATCCTACTTAAAATTCAGGACCTACATAATATATAGATGATCATTATACGTGATAAAATAAAATTGTGTTGCTTATTTCACCATTGTGCCCCAAGTGAGATGGTTTCTAGTGAACAGTTGCGGTGCAGTTGAGTCACTGTTTATGTACTTTATAGTGCTACAGATGTTACATAAAAGCTCCTAGACCTAGACTGAAAGGTATAAATTGATTTTCCAGCACTTCAGCAGTACTTACCCCACTGTCGTTTACAGTGGTACTATTTTCTGGAAGCTTCTGGAGTACTGGGAACTGTTCGTAGGAGAATTTTGGGAAGAAAACCGGATATTGTGGTTTTCTCACGTCATTTTTATTGTGTAACTTGCAATGACAACCAGATAAATCGATTTTAAGTCATCATCATCATCATCATCAACCCATAACGTCCCACTGCTGAGCACAGGTCTCCCCTCAGTTTCGTGAGGAGGGTTAGGCCATAATCCACCACGGGGGCCAGATCCGGATTGGTGGATCACCTACCTACCTCCGAAATAATTCTCGGGTAGGTAATGTTTTTTTTTTTCTCTAACAGTTTCAATTCGTTTTCAACACGTAGCAATAGTGGCATCGTTCGTCAGACCGCCTAAAAGCCTTAGATAACTATCGACCGATAAAAGTCAGGATATCTACCAATCAATGCACGAAAGCACTTTGTTCTGTTAATATCGTATTGCTGAAGTAATCTTTTAATTTCTAACAGACTTACAGACATAACCCCCTTATCCTTAGTAGACCGATGCGAATCGTATCACTTATAATAAATTCGGTCATATTATTATTCCAAAATTCAATAAAAATCTGCCCAACACGATACTTCTATCCACCTGGACGCGCCGAGAAAGATTTAGCTTAACATCACTTCACGGGTCAGCCTGGACGACGCTTCCCAGAAGACCGCGCTTTTCGTAAAAGAGATCTTCATGAGTATTATACTAACGAAAAGTTATGCACTGCATGTATTTAGGATGTGCAGTTTATCGCAGCACACGTTTGTTTACTTTCCCTAAGACCACACAAGCCAATCTAAACCTTATCACCACAACCTATACAACTTAGTGGTTATGCCACTAAACGGCCATCCATCCAAGTGTGTGCCACTAGGAGCGTTGCTTCGCTTTGGTGATCGAATAGATCCCTCGGCCAAATTATGCCAACGACCAATTCAACGCATCGAAATTACTTGGAAACTAAGGGCTTAGTAATCACTGACTGGACAGGACAACTTCTATTTAGCTTTGGCTGACTTTGTTCATTGTCCCGTTCATCTGATTGTACGATATTCATTGGAAAGACAATTTAAAAAAAAAATTGAAAAGAAAATTAAATTAAACGCGACCTCTAGATATACTCTATACAAACTAATCTAACAAGTCACCTATTATTATGAAAACTCCACGGGAAAAACAAAGAATTTCTTTTTTATTTGTGAAATTGATATTTTAATGCCATCTGGTTGCTCTTTAGTGTACACTTTTTAAACAAAAAACACAATTGGGTAAAATCATCGTAATCAGCTGTAATCTTGGATAGCTGTAATAGTTAATTACAAAATCAAAATCAGTTCATCCGTTCGAAAGCTACGATGCCACAGACACACACACACGCACATAAAGAAACGTCAAACTTATAACCCCCCGACGTTTTTGCGTCAGGGGTTAAAAAGAGCATAAAATGAAAGAAATATAGACTTTCGAACTAAGAAAACCTGGTTTTTCTCTTCCTAATATTAGTTTGACATTTACAATTTTTCCTGAGTAGTCTTCACAATATAAATGACGTTTGTACACGCGCCAAACGTGTGTGTAGGCACGCAAACATACTACGCGACCAAAAGAAAAGACAACCCGCTAGTACGAAAGTTCATACCAACCAGTTGTCTTTTACATTTGGGCGTGTAATATTGGCTGTCCCGGCGTTTGTCCTAGCGATTGGAAGTAGAGGTGTGGGGAAGCGGATTGCGCGAGGCGGAGTGACCTTTCTGTATGTATATTTTATTCTGTGCCTGTACTCCATCTGTAATACATCTAGTTTAAGGCCTTAAACTAAACTGCCCTGTTACTGTCACAACCAATATCGCTCAGCGTTCATAAGTCGACCAGAGACATTTATCCAAAGAGATCGGAACAATTTTTTTGCATTTATGGGAGTTTATATAGCTCCATCTCATTCTCTTCAGTCTATTTTTGAGTGACGTCACGTCACGTTTGTCATTTATGAGTGTGTGGTGCCAATCTAGGCCGTTCAGTTTAAGACCTTAAAATGAACTGCATGGAATAAGAATAAGTACGTGGTTACCCCCTGAGCTCGCTTCCTCTCTCTCAACAGAGCTATCCCAAATCGTGCACCTTGTTTTACGTCATAGGGTAAGCTTAGTATGAAGATAATTAAGCTTTATTGACGTATTATAATCCTGAAACTTAAATCATTATAGGATTTACGGCTGGGGGTCGGTTTAATATAGAGAGGATACTGGCAGGGAAAGTGGTTCGTATTCATACAAATACCTGGTTTGATACTGGTAATTGGTTGCTGTAAGGTTATGAAAAACAGTGCCGCAACTGATGTGCGGACATTACCAATCCAAACTAAGTTTTTGTCGAATGAGGTTTGATGTTTTAATGTTAAGAATTTTGTCTCTGGCGTGAGGATTTGTGAGGCTGCCCAAGGGTCAGACATCTTCGCCATTGCAAGAAGACATTGTCTAGCTGAAATGAGAAACATTGATGAAAAATTCTTTTAAAAACTAATTAATGTTAAATGATTACACAAAAACAAATAAATCGTTAAAAAAATGAAATGTGTGCTGGGACATGACATAGTTAAAGTAAAACTTCCACTAAATAATAAATTAATTGAAAAAAAATATTATTGAAGCGGTGGTAGCCTAGTGAAAGAACGTCCGCCTTCCAATCAGAAGGTCGTGAGTTCAAATCCCAGTGCAGGCACGTACCAATGTGTTTCTGTAAAACATATGTACGTAATTATCACTCGCTTTTCGGTGAAGGAAAATATCGTGAGGAAACCCACATACCTACCCGAGAATTATTTCGGAGGTCGGTATGTTATCCACCAATCCGGACTTGGCCCCCGTGGTGGAATATGGCCTAACCCTCCTCACGAAAGTGAGGAGAGACCCGTGCCCAGCAGTGGGACGTTATTTGACTTCCGTTCGCCTTGCCCGATAATAGTTCTACTTTACTCAACACCAGCTTACTCGCCAAGTCAAGGGTACGTAAAGAAATTTTACTTCAAAAATAAATGAAAAATCTACCCTAAATGGCTATCCAGTGGCACAGAATAAATAATAGTACAGAAGAGAACGCTCCTAAAGCGCTGTCAGCATTACGTGGCATCGCTTCGTCTTTATTGTAAGCAAAATAAAGGCGTAATCAAATTGTGACTGGCCGAGTACAATTGAATTAATCCTTTCCTTCGCGCCGAGGGAGGGCCTGACCCTTAGCACGGTAATTGATACGAACCAGCCACTCAATTTACATGGAGTAGGATTAGCAAACCGATATAGGATCGTGGGATGTGGGCACATTCATTTGAATTTGATGAATCACTTAATGTTATAACCGCAGCTCGGGGTGTCGCGTAAATAAGATAGGTTTGTTTGTTGAATTGTTTAGTGGGTGTGCGATGTTTAAAGCATCGTAAGGTACTGTTGTGTGGTCTATATGGTAATTTTCAGGTAAAACGGATAGGTTACGAACTAGTCACACTAAGTCGAGTCACAGTGTCACTTGATGGAATATTTTTAACACGCTTTTATTAGCTTGGGTTGTATCTAACTATGTATGTATGTAACGGAATCTTTGAACTTAATTTTCACCAGTTTCCAGAAGTCTGATTAGTTTGAAACTTTGCATACGTATCAAGGACCAATGACAATGCAATAATTTGATAAAAAAAAAAACAAAAAAAAAAAAAGAAATGAAAAATAAATAATAGTTTAAAAAAAAACTAAAAAAACACGCTTTTATAGCTAACCGAACTAAAAATTAGAAAATAATTTTTAATTTCAGAGAGTTTATAATACAGTAGTAGAAGATCGAACGCTGTTTACTCTGAATTGAATTCTTTTGTTTATAACTTAAACTTTATTATAATTTTATTTTGAGGCGATAAATTCTGGTTGATTGTTCGATCTTCTACTACTGTATTATAAACTCTCTGAAATTAAAAATTATTTTCTAATTTTTAGTTCGGTTAGCTATAAAAGCGTGTGTTTTTAGTTTTTTTTTTATTTTCACTACGCGTTACACTGTCACTTGTTTCAAGGGGGTTTCCATCGATTTTTGTCCAGTTAACAGTGACCTGTTGGGATAAAATCTCAACGCATTACACTGTTTGCTTATGGTGACTACGGCAACTGTGGCTGTTTTCCATAAGACCATAACCACAGAAAACATAAAATACCAGCAGCTATCACAAGTCCCAATCTAACACTGCCAATCTATTCGCAATGGATCGTTTGAGAGTGTGCGTTCCCAGATTAGGTGTCAGGTCAGTCCAATAATCTCTGAAACGGCTGCCACCTGCCACCTGCCACCATCGCCTGTAACCGCAGGATTGGCGTCAGCCTCACTTGACTAGACGATTGGACATAGCTTGTTTCCAGCTCAAAGATAAACCCGGTTCGCTTCCACGCTGTTTGTGGTACTCGTCGTTTCCGGTTCAAGCAATGATTGGAACTGGCGTTTATTTGATAAAATGTTTTGTTCAATTTGAAACAACCAGCAGAGCTTTTTAGCAGAATATAGCTAAGTAAAGATAAGAAATCAACTTTATATTCTAATCCAAGATAAACTAAACAAAGTAAACTACAATAATACCATAATTATTGGTATAATTGGCAGCCTTATGTTTAACAGTGTCTTACAGACCTCCACTTTTATAATTTCAGCGTCTTTGTTTCCTGAGAGCTATAATCGGGATGTCTTCAAGTCGAGAGTGAATAGGTATCTTCTATCTATAGGTATCTTAGTCGTCGGCCGCGTCGTCGCTTACCATCAGGTGAGACAATTGCTTGAACAAAAAGACAACCTTTGGATTATTTATTTATTAATTTAATGGGCATTTATTTATTTACAGTTTAAAATAGTAAGCTTACAGTAACAACCTAAACGCTTACTATTTAGAAAGCGCGATAAGAATACAGCGTTATTGAGAAAATCGAAAGAATATAAAAAGTATTTTTTTTTTAGATAGATGCGTAAGTTATGATATTATGATTACATATTTTTTTCCATTATTTATTTTTTACATAATTAATTCAAGAGTTACAGTTAAAATGAAAATTAAGAACTTTTACTACTTAAAACGGCTTACCATACGTATATAGCCACATAAAGCCACATGTAAGGCAGCTGAAAACTAAAGCCTAAGGTCGTATCCACAGCCGCCGTGGTCCGAGCCACCGCATCTCTCCCAAAATCAACTTTAATCAACCCTCGATTTTCAATTTACCTTTCCCTTCTAAAGTTGTATAATATCGAGATAAGGCAGCGTTTAGATAATACGACTTAGTCTTAGTACAACATTGGTGTTCTGCTGTTACAAACTAGTACATTTTAATTTAGTAATTTTTTATCACTTTTCAACCTCAGGAACCATTTCCTCATTGAATATTTACCATTTGTTCGGGTAGAACAACTCGCAAGAACGTAAGTAAGCCATTCATGACCATATTGGAACAGTGCCAAAATATCGGGAATTCAAGACAAACATAATACATTCTAAATATCCCGTTTTCTACTAACATAATACTATAAACGGCGTTAATTTAAAATCATACTATTCAAGCGGGGTTTATGTTTTTGGCGGAGATGAGTTTTCATCATCGATTTCAATTTTTAACTGACTTTCTTTGTTCAGAACGTTCTCAATTTCACTGTATATATTTATTTTAACCAAATACTCAAATAAGTGTTGTAGGCAAAAAAATGCACTTTTACAAGTCATACACTTAAGTCTCACACTTACATAGAGAAAAATATAAAATAAATCAAATACAATACAATACAATAACTCTTTATTGAACCCCATAAAGCTTAAGTAGGTAAACACAATACAATATACATTTAAGGTGGCTTTATCACTCTATAAGCTAATGATAAACTGATAATAGTTTAAGTTTGAAAAAGGACATTTCCCTTCCAAAATCACTCTAAAGAGGTAACCTTCAAAAATCAAACCACACAATATTTATTTAATCGCATAGTGTAACTGCTGCCTATCACTAATTCGTTTTCGTGTTTTAGAGAGGCCGTTTCAAGGGCCGAAAACTGACCTTAGGGATAAGTCGAAAGCAATTTTCCCTAAAGTTAATAGATATCCTACATTTGGCTATAGGCGAAATAAATTCGCAGTTAGCGACCCTAGGTTTGTATTATTATATATTATGGTGATATGTTTTAACTAGCCGCGCCCCGCGGTTTCACCCGCGTAGAATGTCATATTTATTTATATCTAATTAAAAGCCTAAAAAATAAATTTGAAGCTTCTAACTTCAAAAATGACGAAACTTCAATACAAACTTTCATCCCCTAATTCAAACCCTTACAATGCTTTTATCGCATTAAAAAGTACCCTATGTCCTTTCTCGGGTTCTAGACTATCTCTGTACCAAATTTCATTTCAATCGGTTCAGTGGTTGAGGTGTGGAAGAGCAACAGACAGACAGAGTTACTTTCGCATTTATAATATAGGTAAGGATTATGATAATATGTTTTAATTTATGAATGATAGTGGTTTGGGACCAACAATTAATAACAGTTCTTTGTTTATTTACCTGAAGGCAGTGGTTTGCGCTATTTTTCGGTGTCCCTGGGGACATTATGTTTTTATGATGAAAATAATGTTATGCCTACCTGGAGTGCTTTTTGTCATGAAAAAGTTTACAGCCTTTTCAAGGTCGTGTTTTTTCTTTACCGCCCGTCGCTGCGGTGGGCGGTCTAGCGGACCGCTTCTGACGCACTCGCGGGTGGTTTTCAAAAGCTTCTAGTATTTAGAAAGTCAAGGTTGCATCAGTTCCCTTTATTGAATTGAGTTGAAATTTAACATGCCTGTCTAGTTCCGATGGCATTACGAGTACATTTTGATGGTAATGGCTGATCTGCTGGTAGGGAAGGAAAATTGATTGGGCAGTAAATTGGTAGTGTTTGGACTCATGCTGATCATTTTGCAGTACCGAATACGTATTTTGTAAAAGCTAGTCTGGAAAAATATATATTTACCAAAAAAAAAACTATTAATGAAGTATAGTTAACCTTGTCAACAGATTACGTCTATTCCTGTCCTTGTCATTTGTTTAGTGTTAAATAGAGATTGCACTAGACTTAACCTACTGTCAAAGATAACTAACGTTTTAGAAACTCAATATATACTCAATACCGAATATGTACTATAAATTTTTCAGTTAAAAGTTTACTCCATCTAAAAATTGATTGGAAGACGTTGCTTTAAGCTATAAGTCTACCCGTTGTACTTTAGGTGTAGTTCTTTTTTTTATTTTTGTGAACTATCTTGTTTTTTGTTAGGAAGCGGTGGTACCCTAGTGGGAGAACGTCCGCCTTCCAATCAGAAGGTCGTGAGTTCAAATCCCAGTGCAGGCACGTACCAATGTGTTTCTGTAAAACATATGTACGTAATTATCACTCGCTTTTCGGTGAAGGAAAACATCGTGAGGAAACCCACATGCCTATCCGAGAATTATTTGGGAGGTAGGTATGTTATCCACCAATCCGGACTGGGCCCCCGTGGTGGATTATGGCCTAAGACCCGTGCCCAGCAGTGGGACCTTATGGGTTGATGATGATGATGATGATCTTGTTTTTTAACTGGTGTACTATAGAGCAATTTCAATTTTATTCTGAGTATGGATATTTGTAGGAGCATGATCCTCGTAGTTCCTAATTTCCTAGTTAGGGGTCCGGATCTGTGTATGTGATCGTGACACGTTATTATTTATTTATTTATCTTAACACCAGGCAAAAACAATGATCAAACAAATAAAACAAATAAAAAACCCACAACATTAAGTACCCGAACCCAAACAAAAGATTAAACTACGTAGAATACATATAGAATCTTATATTCAAATCAAATGTTTACTGGATAAATAACTGGAATCGTCATAAAAGATACAAAGATATTTGGAGGAGAAGGTAAATATTTTTTTCATCGGGCTTTTACAATAAATCGCTTTTTCTCTAACAAACTATGTTTATCTTGTTGAGGGTCCTGAATATTTTATTTGTTGGATATTGGGATATTTTAAACCTTATTACGTTTCCCATTTATTCCGGGCGTCTGAAAATGGTCACGCACGTGTAATGTATAGCAGACCGAGGTGAATCGAATCACCAATAGAAATTAAGAAATTCGGTTTTTAAAATCAGCGGCTAATTAAATGAAAGCGAACAACGCAATACATTGCTTCTATCCACCTGGACGCGTCGAGAATGATTTAGCTTGACATTACCTCACGGGTCAGTCTCAAAAAGTGCATTATTTTTGCCTACTTGCAATAAATGATTTGAGTTTTATTTGGAAATTTAATCTCTCCTACATATTGACATATTTTGATCAATATAAAACATATTGGTAACGTTACCAAAATGCATTTGACAAAATTGTGGCGCAATTTATGCGATAAACACTACGTCCAACGACTTGCTTGTCACGTGACTAAGTAATATCAAAAAATTATGTGACTGAGTGACGAGACGAGCAAGTCGTTCTCCTGATGGTGAACGCTACGCCTGCCCATAACAGTTACAGTGCCACCCAGAACTTTGCATGTCATAATCCTGCGCGGCACGGCACTGCGCTCGTCACCCTGAGACATCGGCTCTAAAGTCTCATATGCCCAGTAATTTCTCTGGAAACAGTGCCCTTCAAACCGGAACACAGTAATGTTTGCACACCACTGCTTGGTGGATGAATATCTGGCCAAGGTCCCACTTCCCCAGGGGGTCTTTTGCAGAATCCTCCCACTACTAATAAATTTACATTTTATACCACCATGACATTAATTATCATCACACACTTCAAAGAAAACAGGGTACAAAGCGTTAGCCGACATAATTATAATGCATGCTCAAGTTCAAACATAACTTAATGCTAATTCATTTAGTTGTATAAATTTAATTTTATATTTATTCTTCTCTATGTTTATGAGACTTAAGTGTCACCTGTATAAAAGCTTTGTTATTGCCACCTACAATAAACTATTTCAGTTTTGAACACCATACCTTTAGTGGTCGAACTTTTTAATTAAGGATTATACTTTAGGGGCGTTGGTCCATGAGTTGATGATGATGATGACTTTAGGAGCCATTGGGGGTCCTACTTAGTCAAGGTCTATGTATATGATCGTGACCGTTATTTATTTGTTTTATTTTATGAATCTGTACTCTCTATCGTCTGTTTTGATTCACGAAACTTACTCGTCGCTTCAATCCGTTTGATTATTTATTCATATACGTTGTTTTCGAGAATCATATTCGCAAGGAACAGATTACTTAGAAACAGACGTCATATTTACGCCATTTTGATTATGATCTATTGTGTCGCAGAATAACGAAATAATCTTTATTGTTGAGGGAAACGTTTCTTCCATTGTGTTAATACGTCGACGCTGTTTTCTGAGAACGAAATCAATTTTGTCGGCAAAAAATGGAGAGGATTACTTTTGTAGTTCAGCTTTTTGCTGAAATATAGATCAGGGAAAGTAAATTTTGATTTTGGCGACATCTGAGATAATGAAGTAGATGCTACATCTATGTTTTTCTTTTTACGTTTGCGTGCTACTTTTATTTGGGAATGGGACACTTTACCAAAGTCTTTATATCCCGATAACTGTAATCTGGAAGCTTTCAAGTTGAGGCTGAATAAGTATCTTCTAGGCAAGCATTCTCCACCGTCGACCGCGTCGTCGCTTACTATCAGATAAGACTGCGGTCAAATGCTGGCCTATGCTGCAATAAAAAAAAAAATTTTTTAGTGAGTCGAGTAAGACGAGCAAGTCTTTCACGTGATGGTAAACGCTACGCCTTCCCAAAACAGTTACAGTGCCACCCAGAACTTTGCTTTACAAAATCCTGCGAGGCACTGCACTACGCTCGTGACCCTGACACATCCAGTAATTTCGCTGTAAACAGTGCCCTTCAAACCAGAACACAATAGGGTTTGCACACTACTGCTTGAATTACTTCCATCATCATCATCATCATCATAAGCTATATTCACCCACAGATGAGCATGGATTGTGATCCATGCTCATCTGTGGGTGAATATAAAACGAAAGACACGAAAGTGAGAAGAGATGTGTCTCATCTCACTTTCGTGAGGAAGATTAGGCCATAATCCACGGGTGTCCAGTCCGGATTAGAAGATCACGCATCTTCGAACCAATTTAAATACGGTAGTAACACCGGATGCCCTCTGTTATAGGGACCTAGTTAAAAGATAGATTGCCACAAAAAAAAAACCTACTTATTGTAATGTGACTTCAAATTCCTTCCCACGCGATCATGAGAAAATGGAAATAGGCTATCAGTGACAACAGGGTCCTAAGTGACAAGTCGACAGTTTATACAAAAAACGACATTATATGTCGCGTCGTTACGACACATGCAATCTACAGAAATATGTCTCCTTGTCATCTATCTGTCACGTGTCGTTGTCACGTTCATATAATTCGCAATTTATCCAGCCGGTACTCAACTTGATAACTTCACATGAAAAAAAGAAATTTGCCGAGAAATTTCGTTTTTCTGTTCTTTAACTTCAAGTATGAATACAACAGCAATCAATCAATTACAAAGAAGGTCCCTATTCTGAATCACAAAGGGCCTATTCGAGGGCCCTCCGACTGTCTGGAGAAAAGAGGAATTCTTTTGGTCTAGTTCTTATTGCTGAAATTGGAAATTATAATTATAAGTCCCTTTTTCTTATAAACGATATTTATTTATTTATGGTTCTAAGACTGGTTTACTGTAAACATATTTAAAAAAAAACAATATCTGTTAATAGTATAAATTGTCATCATCATCCTAATAATTACTACAAGAAAAAGTGGAAATATATCGATTTAATTTCGTTATTTTAAGGTTGACTGGAAGAGATCGCTTGAAGCGATAAGTCCGCCTATTGTACTATATTTATATCAATCATCATCATCAACCCATAACGTCCCACTGCTGGGCACGGGTCTCTCCTCACTTTCGTGAGGAGGGTCAGGCCATAATCCACCACGGGGGCCAGATCCGGATTGATGGATCACATACCGACCTCTGAAATAATTCTCGGGTAGGTATATGGGTTTATATATATCAATTAGTTATATTATACCTTGTACTTTGTGTATTTCTGAACTGGTGTAAAATAAAGTTTTCTTCTATTCTGTTCTATTCTAAGTTGTTAGATGAATGTAGGATTGATTGAATATTTAATTATTTTTTGTAGATGTTTGAAGATGTGTGTGTTGTGTGATGTGTGTAGTGTGTGTGTGTGTGTATGTGTTGTTTTGTTGAATATGAATTTGCGCAAAATAACGCCTGATTTGATTAACTGTAATAATTATAATTCAAATCTTATGCTCTCTGTTTTGTTTTTTACTTATACGAAAAAGCGCTTTCTATCCTAATCCGCTATAAACGTAATACTATACGTATACTAGCTAAACGTGTTCATATGTTTACGTACGCCATTCAAAATTCTAGGAGATAGACACCCAAGTGTCTTTTGACAAATTATTCTAATAAACCTTTGATTGGCCGTCGCTTTGCCTGTATTTACCTCGACGTGTAATTTGCTCGGGTCAAAATCATTATTTCCATACTGTACTACATACCCTGTTCTAGCTTCTATCGCAGCAGTGGGTTGATGTGGTATAGCCAGATAGGTACTACTGAAAGAAGTTTGCCTTTAGTTGAAACAGTTGAAAGGTCTCGGTTTGTTTAGAGAATAGTTCTCAAGGATTCTTGAAGTGATTTGTGTCTACGTTTGTAAGTACAATTCATGTTTCAATCTCAATAGTTTATTTAGAATTGGCTTGTAACTTGAGGAATAGAATTTAATGAGTTTTGAAAAGCTTTTAGTTTATAAATGAAATTTAGAAAGATTAAAACGCGTTTTACTTTTAAATGTTTAATAGATTAAATGTTATAAAAATATGTACTAGCTGAACCCCACTGTTTCACCCGCGTTGACTCGGTACGATAACTGACTTCCTTCTGATTCTGACATGCAATTTCGAAAACATTTCTTGACTTAGTAAACATCTGAAAAGGCGCTTCATAATAATAACTTTGTTATTAAATATAGACTTGCCCTACATTCCGTATTGACCCTAAAGGTGGCTACCCATTAGAGAAAATTGAACTACGCGGCGAGGGCGAGATATATCCGCAGATTTATCCAAACGATGACGACCGAGAGAAGGTAACGAGAGAGTATCAATGCCAAATATATGGTATTCTTTTCTTCCCCTGAAGCTTCCAATGTATCAACTCTGAGAACAATTCTGAATAATTGCTTTTGAAACCTGAAACCTATCGCCTGGTGTCTGTGTGTGTGTGTGTGTGTAACATGTAACAAGTTTTGGTAATGCTAAAGCTTGTGATGTTCAGTGTTTTGTCTTTTGTGTAAGTAAACATTATCATCATCATAAACCCATATCGACCCACTGCTGAGCACGATTCTCCCCTCACTTACGTGAGAAGGATGAGGCCATAACCACTGGATTCGATTGGTGGATCACTTTTCGGAAATGATTCTCGGGTATGTGGGTTTCCTCACGATATTTTATGTATGTTTTTACAAGGAACACATTGGTACTGGGATTTGAACTCACAAACCTCTCCTTGGAAGGTGGACGCTCTGGCACTAGGCTACCACCGCTTTTTGCTAAGCAAGTAAACATGCAGCGATCCTATTGTGGATTTTCCTATCTCGCCACTCGCACAGTGGACAACCAGCCTAACAGTAACATTAGAAGTGCCATCCACATCCACGGGAGCGTGAATGCGAGAGGTAACATTTGTAAAGATTCCCCTTTTCCCGAGATGGACCTTTTCCCGGCCATTCACGGACCCTCTTCGACGGATTCGATATTAACTCGGCGCTGTCTGGTCAAGTGTCTCTGGAATATAGATGAAAATGCAAAACCACTACTATGCCTATAATATAATGTAAAATGGTGATTTTTGTTTATTTATGTCGATATATTTTTTATAATAAACATTATTATTTATTTACACCGCAAACCTTTGACGCTCCATAGCTTCTCTCCATCTAAAGGTTGACTGGAAGAGATCGCTTTTAGCGATATGTCCGCTCATTTTACTATATTTATTTCAATCAGTTGAATTCTTTATGTACCTTGTGTATTTCTGAACTGGTGTACCATAAAGTATTTTGTAGTTTACTTCTATGATTTTAATGTAAGGTACATTTCAGCTGTGTCAATATATAGTACTCGTAGGGACAGAAATCTCATTGTGCTATAAAAATGTGGTGATGCCATACGAGGAAATATTGGTATAGAATTGAGCTTCTGAATTGTATTATAATACACATCAAAATGTAATTTGTGAGACAGATTTTTCATATTATGAAAGAGATCGATCCATAGTTGTATTCTTTGGTACAAAATAATGCTAACTACGCACCGTGACATTCAGCGACCGATATCGCATGAGCTAGGCTCTATATAGGTTCCTAATGCAAAATGCAAAAAAAAACATCCACTCTTTACGACACCTGAATAAGTAATCCAATTACATACTGTTCCTCAAAACCTTTCATCTGTTTCAAGCCCCCTTCATCCCCAATACGTGAGCTATAGAAAAACGTGGATATAAAACACTTTTCCAGTTGAAAACACGCATTCAACGTTCGCCGGCTGCAATCAACCGTTGATTGCAATATTAAGTGCGTCCACCGCCGGCTCCCTTCAATAGCTTCCCCTCAACCGACGGATCACGGACCTTTTTAAAAGGGCTCTTGCTTCTAGGCCTTTTTACTGGAAATAAAATATTTGGTGCGGAAATAATTTGGTTCTTATATTTTGAGGATGGCTGACGTTTTGTTTTTGCCTCGATTGCGAGGATCGCAGCCAGGTTTGGTTGGTGAATGTTATTTTACTGCTCAATTAGGTTAGGTTGGTTAGAATTGACTTGGGATCAATTTGTTCTCTTCATGTGCCATGTAAAAATTGATCAAAATATTGTTAACTATGTTATATATGTTAACTCAGTTAAAATTTCCCAGTGTGGTAAGATCTAAAGCTCAATTGAATTCTACACAAGCGTCCTTCTCTCGTCAAGTTAACAACATTTTCAAACTCGATACCGCAATCTCATTACGATTACATAAGGCATTTTGCGTCACTTTCAATTTTACAACCTCCTTTAGATAATATGCAATTATTGATCAATTTTCTCCGTATCGCAAACCATTTTCTGACTTCAAGGAAACATTTCGTTAGCCTTAAAATTCTCGCAACTTTAAGTTTCTTTGCCAGAATCTCTTGTTGTTACTTTTCTCCAGAAATACTTCAAAATACATTTTGTATTATAGCATTGTCTTCAGAAAACTAAAGCCCAAATCTTGAGGAATTTCACCCGTTAAGTTTCAGCGTCTGTTTTACCTAGAAACTGAAATTACTTAAAATAACAATGGCCCGTAGCGTCGGGGATAAAACTTAAGCTTTATGAAATTAAACTTACTTTCTATTTATAGGCTTATGCGTAGGTATTTCGGCTTATTATACGAGCTTAAAAATCAATAAGCTTAGGCGTTCGGGTTTCAGATATTATATAGCCATCGCTTACCCATTTCTAAAATGGCTGTGGTGACGTCACTTACATAAATGACTGAATGTCGCATAATAAAAGGATATATTATATATCTTATGTCTAGATTTTTTTAGTAAGTACAGACATTATCCCTAACTGTTTCAATACAAGTATTTGATAAGATAAATTCTTTTAGAACAGTGTTATTTTTTTACAATTTCAATAGAGTTACACTTTTTTTTTTATTTCTCAGTAAATGTATTATAAAATAAACTTGCAAACCTTTTCAGTTTAAAAAGGGTCGAGTGCGTCATTTAATTTCATGGGATTCAGAATAAACATTCTTTTCTACGTAAAATACTTACGGTGTTCATGAGTGGCCTTCAGTGGAGTTGCATGAATAATACTTAGAACGCTTGGTTGGGGTGTGTTTGAGTTAAAATAAAGTTCGTATTACGGAATCACACTAACAGTATAAAAGCGAAAGTTTGTGTGTGCGTATGGGTGTTTATTCCCTCTCACACCGTAACAGATCAACGAATTTTGATGAAATTTGTCATATGGATACTTTTAGTCCTGGAATAGAACATAGGATATTTTTTGTAGTGTAAAAATCAACGCTTCCTTCGGGACATTAGCGTAAGCGGGTGAAACGCTGGGCGCTGCGAGTTAATAATATGTTCCAAAAGACTTTTAATTAAAAAGTTTTCTGTATTTTAAACGAGTTACGCCATTTACAATATCCAATGTCACCAGCAGTTTCAAAACCCAAAGTTTGTTAACTTCTGAGCAGTCGGGTTCATTGTGCGGGCGGGCGGTGCAGCTATTTATTGACTATTCACCCATACTACAAAACCTCGTATTTAAATATAACTACTAATTATTTTATCACTACCATCTCCAGTCGACACTGGATACGCACCTCGCATAACAGCAAATTTTTGTTACCTTTAGTTATGTTCTGTGTTAAATGCTAACATACGTGTAAACTTTACTAATTCACGAATAGGTAACGACCGCAAAGTACTAATCCGATGTAAGTCTGGTTATACCGCGTATCCACTTACAAGGGTACCGGGGTTTTAGGGTCTTCACATACAAAACACGCGTATCGTTCGGTAGAATTTCTAGTCATCAATCAGGGCTGTCAAAGTGTCAGCCCTAAGGCCCGCTTTTTTGGTACCGCGTACGCCGTAAAGTGAGGGTTTGAGGTAGGGTTGGGAGTCGGTAGTTTTTGTTCCCTTTACCTAGTATTTTATTCAAACGTTTTGTTTTACTGTCCTACATACTAAGCAGGGGTTTGAAGTTAGTTACCTAAAAAAAATTGTTTACAAAAGTATTAATATTAATATATTTTGAAAAAGTATTAATATATTTTGAAAAACAGTGACACCCCTAGTAGAAGGGTTGTCAATTTACGATTGGACGGTTTACGATGCAATTTTGTGTTGAAAATTGAGGAAATATCTACTGTTATTGTTGTGTTGTGGGTTAATCATGGGTTAAGTCTGATTTAGATCAGTGTAGTGGGAAAATAAAGTCTTTTATAAAGGAAAGTTTGTCATATTGATATTTATATGGTATTTTAGTGGCAATTTTTAAATTAGTGAACGGCTGATTGTTCCGTAGTCAAACTAATGCTAATAGTATATTTTATTGGTAAAATCTAATGATAGTTTCTTACTGTATACATTTTGATGATTAGTTTGGTTAATTATGAAACAATGGGCTCTAAAGGACCAAATGTTGGTCCTAAAGAGCCCAAAACTATAGTTCTTAAACAATAGCATTTAATATAAGTACATTTTTCTTATACGTCTTCCTTCTTCTTTGAATAGCATTTACTTTTATATGTTTAGTGATCTAGAACGCCAAATGCTCAACTGATTAACCCTCAACTTTTTATTTTATATGACTGAGTGACGAGACGAGCAAGTCGTTCACCTGATGGTATGCGCTACGCCTGCTAATAACTCTCACAGCACCACCCAGAACCCTGCATTGTATAATCCTGCGCGGCACTGCACTGCGCTTATCACCCTCAGTCATTGGCTCTAAAGTGTCATATGCCCTTTAATTTCGCTGAAAACAATGCCCTTCAAACCGGAACACAGTAATGTTGGCACACTACTGCTTGGCCGAACTGCGAAGTAAACTATGAAGTAAATGAACCACCGTACACATTCAACTATGTAAGCATGACCGAAAAGAGTAAAAAAGTAACGTCCCCACTTCCACCCTTTTCTCCCCCTTTCTAAGGGTGTATTCAGTGTAAAGACTACTTTATATAGGCCTGCCTGTGACTGTGAGTTATTCTGTGACCTGATTGCTTGACTGCATTCATGACGTCATATGGCATTCTACTTCACGCATTCAGCCTTTTGGAATTTCTTCGGCGTCGTTCGCGGGGAAATTGGAATGTTCCAATGGGAATGGGATCTGTGATATCTGGTAGGTTATACACTGGTTTGAAGTACCAAGATTATCTACATTAATAGATAACTAACTTATAGAAAAAAGTAAAGACATTAAATTAGGCTCGCGGGGCTTGTTTTTTATTATTTTTTTGTTATTATTAATAACACACCTTTGCCAGATACTCATCCGCCAAGCAGTAGTGTGTTCCGGTTTGAAGGGCACTGTTTCCAGTGAAATTACTCGGTATATGAGACTTTAAAGCCGATGTATCACCGTGACGAGCGCAGTGCAGTGCCGCGCAGGATCATGCAATGCAAAGTTCTGAGTGGCACTGTAACTGTTATGGGCAGGCGTAGCGCTTACCATCGGGGGAACGACTTGCTCGTCTCATCACTCAGTCAAATAAAAATAAATTAAATAAACTATCGACTCGCCCCGGCTTCACACGAGAAGACAGATTGAAAGGTAAATTTGTACTTTAATAGGACATCATAATAGTTGGACATAATTATGGAATAGATATTATTTTTGTAG
Source organism: Campaea margaritaria (assembly GCA_912999815.1). NCBI lineage: Eukaryota > Metazoa > Arthropoda > Insecta > Lepidoptera > Geometridae > Campaea > Campaea margaritaria. Next base: position 715,554 of record OU538800.1, read on the forward strand.
AAATTGATATTTTTTTCTGAAACAGCAGTACAAAGTGCATTAATGAATTTGATAATATATTTGTCCTCAAGTGATCTACGCACTTTACAAAAAGACACCGGGTTTGAAACCTACCCTTCAAACCAATGACTTAAGCTACGTGCGGATTCCATCGCTTTAGAAGACATGGTCCCGCCACATCAAAGGATCTTGGGCAACCTGACAAACTTGGACACCAGATCCGCCACTTTGTCATTCTACAAGACTTTCGAGAATGGGTGCTGGAGGCATACCATGACGTCTTATAGCGATTCAATTGAAGACCGAAACTGAACCGCGTCGCATAATCGTACCGTGACGTCCAGTTTAGGTGGAAAATGGCTTATTAGCGACTCAATTTAGGTTGCTGCCATTTTCAACCTAAACTGGATCCAGTTTAGGTTGAAAATGGCAGCAACATAAAAATAAGACGTCACGGTACGATTATGCGACGCGGTTCAGTTTAGGTCTTTAATTGAATAGCTATAAGACGTCATGGTATGCCTCCTGGTCGTTATGCCCGGTTACTCTGGTTGAATTATGTTATTAGCTAACATTCTACGAGTAGTAGTAAGTATTCAGGGCTTATTAAGTTTCGTCTGTGGGACCAGCGGAGCGTAATGACCTTAACAAATAAGCCTAGTTGCTGTTGGACTTGTTAATTAAATACTAATTCTCTGAAGCACTGGACCTCGTAACCTTATTGCGTTAACTACTAGCGATGGTCGAGTCGATGTTTTAGTCGATAGTTTCGATTGTTTAAACATTTCGATGATTAGCAATCTAAGTAGAACGCAGTGCCGAGTCAGTCGACTTGGAATAATCGAAGAACATCTCGATTGTCCAGTCGGAGAGCGAGACGTGTATACGCTCGATTGTAATTTGGAATCGATTGCGATTATTTCAATTAGACATATCATATCACTGAATAGATTATACGACATACGTGTCGATGAGAACGGAATACGGTGTTGATAATTATACCTTTTACCATCAGGGATATGCACGCAGCAGTGTGCGGTGGCAGAACAGGACTGTGCGATGCGATGCGGCCAACCAGCGGCGCTGACCTGCTGCGGTACCTGAGGAAGGTCAACTTTACTGGTGAGGAATCCTTACTCGTGTCTGTCTCTCTGTCTTTCTGTTTGTACCCTTTTTAAGGCTGAATGGACCTTGGCAAAATTGTATATGGAGGTAATTTGTGCGGTGAGGAAGGATATAGGATACTTTTTATGGCGATACCTGTAGTTTTTTTTTCCGTGCTGACGAAGTTGCGAGAAAAATCAGTTATTATCATCGTCATAAACCCATGTCGTCCCAATTTTGAGCACGGGCCTCCCTCATCTCACTTTCATGAGAAGGATTGCTGCATTAACCACCATGGAGACCCGGTCCGGATGGGTTTATCACCTCCAAAATAATTCTCAAGCATGTGAAGCGGTGGTAGCCTAGTGGGAGAACGTCCGCCTTCCAATCAGAAGGTCGTGAGTTCAAATCCCAATGCGGGCACGTACCAAAATGTTTCTGTAAAACACATGTACCTAATTATCACTCGCTTTTCGGTGAAGGAAAACATCGTGAGGAAACCCACATACCTACCCGAGAATTATTTTGGAGGTAGGTATGTTATCCACCAACCCGGACTGGGCCCCCGTGGTGGATTATGGCCTAACCGTCCTCACGAAAGTGAGGAGAGACCCGTGCCCAGCAGTGGGACGATATAGGTTGATGATGATGTGAATAATAAATAATACGTGGCATTATCACAATGTATTCGTATTCTAAAAGAATCTGCTCTAGTCCATTTATAATGCTTCAGAGAGCTCGCTCCATGTCGATTACTTACCGACTTACTACTGATAGTTTTCTCAAAGTTGTCTTTCAACTTGGATCGCTGCCAATTTATTTTTCAAAGGTCGATGTCACAAACGATTTATAAAATCACAAAAGGGTAATCTAATAGAATATCTGATAGTATGCTCTTGATATAATTCAGCTTATTCAGCCGCTGAAAGAAATATGAGCTTCATTATTGCGTGGACGTCACTCAAATATTGACGTGTTGATATGTTTTGGGACCTTTATACTTTATTGAAAGTCAAAACGGGCACACGAAGAATTATAGTGCAATCACGTCACTGATTTCATAATGGCAGTAAGGACACTTTTGCAGCGGGAATTTCTTTCAACTGACGCAATCTCACTTCATATCCTAACTGTTATTGAAATATTTATAAAACTTAAACTTAACAATCTAACAAAATAGGGTGTCCATGAGGCAAGGCGCCAAGAACACTGGCTGCATTTAATTTATTTCTTTTCTACTTTTTTTTCTTTTTTTTTTCTTCACCTAATTTTTTTTTTCATTTCAATCCTAACTTGATATGAGTTCTTCTGGCGGCCTCGATATTCAATAAAGTATTTTGATCTACACTCAAACCTGCCAAATTTGTTTCGAAGTCTTTTACTATTTGGTATCTAACAATCTCCAACCCTTAATTTTTTGTTACACTTCCCAAAAGTGTTTCAATAAAAACTGTTCAGTTCTTCATTGCCCATACTGGATATTTGTAGCGCACGAGTTCTACAAGATCATCTCGATATCTGATATTAAATTAAGTTAACGACAGCACCGTGCTGATAAAAGTTATAGGAGCATCAAATTGGTCTTATATCCTTTGTCTTTACCTGTGAGCCACATAAAGAATGTAGTTAAGGCAGCGATTTTTATTGCTTTAGTTATAATGGTGCCACAAAAACAAACATCTGATAGAATATCTTACAGATACGGTAAACTTTGGATTGAATATTACACTAGATAGCTATGTAGTAGAATTCGGTAGCCTTAATTGTAAGGATTGGAAGCTCCTCTTGATAGTATATCTGTTGGGTGACCAGATATATAAATTTATAACACAGAACCCAGATCTTATTAAAACCATTTTCATATGCGATGCTAAAATCAATAAAGCATTGTTACAAAACCCAGGAAATATAATCGCTCACTGATGATTTTTGCATCACGGAAGAAGGAACTGTCTTTAAAGAAATCGCAAAAAACTTCATTAACTCAGTAGACACCAACTCTTTACCGTTCCATTTTTCTGTCCTTCGCGTTTCAGAAACCTCTTTGATCTATCTACCATAATTTTTCATAGCCAAATATACCTGATGTTAAAATGTGGACTGCAATGTTAATCTTGATGGTGTCCAGGTCTGACTGGTGACGAGTTCCACTTCGACAGCAACGGTGATGGTCCGGCGCGTTACATCATCCTGCATTTCAAGCAGGTGTCACGCGGCACGTACCGCTGGGTGGAGGTGGGGCAGTACCTGGACGGAGAGCTGCAGTTGCATTTGGACAGTGAGTGCAGTTCCACTATAACTGTGATGACGGTGTAGCATGGTAAACCATCCTGCAGGTCAAGCAGGAGTCACGCGAAACTTACCGCGGGATGCAGGTGGGGCAGTAGCTGGATGAAAAGCTGCAGCTGCATTTAGGCAGTGAGTGAAGTTCCACAGTAATAATGGTGATGGTTTGGAATGTTACCATCGTGCACTTCTGTTTCAAAACCTAAAAAACAGAACCAACCACATTCCACTTGGAATACCACCATATCTGCTTGGTAATTGTCGAAAAATGTATCAGTACATCTTTGAAAATGGACCTACATCATTGCCACAGTATAAAGAAGTACATAATAATAGTTGGGGACTTATAGTGACGGATTACAGGATACGTTTGATGTAACATAGTTAGCTATGAGACAAAAAATAGTCAAAGGGATTGGAGTCAAATTCAAACGTCAATTTCCTCAGCCACTAGAGTCCAAAATAGAAAAATTACTTACAATTGTAATTAAAACCTTATTTGTCATCTCCCAGAGATCCAGTTCAAATGGGACTCGCGTAGGCCACCGGAGTCGGTCTGCAGCGCCGAGTGCGAGCTCGGGCAGGCCAAGCAGTACGTCGAAGGAGAGAGCTGCTGCTGGCACTGCTTCAACTGCACGCAGTACGAGGTACTATAAAATAATTGATCTAAGGGTAGATGAGTGAGGAATATACATAGGATCAGGAGAAAACAAGGATAAAATATCTAGGAAGACCTTGGGAAATTTTCTCAGGAAGGAAGATTTTGCCCCGAAGTGGGCAGGAAAGATGAGGATGAACAAAATTGAAAAAACAGTTGATTTATCTTATGAGACAGAATGAACTTTCCACTAATAAAATTTGATCAAAGTCGAATTTCGAAGTTTGCTCACAAAATAGGTGTATTGTTGATCGAAGCAAAACATACTAAATTTGTTCAGCAAAATAAATCAAAAAGTTTGGTTGTCTGTACTTAATTAAGCCAAAATGGCTGTACCAATTTCTTTAATTATGGAGATAGTGTTTATTTAATGAATTAAACCAAAAATAAAGCTCACGAGAAACTTGAACAATCGATTTGCGGAACTGCAGAGATGACTGATTTTGTAAACTTTAAAAACCAAGTGTCTTCCATTGAAAAATCATAGGGTTTTTCTTGTGCCAAGAGCACAATTTTTTCAAAAGCTTCGTTTTATGGCAGCGTGTCTTTGCAGTTAAAAAGATTAATAGTTATCGTTTCACTGAGTAAAAGCTCTCTTCGTTTCATTTATTTCGAGCAAATGCAATTTCCATAAAAAATCTGACAAAAAAAATTTAACAGAAGTCTTTCGGAACGTTGGGAACACTTTGTTCCCAAATGGAATGTCTACATCCAGCAATGGATGAAAATGATGATTATAATGATGATGAACTGTTCACAGATCCGCTCCCCATACGTGGAGACGGCGTGTATGGTGTGCCCACGCGGGACGTTGCCCGACCTAACTCGCACTCACTGCCGGCCCATCCCGGAAGCTTACCTGCGACCTGACTCAGCCTGGGCCATCGGCGCCATGTCCTTCTCCTCTGTAGGAATACTGTTGACTGCGTGAGTACTACTTCATCCACTCATCAAAATAGTGGCTTTTCCATACACTCTAGTTCCAATGGGTAATGAAATAAATTAGAACAAAGAAGAAAATAAATCTATATGAGAATTATTCTATTCATTGGAAATGTATGAAGCTGATGAAGATGTTAGAAAAGATTCTGATTTGGAAGCATCAGTCATAATCGAAATGGGGTCCAATTGGTCTTTAGGTAAGGGCAACGATAAAACCACATCGATGTAGATCTCAATCGATGTATGTAGTCATAGTCCGTGTGCTATGTAGTCATAGTCCGTATGCTATGTAGTCATAGTCCGTATGCTATGTAGTAACAGCTAGTTTAATGTAACTCAGGTGCGTGGCTGGAGTTTGGGTGCGACACAGCTCCACGCCGGTGGTCCGCGCGAGCGGCAGGGAGCTGTCATACGTGCTCCTGGCTGGCATCCTCATGTGCTACCTGGTCACCTTCGCTCTCGTCTTCCGGCCTACGGACATCATGTGTTCTATCCAGAGGTAAGTCTCATCAGCCTTGAAGTAACGTGAATCGTGAGAAGTAACATACTATTACTACGTCTCAAAGCCACTGAGTACTTTTATAATAATTTTTTGAACTTAGCATGTAAAAAATATCCGTCAGGTTTTTTGCGGTTCTTCTCGAATGCATTCCAAGTCCGGTGGTAGAGTCAGCTAATTAACTGTCATTAAAATAAAACCTTTGTGGCCTTAAGAATAGGTTTCAATTTACAGATCTCTCTTACTCAAGTTTTCTCTCTTGAAAATGTATGACGGGATGTTTAGTTTTATAAATAAAGGCAAGAGTTTTGCACCTAAAAAATCTGCTGCATTCATTCTGAAACTCAGCAACGTCAGAGCCAACAAATTACCACTGCGACAATCACGCCACAATCTGACCTGAACTTGAGAAGGCCACATATAGCAGATGTTTTAAATTGCCACTGCGTCAGTAACGCCACAATCTGACCAGCTGCCAAGCAGCAGCCATTAAAGGACTATTATACCGCTATTACAAAGATCATTTCTCGTATTCAATTCAGCAACAAGGATTGAAAACGAGACGTGGTCGTACTGAGGGCTTTAAATAGAGGGGGAATCGAAACCTTGCAAGTGAAGAAAGTGAACGTTCAGATTCGTCCACTTCACGAGGTGGTGTGATGGCTCTGCAAAATTCAATTTGAATGATGAGTACCTATCACCACAATATTCGGAAAATATTGCAATACTGTGATTTTAAGAGCGCAGTTAGCCGTGGATTGACTAAAAACAGGTGCCTTAGGGTTAGGTTAACTATAGCTAGAAATCTTCCAGGTAGCACTGTCATGTTTTTACCATCAAAAGATCAGCCTGGTCGTCTCGTTAGTTAGATAAAAATGTCAACCGATTTCCCAAAATAAAAAAAAAACTATCTCAATTCACATGACCCCAAAAAGGCACTCATAGAAGTTAATTGACTATAGTATCGGATTTGGAATATATCTATTTAAAAACGGGTAGCAAGAAATTTGAAGTAAATTTTTTAAATATTCTTAAAATCGGTACTAAGATAATACGTCGCCAAGAGACCCTTGAGCAGTTTGTCTCCATGCATCTCTGCCATTATTATCTAGGTAACTATCCGTTTCAGGGCGATTTTGCTCGAACTTCAACCCCCCAAAGCCCCTTCCTTGAGTACGTCCCTACAACGAGGAGTTACTCGGGCATTAATGTAACGAATTACATCATTTAGCGAGCAAAGCAACGATTCCATTAGGGGAGTGACACCAGCTGCGCTCGAGTTATTGTAGTGCTTTGACTTTGGCTGAAGTTTTTGTACTGTAATTTGGAATGGTTCGGTTTTTTTTCATTTTAAAATTTATAATGCAATTCCGTATTGCTCTAATAACGTATTGAAAACTGTCACTTAATTATAATGTCTGTTTGTTTGCTTTTTTATCTTCACGTCGCAACGGCTCAATGGGTTTTGATAATGTTTGGTATATAGTTACTTTAGGTCCTGAAATAGAACAGGAAGTATCTATACTGGGTAAGCGTGCATTATCGTAGACATCATCGTCTAACATCAAGTGAAATAGTGGTCAACCGCGCACCTTTGTTACAGACAAAAAAAAGTATCCCATAACAAGTAACAATGAACGGTTTCTATGGATATTAGTTAACATGGGTAAAACCACGGCGCACAACTAGTAACTAATAACACAAAATAAACGAAAGGCTTAAAAACATGTCTACATGTCTGTCTAAAAAAATAGACGAAAGCTTTAAGGACGTGTACATGTCTTTAAGCCTTTCGTCTATTCGTATTCCTGCCTAGGACTTTTTACCTTCTGGCCCAGATCATTACGGACGACATCACTGTATCAAATGTAATTCCCAATAATATGTACACAGTACGTCGGATTAACCTAACGACCCCAATGTTTTTTGATAGGATAAATCCTAGGATAAATCCTAATAAAGGCCTATCTTAATACCTTTTTAATAACCCAAAGAAAAGGTCGTGAGCATTCGACGGCACATCTAATCCTTATAATGGTAATTACCATCAGGGAGGGAGGTAAAGAGGGTCTCCGAATAGATATTGAATACTCCCTTTATTGTATTCCGATATTTTGATTAGAAGTTGTGTCGTCTACAATGTTTGCATAATGAGGCTGCTTAGTAAGGGATGCTGATTCCTTTGTCTTTGAAATTGGCTTCCATTTCAAAGAGTCAATCGGAAGAGTAGCTTTTAAAAATTCCAATAGAATAATTAAATAACGCGTCACCATCACATGCATAGATCCGGACCCCTAACTAGGTTTCCCTGTGTCTAGGGCATCAGGAACTACGTAGACCATGGTCCCAAGTAGGGTTCATTTTATTCTTTTTACTTATAGGTTATTCTTTGAAATAACAGTAGTATGATTACGTTTTTAATGTATATTTCATGGATTATCCAAGCATAAAGAATTTTTCCTTTACCTAGAGAGCTCCATAAAGGTGCACCTTAATGCTATTAAAATCTTGCGTTGAATATGAATTTTACAGAACGAAAAAGCTTTTAGAAAAAACACCAGATAAGCTTTTATAAAATACGTATTCGGTACTGTAAGCTGATCAAAATGAGTCCAAACATCATCAATCTACTGTTAATCAGTGAGGAGTTCCATCATCTACCTTCGGTCTCTATCATCAAATCAATCAATCATCATGCATAGCAGGCATGCCAAAATTTTATTTCCGCCGAGGATAACTGCTTTAAAATTCAGTTGCATCATTTGACCTGAACATACGTACATACAAACATTGCAAGTTAAATTAATGCTTGTGAAATAGAAGTCAAATAAGCATAAATGTCACTCTTTTAACAAGGATGTTGATGAAAATTCCGAGCAGACAATACAGAATCAAAACATCCAACTCAGCGCACGTCATTCCGCATCGCCAATACTCCGTCGTCTATAAATTCACTTGATGGGATCGCATGCAGCCGTTCTTTTCATTACATCTCTCTCTAGCAAATGACTTCTGTAAACGGTAGAAAGGGATAGACAAATCCGCCAAGCTTCCAAACATTCGCATGAAACCGTCGGAAACCGTCGCGTTATCATGACGGATGGTTTCGGCGGGTCCGGTTGATCCGGTTATTCTTCTACAATTCCGGTTTTATCGGCGTTTATCCCGATATATCCCTTGTCGGGATGGTGTTTGCAAACTTTGGCTGTAAAAGTTTATGGAGCTTTGTCGGTACATAGATGTTGCGGTCTCTTTTTAGTGTCTACTTTTTCGAATTTATTGTTGTATCAGTAACTCGTTTCACTATTTATTGTTGCCAGCTTGTATTCAACTGGCTGTTGCCAATTCTGTTATTGCAAATATGTCTAAATTTTAGTTGAGTGCTGTCAATGTTTATTTGTCACTTTTCTAACTCTTTTTTTCGTTTTGGTTTCCCGCGATTAGTGTACTTAGCCAGTGTCGGTGATTTTCAAGTGTTTGATAGTCAAAATATCAAGTTCCAGTCTTTAGATAGTTTCGTCAAAGTCACAATTTAATTCAGTAAAGTGGTGAGTGCTTTACTAAAGCTTCTTGGGAGTTTTGGAGATAAAACGAAATGGTACGTTTTTTGGGTTAAAAGCTGAATTCACATCGTTCCAGCAGAGTTGGTACTGCAAGAAAATGTTGATCCAGTTTTCATTTGTTAAATTATTATTCAGCTGCATACTTGTCAAGTTAATTAAGGTGGTTTCAACTAGGCACAATCAGAATTCAGGCCAGTCTCACCTAGCGCATAGCATAAATAACATACTTACATACATATAATTATAGTCGATGTTAGAAAATTGACAGCGTAATAGGCATAAGTTGATAATGAGCCGACTAGAAAACATGTGGTTTCGAGTTACATCTTTGTGATGCGTTATTTGTTATCCAACCTGACGTATACAAGGGAAAACATCACTAAACAATATCTATTTGGTCTGCAATCTAGATACAAATATTCAAAAACCGATAGGGTAACCGATTTTCCAAAGTAACCCGAGCGCTGCGAGCAATAACGAGGGCCTCATCAAACCGCACCTGCTGCGACAAGCCCGCCTCAATATTAGACAATCCGATTGCCACCAGGAGGCCTACCATGACGTCTTATAGCGATTCAGTTCAGCGGGGCTATGCAGCACGGTGTGGATGTACTGTGTTTATTGTTGTTTCTGGTGTACAATAAAGAGTTTTCTATTCTATTATATCCTACTTTAAAATATTACTAGCTGCGCCCCGCGGTTTCACCCGCGTTAAGTATTATCCCGCAAGAGCTATTCACTTTTACAGGATAAAAAGTAACCAAAGTAGCTGTTGTGTTCACTAATCTAGGGCTTGGGTTTAAAGTAAAACAACCAGATTATCAGTAAGTAGGCACACGCTCAGAAGAGACGACCGCCCGCTCTGAATGACAGATTGGGAATGAGGAGAGGCGCCACTGTCGATTGTGTGCCTACATTTATTTGTATATCACAGTAGCTTAAATTACCCCTACAATAGCTATCTACGCGTGAAAGCGCCATCAAAATCAGTTCAGCTGTTACAGAGAATAGCCGGAAGAAAAAGACAGGCAAAAGGCCAAAAAAAATCAAAATTGTTGTGTTTTTACAAATCTTTCTCTTTTTATACAGCTAAAGTTAAACCTATAGTTACTCAAAAAGACAAACCCCCTTATTTATAAAAAGTTATAGAACGTCACTTAGTACTGCGCAGTACAAATTTGTAATGCGCGATGTTATGAAACGTCACATAACTTTTTATAAATAAGGGGGAAAAACTGTATCGCACCACAGCCTTACAAATTACTATTTCTTTACACTTTGGCCGTACTATTTGCTAGGTTTGAAGTACGTTAATGGTCGCTTCATGTTGAAAGGAAACGGCACGCGGTAACCCTTAACCCCTCATGGCCCAGTGGCCCCAAACCGCACGGGGAATTGATATCAGTTACCCTGTACCCCCGACGGTCACAGGTGGCCGACGGGACGCGTCACGTCCGGGCACGGGGCTAGATAAATTCCGATGACGTGAACGTGACAATTGGGGTCGTGGCTCCCAGATGCGGTTCCGATTGCTTGAATGCGGTCCTGATTGCTTCCGAATAGTTCAGGGGAACTTTTATTAATAAATGTTACTATTGGATGTATCATTGTGTCAATTCAATTTCGAATTGTTTCGAAACTATTTTAATTCTTTTTTTGAATATTTTTAGGTTAGATAGATAGTTAAATCTTTCAGCATCATCCCACTGCTTAGCACGGGTCTCCCCTCACTTTCGGGAGGGGGGTTAGGCCATAATCCACCACGAGGGCCTGGTCCGGATTGGTGGATAACATACCTACCTCCGAAGTAATTCTCGGGTAGGTATGTGGGTTTCCTCACGATGTTTTCCTTCACCGAAAAGCGAGTGATAATTACGTTCATATGTTTAACAGAAACACATTGGTACGTGCCTGCACTGGGATTTGAACTCACGACCTTCTGATTGGAAGGAGGAATTAAATCAAAACCTTTGAAAGTTTAAAAAAAAACACTTTATTGACACCAAAATGTATAAAAGAAAAAAATACAACTTAATAATAGGTACAATGGGCGGTCTTATCGCTTAAAGCGATCTCTGCCAGACAACCTTTGGATGGACAAGACAGACAGCAGAAATAGGGTTGAGTTTGTTGACATCAGTGTCAAAATATCAATACATGCATACTTATAATAATAACTATAAAATTCATCATATTAACATAAATTACTCTTTACGCAAAATGTTACCAGAAAATGCCTACCTAAAGACATATTTTATCTAAGGCATTTTATGCAATCAACGATCCTCTCGAAGTTGTTGACGATTTTACCTGAGACAAATTATCAAAAAACCCAAATTTCGATGGGACGATGATTGATGTTTCTGTTTTTAGGGTGGTTATTATTGTTACAGCTACTTTGCGCTACATCATCTTATTCCAAACGGACGGGTCCATTCACGACTATAGGTAGATATTTCCATAATATTCACCCAATATCAAAACCAACGGACATGCCTCGACAGGGTAGCTGTTAACATGACGTCGAGCCTTCGGAGCACCAGATTGGACAAAGTCGTATGTACTATTATTTGTTCTGTGTCATGACGCCCGTGCTGACCACCGGACGGGGCTATTTGTTCGATATGCGGTGCCGATATGGAGCAGCGTATATCGAAAACTGGGGTATTTCGGTGTGGGAGATAGTTTCAATTTTGTTTCCAATCATGTAGTTCTATGTAATTTATTTTGTTCTAGTCTTAAGTTTTCTTTGTTCTGTATGGTTTCAATAGAATTTATCTATCTATCTCTTTAACATTTAGAGTTTTACACTGACGAGCGGTTTAGACTCTCGTGTAACTTATGCAAGGCTTTTGGAACGTTGTTAAAAGACAGGATATCTAGCGTAGTGTGCCTAGTGCCATGCAAGATTTTGCAATGCTATAGTTTGGTCCTGTTAAGGGTAGGTTCCAACTGTTAAGGGTAGCCATGAAATGAAAGGCCTGCTTATCTCGTTACAAAGTTGATTTAAATCATTAGTTCGACTAATTCTTTGTAGTTTGTTTTTTTTTGCGAAAAGTAAATCTTACTTTGCGCTGAAAATATTCTACATTCTAATTATTTTCACATAAAAACCAGCAAGTCCACATGAAAGAAGTGTTTTCGCAGTTTCTCCGCCACAAAACGAAAGCTAGATAGAAAATATTACTATGCTTCTATTCGATATTCAGCGCAGCGAACATCAATTCCTCTCGAGAACTAAACCGGCATTCAAACGTACATTTTCCTATCACAACATGCCCGTCTGGTTCCGTACGTGATCCCATTCGAGACCCGCGACGATTGCTTTTGTCATACTCGAGAACTACGATTGCTATTGTCATACTCGAGAACGTGAGCGGTGCACTGAACGTACCGACTATCCCGGGTGTCCCCCGGAGGGACGCGTGGTCGATCGTACCCTGGCCGAGGCGGGACGACAAAGCCAAAGATTTATCCCCGAATATAATGCCAGTAGAATCTCATATGTCTTGTACAATTTATGTTATACGATGCATTCGGGAATATTAAAGACTCGGATGTTCTCTCTGGGATACGAATGGTTTGCGGAAGTTGGAATGACAATAAACGGAGGTTGTGTAAAGAAAAGATGTAGGACAAAAGGGGATGTGATTGCCGAATGCTGACGTTACGAAATTGTATGTCAACGTCGAGAAAGCCACCCTTGTGAACTTATTCGCCTTTGTTATAGTATATTGACTCACTGAGGCATTTGAATTCTAACTTCGAGCCAATATCTGTCTGAATTCTCAAGTTATTTAAATTAAAGCTGACATTTCTCGATAAGTACTAATTAATACTGACAGCCTCCGTGACGTAAATGGCTGACTGTATTGCGAAACGTGAGGTTCTAGGTTCGATTTCCGCCAGATCCAATGTTTTTATTATACAAAGGTATTTTCTTTAAGTTTAAGTCCTTGTCCCGACAAACAGTCGGATTTAAAGCAAATACCTGTGGCGGGAACTATTAGAGCGATAGCTATATTATATAGTGATCGTAGTGCTCAATTCAATCGATATAAGGAATCCTAGTTAACGGTCAAGATATCTGTTTGTGATTGCGACGAATTATTATTCTCACAACAAACCTTTATTCCAGGTTCGGAACTGGCTTCTGCTTTACCGTGGTCTACGCAGCCTTGCTTACGAAGACTAACAGGATCTCGCGCATCTTCAACGCCAGCAAGCACTCCGCCAAGCGGCCGATACTCATATCTCCCAGCTCGCAGCTCGCCATCTGTGCTGCGCTGATCTCTATCCAGGTAATGAAACAGCTACGGAGATAGACCAGCCACACCTGTCTTCTCCTGCAGACAGTTCAGCTGCAGCAGCTTGGCTCAGACGTTTCTTACAGTTGTCAGTTGCCTTAACTCAAAAAATGCCGTCACCAGAAAATCTTAAAAAACGTTACGTAACTGTCGCTAATCATAAAACCAAATTTATAATAATAGGCAATCATTTTTTATTAGATAATTATGCAAACAGTTTTTGTTCAAATTATAATATTTTTTCAGGCCTGATTTTCTGAAATTCGTATTTCGTACTAAACCAGCTGAAAATCCATAATTACCCTACTGCTTATTACTGAAAAGTTCAGCTGTCTACTTTCCGTATTCCATTTCAGAACAGCACGCTGTCACCATAATGTTGTATTGTCATAGGAACTTGACAAGAGTGCAAAGTTTATCTCAGTCAAAAACACTGCAAATAAATAAAAGCGTGTAGAACAGCCTTAGAATAGCTTACAAAGTCTAACAGTTAGTTCCATTGAGCTCAATCTCAAAAATTGTTCTCAATCATTCATCAATTCATAACCTCCACTACAGGTGAACACAGAATGAACTCTTGTCATCAATCGCATGTCCTATAAAACCTTAATAGCATAGCCAGGATTAATGGCGTAAGAGGCAGGAGGCTTATGCCCTGCAGTGGGTTGAATGAGCTGTCTATGATGATGATGATGATGATACCCGAATTAATGGTCTAATTCCTGACCACCCACAAACTAAATTACCCAAGCGGCCTAAAGGTAATCACTGCTATCTATCCTCAAGGCCATCTTCCACGTGGATTATCGGAGAATCTCATTACAAGCAAGGGCATCAGACTATGAGAATTTGATTATTAAGGATTTTGCCAATGAAGGGTTCAAAAATGTTTTAATATCTTGTAACTAATAGTAGCCTAATTTATCAAACACTTGACTGACAGTTTAATTTACAAGCCGGGGGGTTACTGTATGCTAGCGATTTAATAGAGTTTTCGGTGCGGCATTGTTCTCGCTACGTTGCTTTTTAATAGATTCGGAATTTTCTATTTTGTGAGCTTGGCCTATAAAAATAATTATGATTTCGTGGAAGGACAATAAGGAACAAGTTCGCTTACAGTTCTCTATTCGTGAACTCAATAGGGGTTTTCAAATGGAAATTGCACCATGCTACTCGGCTTCATCTTACTTATTAACAATGTGTAATCGATTGTAAATCCCTTCAAAGGATTAAGATTAACAATTTTAACAACGAGATTCATTAATTATAAAGTTGTTTCCCTTTGTCTTTCAATAACGACAACATCGAACCGAAATCTAATACTTAATGAATATTTTGAAAATAAAGTCCCTTGAACTGAACCCCATCGGAGTCTTACAGTAGATTCCTACCATCTGGTTGAAATCTAATGGATCTACTCTCCACAGGTGCTCATTGTCGTGGTCTGGATGATAGTGGCACCAGCCAAGGCGATGTTCCACTACCCCACGCGGGAAGACAATATGCTGGTCTGCGACTCCTACGTGGATGCCTCATACATGATCGCGTTCTTCTACCCTATCGTGCTGATCCTCGTGTGCACGGTCTACGCTGTGCTGACGAGGAAGATACCTGAGGCTTTCAATGAAAGCAAGCATATTGGTGAGTGCTATTTTGCCAAAACCTTGAGACCGTATTCAATCTTATCCTGATTGTCAGTACTGACAGTTATCCTTAGCTATGGCTATGGAAGCCGTGCGTGCATATGCACGCACTGACTGCGATAATATAGAATAGAATAGAAAATACTTTGTTGTACACCCGTTCAGAAATACAGAAGGTACATAAAGAATAGAACTTATTGAAATAAATGTACTTAGTACAAAGAACTTAATGTTAAATACTTTAGGTCCTAGAATAGAACATAGGATACTTTATCCAGCAAAAATTAACGGTTCCCGTGGGACAATAGAGTACGCGGGTGAACCCGCGGGGCGCTGCTATTGGTTAATATTTTATAGGGCCTAGCCAGACGGAACCCAAGGCAAACGATACCTTTTCGACCTTTATTAGCGGCATTTCAAGCCTAAACTAGGTAACGCCGGCTAAAAGCTATCGCCTACCTAATTACATTCGAGCTTAACTAGGTTAAGGCAACGGCGAAATAGGGTTTCTATTGGAATTACGCGTCTAAGGTTAGAGATTGCCTTAATTGAAACCTAGTCACTACGGTCAACAGCCAGATAGGTGTAGTTAGGTATTTACTCTAAGTCTGTGTGTTTGAGGGATCATGAAATTAAATTAAATATATATTTTACTAGCTGTACCCTGGCACGCTTCGCTGTGGCACATTCGCACTTTCGCTGATATGTCACTGATGAAAAAAATAGATAAAAGCAATCCTTGATGCGGATTATATATCATGCTAAAATTTCAGCTCGATCGGTGCAGAACTTTTTGAGTTTTTGAGGCGTACACAAACCAACATAACATTTTTATATATATAGATAGATATTTGTAAGAATTTTAGGCAGTAGTGTTCAAAGTTGGTACAACAATTCTTTCCCATTCAAATTCTGCCAATAGAGGCGAACAAATATTAAATTGAAAGTAACTAAATAAATTTAATTATAAATAACATTCATAGAAATTATAATTGAAAATTGAGCTCCTTGTAAATTGCAATAAATTGACAGTAATGGGTACTCGTGGTTTTTGATTTGCTAGCTACAGGGAGTCCTAGTTAAGAGATAGGATATTCTTATTAAAGTTTATTTCTTCTTCTTTCTTCTTGTTGAGGATACCACTTACGTGCCGAAGTGTGTTGATGGGTTTGTTGAGTTTCTTCTATTATTTTTGTTAAAATTGATGTTGCTTGTATATGTTGAGATCGAGTCGTGTCGGGCGAGCAATGTCTTGTAGCAGAGTGAAGTTGTCGAGTGATGGGTGAATTATTGATTGATTGATTGATTTTGCAGATGGCACTGACACTGACAGTGACAGCCCAATGCACTGCTACGCATTATGTGCGTGCGCTTGTATGGGGGAGTGTTGCGTTAACAGGCTCCCGCGGGTGGAACATCCTGTTCCACGGAATCATAGATAGGTAATGGGCAGAGTCGATTGTATGCCCGCTTCAGGATTCCCGTTGCTGTGTTGACTTCTGCAATGCGAGTACAACCATCGGAACCAGGGAACAATTTGACTACTCTGCCAAGCAGCCAGCGGTTGGGTGGGAGGCGGTCATCCTTTACAACCACCATTTCACCGAGTCGTAGTTGACCATCTTGTCGTTGCCACTTGGCACGTTTCTGTAGCTCTGAAACGTATTCTTGGTAGTATCTTTTCCAAAAATGGTTAGCAAGCACCTGAGCTCTCTTGTAGCGTGGCAAGGTGCATATCTGAGTCCTGTCGTCCAGGTTACTCGCTGAAGATGGCAGCATTGTGATAGTCCGTCCCAGAAGTAGATGTGAAGGTGAAAGGCATATAAGGTCGTTAGGGTCAGACGACAGGGGGGTTAACGGCCTAGCATTTAGAATGCCTTCTATTTGTATTAAAGTGGTATTCATTTCTTCATATGTTAAATGAGTCAGAGATAAAATTCTCTTTAAATGAAATTTGCAGGACTTGACTGAACCTTCAGCTAGCCCATTGAAGTGTGGACTATAAGCAGGAGCGAATTTAAAGTTAATAAGTTGCTCTGCTGCATAAGCACTTATATCATTGCATTTTGATTTAAGGAATTTAGAAAACTCGTGAAATGTACCCACAAACATGGTACCGTTATCTGAATAAATGTTTATTGGTTTACCTCTGCGCGCTATAAAACGGTTTAAAGCAGCAATAAATGCTTCAGTGCTCAGTTCAGTAACAAGCTCTATGTGTACTGCCCTTACAGCGAGGCAGACGAATATGCAGATGTAGGCCTTGATTAGCCTGCAACCTCTACCTTTTCGGTCGGCTAACATAATGGGACCGGCATAGTCAACAGCTATATTACTAAATGGATATTCAGCATGAAGCCGTTCCTTAGGGAGGCTGCTCATTATCGGTTGAATAGACTTTCCTGAGAATCTACAACAAGTTATGCACTCATGTGTGACCTTTCTAGCAAGATTTCTCCCTCCTATTGTCCAATATTTATGTCGTATGATGGACAACAATAACTGAGGTCCAGCATGCATTAGAATTTTATGATAGTACCTGAACAATAGTAATGTGACATGGTGGGATGAATGCAGTATAATCGGATATTTAGTGTCAAAGTCATAATTTGAGTTGCAGAGTCTCCCTCCAACGCGTATAATTTTGTCTAACATGAATGGGTTTAGTTTAAGTAAGGGTGATTTATTTGGTATTTCCCTTGTGTTGTGGAGACTACTGTATTCTTTAAGGAACTTGTCAATTTGGACGATCTTGCATAAAGTTAAGTTAGCTGCATTTAGTTCTTGTACCTTTAGATAAGCTGTATATTTGTTGTTTGGAAACCGACAGTTATGAATGAATCGCAGCATGAATGACAATGTGCGTTGCAATTTATTGTAATCAGAAAACTTGTTTATAAAGTTGTTTTGCTCACTTGCTAGGTTACACTGGAATTTGACTTCTGGTAAGTCAATAGTAATATTATTGGGTTGTTTAGGCCAATGATCTTCAGAATCCAATAGGAATGATGGACCTGTCCACCATAGGTTAGAATTTTTTAATTGTTGTGCATTGCATGCCCTAGAGCCGATATCGGCTGGGTTTAGATTTGTAGGCACATAAGCCCATATATTTGCTTCTGTATTTTCTGTGATTTCGTTAATCCTATTCAGAACGAATGACTTGAGACTTGCCTTTGGAGTCCTAATCCAACCTAAAACAACGGTGGAGTCACACCAAAACCGCCATCCGTGTATGTCTAGCCTCAATGCGTTTTTTACTTTGATTGCTAAACGAACTGCCAATATGGCTCCACAAAGTTCAAGACGTGGAACTGTCATGCTCTTCAATGGCGCAACTCTGCTTTTAGCAGTTATTAGATTTACATGCTTGCTACCATCAGACGACAATGATTTTAAGTACACACATGCGCTATAGCTAGCTAGCGATGCGTCGCTGAATGTATGTATTTCTATGCGTGTGCATGAGTTACCCAATACATGTCGGGGTATGGCAATTTCATTTAGGTGTGAAATTGAATTTATAAACGATAGCCATTCATTCTCAGTTTCAGGAGGTAGTTTGTCATCCCAAGATAATTTAGAAGCCCATAACTTCTGCAAAATAAGCTTGGCTTGAAGAATGCAAGGACTAATAAGGCCCAGTGGATCGAACACTTGCCCTATTGTTGACAAAATTGACCTTTTGTTTATATTGTTGCAGTCAAATTTTATATTTAGGGAGAAAAATAGTGTGTCTGTTTTGCATGACCATCTTAATCCTAATGTTTTTGCATTTTCATCATCAACTAGTTTTAAGAGATCCACCTGAGGATCATCATGGATTTGTTTCAATACTTGTGGGCTGTTTGACCGCCATTTTCTCAAATGGAATTGCCCTTCTTTGAGTTGGCTAGTTACCTTTTGGCAGATACGGACTAGTTCCGATTCTCTTTCATGTCCACTTATGTAATCATCCATATAAAAATCGTTTAGAATTGTTTCCCGAACTACTAGGTCTGGACATTCAAGTCCTAGTTGAGCTAAGCAGCGGGTTGCTAGATACGGTGCTGATGCTGTGCCGTATGTAACTGTGTTAAGTTTGTATAATTGAATTGCCTGGGAAGGGTCAAATCTCCAAAATATTTGTTGTAGGCACCGTTGTTCTTCAGCTACAAAAATGCAACGATACATTTTTTCACAATCGGATGTGACCACATATTTGTGTTGTCTAAATCTTATAAGGATGCTTATGAGATCATTTTGTATAACCGGTCCAACATGCTGTATTGAATTTAATGAAAAGCCTGAAGTGGTAATGTGTGATCCATCAAAAACTGTTCTCATTTTTGTAGTTAAATTTGATTCTTTCAAGATTCCGTGGTGGGGCAATACATATGAGACTGCCTCAGTATTCTGTTCATTTACAGACATGTGACCTAAATCTAAATATTCTTGCATGAACTCACAGTATTTTTCTTTGTAGGATGGATCTCGCTTAAATCTTTTCTCTAAAGAATAAAATCTAGTCAATGCTTGCTGATGTGAATCACCCAAAACTTCTGGGGATTTTTTAAATGGAATTTTTACTACAAAACGACCGTCATTGAGTCGAGTCGTTGTTTGTAAGTAATGCTGTTCACACTCATTCTCTTCTTTTGTTGTTGTGCGAGAAGAGGGAACAGATTCAAGTTCGAAAAATTTATCAAGTTGATGCTGCATCTGAATGTCATTTGAGAAATGACAGTGGACTGTATTATTGTGTGTTAATTTCTTGTTTTCCTTTTGTGTTGGTACAATACCAGACACTAACCAACCAAATTTAGTTTCGTTTAATGTTGGCTTGTTTTTTCCTAATGAAATGCAACTGCTTCCTAAAACACTCCAGAATATTTCAGCATTTAATAACAAGTCTATTTCGGATGGAGTGTGAAAACCTGGATCAGCCAGTTGTATGCCTGGTGGTATATTCAATGAGGTAACATTGAGTTGTGTCGTAGGAAGCAGTTGAGTTATTTGTGGTACTACAAAGCAATCTATTTGTTTAGCAAAGGTTTCAGTTCGAGAAGATAACTTTACCGTTGAACGTTTGTTAATGTATACCGACTTGCAATTTAGACCTTCCACTGTGGTAGAAGCTGAGCGGATAGGCAACTTCAATTTTTTACTCAAATTTTCAGTTATAAAGTTAGTGGTGCTACCATTATCGAGTAGAGCACGTGCTGTATGCGTGGCACCATGACAATCAACTATGTTGATGAGTGCAGTGGATAGGAGGACGCAATTATTGTTGGTAGTGGAAGATAGAACAATTCCACTATCTAACGTCTGCTCCGAAGAAGGACATGCTTGTAGTACCTCACTAGTGGCTAACGCTACAAGTTCCTTTTCAATTTTGTTTGGTGTATGTGCCACCTGTGTATGAATTTCGTCTGTGTGTAACATTGTGTTATGCCATTTGGCACAAATTTTACATGGACCGAGTTTGCACTGTTTTATGTGGTGTCCTAACCGTAAACAATTTACACACAGGTTTAGTTGTTTTACTTTCTCCAGCTTTGCCGGTTGAGACAGCGATTTGAATTTAGTGCATTGGTAAATTGGATGATCTTGTTTGCAGTAAGGACATTTGTATGATTTTGATTGTATAGTTGAATTTGTGATAAATGTCTTTGCTCTAGTATTTGCAGGCTCACTATATCTGCGCTTTACATTTGAATGTTCTACAGTTTCCAAAAGTTCTGCACGGCTCTTCAAGAAATTAATGAATGTGTAGAGCGCAGGCAAATCCTTTGAAAAGTTAATGTGTTCTTTCCAGTTCCTACTGGTAGCTGAATCTAGCTTGCTCGATACCATATGTATAACCAGTATGTCCCAGTTATCGGTATTTATGTTTAAAGAATTGAGAGCCCTAAGATTTTTATTTATAGTATCAATTAAATTTCTCAACGCTGAAGCAGATTCTCTTGGAATTGATTCAATATCAAATAACGCTTGTAGATGGTTGCTTATCAAGAGTTTATCATTGTGGTAACGTTCGCATAAAAGTTGCCATGCAACATCATAATTGCTGGCGGAGAATTCTAATGAACTAATTACTTGTTTGGCACTATCTTTTAAGGCAGATCTCAAGTAGTGAAATTTATTTATGTTAGGTATGCTCAAGTTAGAATGTATCAACGAAACATAAGTATCATGAAATTCTAGCCAATCTTCAAACCGTCCCGAAAAGGTAGAGAGCTGAATAATAGGTAATCTTAAGCTTGGCCCACCTGCTGTAAGGACAGAACCTGTCACTTGGGATTTATCCTCCACTGGCTCCGCAGAAGGGTGCCTGCTCAACAGCTCACGGGCTCTGGCCACTGTTGCAAAGTAGCAGCATTCAAACTCCTCACGTTCCTGATATTCACCTGACTGCTCACTGTCTGAAATTTCAGTTTGACCTTCTAAATGTAACTGTAGGCAGTCATATTCACTATACATTTCTTCAATTTTAGGCAATCTTACATTAAGTTCAGCAATTGACGTGCTATTTATTGCATCGCTTGGCGTTATGCGTTCCAAAAAGTTTTTAAATTGTGTAAGCTTTGCCTTATAAGAAGAGCGCTTCTTCTTCAAGTCTTTTAAGTTGGTTGCCATTTTTCAAAGCGTTAGCAAATGCAAATGAAAAAATGCCACAGTAGATATTGATCAAAGTGCAATGACAATAATTGTGTATAGTTAAAGAACACCTTAATGCTTCTATGTATGTCCAAACCAAGCAGAAATATCTGAGCTAGGAACTTAGGTCTAATGCAAATTTTAGCGCACCCTTTACCTTGCATATGTGCACTTATAGTCTCACACTTCATGCAAAAGCTGAGAAATTATAGAAATATTGTTCAATAGTGTTTGTATACGGATAATAAAGCCGTTATGAATTTGTTCAGATAGTAGGTTAGTACAACAATTTCTAATAATGTTTCGTAGACTCTGTTGTACGGAAACTTGACCACTGTCTGACCCAATGAAATACTTAACCGTGTTCGGTATAAGTATATGAATGTATAAAGAAAATGGAACGAACTCACAAATGCCTTGATGTTTGTGCCGGTTCCTGGGTATTCTCTGCCACGTGTCCTTTTCGCATCGACGTTTATCGTATCGATGTAATGACGAATGGACGTAGTTGTATCTTGTGATTATAGTCTCGCTGCCGACGACTCTGGGTACACTTGGTGCTTGCCACGAAGTAGTTTCCACGATGCCATTGGACGAATCCTTTTGCATCCGACTCGGAGGACCAGCTTGTTGAGGATACCACTTACGTGCCGAAGTGTGTTGATGGGTTTGTTGAGTTTCTTCTATTATTTTTGTTAAAATTGATGTTGCTTGTATATGTTGAGATCGAGTCGTGTCGGGCGAGCAATGTCTTGTAGCAGAGTGAAGTTGTCGAGTGATGGGTGAATTATTGATTGATTGATTGATTTTGCAGATGGCACTGACACTGACAGTGACAGCCCAATGCACTGCTACGCATTATGTGCGTGCGCTTGTATGGGGGAGTGTTGCGTTAACACTTCTTCTATTATTGCTTCTAGTAAGAAAGTTCCTACAGTCGTCACTATAAGATACCTACATGTCAGCACTTCGTCCTGTCCTGTCCTATGTAAACCTTGTTCGGAGTTTTAATTTTGTCTAGTGTAGAGGCCTAAACCAATATCTACAATAATAAACTTTATTTTCGCACTTCTCAGAGCTAATATCTCATAATGTTTGAAAAGGTTAAACGGACAGAAAGAAGGAATGACGATGTGTTTTTTATTTAAGACTAGCTTTTACCCGTAGGTTTGTTGCTTTTAAAATCATTTTAGAAGATAGTTACTCAGTAAAGCCACTGCTCTACTCCGGGGTGATCTACTGTAACGATATCTGGCACCAAATTTCATTTAAATTCGTGCAGCGCCGTATGGTAACACGTATTCACATCGAGAAACTTTCGCTGGGATATTATCGTGTAAAGCCAAATATAATTTGGCTCATAGCAGCCTCTGCTACCCTCAAATCTGAACAAACTAGGATATGAATTTCCTTTATCTCTCGTACATATTCTATCCACGTATCTTTTAGCCCGGGCTAGTGATGACTGGCAACTCCGAGATGTTACAGTCAATTGTTTCCATTGTTCGATAGTTTTCTTTCGCAGTCGAATTTAAGTGAATGCGAGTTGGTTTTAAGGTGATTACAGTGATCAAATCAGCAACTCGACTCAGCAAAAATATCGCGTGAAATAGTATTGAAAAAAAGCGCCAGCCGCTTCAACGTGGCTGCTCAAACACTCCGTCAAAATAACGCGAAATAAGAGAAATAATACTTTTCATATGGACACGATTGTTCGAGTGAAAAATCTTTAAAACCGTTCATAGATATCAAGTTTATCTATCAATTGACAAGGATGTGAGTAAAATCAGCGAAACCGCTTCGTAGAGGATGCGCTATTAATAAAAAGAAATAACATCCTGTTAAATAATAATATGTAAAAAACATAGGTAAGTAATTAATTTAAAAAAAGCCATAAAAGTAAATAGTTGTACTTCAATTGATAAATTCGAATACTTAAATTATCAATTAATTTTTTAAAACGAGCCGTTAAGGAGGGGTCATCTTCAAAAAGTACCCTTTTGACGGGATTAAGGGAAAATAAATATATCGGCCGGAGGTGCCACTAATGTGCAATTCTTACTTGAGTAGTCCGCTCACAACGAGAGAGAACGATTAAGAACGCAACGGTGAGTATAGAATAGAATAGAACCTCTTTATTGTACACCAGAAAAAAAAAACAGAAAAATTACAATAGATAAACAAGGGTAGTACAATGGGCGGTCTTATCGCTTATGTCGAATTGAAACAATTAAACACGTATCGATGGCTCAGTCGGGAGCGAGTTGTTTACACTCGATGGTAATTTTGCACCGATTACAATTCTTTTGACTGCCTAAACAATAAACATATCACACTCGCCCAACACTAGCCGGGGCTAGTTTTAGAGGTCTATTTTATGCTTCGTTTCTCTGAAACAATAGTCTCCACGGCCGGGTCTAGGTGAATATATTCTTCTCGCTATCTTAGAAACCTTAGCTATAATATATCTGGGCTTTTATGGGGAAAAGTTACGAGAAAAGCTCTATGTGTAGTAATGCTGTGGATTTTGTAATTAGCCTTTTTAGATTAGAATAGAAAACTCTTTATTGTACACCAGAAACAAAAATGAACACAGCACAGAAAAATTACAATAGGTAAATGTTAGTTAATGTTTGTTGGCTTGGAATTACTACTAACCTATCTAGTTATTCTAATGTTGTCAAAAAGGTTTCTAGTTTCCACTTTATAACCACCTAGGCACCTAGGACACCTAGGGGTTTCTACCTAGGGCACTGTTTCCATCGAAATTACTGGGTATATGAGACTTTAGAGCCGATGTCTCGGGGTGACGAGCGCTGTGCAGTGCCGCGCGGGATTGTGCAACGCAGGGTTCTGGGTGGAGCTGTGACTGTTATGGGCAGGGGTGGCGCTTACCATCAGGTAAACGACCTACTCGTCTCGTCACTCAGTCAAATAAAAAAAATGTATAATAAACGTGAATGCAACCTTTAACGGCCTCAAAATCTCAGTAGAGATTTCGGAAATAAGCCAATTAGCTATAATGACCAATGAATAAATCAAAAACCAATCTGAACAAGCACCAGAGGTTCGTCTGTTTGTCTGTACACGCCGGGGGCCATTATTGGGGGCCCATTGTAACGGAACAATGCGTTCGTCAACGTATTGACCTGCCTTGATTAGGAGCGTCAGTGCCTACACTCTTGAACTAATAAGAGATAGACAGTAAACCTGATTAGCTATACCTAAAACGGCGCTAAAAGTCTGCATTTGACGAAACACTGGTAGAGTTGATGGAGTTTCTGTTTCCTGTACGAGATTCAGGCCTGAATCACCACTTAAAAGAGAAGTTTCCTTTTTCAAACTTAAACCATAATCAGTTAATCCTTAGTTTAGTAAGGATCCTTAGGTTCATTTATGGCCTACGCAAATATGATCATGTCTCCGAATATCGCGCTAAACTCAAGTGGCTTCCTATTCGTCGTCGCCGGAATGCTCATATATTGTCCCTCCTCTACAGTATTCTGTTCATTCCATCTTCTCCGCGCTATCTTCGGGAACGTTTTGAGTTTCTCCACACTGCCAGCTCTGGTAGGTTGAGGTCATCAGAGAACCTAATGTTAAAAACTGCTGTCCACAGCAGCAAATTTTACAATTGTTCTTTTACAGTTGAAGCCGTACGACTGTGGAATGAGCTGCCTGTGGACATAAAGCGCACAACTTCGCTAAATGCTTTTAAAATTCGTGTCAAATCCTATTATCTTCTGAATTAATTGTCTAGTTGCTGCATATTATACATTTGTATTCGTAGGTATGTATGTTTATTAATAGTAGGTATATAATATATTTGTATTAGTATGTATGTTTATTATATTAGGATATATATTAAGTTTATCTATTACTTTACTATGTATTTAAGTTTATTTTGTGTATATGTATCTATTTATTTATTCTATGTATATAAAGAAAGCCACCGTCCGATGTCTTAATTACTCCTCTCCGTGCATGGTTGTCTGGAAGAGATCGCTCTGAGCGATAAGACCGCCCATTGTGACACTAATTGTAAAATTTGTTTTGTTCTAGTTTTAAGTTTTCTTTGTTCTGTGGTGTTTCAATAAAGAGTTTATCTATCTATCTATCTATCTTTAGTAGATCATGTTGGATTTATTTTTTATTTTTCTTTATGTATGATAATATGACAGATATGTGTTTGACTTGTAAAAGTGCATTATTTTTGCCTACTTGAAATAAATGATTTGAGTTTTGAGACGTTTTTAGTAAGGGCATAAATGTCAAATGGAATACATTTACCAGTTCGATAATATGCAGGTACGGCGGTCAGGGCGCTGCAAGCTGTAGATTTGGCTGGGAAGAAGATCATGAATCTAGAAAGTTTATGTGTGTGCGTGTGTCATCTTCACGCCGCAACGGCTAAACAGATTTTGATTAAATTTTGCATAACTTTACATCTTGTAATGACATGTAGAATACTTTTCACTCCGTGAAAGTAAACGGTTCCTGTGGGATAATAGTTAAAGCGGGTGAAACCGCGCTGCGCAGCTAGTAGGTTAGGTCCATCCTTCCTTTATTTGACTGAGTGACGAGACGAGCAAGTTGTTCACCTGATGGTAAGCGCTACGCCTGCCCATAACAGTCACAGCACCACCCAGAACACTAACCTACCTACCTTAATGTACCAAAATAACCCTCAGGGAAATCCCCCAGCTGAGGTACGAGTATTTTGCAAAAGGTAGACAGACGGGCATACCTCGCCTAGGGGTATTCCGCACTCAATTTTAGTTCTCGATGAAATCCCTCGAGGAAAGGGACGTTTTTCGCTCCATCTTGGTAGGAAGTGACAAGTGACGGAACGTGCTTAACAAAATGTACTACAAAATCCGTCCATAAATACAGGGACTCCTAATTAGGGGTCAGGTTGTGTGTAGGTACGTGATCGTGGCGCATTATTTATTCATTTATTTACTTTGGCTTTAATTTTTAAATCAACAACGGTGGTCGAACTTTAAGGCCTAAACTTAACCACATCAAGTTACAAACTTAAATGAAGTAAGCGATTACCACAGCTCGGCGACAGCTTTAATTTGTCTCTAAATATCAAGGAGCCAAGTTAACGCAGTGTCAGAAAGCTATTAAAGTTACTAGTGAGCCGGCGGTATTGAATAATGAAGTTCCAACGAGTTCAACTTATCTTTTAATGACTTTTCAACTGATTACATGCAGTCATTTGGTTTTGCGATAAAGTCTTAAGGCGCGCTTTAGGAAATCATTTAACGCTTAACTGGCATTAAATGGGTTCGTTCGAGTGAGTCAGTAGAGTCAATGAGAGAAGGTAGAGTTAACACGTTCACTGCTGAAAACACAACTGTCGTGTTTTTCAAAACTTGCCACGAGTACGGGAAAACACAACTGTTGTGTTTATTGTATGGGAAAAGACAGGCGCGTGCAGAGCCGCAGCCGTAGCTAGACAAGCAAAACGGCTCAGCAATCAACCTGTTAACACGTTCAGTGCTGATAATACAACTGTGGTTTTTTCATAACTTGCCGCGAGTGCGAGAAAACGCATAATAATATGTGGTGTTAGCTACGAAAACACTACGGTGTGTGCAGATCAGCACCCGTGGCTAGACAAGGAAATCGGCACAGCAGTCAAAGTGTTAATGGAGCTTCCTTTTCCTGTGCGAGATTCAGGTTGCAAAGACTATTGCGCCGTGTGAGAAAATTATGGCCAAAAGTGATCGTTCATGTTGCTTATATGTATTCCTGTTCCAGGGTTCACTATGTACACGACGTGCGTGATCTGGCTGGCGTTCGTGCCGCTGTACTTCGGCACGGCATCGCACGTACCGCTGCGCGTCACCAGCATGGCCGTCACCATCTCGCTCAGTGCCAGCGTCACCCTCGTCTGTCTCTTCTCGCCGAAGGTAAGGATGTGAGAGGCTAAAGCTAGCTTCACATTTGTCTGACGTGTCGTGTCGTGATGCATCAGAAAGGTATCGGTTTCATACATTTAACACAAGCCGTCACAACACACTGCATTAGGGAAATGTGAACGCTACACATAAAATGTATGAAACCGATACCTTTCCGATGTATCACGACACAACTCGTCAGACAAATGTGAATCTAGCTTAAGTCATGCAGCAATGGCCACCTTTGAAATTAAAGTTTTAGCGATAATCGTAATTTTGTTCTCAATTCAGAGTCGATGTCTCAGGGTGACGAACGCAGTGCATTGCCACGCAAAATTATGCATAGCAAAGTTCTGGGTGGCACTGTAACTGTTATGGGCAGGCGTAGCGCTTACCATCAGGTGAACGACCTGATCGCCTCATCACACATTCACATAAAAAAAACTAGCCGCATCTTCGTGCTTTACAATTAACGCCAAAGAAGGTGTCAAATAATATTCTTCTTGAATTTTGAGGTTGCTTCTCACGAAATCGAGTTGAGATCCGTGCTCAGCAGTGGACGGTTGGATTGTGATGATGTTGATAAAGTCTTACCAGAAAACTTACCCATTCCAGCTGTATATTATCCTGATCCGGCCAGAGAGGAACGTCCGCCAGAGTATCATGCCGGTGCGGTACAGCCGCAAGCCGCCGCCTGCGCATATCACGGTCACGAATGCTCAGAGCAAGAGTAAGTAGATAACTATAACGCGTCCCGATAACGTACATAGATCCTGACCCCTAAGGTTCCCTGTATCTAATAAATCAATAACTACGAGGACCATGGCCCTACAAACAACACCAGAACAGAACACTAGAGTAGATAGACCGTCCACTAGACACTGTGTCACCAAGCTTCGATCAGATCCGCCTTCAGTGCCTTTATTATACTTAAGGCAACCATTCAAAAACGATTGGGTCAGAAGTTTCTTAACAAAGATATTTGACTGCCTTCAAAATTGTCGCTATAAACCTATTAATTTCTGAAGAAACCATAGAGATAAGATTTCAGTAATTAAATGGAAACTTGACGTTTGTTTTAAATTATTTAGTGTTCTACTGTTATTTTGCAGAAGCGACATGTGCCAACAAAGAGACACAAACCGACCCGGTTGACTTCAAACTAGTCAACGGTCAAACTCTATCGCCTTTAGACAAAAATGGCGACAAGAAAATAGAAGAAAAGCACATCAAAGACGACCAAACCAAAGAGAAGGACCAAACACAATGCAACAATATCAAAAACAACGCACACGAAATGACAAACAACGTATCTGCGATGAAAAACGTTCCTGCAACAAAGATTGTTCCTGCAACGAACAATCTTACTGCAACGAACAATGTTACTGCAACAAACAATGTTCCTGCAACGAACAACGTTGCTGCTACAAACAACGTTCCTGTGACGAACGACAAAGCTGATACCTTATAGCAACGACACTCATCGAGATCTCTCAGCGAGGTTTTCAAGAAGAATAATAACACAAGTGTAAAAAAGAAGAGTTGCTCATGTAAAGTGAGAGAGAGGAAACCGATTATAGTGTGAGAACTGCTAAGTGCTGTGACATTCTAAATAGATTTAATAAAAAAATTATGTAAGGTTCTTTTACTGTGTCGTCACGTATTTCTGACAGCACTGTAAAGAAGTGTGAACACGTCATGTTCTGTGCTTCCCTATAATAGCATTATGTTCATCGCTTACGACGACTGCTGCATTCGACAATCACGTTGCAGCTTACAAATTAATCATTCTTTATCAATACTGAGTAAGGCTGTTTAATTAACATAATTTGTAGTAGATCGCTTTCAATGTACATTACAACTTCTATTTAAATTATTGATAAAACGCTATGTACTTCAAAATGTGTAAATAAAACCTTTTAACTCAATCTTATAAGTGTAAATAATGTTAGATATAGACTCGTGTGTACATACAAGAAAAAACAAGACAAAATAGTGATGATTGTAAATAAAATTATCTCCGAGTATATTATTAAGTTTGTGTTTGATATATCAAATGTATAATTTAAGCGAAATAAAACTAAATGTGCGCTGGGAGAGCTGTGAGCCAGGATAGTACGGACTTCATAATAATAATAAATAATCGTTAGAACATTATATTTAATTATTCTAATTACAGTTAAATTTAAGCCAAGGCGTAGATAGACACAATTAAATATAAATTAGATAATAAATCTTAATAATAATATCATGACATGAGTTATATATTATTATATACAATAGGTATTATTATAAAACCTACACCATGTAATATTAAATTAACTTGCAATACCATGTAGGTAACAAAACAACAAAAATTAAATTGATTGAGTAACGCAGACAGCGTTTACTAAATATCTGACGTTGCAGAGGGAAGTCCAACATTTTTTGTTGCCTACAAGTATTTGCAAATTCCCCGATTTTTTAAAGCGCCTCAACTACTAAACTTTAGAAATAAAATTAACTATATCACTAACATTAAAATAGGTACTTCAATATTTCCCTCGGCTTAACATAGATTGTATAATATAAATAATTATAGTAATAAGAAAACTTATTTGTAAGGAAGTCTCTACTGTCTTGCTCTCCCAGTGGATATTTACTTTACAAATAACTAAGATAAATGGATATGAAAATAAACAATTTTGATGTTATTCTGTTTTTGTCTCTTTATTTGTGAGGTAGGTTTACTTTGCTTTTTTTATGTTATTAATTAAGCAATGAGACGCGGAAGTCCTTCCCTTGATGGTTAGCGTGTCCATAATAGCTACAGTGCCACCCAGAATCTGTTGCTGAACTGCACTGCGCTCGTCACCCTGAGACATTGGTTCTTAAGTCTCACATGCCCAGTTATTTCACTGGAAACAGTGCCCCTCAAACTGGAACACAGTAATGTTTTTGTAGGGAGGTGATACTGGATTAATGTCGGTGTGAAATTAAAAAACACTAAACACTTTCACACGGTATATTGTTCACAGTCGTAACCTTACAATCTATTTGGAAGCGATATATGGTTTCGCTAACCAAAAGCAGAAGGAGAGAAGAGGAGCGATAGGCGAGAAAAGACTTAGCTACAGTTAACAACTAGTCTAGGAAATACTTATATAAAGCGGCGCGAGTAAGATAGCACGGTAAAATAGGAGCGCGAGCGACATGCGTCTCCCGTCGTAGCGTCTCAGTGACTGGCGTGGCCGGCCCCGCGGTCGCTGCGCCAGCGCAGCGGCCGCGTTCCGCCGGTCAAGCCAGTTGCTGCACTCGCTATATAAACGCGGTCGGTCAGACGATTTGTCCGTCCGCTATTTATTTTATACAATTTTGGTTAATAATTAATCAATGTAATATACACATTATAATTACAATACAATATTGTGTAGCTCCGCTACACCACCCCCCTCCTGAGACCGTCCCTACGGGCGATAAAAGTCGGGAAATCTTACCTTACGGCCCGACCTGGTTGTTTTAACTTTGTTTTCTTCGGTAATAGGTGCACCATGGTTTGTGTGATGTGAAGGCATTTGTATGGGCGTGTGTGGTGGTGTGGGTGATGGATGAGAGGTGGTAGGGTCTGGGTCAAGTAATGTATAGGCTGGCTTCAACCTATCTATGGATACCGTGACTGTCTTACCGTTTAGGATAATTTTAAATACTTTCTCCCCTCTCTGAAGGACCTCATGTGGCCCAGAGTAGGCGGGTTTTAGCGAGCCAGCCACAGTGTCGTCCCGGAGGAAGACATGAGAAGATGTGGCCAGGTCCCTGAATACAAACGGAGAGTGATGTCCGCTGTGGCGAGAGGTAAGCGGTGGTTTCAATTCTCTCACGAACATGCGTAATCGATCCACGTAGTCGGTCATATCGAGATATTCGTCGTCATGAGGGTGAAAGAAATCTCCCGGCAAGCGTAACGGCTCTCCGTAGACGAGTTCTGCAGACGACGCCTTCATGTCTTCCTTGAACGAAGTCCGGACCCCTAGCAAAACTAAGGGAAGAGACTCAACCCAACAACTGTTAGCGTGGCAGGATATGGCAGCCTTGAGCTGCCTATGAAACCTCTCGATGATCCCGTTACAGGAAGGGTGATAAGCTGTAGTGCGCTTGTGTGTAAAACCTGCAATCTGGGACAACGTTCTGAACAGTGCAGATTCGAACTGTCTGCCTCTGTCTGTCACAATTTTGGCCGGACATCCGAAGCGTGATATCCACCCGCTCAGTAATGCTTTTGCAACTGTTTCGGCAGTTATATCGGCTATTGGAATTGCCTCAGGCCAACGAGTAAATCGATCGATTGCCGTGAGACAGTATCTAAAACCTTGAGATATAGGCAGAGGTCCGATTAGGTCTATATGTATGTCCCTAAACCTACCACGGGGTAAAGGGTAAGTGCTTAGCGGTGAGAATACATGTCTGGTCACTTTCGATCGTTGACACGCTACACAGCTGCGTACCCATTCGCGACAATCCCTGCGAACTCCTGGCCATACGTACCGATCAGTGACCAGCTTTATAGTCGCTTTGGCGCCGGGGTGAGAGAAAGAGTGCACGCTCTCGAAAACCTTTTTCCGAACGCCCTTCGACACGTAAGGTCTTGGTGTGGTGCCACTAACGTCGCAGAAAAGTTCAACGTGTGTATCGGGAAGCTTGACCTTGCTAAGTGCCAACGAAGTTTTGCCATTGAGAAGCTGCTTCAGCTCCGGGTCAGAAGACTGAACGATCGCTAACTTTACCAAATCTACCGGTTGTGAAATATCCTCAACACGGGACAAAGGATCAGCGACCACATTGTCCTTACCTGCAATATGCCTGACGTCGGTGGAAAACTGGGATATAAAGTCCAAGTGACGAAACTGTCTGGGTGAGCAATTCTCTTTCCTGGTGCTGAAGGCGAATGTAAGTGGCTTGTGGTCGGTGTAAATAATAAAATTTCGAGCTTCAACCATGTGCCTAAAATGCTTGATAGCCTCGTATATCGCGAGAAGCTCGCGGTCGTATGGCGAGTACTTGGTTTGAGCCGGATTTAACTTCTTAGAAAAGAAAGCGAGTGGTTGCCAAGCATCACCTTTCATCTGCTGTAAGACCGCGCCCATTGCAGTATCGGAAGCGTCAGTCACTAAAGCCAACTCAGCATTAACATCAGGGTGTGCTAGCATAGCAGCCTGGCATAGACCCTGTTTGCAAGCTTCGAAAGCTTCTAGTTCCTTGTTAGCAAATGTGACGGGGTGAGAGCCTTTCACTGAACCTGTCAAGAGTGCATTTAGTGGCGCTTGGTGTTGTGCTGCGTTTGGGATAAACCGGCGATAAAAGTTCACCATTCCCAAGAATCGACGCAACTCTTTCACCGTTTTCGGTACGTTGAAATTTTTAATGGCTTCGACTTTTTCAGGCAGGGGTTGTGTGCCCTCTGCCGAAATGCGGTAACCCAGAAACTCAATCTCCGAAGCACCGAAAATACACTTATTGGCGTTAATCACCATATCATACTGCTTCAACCTACTAAATACCTGATGTAGGTGTTTTTCATGATTTTTCAGGTCCGCTGAAAACACAAGAATGTCATCAATATAAGCGTACACGCAATCAAGGCCCCTCAGCATCTCGTCCATAAAGCGCTGAAAAGTTTGCCCCGCGTTACGAAGACCAAATGTCATATAAGGAAATTCAAATAAGCCAAATGGCGTCGTAATTGCGGTCTTGGCGATATCAGGCAGATTTACAGGTACTTGGTTATAGGCCTTTGTTAAATCGATTTTGCTGTATATAGTACAGTTGGCGAGACTATGTGAAAAATCCTGAATATTGCGGATTGGGTACTTATCTGGGACTGTGCGTGCATTAAGCCTACGGTAGTCACCGCATGGTCGCCAGCCATTTTTCTTCGGTGCGAGATGCAAAGGGGACGCCCAAGGTGACTCTGAAGGTCGACAGGTACCAATCTGTAACATAGCTTCAAATTCCGCCTTAGCTATTTTTAGCCTATCGGGTGCTAAGCGGCGTGGTGCGCAGGATTCCGGCGGCCCAAGCGTTGTGCGGATGTAATGAAGTGTGTTGTGTTTTGGTGTGTTGTGTATACCAGATGGACGGGTGATGTCGGGATATTGTGCTAGTATAGCATGAAAATGTGAATCACCAATCAT
The DNA here is from genome assembly GCA_912999815.1 of Campaea margaritaria. NCBI lineage: Eukaryota > Metazoa > Arthropoda > Insecta > Lepidoptera > Geometridae > Campaea > Campaea margaritaria. The sequence continues at coordinate 749,271 of OU538800.1, forward strand.
AACCTTTACCGAAGAAACATCGTCAAAATTTTTTGCAAGCAAAGCCGTAGTAGCAAGCGTTGTATTGCCGTCGATGAGGCGTTGATTTCGTACATCCACACTTAGGTTGTAGTAAGATAAAAAATCCACTTCATTATCGCCTTAGTTACATCGGCCACAATAAACTGCCAAGGAAAGTCGCGGCGTAAGCCTATATTTAATACTAAATTTGCATGCCCATATGTATTGATTATAGAACCATTGGCTGCACATAAATCATAATCAGTTTTTTCGCGACGTTCCTTGACAGCTGATCGGGGAAATACACAAAGATCACTTCCTGTATCAATTAAAAATTGCATTTTTGAACGTTGGTCGGTAACAAATAAGCGACCGGAGGTAGGACAGGCGTCGGTCGCCATCACGAACTGCCCTATGCATTTCCCGAGTAATCACATGGTTTTATGCATTTAGTTGATTTATTCCCGAACTTTGCATGGTACCAACACAATGGGAATTTTCTGTAGTTGGACTGCGACCTCCTGGAGTTCGATCGGTTGCGATTCTTCGGCTCGTTCCGTGCTGTCGATCGTGACATCCTGTCAAGTCTTGTCGATAGCGCTTGCACTTGACGTGTCAGTTCAGCAATTTGGCTGACCATTGCGGGATTTTCCCTAGAAGTTGACGCTGCTGCTACCTGGGGGCTGACCGGTACTATATCCTGTAACCTGTCCGCTAAGTCCGCGACTTCTTCGAGCGTGGCCCTTGGTTGTGAAGCCACGATAGTCTGGGTACTGCTGGGTAATCGGCTCGTCCAGAGTGTACGCAGGAACTCTTCAGGGACGCCAGGTCCGGCGAGGTGCTGAAGATGGCGTAAAAACTGGGACGGTTTGCGGTCTCCAAGCTCCTCGTGAGTTAACAGCTGCTTAACTTTTTTCTCCCTCGACGCTGACAGCCGCTTAATAAGCTCCGTCTTGAGACGCTCGTACTTGTTCACGTTTGGAGGTGCCGTGATAATATCCTCCACTTCCGCTGCATATACCGGGTCTAGTTGTCCCATGGCATAATGGAAACGTGTAGTATCCGTTGTGATATTCGCCAAAGCAAATTGGCTTTCGAGTTGAGCGAACCACAACGCTGGTTTCTCTGGGTAAAATGGCGGCACCCGCACGCCAACACGATGTACGTCGAAAGGGCCCACGGCGGAGGCGCTGCTTTGCTTTTCCCCTGGCTCGGTCATTCTGTGCTCTTTTTGGGGTCACCAGTGTAGGGTATGTGATACTGGATTAATGTCGGTGTGAAATTAAAAAACACTAAACACTTTCACACGGTATATTGTTCACAGTCGTAACCTTACAATCTATTTGGAAGCGATATATGGTTTCGCTAACCAAAAGCAGAAGGAGAGAAGAGGAGCGATAGGCGAGAAAAGACTTAGCTACAGTTAACAACTAGTCTAGGAAATACTTATATAAAGCGGCGCGAGTAAGATAGCACGGTAAAATAGGAGCGCGAGCGACATGCGTCTCCCGTCGTAGCGTCTCAGTGACTGGCGTGGCCGGCCCCGCGGTCGCTGCGCCAGCGCAGCGGCCGCGTTCCGCCGGTCAAGCCAGTTGCTGCACTCGCTATATAAACGCGGTCGGTCAGACGATTTGTCCGTCCGCTATTTATTTTATACAATTTTGGTTAATAATTAATCAATGTAATATACACATTATAATTACAATACAATATTGTGTAGCTCCGCTACATACTCACTGAAGCAAACTCAACAGCATTGGCAATCAGGTGCATATATATAATAATTTCCCATACTTACTATGACCACATTCTTTCCAATATACACATAGGAGCCAACCACGGCAGCGTTTACAACAGTGTTCTCACCAACAAAAACATGGTCACCCATTTGAAGAGGGAAGAATGCCACTCTGAAACATACGGAATGATATCAATACAAAGCTTATGCACAAGTTTTTCGGTGCTAAATAGTAATCAGGAAAAAGTTAATTGATAATCAGCTGCACCCAGTTTCAGATACAGTTCAATTTCAAAACCTTAACATGTTGACTGCTGAAAGCACCAAGTTTGTGTTTTATATAATGTTACGACAAGCGAAAACACGCCTGGCGTGCAAGCCTGCACTGCTGTTTTAACAATTTTATCAGAACAGTTGTGTGCGCCTGCACAGCTGATTGAGTTTAGTTACAACACAACATCAATGCTAGTAAACACACACATGTGAATGAATTTTTAATTTATTAATTTGACTGCTGAGCCAATTTTCTTGTCTAGCCACAGATGCAGATCTGCACACTCCCTTGCCTGTAAGTAGCCAATCATCTCACAGTGTGACTCATTGAGATTCCACAACATTGCAATGGCTAATATTTTAATAAGCGAATTTTGATGAGGATTTTTCTTGGCTATTTTGGTAACTTCTGACTCACCCTTTGCTAAATTTCTTGAAAGGAGGTCGTATAACTGATCCTTTGCTGATGATACAAAACCTTCCTGTTTTGACATTGGCCAAGTCTCCTCTTATAATCGCATCACTTTGAACTATTACTTTGCCATGTAGTACAATATTCTGAGAACCACAAAGTACCGTCTGCCTGCTCACTTTATTGCCTGAAGCCTATAAAAAAGAAATAACCATGTCGGAACAGTACGTATGCACTTGATTTATTTGAATTAGATTCCTTACACTTACAGTTTCTACGTATTCCGACTTATTATAATAAGTGTCTTGAAGTTCCATTTTTAGGAGTTTTGACTTTCAATTCAGAAGTAAAATATCAAAGTAAGAAACGAAATCGAATTGTTGAATTTGTTTACAAATTACAAAAATACAAATTACAAAATTCATCAAAATTGAAATGTTGACATGACATTTGCTAAATGTCTATCACTCAACGTCGGATACATGTAATTGTCAAAGTCGGTTGCTATCAAGTGTCAGTCAATTTATTCTTTTTTTGCTCTATTCATTCTGTGAAAGAATGAACTATTAATAAAAAGTATTGTATGACTGTTGCGGACTAGATCTCATTTTAATTATACTCTATGCTCATACGTACAAAAGGCGGGAAAACGATGGCGGGAAAATTTCAAACAAACTATTTCGTGGCTCTTTTGTTTAATTGAAACGAAAACTAGGAAAAAATCAAATCAATAAAATTTCATTAAAGTATGGAGAGATTTATTGTAAGAGAGCCAAGAGTTGGTAGTGCAGGTGCGTTGAAATAATTATTGTACTTACATGAGACCTAGTATTCATTTGTAACAAAGTTTTATTCACAATCATACGTAATATTTTATTTTTCAGACTATCCGCAGGGAAATCAAATGATAGCATTTCCCGCGAACGCCACTGGAAGTAATATGATGTAAGCACATACTAATAATTATCATTGTATACCTATTTAAAATTAATTTTAATTAATTTAATCAGTGTATTTACATAAATTCCGAAACAAAGAAATAAGTAGGACCTTTGTTTGATACAATGAAATATATTCGGGATCGAATGTTGTGGTTATGTTTTTATGCTCGAAGTAAGAATTAAGAAAGTATAAGATATTTGATGGACCACCATGTTTATATTTATATCAGATAACGTAGACTACTGAAGCTTTTATTTGTATTGATGAGTGACTAATTGTAACCCGTGACTTCGTTCGCGCGCTACCAGGAGAAATATATTTATTTTCATATCTTCTGAACTCAAGAAGGTAAGATCGAAATGGTTAGTTTGAAAAATGGTTAACAATTACTTTTCAGACCTCCTGAGACTATTTACTTCAGCGGTCCTTTCGCTTCGGAGTTTCCCAACGTCCACCGAGTGAACCCTCCTAATACAAATGCTCAACAAATTATGGGCGCTCAGCATAACATGACCGCTCAAAACAACATGAACGCTCAACATAATATGACCGCTCAACTTAACATGAACGCTCAACAAATGAATGTTCAACATAACAGGAACGCTCAACATAATATCACCGCCCAACATAACATTAACGCTCAACATAATATCACCGCCCAACATAACATTAACGCTCAACATAATATGACTGCTCAACATAACATGAACGCTCAACATAACATGAACGCTCAACATAATTTAAACCCTCATCATAACGTGAACGCTCAACTCCACGTGACTTCACAAATTGTGCCACAGAACTTCATTCCGAATGTGGTAAGTATATTTTACCCATTTTTTATACATAAGTACTTAACACGTTCACTGCTGAACAGTTTTATTTTTTCTCAAAAGTCAATTAGCAGTGCGGGGGCGCACACAGCTGTTGTGATAAATTGTCAATAAAGCTGTGCTGGTTCGCACACCAAGCGTGTTTTCGCTTGCCGTAAGATTATAAAACACAAACGTGTGTGTTTTCAGCAGTCAACGTGTTAAAATAATTGGTCACGCATTGGTCACTTGATGGGAAGTGGTCACTGCCGCCTAAAGAAATTAGCAAAGCCAGATCATTGCCGGTGCGTTACTTATCCTTATTAAAGAGCACTGTTTAAGCTTATGCTTTTCATAACATGAACAATCAGTATAACTTGAACGCTCATCACAGTGTGAACGCTCAACATTCCTACACCTTCGTGTAGTACTATCTATTCTGTGCCTTCGTTCCGAATGCTGTGAGCTACATATACTAATAAAATACACATATCAATGAAAGTTTGTTTTTCAATTATTTTTTCTTATTTTTTTAAGCTTTAGGTAGATTGATTATAAACTAAAACTCAAATCATTTATTGTAAATAGCCAAAAATATTGCACTTTTACACGTCAAAAATATAAATCTCTAATTAATACATAGACTAAAACAACAAAATTAAGTCAAAATATGATCTACTAAAATCTACCTAAAGCTATGGGCGCATTTTGCGCTAACGCACGTTGTTTATTTTCGTCCAATAATTTTAATTCTTATATCGAAAAGGATAAAATAAATGTTTATTTGGTTCTAGCTTGGACAAGGTAACGTATCTGGGATAGATCCTAGGTATTTAGCCGGATACAGTGATAATAGCGCGCAGTACATACTTGCTGGTAAGTTCTACAGTTACAGTGAGGTGTAATTTATTTTATTTATTGTTTTATTTATTTACAGTTTCAAATAATGTTAAAGTTTGCTGACTTTACAGTGTCTAGACAGTTTTGTAGAACAGTTAGTAGGTAAAGCCGCCGACACATTTGTCTGATGTGTCGTGTCGTGATGCGTCAGAAAGGTTAACGGTTTCATATATTTAATATGGTAGCGTTCACATTTCTTCGATGCAGTGTGTTGTGACGGCTTGTGTAAATGTATGAAACCGATACCTATCTGATGCATCACGACACGACACGTCAGACAAATGTGAACCTAGCTTAACACATACATACAGTCACGCCTTTCTCCCGTTGGGATAGGCAGACACTATACATCGTTCCACATGCCACAATCCCAGCGGAAAACAGTACACCAACTCCCTGACACCCTGTACTGGGTTCTGGAACTCCAGACCAATAGGCTGTGCATGGTCCATGCGTGGTGGATGTGACACCATCACGCATGGAAGTAGGTAATGTTGAAACAAAAACCCACGTTGATTGAGGTAAGTACACCTACTTATAGATGAAAGGTTGTGTGGTAGATATCGCTTTGAGCAATAACACCGCCTATATTTTCTGTGTTAAGTATTTCCACCACGCATGGATTTTACACAGATTATTGGTCTTGAGTTCCAGGAACCAGTAGAGGGTGTGAAGGAGTTGGTGTACTTCTGTTCGCTGGGATCGTAGAATGTGGAAATATCTAGTCTCTGCCTATCCCAATGGGTAAAAGGCGTGACTTTATGTATGTCTTTTCTGTGTTTTATATATTAAACTCAAACTCAAATCAAACTCAAATCATTTATTGTAAATAGGCAAAATATTGCACTTTTACATGTCAAAAAAAATAAAAATCTTATACATAAGTATAGAAATACAAAAAAAAATAGTCAAAATATTATGATCTACGAAACTAATGATTATTATCTAATTATGGTTTGAGTTAGAAAAAGGATATTTCCCTTTCAAGTGGTGACTCATGCCTGAGTCTCGCACAGGAAAAGGAAAACACCATTTATTTTCATTAAAGAGTTATCTATCTATCTAGCTAGAAACTAAATAGATATATGTAGGTACTTGTATCTAGATTGTAGATACGCCGCTACCATTCCAATAGGTGCTTCTTTCCAGGTCAACAAATACAAAAGAATACCACTCCAATTACCTCTAGTTTTGGTAACGACTATCAAAACCGTAGCTTCAATGGAATAGATAGAAATAAACCGAAGAATTTTGCGCCGCAGGTTATTGGTGAGTATTTTTTTCAGCAGATATGAATAGTCGACCGGTATAGGAAGCTTCATAGATTTCTATCTGTGTCTTTCTGATTTTTGGGGTTTCGTACCCAAAGGGTATAACGGGACCCTATTACTATGACTCCGCTGTCTGTCGGTCTGTCACCAGTCTGTATCTCATGAATCGTGATCGTAAGACAGTTGAAATTTTCACAGATGATGTATTTCTGTTGCCGCTATTAACACAAATATACTAAAAAACACAATAAAATAAATATTTTAGCCCCCCTATATTTCCCTTACAACAAAGTACGGAACCCTTCGTGCGGGAGTCTGAGTCCCACTTGGCCGTGTTTTTTAAAAATAGTTTCCGTGTCTTTCTGATTTTTAAATCTTTGGTGAAATTCATGCTTTTTCTTTTACTACAGACTGTAGTAATTAAACAAAATACACAGAGAGACTTTTTTACATTATTATATTAGATTTATTCGCAGAATCAGCACGAGTTGAAGCAAAGCCCCAATCCCAACAAACTGTTGGTCAAGAGAATAAAAATGTCCAAAACCTACTGCAGAAAAGTTCTAGTAAGTTTTCTTTTCCATATTTTGACAGGATTGTTTCTTCTCTAGGTTATCACAAGTCGTTTTCGTTAGAAGAGCTTAGAACCCATCCTGGTTTACCTCTCCAACATCAACTCTGCTTTATTCGGTTATAAACACACACACATATATACACATACACACTGACACACACACACACACACTCACACTTGTACATTTTGCTGTAAAATAAAGTATTATCTATTCTATTAAGTAGGTTGCACTTGTATTATTTTTAAGTTCCGTAATAATAAGTGTACTTACAATGTTTAAATAATCTCTAGTAGAGCTTATTTTATTATTTTTTTATTCAACTGAGTAACGAGACGAGCTATTCGTTTATCTGATGGTAAGTTCTACGCCTGCCCATGGCAGTTCCAGTGCCACCCAGAACTTTGTATTGAATAATCTTGCGCGGCACCGCACTGCGCTCGTCACCCTGAGACATAGATTCTAAAGTTTCATTGCCCAGTTATTTCGCTGGAAACAGTGCCCTTCAAACCGGAACACAGTAATGTTTTCACACTACTGCTTGGCGGATGAATATCTGTAAGTAAATAGTGAGTTAATAAAACAAGCCTTACCTTTGAAAATAAAAATCTACCTAGATGTCTACGATCTTGACGCAGGTTTACCTACGATGTGCACTCAACAAAGCCAACTTTTAGAATGACCTAAAATAGTAAAAGTTAAACAAGGTAGGTATCAAACTTTTTAAAAACTTTTAACTTTTGCACTAAAACTACCGCGGAATTTATATTGGCAGAAGAGAAAAGACAATTTCATCTCAACTTCGCTACTTTGAACTTCTCATACTTTGGCAATGAAAAGCTATGCAAAAAAGCTCAAACCTAGTACACTCGTACCTATGTATCTGCTAGGTACAAGTAACAACAACAAAAAAATCTCTTACAAAATATATTGATACGTAACGAAGTTTACTCGACGACAAAAAATACTGAAAAATAAAATAAAAATGTTTTTGTAATAAGAGCAATTTGGATGGTTAAAGTACCAATTTTTAAAGGCAGAATTAATTATTGTCGAAACATAAACCTTGACACTCAAAAATAGTCACACCGAAATACACAAAAAATATACTAAATACTTATAAGTATGCAAACTTATAATAATGGAAATATTATCAAAATTTGTATAGAGTTGATGTATTCCGAACACATTGAGAATCAACCCCGTTGAGGCCTGGGATTTTAAGCCGAAAAGTTTTAAATAATGCGAAGAAATCTTCCAATTTTCCATTCTGTCACACGGGAAAGTATTTCACCACTCGGCGGCGTGCAGGCAAAGCCCCTAACTCGGTCTAACAAGCTCATTACCCTGTATTTTCAAGAAAACTTAGTTTCTTAGGAGAACTTTGTGATACTTGCGTGGGTTCAAGTAGCCCCAAACAAATGGGTTAGGAGTTGCAAAGTATGCTGATTGTGTCACTTATTGAGGTAATTGAGCAGGTCTGTATCAGCTCATCTTGTTTGTAAAATCTTTAACCCAGAGTAGGAAACCATATCCGAGAAATAGATAACTTACAGCTGAGCCTGGTTGAGTTTGATCTATATTTCTAGTTAAGTATAGAATCTGAGATCTTGGAAAGTAGAAGTCAAAAATCTCAAGAGGGCGCGCATGAACGTCAACGGACTAGCGTAGGATTCAGAATAAATCCAAACAACATACTGGGCATATGAGACATTAGAGCCGATGTCTCAGAGTGACGAGCGCAGTGCAGCGCCGCGCCAGATGATGCAATGCAAAGTTCTGGGTGGCACTGTAACTGGTATGGGCTGGCGTAGCATTTACCATCACAAAAAAAGACAAGAAGAACGGCCAAACACCCGATGACCATGTTTTTTTAATTCCATGTTGCTTGAGCAGTTTGACCCCATGCAAGATAAAACACATAACATAAATAACAAGTAAAATGCCGAATATGGTGATATTTATTCCACGATCAAAATATTGTATATTTCATTAACGAACTCGTTAATGCATTGAGGCAAATTGATTTCATTAAGCAGCAATCTATCCGTTTATTCGTCTGAATTCACACTATTAGTAACTGAGCAAAGCTAGAGGCCATTGTTATGGTTTTTTTATGATCCTTTCGACAGGACAAGCAAGTTGTTCAACTAATCGTAAGCGATAACAGTTACCGTGCCACCCATAACTTTGAATTGCATAATCTTGCGCGGCACTGCACTGCGTTGTCACCCTGAGACATTGGTCTAAAGCTCATATGCCCTTCAATTATTAGTTGAAATTGAAGAATAAATTCGTTTTGTTATAGTGCTTCCACTAAGAAAACCAAATGAATTGGATTTGCTGAGAAACGACGTCCAAAATCAAATTGTGACCCGTGCTGATAAACTTAAGGTAAACTTTTTAAAGATTTACTTTTGCTAAATTGAGTAGGGTTTCCAATTACACTTTTAACGGTATACGGTATATTTATTAACAACAAGATGTATGAGATGAATTATTAATTAATAACATGTCTGAGAATAGCAGGGAATGATTATCGCCGATACTAAAATATTGAACTATCAAATTAAATATGTCTACATTTTACTTAAAAAAATCAGTTTTTTAGAAAATAAAAACAAATTCAAAGTACAGCTAAACCAATTAATTATTCGATAAAAGAACTTATAAATGGTAAATATGTATATATTTTTAAAATTAAAACCTTTTTCTATTTTATAAATTTAATCAAAAACGCAAAGTCTTTTATTATGAAATACAACCTCTATAAAACCATTAGGAATTATAATTTACTCTTGAGATGAAAACTCGTAGTCCCTTTATTCAGCAGAGCTCATTCTTATCAGATCATAACCGGACCAAATCACTATAAATCACGTAGGAATGGCTTCTATCTCGCGAGCTCCTTTCTTATTAAAACACGATCTTTATTGGACACTTTCGTAATCCACGTTTTATGAACATCACCTACTCCTAGTCTTTCTTATGACTGCAAAAAAGACGTATTTTTCGAGAACATTGGTTAAGTAAAAAATAAAGAATAGAATAAAATTTCAAATACTGTATTGTACTTACATCAGTTTACAACACTAAAAAATAAAATGTAACTATAAAAAATATTATATTTTATTCAAATATCAATAAAAAAAAAGTTGATTAGTTTTTTTTTTATAGTATCTACCGGCTCTCTAATAAATCATAAGGTACGTGCCAGTATCAGTTAGCAATGGCAAGAGCCTGCACTGTTTACAATATAAATTAGCCCCAACACACATACTCTTGTGCATGAACCTTTAGTTGTAAATCACTTCTGGGCTTTGAAACGGGTCCCACTGCAAAAACAATGATAAAATATATATGTGCACATTAATCAAAGTTATTGTTTTTTGATAACGTTATGACTGGTTTATTTTATTCTTTGCTTACCTCCATATCATCATCTGGGCAGACCATCGATCGTAAATCTTTTGAAAGTTGCATGAATTGTTTTGTGAATAATTAACAATGATAAGCTATTGGTACCTATGAACGCATTATATTTTGAAAACATATCTGTCCATTGAACACCGTGAAAGCGAAAAAAAAAAAATATAGTCATATATAGGTACGGAATTATAATAAGTAATTAGTTAATTCTAAAAAAAAATATGGCACCACCTAAATTAATCCCTAAATAAAATCATGACTAGAGTTATTGAAGTGTTGTCCTTATAAAAGCAGGACACTGAAATTCCACTAATAATGAAAACATAGTTACATCGTAGTCACCTCTGAAAATATAAACTAAAACAACTCTAATTCAAGATAACTCAATTTTTCCTATGATAAAGGAATCAAATCTCCATCTCTTTTAATTCTGTGTTTATGACGAAGTAGTAAATGTGCTTTTAACCAATAAAAAATGAGAAAAGAGCGTAAGAAAAGAAATATTCGAACTAAGATTTTCAGAGATAAAAGCGGATATTGCATCGGCGCTGTCGGCACTTCCGCGATGAGAGCTTATTTGCGAAAACGGAATTTCAGTTTTATGAGAGGCCGTTAAGTGTCTTACTTAGGTAGATATACCTACTAGTATCATAGCATGAAGAAGTTACTTAGTCAGGATAATGTTGAAAATATGCTTAGGTTTAACTTTCTGTTATCTCGTACTTACAGAAAATATTACTTCCACCCTATAGATAGGAGGCCTTGTCTGCTACAATGGCCAATGTAATGATGGCCCACCACGCTATGCCAGTTAGTAATTTTTTTTTTTACGTTAAACTGGCAAAGAATTAGGCGCACCGTCTGATGGTAAACGGTTACAGTAGCCTATGGACACATGCAACCCTCGGGGCATTGTTAATGCGTTGCCTACTCTAGAGATAGTTACATAATACCTCAGAATTATATTATTTTAGCCCAAGATTTACTGTAAACATTGTAATAAAATGACCCGTTTCGGAGACTTTGCGAGACAACCTTTCAGACGGACAGACAACAAAACATTTAAAAACGGCACGAATGATTAGACAGCGCATAAATAGCAGGTTGCACTTAACTTCTGGTATTTATAATTACTGAAAACACAAACAGAAACTACAAATTTATTAATTGGCAAGTATAGATTTAATGAAAATATCGAAGAAATTGATGTGGAAATACGATTGAGAGCACTTTATGCGTATGTATAGCTTCAACGTATTTGCACGATACACGTGCTCATTGAGATCAACAGCAACATGTAAATCTATGCCTACGTGCTCAGTAGGTAATAACTCCTTTCAAAAGAAATAGCCAAAATAAAACGGAGTTAAAATACCCGTGAGTCTATTTACAACAAAACTCTGAAACGTTTTATGATCTCAACATCGAGATTGAGTTGAAAATAGGCTATAAAGCGCCTGCAGTCATTAAGCTTTTCAACAGCTTTATCACGCTGTAGCTTAAGTTCTTTAAGTACTGTTGTTGCCATACTAAAGTTTACCAGATTTACTAAAGGCACTAGGTTTAATCACCAAGTTAGGATTGGTCGGAAATAAAGCAACAGGCTTGAACGATGGCGCCAAGTTTTAGGCAGATAAATTATGCATTCACAAGTGCAAGGTAGATGTATTATGGTGAAGTTAATGTACTTTGAATAGCAGAAGAAGAGTAAAATCTTTGATACCGTGGCAATATGGTATAGGTTGCCTCTTAAGTTAAGCAATTCACAATCAGTACATAATAATTGGTTAGACTGTGTCTTAATTTTATTTAAAGCCGAAAGAGTTCGTTTTGAACTAGGAAGGAAGGACCATAATTCCCCCTTACAAGCTTCCGTAACTTCTATATAATACAACAGGCTAGGTTAGCTAACACCAATTTCGTTTCCTAGTAGTCGCCACAATTAAAGCCACTGTTGAAGCACTAGACTAGCGGCTAAAGTTAATACATGTCGCATAACAGGTTGTATAACAACAAGCTTGCACGGTTGTTTTGGACCTGTTATATACGTGCATGTTGATTTGCTCGTCGAATTTTAGGTATGAGACTGACCTGTAAAATCTTAAGGCCGGTAAGTCAAGCAGACTCCTCACAATCAATAATAATATCATAATAACGCGTCACGACCACATAAATAGAATTTGACCCCTAACTAGGGTGCCCTGTATCTATGGAATCAGGAACTATAAGAAATGTTTCTTTCATCAGAAGCTTTATGCTTATTTTTAGAAGGCTGTTAATTGGTTCTAATTCATTTGACCTCGTAGTGAGTGACCGGTCCTACGACCAGCTGAGCAATACCTAATCGTTTCACTCCTAACTGAGTATATCATCACCACTATCATCATCATCAACCCATATCGTCCCACTGCTGAGCATGGGTCTCCCATCACTTTCGCTATCCACAACGGGGTCCGGTCCGGATTGGTGGATAACATATCAACCTCCGAAATAATTCTCGTGTAGGTATTTGAGTTTCCTCACAAGGTTTTCCTTCGTTGAAAAGCGAAGCTGAGTACCTATATAATTATTATACGTAGTTCAAAAGACAGTTTTCAGTGAAAATTATTTTCTCCAGGCACTGCATAAAAGCGGACCGAGAGCATTTTCTGGCTCCGTCGAGAAAGTGCTCAAATGGCATAAGTCTCTACAAGATATTGGCGTATTGATTTTCTATGAGATTGTTGGTAAGTTGAATTATTCAGTTGTTTTTTTTGGGCTGCTTTTGACCTAGCTTTAGTTATTGTATAGGTTTCCTACTTACAAATTATTGCGACCTTAATCAACTTGTAAACGAAGTACCAACAAGTTTTGAACTAGCAGCTCAATTAGGTTTCGAGGTAACGTGTTCTATAGTTATTCTGTGGTTCTAGGATTTCAGTTTGACTTTAAACCCCTTGTTGGGAAATTGTTTGAGGCTTGAGTAAGTCTGACCACTGATGAATCGCCACAGTACAAATATGAACTAATTATTTGTTATGTATTTGTTTGCGAGATGATATTCGTGATGTAGTCTCTTACTAAATTGAGCCTGCTGTAGTTGGTGGAGACGGCAAGACTTACCTTTGCGGGTAATATTTGCACATGGGGAAGCTTAATATAAGAATCTTTAGTAGTGGTAGGCCTCTTCTGCAAGAGACCGCCTTTGCCAGATATTCATCCAGCAAACAGTAGGGGCAAACATTGCTCTGTTCTAGTTTGAAGGACACTGTTTCCAGCGAAATTACTGGGCATTTGAGACTTTAGAATCGATGTCTCAAGGTAGCGAGCGCAGTGCAGTGCCGCACAGGATTTTTTAATGGGAAATTCTGGGTGCCACTGTAGTTGTTAGGTGAACGACTTGTTCGTCTCGTTACTTAGTACCATTAAAAAAAAGCTGGTCCTACCAGTCAAAGGCTAAATAAAACCGAGCTTAACCTCACCTTAGCCAGTAATCGATTAACATCTTAATTCTGAGTTACCCCGCATTACTTACAATCACACAAAACGATTAACGTTTAATGGATTCCCCAAATTGATTAATGACTAAGCCGGGGTGGATAGACACCCTATTCAGGGTAATTCAACTAGTATAACTTGATCTGCGTAATGTAAGGATTCTATTTGAAAAATCGGAGGTTCAGAGGTCATCGTTGTTGGTGCTAGGTGCTCAGGGACCGGGTAACTCATCAATCCATATGATTAGTAGCCAATATCTTGTTGGTGGCGATCGGGATTTGTTTAACCAAATAATTATAGCTGTGTATGTGTACCTAACCAAATTTCGCATTACATTCACTCGCGCCATTCTATGACTGCTAGTGAAGTTACGTTTACGTTTCACTTACCACACTGATAAACCCAAAAAACTAAAATTGATCTAAGATTGTAAGCGAGGGTATTGAATTGCAGAGGTAGATAGGGGCGGCAAAAATTGAATAGCCTACTGGCGGCAAATGTGCAAATCCTCCACTTTTGGATTTACTAGCCATACTGGCCATGACGACATAAAAATGTTGTTGGGTAATGCATGGACCAGATCGGCCCAAAGCCGGGATGAATGGCGTAAGAGGGAGGAGGCTTATGCCCTGCAGTGGGTTGGATGAGCTGCATATGATGATGATGACTGGCCATGAACGAACATTTCCTTTGTTTTAATTTAATAATACAGATTACTCATTATAATTTATCATACATTTGCTATACACACGGCTATTAATGCAATGATTATTATTAAACAATTTGAGTAGCTGCAAACTGAAAATACTAATACTAATGAAGTGATGAAACTGAATCCCCCCACACCCACACTACCAGAGAAAAAGGGCGGCGGAAATATGAAAAAAAAACGTGCTGACGGCTATCAGTTAGACAGTGACAAATTGACAATGACAAATGACATTGCTTGACATTTCTTTACTTACAATACAAATGTACAAGGAATTTGAATTTCTGAACAAGCAACAACAATTTATAACTACAATTCACTAGTACTGAAAGTTATATTAAACTTACAGAACCCAGCTAGTGTTTGTAGCTTGCCGGTTTTCAAGTTTTGTATAACCCGCATAAAGTTTATTAGAAATATTTAGGCAAGACTACTTTAGGAGTGGTTCATTTAGCACTTTTCACTGAACTTAATAACTGAAACATTAATAACCAACATGGAAGAAGAAACAGTGCGAGCCATCAGAGATACGAACCGAAATGCGCTTTTTCTCAATCGAAAAAGACAGAAAGACGAAGAAACTGATGTGCGAAGGTCGTTGGCGAACTTACGGTAAGTTCTACTGATCTTTATCCGATTCTAGTAAAGATTTTGAGTAGGTAACCCGAAAATTGTAGAAAACATTGAGTGAGTATTGTTGCGTTGTTTTTGGGGGGTGTGCCGGTCTCCCAGGCCTTTAAGTGCTTCTTATGCCTTACGTTTTCCCTGTAATAATATTAAACCATAATATCCTGGTTGCTTCTCACTCTAACTTAATACAGCATGTCCAAAAATTTATGAAACTAGTATGAAATGGACATTGGTAGAATTGTGACAAATGTAGTCATAGAGCCCTTAATCAAGAACTCAAGTCAACTCCACCGCCAGATGGCCGGCACGGCACTATCATTCGACCAACAAAGAAGTACGTGCCTAGATCCATGTCCCTTTCAATAATTTTCAGAATTACCAAGTCCGATATTATTGCAATAGCCAACAAGTTGAAGAGCAAATCGTCAATCTCAGTATCAGACTTGAAGCTACTGCAGAACGCACTGGTAGATGACTCTAGGAATGTAGAAGTGGTAATGAGTACAAATGGAGCACTGCGGGGATTGGTGAGAGAGCTGTCAGGTTAGTACCGTTCTGTTTGTCGAGTAGTTGTACACAGAGACATGACCGGAACACAGTAATGTTTGCACACTACTGCTTGGTGGATGAATATCTGGCAAAGGCGGGGTACTTCCTTAGGCAATCTCCCGCAGAAGAGGCCTCCCACTACATTTATTTTGTTTTACCCATTATTTACCACTATACACCTATTACTGCGTGATGGCAAGTAGTGGTCGTTAATTTAGCCACCCAAGAGAGTACAGCAGAGCGAGTACCAGCGTCTTAACTGATCTGTATATATGTAACAGGGCATGATGTCTCGAAGCAGTGTGCGGCATGCAGCTGCCTCTGCAACCTCTCCCTGGACAATGCCAAGACTAGTTGCATTATAGCCAAAGCAGCCGGTGCTTACCTTGTAGCTGCATTAGATACTATGACCATGCAATTAGCTGTACGTATACTGTTTTTATTGTAAAACTAGTTTTTTGTAAGACCTTTGCGAAGCTTGTGCTCCAAGTAACACAACTGCACACCACTTCCTCGGTAACAGTGTGGTCCACAAATGGAATATATTCCCCGATGATGTTTCTGCCACCTTAGCCAATGTTTTTAAAAACATACTCGATAACTGGCTCGAATAAATAGCTTATAATTGTTACAGAAATGATTTTTTTGTGAATTTCAACAATTATAATTATAGGCTAGATATCAAGTTCTTTTTTTAACACTTTCAGTGCTGAAAACACAACTGTCGTGTTTTTCATAATTTGCCACAAGTGTGGGAAAACAACTGTTGTGTTGGTCATATGGGAAAACACTATGGAGTGTGCAGAGCCGCACTTTCAGTGCCGCATTTTCAGTGGCTTGAAAAGAAAATCGGCTCAGCAGTGAAAGTGTGAACATGTTGACTGCTGAACCGGTTTTTACATTTAGACACTGTTATGGACCATGTGTTGTCCAGCAATGGGGTGCGGTCTGTGAGCCGCTCTATAGTAACGCCTCGTTAGACACACACGTCTGTTGCGCCGCACAGCCGGCACGTAAGCTGCGCTAACACAACAGGTGTGTTTTCCCGCACCCGCGTAAAGTTATAAAAAACACAACGTCTGTGTTTTCAGCAGTGAATGTGGTAAAGTGCGTTAGCAGAGGATCTTCTTCTATTATGCTTGTCATTCATAGACTCAAGAGACTGTCCTCAAATTGTTCTATAAGCTACATGGTTTACAGGTGACTTGCGCCTGGACCATCGGCAACCTTGCAGGCTCCGGCGCAAGCGCCTGTGACCTGCTCATAGCGCAGGGGGCGCTCGCGAAGCTCTGCGACGTCATGCAAGGAAGCAGGGACATACAGGAAGCTGCTGTCTATGCGTTGACTCATGCTGTTTATGTACTGAAGGATGACATGAGGTGAGGGTTTCATGCTTGCCATACATTGCCTTAAATGGAGGCATGCTGAGTGATCACAGTAGGTACAGTCAGTAACAAAAGTCACTGAACATGACCAGCTTTTATTTCAGCAACAAGGCATGCCAACATTATTTGCATGTTTACCTAGAAGTAACATATTCACTTACGATTTCAAAACTCCCAGGTTGTAACTATCGGAAACCTGACTCTGCCAGGAGTACCAATGTGTATGATTTGCAATGTACTGAAAACAGATATCGCAATACCACCTGCAATGTTTCATGTACTAACTCTTTTTTTCTCAATGTTTCAGGCCAGAACATCTCCACAAAATAATCCAGTCAATCTCCACAATGGATCTGAACCTCGAATCTTGTCAACTCCTCTTCTTGCTATCGTGTCATGAGAAATTCACTCCTGAGCTCCTGCAAGGGACATGCCTTCAGAGAATCATGGAGAAATTCACACAAAGTATCGAAAATTACTTGAAAATTTGCAAAGAACAAGACGACGTAAGTGCACAAGACAGTTTGAAGAATTCCGATTTAAAATGCTATGACCTAGTGTACTTGCTAAGGGTGCTAGCTAATTTGAACTGTCCAGAAGTGTATAACGAGCTTGATAATTATTTTGTTAGTAATAATTTAATGGGTAATATTAAGAAGTTGTGTGAAATGACTGCAGACAAAAGTTTGTTGTGGTTTTTGGGTAATATGTATAACTGTGGAAGTACTAAAAGTTTTTCACTTTTATAAGTTAAAATAATACGTCTCCGCTGTAGCTATTTCTAAACTATTATAATCCAAAAATGTAATAGTCGGTCCACATGCGTGACCGTGACAAAACAAGTTTGGATGGGCTTTGTCACGCGTATTTGTATTTAGTCACCGAGTTACGACCTAATGTCAGGCAGCGATCCACTCGAAGGCTGCCTGGGGTCACGATAAAATCCCACAGCTGTCGTCTATATCTATCGTAGCAAGTACAGTGACACCGTCAAGGAGTTACAGTCATGGTCACAGATGTGGACCCAGCTTTAGAAAATGAAGAAAATAAAACCATGTTTTTCTATTTTGCAATAAATATTTTATTATATCAATAATTATCATAATATTCAATAAGAATAATAGGTAATAATTTATTAGATTAATATTGGATAAGGCTACGAATATAGCGTTTTAATATATTCACTCACTCTCACAAAATATGTATTGTTAAGGTCAATTCACACTATTGCGGTACGACAATGTGCACCAGTAGCTATTATCGCATTTTAGGTACTTCTTGTTTAAGATGGAACAAGAAAGCCGATGTGGACAATGCACTCTGTTTACGCTCTTTTATCATTAACATAGAAGTTATTTTTGAGTGGCTAACGCCGATTCTGCAGTGAAATCCAAAGATGTTGAACTGAAAACTATCAAACGTCACAGCAATGTGCAATTTTATTAGACGTTACATAACTTTTTTTATGAAGTGGATTAATATTTCTCGGGCATATAAAACTTAGCTGTCATTAAGATTTCGTTCCAAATCTATCCGCTCATCTTTATTTTTCCCGCTGTGTATAATAAAGGGATGCTAAAGCCTTTATAAAATTTTGCAGGTAAACTATAGCTACAATTTTTATTAAGAAATTTTATTACTACCTAATACAATTATTATTGCTTAATCGATTATTTCGAATTTAACCTACAACATTATAATTACGATATCATTTTATCGTACCGCTTGCTAGTTGAATGACCTTAAAAGTCCTTAATACATTGAAATAAATACTAATTGGCAGTTATTTACTATTGGAATTGAAAATCACTTTACTCTTACGAGGGCATAGAGAAAAGCTACGTTTCTTAATTGGAATTACAATACAGGTTCGTTCGTCATATGCCCAATAAGAGTCCAAAGTAGGCACAAAAAGTATCTAGTTGACAATAAATTAACGCTTCAATTCGTGGATATGCAGTTATTTACGCTACATTCGTTTTGCCACAAATGTACTTTGTTTTCCTAAATTGTTCTCCAAGTCTTGTGCATTTTTGCATCGCATCACGAACAATATTACAAAACAAAGTTGAGTTTTCTTTTTTATTTCAACCTAACGAACGCATCTTCGTCTAAATATTGGGATATGACTTATGAACTTGAACAGCTAAGGCTATCTCGAGGCACTATACAAATCAAATGTTTATTCTAATATAGTAAAAATCGAATAAAGTTGTACATTATCGAGTTCGTCATACGTCCTTTTTAATGGAGTGAAAAAGAATGAGACGGAACTATCAAAGGCGTGCCTACTGTATATGGCGTTATTCTTAGAATAGGAACTAAAACTAGATAACATTTAGTTCATATTCTAAGGTTTTATTAGTCAAAACTCGGTAGCTTTCTGACCATGATTAATTTAATTCGTGAATAGGCTTTTCATACTTTCGGAAGAAGGGACTAGTGAACTTGTGTACCTATTAAATATTATGTGCATAGGAGTAGCTATAATGTCACTAATTTACTTAGTTCAAAAGCCCTTCCTCAGACAAACTAGCTAAATACTAAATAACTATCTAGGATTAAACGTCCCATCCCTTACATTCACCGAAATGTTCATTTTTATTATAATCATGATCAAAAACCTTTGTGAGTGTTGTGTATTTCAATTACAATCGATTTATATTTGTAAAACATTATTAAGTATATCAACGCGTATCGTTTTATACTGAAATTGACATTGCGTGGATCTTACTATCGAGACACGAACCATGTGATGAAAGTTATCGATTTAATTTTTAATCGTCTTCGCACTTTCTTTGGCGCAGCCCGTAGGATACAATAACGAAAATTGTACAAAATAATTGAGACATCTGATGTTATTGGCTGATAAATCGATCAAAAATTATATCATGTTACGGTTCAGGCCTCACAATCATACAACGGCTATGAAAGTTCGTACACTCCGTATAATATTCCTTGCGTAAATATTTGTCATCTCTCAAGCCAATAGTATACGACTTTTGTCACGTTGTATTGCTGTTTTCACATGATGTAATTTTGTAATTTTGTATGGCATCTATTGGCTATGTACGTACAAAGACCGACACCTTTAAACATTGTTATTAAAAAAAAACATAGAAGAAAATTATTCAGTTTTCAGTCACTTTTTTGTTGCGACTTCAATAATCGTACTTTATTCCTTTGCATAATATTTCAATCGGTACATTCGATTTTGCTTCCAAACAGATACAAAATCGATTCGGCCATAGCGAAGGGAACCGTAGGCCCACTCGAGCAACTTTACTCAGCCCGAACTAATCTTCGTTACGAATAATGAAAGGCCCCGTCTCGGGACAACCAGTCGTCACGTGATATGCTTAAGCTACGCATACGCAACCATTAGTGGAAATTACACGAGGACGTATTCTCTAGCGTATCACCTGACACGACCACAAAATGACCGGACATTGTTAATTTATCCCATAGTTGTGTAGTAGGCTCGTATTGAATTGGCGCAGTCGGTAGGATACAAAGTTTTCTAAACTGTCAGTAGTACGGTCTCGGCGAGTACATAGCTGGGAACGTTCGCTAGCGGCGGTGGTGGCGGCGGCGGTGGCGGCGGCGGTGGCGGCGGCGCACTACGTGTGGTCGGGCGCGTGCTTGCGGTGCTGCCGCCGTGGCCGCGCTCGCGCCGCTTCCACGCTCTGCCCGTTCACTGTCGAAATAGAAAGTTTTGGTATTGAAGTTTCATCTTGTCAATGTCAATTAGTTACAGAGTGCACGAAATATCTCAGTCTTTCTGAATTTAGCTCCGAGCACACCCTGGACACTATACAAATAAGCTGAGCTGCAAACTCACACATATAAATGACATTTACACGTACGCCGAATATTTGTGTAACTGCATAAACATACAACGTGACCATAACAAAATACTACCCGCTAGTAAAAAGGTTCATACAAACCTTTTGTCTATTAAATTTGTACATTGACAGTCCCGGAGTTTGTAGACGCGGGGACGCGGATTGCCCAAGTTGGAGAGTGTCCTCTCTGTATGTAGTATTTTACTATATCGTTCTGTATTCGATGGGCAAATATTATTAAGCCGCCTGCCCGCGAAAGCTGAGCTTAAGTACGAAAAATTTTTCAACCCAACTGCCCAACAGAAGGGTATATTTTTCAACACTCGCCCAGCGGGGCTATGCAGCACGGTGCGGATCAGCTCGAGCTGATCCGCACCGTGCTGCATAGCCCCGCAGATCGGCCGACATCCGTAGCGATACTGTGTAGGCGTATTCCATCGCATTTTGTTTTGACAAAGACACATGCATATGTTATATTGCTGATAGAAGCCACATTGATAAATTTACAACCGATGATACACGACTATTTTTAGTACAACAAAACGTATATACAATACTGAGCTTAACTAGATTTTAACAGGTTAGTATTAGTACCATGCACAACAAGGCAGTTAGTTCTGTTAGTTACACAACATTTAGTACAAAAAAACTGTCTCACCGTTGCCGTGCGGTATGATTTTAGTAACGACTATTTTCAACTCGGGGTAGGTGGCAACCGGTGCCGCGGTATCATACAAGTTCGGTAATACGTTCAAATAGTTCGGGCTCAAGCGGCATTCTGGAATTATAACAAAACGATAACCAAAATGTTTGACCTGACTTGTTGTGCAGTTTATTTGGGCATACAAAACTAAGGCTACCTAATATTTCGATTATAGCGGGCTTAAAAGTTCTTATCGTTTTCACACAAAATCTTCGTTTTAAATTAAGTGAACCGGAACGTAATTTTGACATACGATCTTTAATTGGTTATTCAGACTACGTTGAGGCACGTGCATTTTTTACTTTTAATATTTCAAGAATATTATAATGCGAAATTTGTGTTTGTCGGAACGAATTTTGATGAAATTTAGTATATATATATTATATACTGAGACAGATACTGAGGTCCTGGAATAGAACAGAGGATACTTTACACCCCGTAAAAATTGATGGTTCCTGTGGAATAATAGTTAACGCGGGAAACCGCGGTGCGCTGTTATTTTTATATATTATAGCTCGCACGATTTGTGGTAGATTTTTTTTTAATATATCGATGCCCAGTCAATCAGGCAAAGTCAGGTATGCAGTCTAGACAAATCGCAATCTACGCCCCGATCCAGTAAAGTGGTGAATGCTTTACTGAAGCTTCCTAGAAGTTGGATAATGGAATCAGGCACTCCTTTTTCTGGGGGTTTGTTTTGTACACATGCGATATTTATGATTGATACCTTGCGGTTCCTCTGGACTCTTCCCGTTGGGGACTTCCCCGTTAGTAGACTGCTGTCTCTTGTTCTTATTCTCGTATCCATTCGCTCGCGGTCGCGTATGATCTGAAAATAATTTTAAAACTTCTTATTTTCGGGATTTATGCTTAGTTTTATTCAGTCTATCACGGAATTCACGTATTCGTTGCTAAGAATGTCTGCAGGCAGTAGGTAAAGTCACCGGTCACAAATAATATTTTGTTTAATCCTACTGATATAATAAAAGCGAAAGTAATTCTGTCTTTCGTGTCTCACCCGTGTAGGGAACACGGGTGAGACACGAAACCCTTCCTTTTTTTTTTTGCACGGATGAAGGCGCAGTAAAAAGTGAATATGTAATTAATCGATTAACTTCTACATTACTTTTTTCTTTACCACGTCCCTAGAGATGTCAAAATAAAAGTGTTACCTTACCACAGACCATAATACCCATGATATCGTACCCATCCATGCTATTTGAAAATACTATTTACAGCTTTGAATTAATATTTACACCTGCCTACTACGTATACTACTAATTTTGTCTATGAATTAAGAGTACCTAGATATTAGTTTTATGATTAAGAGCTTATCTAGAGGTTAGTTTAGCTTTAGAAAATGGCAGATACATACTGTTGGCATACACGGTGGAGCGCCCCACGGGCTGGCCAAGGTCAGGCAGGGTCAGCGGCCGCCGGGTGCTACGCCCCCGCCCCGCCATGCCGTAGTCCCTGGAAACAGTGGCGGATCGTATTAACATTAACGCATGACATAGGTTGATTTGGAGCCAAGATATTAATGCCGTGTCATACACATAGCTACATAAAAAATACACATTTGAGTATAATTATTATATTTAAATATTTATAAAACCGTCAAACCTCATGGCCTAGATTTGCGGACACCTACAACAGAAATACTGGCTACACCAGTCTGTAGTAGGTGCAAGAATAGTACGAAGCCAAAACAAAAAAACTCACTCTCGCATCGGCTCCCGCCAAAAGTCGGGCGTGTGCACCGGCGGAAAATGGTAGTTGTTTTGATATCCGTATCCGTCGAGGCCCGTGGCGCGTAAGCTCGCGTGGAGTGAATTCTTCATACACTGCAACTGTGTGCGACGAATTGATCGATATTATATTTTGATTGCATTATTTTTGTGATGATTGATATTGCAAAGACAAAAGCAGTAATAAGTGAAATAGTGGAAAATATATTGTTCCAGAACATTTGAGTAGTTGGATGTTCGGAAACAATATTTTTTGTGATATTCTTGTGGTTTTTTTTTTTGTTTCCGTTTAGTTAATGGCAATGGCAGTATCAGTGCTTACATTAATTTAGGAATAACATTTATTGTATAATATGTAATTTTTTTTAAATAAATGTTAGTAGATATTATGTAGTTACGACTCACTAGTGCAGATAGGTACACTAATGATATAACAGGAGGCGGTTTTACTGAAAAAAATACTTGGTTAGTGACACAAGGGAGAAAAACAAATAATGTTATATTTTTTATGCAGTTTTTAGGAAGGGAATATACCTACAATACAATCTTCCTAAGAGTAGAATACCTTACCTACTACATTCATAAGTGCTAGTGCAAATGCTAATGTTAATAATATCACAGAATTTTATGATTGGGAAATATTTTGAAATGAGATTTTGAAAATTTGCGAACTCTCTCCTCGGTAAATTCATAAATTATTTTACCTGATATAATTAAAATTGATCGTTAGCCTTTACCATATTTGAAGGTAGAATTCACAAGTCTTGCCATAAAAGAAAAATAACATAATTTTAAAACGCAGCGGAACAAGGACGGGACATAACAGAACTATAAGATAGGCTTAAAGAAGCATGCATTTGTGAATTGACTCAACTACATCAAGTACCCACTTTATACTAAACTTATAACTCATAATTTTCAATAATTACTATCTCTAAAATCTAAGCAAGGCGTTTTTTACATGAGACAAATGGATATTCCAAGTTAGCCTTAATAAACGTTACATTTTACTGTCACGTGACGTCCCGTCCGCGCCGGCGTATTTGTGCCTTTTACAGCCGCGGCCACGGTTTCGCACGGGCTAGGGCTGCTAAATGATATTGATTTTACCCATATTACGTACTATGCTTACTCTTTCTTTTAGATTCTAATTTACACGTCCAGAATCGTCACGAACAAAAAGCGTGTTCGCGCTCGTCGCCCGTGGTCCGCGCGGCCGCAGCGTGCGGTGCGTGACGTACGTGTGCGTGTCGCGCGGCGGCGCCGTCAAACAACAGGTTAGTGACCGCGCCCCCCGCGCCCGCGCCCGCGCCCGCGCCCGCGCCCGCGCCCGCCGCCGCGAGTACCTCTCTGCGGCGGCGCTCCGCCTCCGCGCGCAGGCGCCGCACCAGCCGCTCCGCGTCCGCCAGCCGCGCGCGCAGCTCCGCGCGGGACTCCGCCGTGCCGTCCTCGTCGTCCTCGGGCACCGGCTCGGGCGGCGGTGGTGGTGGGACGCCTTCCACGCATGTCAGGCATTTTACTAATTTCGGTGTTATTTCGAGATCGCGTATTTTTCTGGAAATAATAAAAAACAGCGTAACGAAGGCTTGACGGTTTCGATAAGCGAGCATCTTATAGAACATAAAAAGCTATTGATTCAGCACCACGGGATATTGTGTAGTGTGAGAGTGACATACTCGGCTTGTTCGTCGACTAATTTCTGCAGCTGAAGCGCTCTTGCTTCGGCCGCTCGTGCTTCGCTTCGTGCTGCCGATGCTTCGTTGTCCAAGCGGCTAGTTTCGCGCTCCAAGTTAACGGTTTCGCGCTCCAAGCGGCTGGTTTCTTGCTCCAAGCGAACAGCTTCTTGCTCCAAGCGGACAACTTCACTTTTTAGCTTCGTTACCTGCACGGGCATAACATACTTGATCAAAAAATGTACTATATTGTAAGAATAAAATCTACTCCAATAAAATCAAGTGAATTTTAATAAATAGTACTTAGATTCTTAATGATCTTTCTTGCTGAACTAATTAACAATTTTGTACAAATAACTACCGTGAAACAATAATGGAGTTAAATCATGCACGCTTATCAAGCGCACGGATTGTATGGAATGTTAATTGATTTACGAAATAAGTGCGTGCCTGCAACAATCCAGTAAGATTTAGGTGAGCCCATAAACTTGTAACCACCTATACCTTAGTTTATAGATTACCTCATTGTTTTCGGCTTTCTCCTTGACTGGCGAAGTCGGTTTCGGTGGTGGTGGCGTTGATGCCGACTCTTGTTTGAAGATCAGTTGGAATTGTAAGTCTGAAAAATTGACACGATTCGCCTTAAATCTTCATATTTTAACTAGTGTTAAAAGTATCCTTCGGTTTGGAAAATGCGTTTCATGACCTGATGGCCTGATTGCATTAATTGCTAATCTCCATAAGGGTCAAAACTCCAATTCACCTCTGCAGTTGGCTGACTTCTCAAAGTAAATCCTATAATACCTTCCTTCCCTTAAGTCTGGTACATCGAAAATAAAACTAGCAAGATATTGTTTTGCCTCTAGTATCTTTCTTCTTTCTTTCTTTCTTTCTTTCTTTGTTTGTTTTCTAGACAGACACTCCTATTGCATCTGCGGAGTAGATGATTCACCAATTACGCAAGTCAACAGATATAGTACGCTGCTGTTTATAGCCTATAAAATGTAAGCGTATTTTTGGACACATTTACAAAAATCTCACGTTTTCGTCTAAATTGTGAAACTATCGAGGTATACCTACGTGCATAGAGCATAAAATTACATTCTCATTCTTTGTTAATTCAGCAGGTTTTTTGATTAAACATTATTCAAAGACTGGAATATAATAACCGTGGTTTTTTTCTGGAAAGAGTCATATCAACTGAATAATTAATTGTGTCATCATATTAACAAAGTTGGCACAAAAAAACTTCATTTTATAAATTTTAAACCTCATAACACCGCGATGAACTCAATGACGCCCTCAAGTTTGCAAATTTTAAAGTTATAACTAAGACCTTGTTGATCAATAATTTGTTCCGCCAAACCTCGATTCCTCTCTCGAAGCGCTTCGATTTCTGCGTGGAGGCCGCTCAGCATGAGCCGGTGTTGCTCCTGGAGAAACCGCACGCTATGCTCTAAGTGTGACACCCTCGCAGCAGGATCGGCGCCGATGATAAACCCGGGCCCAGCCGCATCAGGAGGAGATTTCTTCACCTGAAGAAAGGATTTTTTCTTGAAGGGCGATGATTAAGGAGCCGTTTGCCATTGTTAACTTTTGTACAGCCTGGCAAACAAATCCTCATTCCTCATATTCTTATACTCATTATCTAATCCTTAAGATACAGAATGAGGATATATTTTTGCAGTCACCATCAAATACAGAGTTTAAAAAATCGAGAAGGGCGTATATCATATTTATTACTGCGGCTACAAAATATAATACTATGATGCACAGAATAAAAACCTTTTTTATGTATTAGCAGCCTGTTTCTCTAATGATTTCATGCATGATGCGTTTAAAATATCGCTTCAAACCACAAACCACATTAACCTAGGCATGTATCCAACTACAAAAGATCACGAATGTCATAATAATCCAGACATTATGTTCAAGTATAGGTTGAACAATGAACTATTGATAATCATAGCAGCAATGTCGATCGAATTTCCCAGGCAGGTGAGCGACGGGAAAGCGTATTTGATGGAACACAATGACATTTTCCTATAAAGTCAACGACCGGGTAACAATCCTTTGTCTGGTGGTCCGATGTTTGTGAACCTGCACAGATTACTGCATTTTATTGATCTCATGACTTTAAATAACAAAAAACCTGGCATCATGGGAGCTTATTCGATTTAGAGCGGAAATACCAAGCCTATGTTACGCTGAAAGACAGACGTGTCTAAAATTAAAGGGCTAGAGGAAAATAAGTGCATAGATGAATGTACTACTATGTACTTAAATTCGTCAGGAGCCACGCACTGCCTTGGAGATTATGACCAGCCAGTCTGATGAGAAATATTTGAAATCGGTATGCATGAATGGCTAAAATTATTTACTCACTTGTAGCTTCGCGAACGGAGCTGCTGGCACAAGCACTTTCGATGCCATAATTGCACTATTATATCCGACGCAAATCAAAGCAACAAGGATTTCAGGATAGCGCAATTAGCGCAACCTCCTTTGTTGTGGACCGCCTCGGATCACGCGCGACCGACCAATGATAAAGATCCAGCATTTGTATACGGACTCGGCAAAACACGACCTTGCCCACTACGCGTAATAATTAAATATAAAATATCCAACGCAAATACAAAATAAACACCGTATTTACTGGCTACGTTATGTTATGAGGTAGACGTTTCGTTAACTATAAACCGGGGTCGACGACCGTAGCGACCTTGAACCAGTTATGTGGAGATGACCGGTTAAATTGATTCGGAAAACACTTTTTCAGTTTTTGGTGAATTTTTTGTGGATTTTATGATGTTTTTTGCGTTGTAACGGATGACTCGCCGGGGCTCGAGGCAAAGTGGGGCCGAGGCAGGTGCAGGGCGAGGGCGGGCGGTGCGGAGGAGGGGTGCAGTGTCTATCGATCGCGCCGCCGCACACAGGTTCCGCGTACGGCTGACTCACGGGCTGCTCTGTCACTATCCAGCGGTGGCTCCGTGCCAACTCCTCCAATGGCTTAATGCCGTGTCATTCCAGTATCTGATAATAGCTCAATTTCGGAAGACTAATGTCTCTTCGCTTCTTTTCCATAACAGCTTAAAAACTAAGAGACAGATTATCTCCTAACAACTTACAGAGAAAAATGGAAAATTTAGCGGAATTATTCATATTTCTTAGAACCTTATATTATTTAAACCTTGAGCCTTGCTTTTGACAAATAATTTCTGCCATGATTTTCCTATCTAATATTCCCCCATACCATGCTGCGACACAAATGGGTAAAAGTTCGATAAAGAATGTAATTAATTGCATCGGCCTGAATAACAATTTAGATAGTACCTATAGACATAGCGAAAGTTATAAATGACGATACCTTGAAATTACTGTAACAAGGTACCTAACGAATGAGCTCCGAGACTAGAGTATTTCAGTTATTTCATGGCCATGCTATACCTATTCATTATAATACTTTAATAATCTGTAAGCACCGAATGCTCAATAGTACAGGAAGCAGCAAAGAATTACGTTATGATTTTTTAGAGATAATATAGCCTAAATCTGAATAAATAAGTGTAGGATGAAACACCATTATTTTTCTTCCAAACTTGACTGACAGACTGCCTTATGTTACAAAGTGGACGGTGGGTCGTGGTGCGGGCGAAAACTTATTAGAAATTATAATTATGATAATACATTACTGTGGATCCAAAGCATACAATTTTGGCTATGTACTCAGAAATCTTTTCTTTAGAAAGAGCTATAATTATCAAGAGTGGTATATACCTACCTAGACGTAATTCGGTATGAGAAATCTACGCTTTCAAACACCTGTTTTAGTAAGCAAGTTGGTACCAATCCCAGGCTAACCATATATTTGCATAATATTAGTAATTCGTATTACAGCTTGTACTAGTTACACTGTTTACATTTATTTACTGTTACTTTATGACTGTGCTAGTTACGGTAAGTATTTTGAAACATCCACGAGGAAAAATCCTTGTAAAAGACAAATATAGTAGAAGCTATGCCAGTCAAGGATGCATAGAAAGTCGTGTAGGCACGTACGAACGCGAACATAGTGAACACAAACATCAAACATGAACATTTGGTTTGTACGTATGGACGGCATATTTGAACACGAACGCGAACATAGTTCGAATCGAGTTCGCACATAACAGTCGTGAACTCTATCTCAATAGACATAACGTAATATTTATTAAAGCTTCTCGAACACCGTTCATACAGAACATACAAATAGGATCGCCACAAACATGTTTGACGAACAGTGTTCGATGTTCGTTACTGGTACACAAGTGCGACCCAAGTTGTTCCGTATCATGCAACGTAACATTGTTCGTACGTGCGTACACGGCTGAAGTTGAACCAGTGAACAGGCTTGACATTATTCTGTGCAATTTCCGTTATCGATCTGATGACCTATAAGAATTACCGACCATGGATATAATACATGTTACTAGATTAATCAATGCCCCCAATTAATATAAATCTAGGTGAACTGGTAGACATGAATATCGTAAGGTTGATGATCCTATTATTCAAAAAGCTTTACGACAAATAGTATCCCATCGCAGCAAATAGCGAAAAGGGAACCCTGTAATTTAACAATGTCTTTCGTTTCATTGATTTTCGTGTATTGACAATTTGACATTACTCGTGCCGAAGAGACACTTTCAAGCCAATATGCCCATTTTATCCCAGAAAGGAAGAATAATAATAGATATCTAGAGAACTTCTTTTCGTTACAATAATTAGATTACGAGCCGTCTTCCCAGTATGTGTCTATCTATCTTACCTGTTATTTTAATTTATCCGTATGTACCAGCGTTGCCAGACGTCCCGATTTTGGCGGGACGTCCATCGTAAATCAATGACGTAAATCAAAATATGTCCTGCACGGGACAAGCTCAGTCCCTCTTTTCAGGGATAACTCTACCGACTGTTATTTTTTTATTCAGAAGACGAATAAGACTCATATATTTAACGATAGGGTAAATCTGATTGAAAATATTATATTTTTATTAAAATACATTTTCTATGGGAACTTTTGCTATCTATTGTCACGTAAACGTAATTCGAATTCAAATAAAAATATAAATACTTAAATAATTCTGATTAATTATTATGTATATACTTTTTTTTTACTATGTCTCGCTTTCGACGAAAGAATCCCGCTTTTTTCACTCAAAAAGTTCCAAAATCCCGACATGGCAAATAAAACTGGCAACACTGGTATGTACCTACCGGGATTGTAATCTGTTTTACAGTTCTTGGTAACACGATAAAAATACTCACGATTACATACATAGATCCTAGCCCTTAATAATGACTCCCTGCATTCTTGGGAATCAGAAAATAAAAGAGTCATGGTTCCACAGGGTTTGCCCTGCGTGGTAAACGAACCCACAACCTCGTTTTTCGCAATTGGCTCATCTATCACCCACTTACGCCATGGAGGCCGCCGTAATAGGTATAAAATGTACTCATCTTCGGAACCCTTTTTGTAACGTAAGCGGCTCACCAATTCCATTGATACTGGTTAAGATCTACCGACTAATATTGTAGTACGACTTAGATACCGGTTTACTCAGATGCCATTATGATTGGGGACACTAGCCTAACGCTAGGTGAATGTATCTAGGTAAGGTTAGGTACCTGCCTACTCGGTATGAAGGTATACCATATCGGCTTTACATTAATTATAAATGCTTAGTAAAGTTCTGCGCACTACATTTTCATACTGCGCGGTACTTAAATGTCGTGGATAACTTAAACCCAAATACTATACAGGTAGGTACTCACTTCTGTAAGCTCATCATCGTGGCTGCTGGATAGCGTCAGTACCGCAGTTCTGTTCCACTGCGGGAAGTGGCGCGGCGGCAGCGCCGGCAGCGGCGGAGCGCCCATGCTCTGCAGCGGTCGTACGCTAAATAACATTTTATTACACCCTTGCACACGCCACTCACGACTGATCGTAATCGGTAGATAATTTTCCTGTCCTGTCAATCAATCACGAAAAGTCACACATGCATTTAGCGAGCACTTTATAATTCCAGTTTTTTTTTTTTAATATAAACCTTTTACATACTTCAATGAAGATATTTATTTCCTCCTCTGAATGAAATCAATCGCTACTTATGTTCAATTGAATTACTGTAGTGTTACTGTTATAATTATTATCCTCTTTGTAAGCAAAGAGTACAGTCTCTTTGTAACCAACTTCTTTCATCTCGTATTTTTCTCTATGGAATAAACTTTAACTAATTTGGCATTTATTCTGTGTTTTGTTGTTGTTACTTTAAATATCGTTCGTTGCCTAGCAACGGCTTTATAGCCAATGACCTTTACTATAAATAAAACGGGTGGGTTTTGTGGAGCTTTTATTATTCAACAGCTCAAAATCAAATCATCATGTAATGAGGTAGGTATATTCACGCATGCCTATTTTGATTTTTTGGGATATTTAAACTTTTGAACCTTATTTTTATATTAAAAGAACGTCTTTTGTATACCGTTTTCAAGTGCCTATTGACTTCCTTCCTTCCCAAATTCCATCTGATTATTTGGCCCACATGGACAGTTTGTGAAATGGATATTGATTTGATTGGAGTTAGTAAATTTTCTATGTTCGAATGACACTACACAAACTAATAGTTGTCAAAAATTAAAAAAAATATATTGTTTGGTTTGTGTCGAGCGGGATGGCTTGAAAATTAGATTTTCCTGAGATTTTCGTGTGAATTTAGAATCATATTTAGTTGGACCAACTTTGTGTTCAATTGCAGACTGTACATCTGAGTGATAATGGAAACTTATGTACGAGGATTCTCTTGCATGCCGCTGGTACCAAAAGACATACCGGTTGATGTCATGGACTTACAGGTAAGATGTATACTTACTTACTAAAAATCATGATTATTTTAAGAATTTACTTCATATTTTAGGAACTAAGGCATTAGATAGATCTTTGTTTTATTTAATTTTTATCTTTTCCAACAATTGCAATCTTGAATATTGTCGGTAGCTCAATAACGAGAGCATGACCAACTTTCATTTCCGTCATGCTTATTTCACCTATTCAGCTTCGTAAAACAAAAAAAAGCGTTAACAATTATGCCAATTTTATTATCGTTTCATTTCTTCTAACTTTCGGTTGCATTCAAAAACTATCGAAACCAAACTCTACCTGCCTACAAAGATTGCACTAGGTAAAGTCTGCCTCAACAAAAGCAAAACATGTCCATAATATAAATAGCTTATTTCTTGAAAACCAATTTACTAAATTAAATGCAATTAAAACATCTTCAGCTATTTCTGAGGTTGACCATACCCTGACCGACATACTCAACGTGAGTATGAAATGTGTCACAACATAATTTATTATTAAAGTGGAAAAATACCTTCGAACTTATATGATTAGTCCAAAGAGTCAACCAACTTACATTACCGTTATAACAAAAGATGATAAAAGCTAGACGTCACATTGCAATCACATAATGTACATAGATTCTGACGTCTAACTATGATTCTGCCTGAAAGACAGCATCTATGACGTAGTGGGTGATGAGCCAACTGCAATGCATGAGGTTGCAGGTTCGATTCGCGCACATGGCAAAGATTTGTGCGAACTACTGGTCCTTCCTCTGATGCATGGTCCTTGTATTTTCACATTCCCAGCTAGGAATCCTAGTTAGGAGTCAGGATCTATCTTAACACTTTTGTGATGATCACTTTGCCCAACAAGAATGTGCTATCCTCTTAATATAATATAGAACAGATAACACGTTATTGTTGTAAATGAACGACTTGCATTTTAATTCCAGTACATCGAAGGCGGTGAGTTAGAGCGGTCATGGAAAATGAATAGACGGCAGCGACTCAAGGACCAAGAACAGAAGATATGGGAAGAGTTTGTCAAAGAGCAGGATGTTGTCCAGAAAGCTATAGAAGGTATACAATATTGCAGTCTTTTCTGCAGAAGTCAGCCTGATGAAGCTGCAGAAGCCTGCCACACTACTACTTGGCAATGTTTTTGGTCTGGTTTGAAGGGCACTATTTTCAGTGAAATTACTGGGCATATGAGAATTTAGAATCTGTCTGTACTGACAGGGTCTTATCTTTCACTAACCACAGTGACAACACTGTTTCAGAAGACCCTTACCAGTTCCTGCATGAGTTGCCGCAGACCTGCCTAGAAGAACTCATGGAATCTGAACTGCAGAAAATTAAGAAGGAGACCGAACAAGATCCCATTGTTGTAAGTATCAACTAGGATTCCCTGTACCTAGGATATCAGGAGCTATTCATTTCTATTTCATTAATTTCGTTCATTTGGTTCATTCATTCGTTTCGTTCATTTCATTCATTTCGTCCATTTCGTTCCTTTCGTTCGTTTCATCCATTTCATTTGAATGAATGAAGAAAGAAAATAATGAAAATAATGAAGCAATTTAAAGGGATGATTGAATGAACAATATGAATAAAATAAATAATTTAATGAGCGAATGAACGTAGTAATCAAGAAACAATGATTGAATAAATGAACGAAAAGAGTGATTACCTGAATGAAATCAACGATTACCTAAACAGATTTTTGTGAAATTTGGTATGGAAACAATTGGAACTGTGGGAAGAAGGATACTTTTATTCACTATAAAATTTATTTGCATGGACAAAAAGTAAAAGTTACTTTGAAAGCTTGTGAAATTATAATTTAGATTTTTCAAGAAAAAGCTCCTTTTGAATTTACAGGAGCAACCAAACCAAGGAGAAGGGGACCCCCCTATTGACACGCAGGCTTTTCACACAGTAACGTTTGCCGAGGAGTCAGACAAGGACGACGGCAACATGTTCCACATCTTTGATGACGAGAACGACCTCATTGAAGATGTATCTGGTAACTAACTGATATCCACGACTTGTGTTCTACATAAATACATACACACCCACTGATTTGACATTCGATATAAATGACGTTTGTACACGAGCCGAATACGCGTGTAAGTTTTCAAAGATGCTACGCAACCGAAGCAAAAGACAACTCGCTATTATGAAGGTACACATACTAACCCAATTGTCTATTTTCATTTGCCATTTGAGCGTGTAATATTGACTGACCTCCCGATTGACCTCCGGATTGCGAATAGAGGTGCGGGGAAGCGGATCGTGGAGGGTGAAGAGTGAGTGCCCATTCTGTATTGAGTACTATAATATGTCATCTTTGACTTAGCTACCAATAAAAAGTGCTTAGTTTTATTATTACATGATTAGATATCAACAATTAATTTGAAAAATATGATATTTGAGTTCCTTGCCGGTTCTTATTGAATATGTGTATTCCTAATCTATAGATGGAGTAATTTTACTTTTAAAGTGCTTTTTGGGGTCCATGGGAGTAAACATTTGAATTTTTAATGGGGACTGGCCAATATTCACGTCGAAAATTTATGTACTAAACAATTAATATCTATTCATATTTGTGTAACCAACATAGTAGGTTGAATAAATACTCTAGCGATTACCAAAAATTAAAATTAAAATTAAAATCCAAAATTAAATTCTTCTCATTTGGATGTAATTCCGAATCTGGCGGTCGAGTCAGTGAACTGTCATAAGTGCCCTCTTGGGGCCTATGTGAATAAAGATTTTTGACTTTGCCTTTGACTTTACTTTTGCGACTTTGGAACCAATATCTCAGGGTGACAAGCGCAGTGCAGTGCCACACATAATTTTTTTATGGAAAGTTCTGGATGTTAAAGACACTGTGTCTGTTATGGGCAGGTTGGCGCTTACAATCAGGCGAAAGGCTTGCTCGTCTCGTTATATAAAACAAATATGGATATAATCATAAATTCATTCCAGGGCCCGAAAATGACGGTCTTGACTCACCAAGCACAGTACGCGAGATTCACAGTGAGAACAGCTTACTGGCTCCGACTGATAAAGTATCGGGTGAGTCCTACAATAATAGAAAAGACTTTTTATCATGTTCACTGCTGAAAACACAGACGTTGTGTTTTTTCAGATGTAAATTTTCCAAAAACTTTTTCCAGTGAAATCTTCGGAGAATGTGACGACCCTAATCGAGAGCAGCATTAACTGCGCGAGAGTGAGAGATCTCAGGCTGAAGATCAATGAAGAGCTTCAAGGCATCATGTGAGTATGGCCATCTATTCTGTGGTATGGCTGAGATCTCACGGCGCGGTTTCCTCTCGTGAAATAAGCAGATCATATTGAAACATGGTAATTTAACATTCCACATTCATGGAGCAATTTTAGCCTAGTGGGAGAACGTCCGGAGTTCAAATCCCAGAGCGGGCACGTACTTATGTGTTTCTGTAAAACCTATGTACGTAATAAGAATGTGTCCAATAGCACTTTTCCTATTGTCTCTATTAAGGGGAAGACACTTTTTTGCACGTTCTTTATAGGCAGCACTTGTACTACATTACTTGAACTTATTAACACTAAACGTTACACTAATTTGAGCAGTTTTGTTCTTCTGAGTCTTCTCACTATGTTTACGTGATCGTGATGTAATAACCAATGATTCCAGGGTGGCCCTGGAGTGCCAGGACGTGGCGGCGATGGAGGGGGAGGACGTCCTGCGTAAGTCGCGTCGCGCCACCGAGTTCTACAACCGGTACAACAGGATATATCTCTACCAGCTACAGAAACAAGTGAGTATTACTCGTCCAAATGTAATAGACAAACGTGTTAGTATGAACTGAAGAACGTTCGCCTTCCAAGGAGAGTGTCGTCAGTTGAAATCCTAGTGCGGGCACGTACCAATGTGTTTCTTGTAGAACAAATGTACGTAAATATCACTCGCTTTTCGGTGAAAAAAAACATTGTGAGGAAGCCTACATCTCTATCGGAAAATAGTTTCGGAGGTAAGTATTTTATCCATCAATCCGGATCGGTCCTTCGCGGGAATCAATACATAAACTTCGTCTCAAAAGTGAGGGGAGACCCGTGCTCAGCAGTGGGCCGATATGGGTCGGTGATGATAATGATGATATGTAATGTTTCCAGGTGCACGACATGCGGCGCGCGCCGTCCGCGCCAAGCGCCGCCGCGCTGCACCAGCGCGTGCTGCACGCCGCGCAGGTGCGCCCGGGGCCGGGCCGGGGCCGCCCGGGGCCGGGCCGGGGCCGCCCGGGGCAGCCCGGGGCCGGCCGACACACGCGTCGGTGGCGCCGCCTCGCGTGAACCTTACCGCTGCCTCGTTGACCGGCGTGTTCCCCGCAGGTGCTCAGCGCCGCGCTCCCGGCGCCGCTGTGCCTCCGCGGCGCGTGTAGCGCGCTACGCGGCGTAGCGGGCGCCGCGCGCGCCGCCTCCGCCGCCGCGCCCGTGCCGCGGGACGCGCCCGCCGCCGCGGACCTCTACGACGACGTGAGTAGTGTAGACCTTTACTTCGACAAAGAGTTCCCTCGCACGAGATTGGACTAAATGACGCAACATAAAAAAGCACCATGAATAAATCTTCATATAGAGCCTCCTTTTAAAAAACACTGAACATCGAATATAATTGTTACTTTTGTCACCGACTATACCTCGACTTCCTCCATTCCAGGAGCTCTCCGCGACGTTCGAACAGCTCGAAGAGACAGTCAACCGCTACGAGGCTCGCGTCGCCGACTTCCTGCGCCCCTTCGAAGAAATTCCAGTGAAAAATACCGTAAGTATTTTCTTATTTTATACTCCTTCATGTTTTAACCATTATACTAAACATAAATTAAAAAAAATTCTTCAATCGCAATCTATCTCCTAATCCGTTTTGTTATTTGAAATACATAGCAAAGAACAAAATTTTAGTCACGAATCGTAAAACGGAACGTAATTTCAAACACAAACAACGTAATTCCAAAGACAACCTATCCAATCCATCTTGTTCAGCACACTTGAAATAGTAAAAACCATGAATATTTTTTTTCACTCATTCACGTACAGTACACTGAATTACTAAATGTAAATAATTAAGGGAGCTGTGAGAGAGCTGTTGCCTTTGATCTTCGTTCTATAGCTTATTCTTATTCTGACGTATCTGACGCCAATTCAGACGTCAGAATTGGCGTTTTTTTATATTTGCTACGTCATTAATTCAAAAAATATGATTTTCCTTTCTAGAATACCCCCCCTTCGGTAAAATCCAACAACAAAAGAGGGAAACCAAAGAAGAAGGTACAAAATCCACTTGGGAACCCCAAACCTACTACAAAATTGTGTACTAGTAAGTTTTTTTAATATTTCTGCCTCGAACAATTTTTACATTTACCCAGTGTCAAGTTTTTCGTTAACATTTCGAATCCCAGTTAGTCAATGGTGTAATCAAGTTGTACATTGTCAACGTCACGATTCAATAAAACGTTGGAACATACGTCAACAACCCATATCGGCCCACTGCTGAGTACGGGTCTCCCCTCACTTTCGTGAAGAGGGTTAAGTCATAATCCACCACGGGGGGCCTATCCGGATTGGTGGTTAACATACCTACCTCTGAAGTAATTCTCGGATGGGTTTCCTCACGATGTTTTCCTTCACCAAAAAGCGAGTGATAAACACAATAATGGTGGATGATTTACTGAAACTTTCGAATAAAATTACTGCCTTCGGTCTCGTTACGGACATACCCCGCTCGAATATGAAACGCGTCCTGTCCACATTAAATTCAGCATAATAAGATAAATTAAAATAACAAGTTATCTATTTTTAAAGCCAGTACATTGCCAGACCTCAGTTAAAAATGTTTATTGATGAATTGACGTTCCAGGTCGGGAGTCGGACGGCCGACTGTCGATGTACTCTCTGGACAGGCTGCGGATCAACCTCCACCCCAAATCCACTAACTCCAAAGAAAATCACTCCAGGTGATTTTTTTTTTCTTATTTACATTTTTTTACTTGAATTCATAAGCGAATAGCTATGGGTAATCAACATGGAAATGCAGCCGGTGTTCGTGCCACTTTCCCTTGTGAAAAACCTCTTTTGTTAGGTTTTTAAGATTTGTATACAAAAAATTGGATTGTCAATTAAAACGTATAAAGTATCGTGTACCACACGGTAACAAAATTATTTAAGCTCGAGCGAAGTACGTTGACTCCCTCGCTACGCTTAGGATTCTACTCTAGAACCCCTCGCTACGCTCGGGATTCTACTATAGAATCCTTCGCTTCGCTCTGGATTCAAAAATCGCTCTCGCCGTAAATACATTATTTTGTTCCCTTGTGGTACAATCTACTATTGTGCATACTCCAAATGTCTCTGGCTTTCGTTTGTTAAATTATATTATAGTAATACTTACACGATGCATTTGATTTGACTAAATCTTCAGTTCCTCCGCAGGCCGGCGCGCGACGCCGCGCCGGACGCCGCGCTGAAGGGACCGAAGTCGCTCAAGTACTTATCTCATACCATAATTACATTATACTTATATTTAATATTGTTTAAGTCATATTTTACGAGAACATTTTCGCCCTATTTCAAGTCAAGTCTGCCAAGTTTCAACTATAATGGCTACCTGTGTGGATAATTGTGAGAAGACGAATTTAGTATCATGTTGTATTTAAGGGATAAGGGAAGGGCCATATTAGGGATTAGAGTCTTAAGTATTGATGATCGTAAGTATATGGTTTTCTACAGGTAAGGTAGCTGCAAGAAACCCTTTTGAATAGATAGTACGTAAAGCAGTGATTAACCCCCCCTCCCCCCTCCCCCCAGGTCGCGGCGGGCGGCGGCGGGCGGGGAGGTGCGCACGCTGGTGGAGGCCGTCGGCGCCGTCAGCGGGGTGAGGGGCCGCACTTGTGGTGTTAAACAATAGCCTAGTATTTCTCCATGAATTGGCTTGATAAGAAGCGTGAAACTGAATGTTGTCACTATGGCTACAATTTCTAGTTTATATTATTGGGCCACTTTTTATTTAAGGTTCCGCACCTCAAAAAGGAAAAGCACTTTTTGTCCATCTGCCTGTCCATTTGTCTATTTAATCTAAGGCACAAAGCCCGTTTGACCGCCGCAGCCGTCTGTTTTGCTTCTAACATCCATGGTTAGGATCTTAGGAGCCTACTCCGTTAACTTAAATGAAATAAACCTTGCGTTCATTCCGCAGTGTCCTTCGGCGCACAACAGCCGCGAGGGGTCCCCGCGGCCCGCGCGCCGCGGCGCTCCCAGGTACCGAGCAAGGGATTGTGCCTCACACGGCATGTGTCACACGTGTACATTTGTATTATTGCACGCATCGGCTGCGATCCACGGAAGTCCACCTTTACACACCCTTGGACACTGTTCGGGTCACATTTTGCTATTAAATTTTATAGCGGTTATCCTCAACCAATTGAAATGAAATTATGCATGCCGAGTATGCATGTCGAGCTCTAATGACAATACGATGTTATAGTTACACCGAACTGATCTGATGATAGAGACAGA
The DNA here is from genome assembly GCA_912999815.1 of Campaea margaritaria. NCBI lineage: Eukaryota > Metazoa > Arthropoda > Insecta > Lepidoptera > Geometridae > Campaea > Campaea margaritaria. The sequence goes on from OU538800.1 coordinate 788,778, forward strand.
AGACAACGGAACTCCTCGGTGACTAAGAGTAGATGATGGTGTGTGGGCACATTTTGATCAGTTTGAAGTGCTAAATTAGTATTTTATAAAAGCTTTTCGGGAAAAATATGTTTAACCAATTTTTTTCTATTTTTACACAGAAAATCACCTACAGCAATGCCAACCCCTCATCCGAAGCGACTCGCGAGCCCCCGGGGGCGTGCACCCGGGGGCCGAGCCCCCCGCGACAGTCCGTCCCCGGGGAGTCCCTCGCGGGGTAGTCCTCCCCGGAGCAGCCCGCGACTTCCTTCGAAGAAGCTCTCCAACCGTAACGAAGCACAATGCACACTAGCCAACATCTCCGCCCTCAGACTGACTGCTAAGAAAGGATCCGAAGTTGACAAAGATAACGAGCATCCTAGGAACGTGCTATCGCCAAGAGACGGTCGTTCTAAAGATATTCTTGAGGACAAAGGTATTATGGATTTATTATATTCTACGAAAATATTAGCTTTCACCATCACTTCTTCTGCATATAAACATTAACTGTAATTTAACTATTTTAACGATTTTCGTAAAAAGGGACTACAAGTTTTTGCTTCACGTATTAATTTAATAGATATTTCAGATTGTCTGAACTTTGCCAAAGGCAGTTCAACGGACAAAGATCGAAGCCATCACGAGAAGGAAGGAACGTGGCACGGCGTCGGTCCCAGTCGGAACATCGGGAAACAAATCGGCCACATCGGCAATCCCGGGAAGGAAGACACGTACACCGGCCCGGAGTGTTCCGCCGCTGGATTTGAAGACAGTAACGCCTGCAGGAACTCCCCAAAGCAAAGTGTATACGAAGATCCGAGGAGTGAAAGGGAAATGGATAAGGTGAGATTTATTGTTGTCATTATTTTTGCGGAGTGTACATGAGACAGTTCACTGGTTTTCCCGCAGGGACTCTGAATTTTCCCGGGAATATAAGTTATAACCTATGTCACTAGGGATGTTGCTTTCTATCGGAGAACGTGCTTTCAGAATAGGATTAGTAGTTTCAGAGATTAGCTGTAACTTCTAAGCTTACATCTAAAAATTTATTAAATACCCTCTTTATAAATCAGATTATTTTGTGTTTGGGATAAATAGAGGTACCTAGTCTAAATAAGACAAACTGTATCAAAAAACAAAAGTAATAATTTATTTTAAATAACTTTTATAAGAAAGCATACAAATCAATTTAGATAATTTTAAATACCAACTTAACGGCCGTAAATGTAATATTTTATGTATCGAAAGCACAAAATGCATCACATCAATTTTATTTAATTACAATTATTTACAACGAGAAATCAAATTTTAAAGTAACTACGTCCAACCTTTAAATATAATGCTTCTAAAACATTAATCAAATTTGGACACGATTTTTAAAACTGTTTCTTAAATAATAAAAAGTATATAATAAAGTTTCAAATGTGCATAAAAAACAGAAAAAAGTAATAAATATGATTCTTATAATATAATGTCATATGAAGTTAATGTAGATACTTCGAAGCTTCTAACAATAAAATTTCTATTCAATTTTGAATAGATTTCGAACAAAAACTGAAACTTTATTTTATGATTGTTGAGAGTCCATTTGTCACTAACCTTTATTATTACAACAAGGTACGCCAAACTGGTTAACATTTTTGATGTCCAGGGATATTACTACATCAACACAATAGATAGCGCACCGATATAACTTGATCAACGTCGATCACGTTCTAGGATCACCCTCAGAATGATCTACGCCGGATTGATCACATGAACATAGATCAAGTCTCAGAAAGTAACCCAGTCATAGAACGACCGATCAAGACTCAGCCGGTAGATCGGCTTGGTTATAAAGCACACAATGATCTATATATCTTTGTTGATAAATATCACCAATCTATATCAATTGAGTGTGTGTAATAATATATCAACCTAATTAATTCACCCCATTATAATGCTGGAAACTGCAGCGAGTCCTACTGAAACAGACATTGGTTATTGACAGCCCAAACGTTGGTGAATTGTCAATAACACTCGACAGGTGGCGCTTCAATGGAACTGTAATTTTGAAGGCTTCAGCCAGTCTAGCGTATAGTGGCACCGTCTTACTCGTAGAGTCGAGAGGGGTGCCACCATATAATTGACACTGTCATTGACGTGGTAACTTTATGACCTTAATAATTCCACTATGGTCAACCCTACAGATAAATTGATGGAGCTGTCCTTGTGTTATAAAAGTCAGTGTCAACTGGACTTTACAGTTTGCTGTGTTAGCCTCTTATATCAAACCGATTATCAACATAGAGTAGACGATACACGGCTAGCGGATACATAGCTTAGCAGAGAAAAGGTTGTCTTTTCTCGACAAATAACGATATTCTACTTATAATCTCACAAAATAAAATTACTTGTATTAATTTTAAACAATGTTTTTATGCCTACAAACTTTACGATCAGTTATATGGGTAAGTGTAATGTATGCTACTGGTGGCGACCTCTACTTCAACCTGCATAAAACCTGTTGCTAAAGCCAAACAATTTCACTGTTCCAACTTAGCTTTCTTATGGCGCCTGTCCCTAACGTTTAAAGATAAAATTGTGAAGATAGAGCTCAGAAGATGATGTATTCCTACTCGATGGGTGTACGACTATTTGTTTGTGCATGTGTGTTTGTCTTTCGTCGCTTAGGCGCATTTGCCGCACAGGGGCTTGTTGTCCATCACGGAGAATGTGGAGTCGGTGACTGGGTTTCTGCATTTCTGGAAGAAGACACATGGAAAAGGTGAATTGAAAAATGAAATATATCTTTTATTTCAACTCTTTGACTGTTGAGCCGATTTTCTTGTCTAGCCACGGGTGCGGCTCTGCACACTCCATAATGTTTTCCCATACAACAAACACAACAGTTGTGTTTTCAGCACTGAAGGTGTTAAAGTATGTCACGTCAGAGACTCTGACACAGAAACTGCCACCAGAGGTCGACACTACCGCGTTCGACAAACGAACAAACTTAATGTAGTATCAAAGTACTGTTCAGATAATTTTAAGAGGTAAATATTGATGGAATGATATAATAAATGCGGTAAGGTTGAACACATGTCGCCATCTAGTGGTTTCTACACTAAACTTTTCATTGGGTTGTTATTCAAACCCGTAAGAGAGTTCTCGACTAATCTAAAAGATGTCGCCGCCATTAAAAAACGTTATACTGACCCCGTATTCACAAACTTTACTGTGAGATAGCAAAGTGCTCACGAATGCCTTGTCAATTAGACGGTTTTGAAATAGAAATTCATAGGAAAAGTCAAGCAATTACTTTATTAGTTATCAAGGAGGGTTATTGAATACGGGCATGATTTTGGGTGGACGTTGGTAGTTTCGAAGTTTGGCAGACAGTGAATAGAGTCACTTCTGAAATAGGTACGTCCGTCAGAACTGATAGCAACCCTTTGAATTTTTGTATTTTTTTTATCCCATACCAAGATTAGATATAATTATAAGGCCGTAGTTACCATGCAAGTGAAGCAGTCGCGGTGCCACTTGGCGTCCAGCGCGATGATGGCCTTGTCCACGATGGGCTGCGCGCACGCGCCGCAGCGCGCCGCGAACTTGTCGCCGTAGCACTGCGCGCAGTACGGCCGCCCCGCCTGCAACGCGCCGGTCACATGCAGACATCCTCACGCTAACTAGGAACTACGAGGACCACGCTCCTACAAACACCCAGACTCAGAGCAAATACTTGTGATTCAGACACATTTTTGTCGGGAATCGAACCCGCACACCTCACTCGTTGCACTCGACTCATCGCTCATTACGCCACGGCGGTGGTCAAAGTCGGAGGTGTAGTCTGGACTGCGATGGTCTGACACTAAAGGCCACAATGGTGATCAGAAGGGTGTCCAAGGCCACGACACTAGACAAAAAGATGTCAGGCACTAAAAGTCCGAATACCTACTAATCCAGAAGTTGTCCAACACCATGGGCTAGAACCCAAGTCTGAAAGTTGCTCAACACGAGGCCAGACACTAGTCACACAACTCAAAAGGTTGATCGACACCATAGGCTAAAATACTGGCCACTAACCGTGATGGATTACATTTTTGTCTGGCGCATTCATGCGCATTGCCCGAAAACCGTTTAATACCTGTTCCATAAAGCCACCACCGCCGAGCTCCTTCCTGCACACTCCGCAGACGAAGTGGTGCGCGTGCCACGACACGCCGAGAGCTTGGATCACACGCTGGAATAAGGAAAATATTACAGTTAGTACAAAAAAATTCAAAGACCAACCTCCTATAATGTTTTGTGGATCACCATGGCTGATTTTTGGCTAATCCAAAGAAGAAGGGCTTAAGGAGGTTCAAAAAAGCTGTCTGGTTTCCTCAATGATAATAGATTCAAGGGTTTACTCGCTAAATGTCCCATTCGCTAATAAAAGGCACCTCCGTTCTGTCAACTCCATTGACACTTTATTTTACACTAAGCCTAATGATCCGATCGACGAACGCCACGACGCCACGACGAATAAGACGCCACGTCAATCAAACAACACACTAACTAAGCTTTCATATCGCCAAATCATTGCCAACTTATCTGGAATTAGTCTTTATCAAAAACAGTCTCCCAAAAATGATGTCAAGTGTCATGGTGTTATTAAATTTAAATGTGTATTGACAGACAATAGATGTACGACGCCCTTTAAACATTGTTTGTAAAATTGGACATGCTTTGAAGGTAACATGGACTACCGCTCATTCAATCGAAGTCACTCCGCTAGTACAATTCCATATCTGCAATACTATTCTATGACTGCGGTGACACCATAACAATTGTTTTTAGGGTTCCGTACCCAAAGGGTAAAATGGAACCCTATTACTGAGACTCAGCTGTCTGTCTGTCTGTCCGTCCGTCTGTTGTCACCAGGCTGTATCTCATGAATCGTGATAATAAACCATTGAAATTATCACCGATAATTTATTGCTGTTGCCGCTATAACAACAAATACTAAAAAACAATAAAATCAATATTTAATATTCGATATTGACAATACAAATTTTGCCGTTTTTATAGATAACGGTACGGAACCAATCGTGCGCGAGTCCATCTCGCACTTGGCCGGGTTTTTTTCTCCCCATGATGTCACCGTAAGACAATGGTGTTTAACTATGGCAGGAGTCAGCACTGATGGTTTGTTTTGTCTAGCTTGCGTTAAACGGGGAGCATCGGTCATTTTCGAGTGTGGGCTCTACGCGTGGGCGATTAAGTTAATTTAGATTGTCAATCAAGATTATCGAGTAATTAGATCCTGTTTGTATACTTTTAGATAATGTTCATAGCGCCCACATCGTATCCTGCACCTACGTGGTGTATAACTGTACCAGCTTCATTTCTAGATCAGAGGTGTAAGCATTAGAAAACACTAATTGTCAATCAGTGCCATTGTTCCGGGGCGACAGTATTCTTGTTACTCTAAGGTTCTGTTCTCGTGCGAAAAATTGTTATTCATTTTTTTTATTGAGTGACAAGACGAGCAAGTCGTTCACCTGATAGTAAGCGCCACGCCTGCCTATAACAGTCACAGCACCACCCAGAACACTGCATTGCATAATCCTGCGCGGCGCTGCACTGCGCTCGTCGCCCAGAAACAACGGCTCGAAAGTCTCATATGCCCAGTAATTTTGCTGGAAACAATGCTCTTCTAACCGGAACACAGTAATGTTTGCACACTACTGCTTGGCGGATTCATGGCAATTCCCAGCTTCTAGCCGATTCTTCCCGAACACTTGTATTCTTAATGTCACTCATTTACGACAAAAATGTGTTATCCCCTGTGATGTGAAAATAAATAAATAATAAATTTATTTACTAAAAAGGTGATAACACTGGCAGTGCTGAAAACACAGATGTCGTGTTTTTCATAACTTGCCGCGAGTGCGGGAAAACACAACTGTTGTGTTTGTTGTATGGGAAAACACTATGGAGTCTGCAGAGCCGCACCTGTGGTTAGACAAGCAAATCGTCTCAGCACATGGAAAATAGGTCAACAATAAGGCCACAATACTGGTAATCAGCCAGTCCCAAACTAAGCCGAGGCCTGTGTCCCGGGGCTCTGAGATGCGATTCAGTAAATAATTTAATAGTCTCAATTTTGAGTAGGCGCAATAATCGTCAAAAATATAAAGGAAAATTGCATAAACAAATTTGGAATGAATGGAAAATACGCTGCCTGTTTCGGCTAAGTCGGACACCTTGCTCAAAACAAGTTGTAGTCGGTTACGCCGTCGTTATACCGTAGCGTGAGTCAGAAACGCAGAAGCCTTCCATTCCAGGCCCTTATATAGTCTTATTTGTGCGAAAGTTCATTTGTAATCGTGATATGACGGGACGGTGTCTCTATGTAGAGTAACGTGCCGCCTTTTATTTATTTCCATACTGCTGCCAGCGCCTTTATTCATAACTTGCCGCGAGTAAGGGAAAACACAACTGTATTGTTAGCTGTATGGGAAAATACAACGGTGTGTGCAGATCCTCACCCGTGGTTAGACGAGAAAATCGGCTCAGCAGTCAAAGTGTTAATTATAATATTAAAATTAGAAGACAGTTTAATTTAATTTATATCTTTGCTATATTCTTCACAGTTTTTGTGAAATTCTCTGTTTTTACTCATTGGATTTAGACGCAACATATATTTAATATTCATTAATTTATATCAGACTAGCTTTTGCCCGCGACTTCGTACGCGCAGATTACAGTTTATTGCGATACAGAGAATCCTATGTCCTTCCCCAGGATATAGTCTATATTTTTGTTAAAGTTCATTACGAGCCGGTCAGCCGTTTAGTCGTGATAATGTAACAAACAAACAGAGTTACTTTCGAATTTATAATATTAGTTAAGATAGGATGGATTTAACCCGTCGGGCGTCACACACAATATGTAGAAAATCTGGTTTAAGTAAGTTACTTGACTGAAAACCGGATTTCAATCGGTTCAGACAAAACAAACAAACCTTTATCCTCGTCTGTTATAAATGTAAGAATATCCATAGAGTATTCCAATAATACCAATTTTAAATAGTAACATTAGTAATTCCTTCTAAAACGGTATAATTTCCTCGTAATTTTCCCATCCGCTCCATTGATATGCAATGGACGTTCTGCGTATGCGCGAGTAAGATAAATAAATTCATGAGATGTTATGTACTGTACTAATGAACAGTAAATACCATTGTTTACAATGCACGTTTGTTCATACAATACGATACCTGATTGATTGACCTACTCATAGAGTTTCTGGTCTATCTCATCTTTGCCAATTTTATAATTTATAAAAATATATCCTGATAGTAATAATTCCTGATTCCCGTGATACAAGAATCTTATTAAAGGTCAGTATCAATTTACTACATTAGGACTTTTATAAATCCCACTTCTGATGTTTGTCCACTTCTTGATTAATATTTTGTATTTTTTACAAAAAACGTAAGCTTAGAAATAGGAATTAGGTTCTTAGTTTGTTAAATTAATACCATGTTATCGTTAATTCGTAGGACAGAAAACATTTATCATAAACAAGTAATATAACTGCTTTTTTACGCACTTCCTTACACGTATCTATGTGATTCACGCTGTATGCCTATTTGTTACCGCTATCTTTGGATTAGTCGTTCTAGGTCCAAGGCCGAGGGTCGGTACTGTTTACTTATGAGCATTTTTCACGATGAAAAGTTATTGAAAAGCTAAAAAAAATTTAAGTTTATTTTTTTTGTAGTTAAAATGTCTGAATCCCTGCTAATATTACAATGTGAAACTTTGGGAGGCTGGATAGATGGATGGATGGACATTTGCACACACTACTGAACGAATTTAGATTAAATTTGGCACACAGATAGTTAATAGTTTATTACCAAGATTAACGTATAGAATACTTTCATCCCGTAATTTGTGTGTGTTTATTCCCTCTTGACGACACATGGGCTCTACGGATTTTGATAAAATTTAGTATAGGTATAGATACAAACAAACAAACAAAAAAATATTAAATTAATATTATATTTATATTATTAATTGGCAAACAATCGCGACATGTGAAAGGAGATGGGGGAGACCTTTGCCCAGCAGTGCGACAGTATAGGTTATTAAAAAAAAAATAGATACTAGTCCTGGAATATTATATAGGATAAATTTTTTCGCGTAAATATTAACACTGACTGCTGAGCCGATTTTCTTGTCTAGCCACGGTTACGGATCTGCACTCACCGTTTTGTTATCCCGTACCGCTAACACAGCAGTTGTGTTTTCCCGTACTCGCGGCAAGTTATAAGTGTTTTCAGCAGTGAACGTGTTAATGGGTCCCGTGGGATAATAATCTACACGGGTGTCAATAAAACTTGTAAATACATAGGCCTACACTTAGGCCTAGTATTCATGAACCGTTTTTGTCCATCGCACTATTGTTTTTAACATGTCATACTATCTTATCCACGAAATGATTTAATGGATTTGGAATGGATTAAATCCTTTTGCGTAATAGTTTTAGTAATAGATTAGGTTTTAACACCTTGGTACTGCGATGCTAATGTTGGTATCTATGACCTTATTGTTTTCCTAGAATAGTGCTATGGAATTTTTGTAGTAGGTACTTATGTCAATCCACGTGTTACTCTTGTGAGTTCTGTGTCTATTGGAGTAGGGTTCTGTTTTAGTTCTAACAAAAGTCGCAGAGTTTATCGGTGCTATCTTCTTTGACGAGCGTATTTTCGAAGCTCTGGTAGAGTTAATGTAGTGTCTTTTTTCCTGTGCGAGATTCATACATGAGTCACTATTTGAATGGGAAATTTCCTTTTTAAACTCAAATGACTCAAAAAACTTAATATTTTATTTTTCTTTATGTAGGTATATGGGGCTTTACTGTTTGACTTATAAAAGTGCATTATTTTTGCCTAATTGCAATAAATGAAATAAGTTTAGTTTTTCGAGTGCAGAAAATTCAAAAAATAATTATATTGTAAAGTTATGATTATGATATACAGAAAAATAATACCTAGTGTATAAATGATGACCGCAGTTAATAACGGGGCGGCGTGCAATCTACTAAGACTATTCTTAGACACATTAAAAACAGGAAATGTAAATATTTATCTTTCCACAAGTAATGGCTAACATTTCGTAACACCTTATCGATCGAGTAAAAGAAACTGCGGCGTCTTTCAAAGGTACCAGGTTAATAAAGAACGAACCTAGAACCAATTTGGTTCTCCATCACTAGTGCCATCTACCTGTCGCTCGTGCATACTCACGTCAGTGATGGGTTCGCCGCAGCCGTGGCAGCGTGGGCTGTGGTGCTCTGTGAAGCAGGGCACGCAGTGGACGCCGCCCTCGTGCTGGTGGAACTTGGCGCCGTCTATCGGCTTTCTGCAGGTGTTGCAGGTGAAGTGCTCCGGGTGCCACTTCTTGTTCAGGGCGGTGACGATCTGTGGGATTAAGGAACTAGGTAAATTGACTGCCGGTGATAGCCTAGCAGGAGATCGTTCGCCCTCAAGGCAGAGGAGTGCAAGTTCAAATGCCAATGCAGACACGTACAGTTGACCTCGGAACTAGCTCCTAACTTCCAATTTAGCTTGACGCACGAAAAATACTAAAATTACGCGTAAAATTGAAAAATTTAAGCTGGTCAGCGATTTTCGTTGGTGACCATGCCAATGTGATGTTGTAAAACCGTACGTAATAATTAATCGCTTGTGATTTTGGTAATATCATGAGGAAACTCACACGCCCGAGAATTATTTCGTAGGCATGGACCGAGCCCCCGCGGTGGACTATCGACTAATCCCTTATGAAGATCTTAAGGTCATCTACGTCTAATTTTAATGAAACTACCACGTCAAGTGGAACAATTACAATGCAATTTGAATTAAAATAGCCTCTGAGCCGTTTGCCCAACCTTGAACTTGCAGATCATTGTAATGCAAGTAATTCTCGAAACCGCAAAACAATGCTAGAACAATGCGTTGTCTGCCACCTAATTATCTACCAGTTAACGCTAACCACATGTTTACCCGCTTAATATACAGTATCGGTTGTTCAGTTTCTTACAACTGATATTATCTTGAAGGCTGGGATGTTCTCTACTGTGTCAGTATTAGGTTAAGGCTCCATAACTTCAAGGCGTTGCCAACTTTGCTTAGACGACTGACGTCAATTAAGTTGTGAAGATCTTTTGCGTAGACTGATGCGATTGATTAATTGATACCTCTGATTCTTAATCGTCTGGCACAATCTGGGCTGCTATAGTGGAGACAATGGGACAGTTACCCTGCGTCCCTACTAGTGGAACACTGGAAATAGACCCAAATGAGCTGGCTAATCTTGTCACTACGAATTTTCATTATAAACAAAGTTTTTGCCAGGTCAAAAGTCAATTCCGAAACCTCGCTGCCCAAAAAAGGCATGCTTTTGCCTCATATCTTATTAAAGCATCCAGAGACGCATTTATTTTGAAGCTCGTCTGATATAATCGTACTGCCTACGATAACATAAGATCTTTCTCCAGAAAATACCTCCGTTCACCACGTGCTTGCATTGTGGCGGTCACGTCGCGGTCAAGGTCAGCATAGTAATTAGTTGGCAGCAGCCGTAAAGCTTGTGATTCCGATACATGGTGGATGAAAATAGATCCGACGAGTTTTTTTTTTGCAAAGCTTACTACTTGCAAGTGATCGTATCATGTTCTTCATTCTGATTTGTTTTCACTTTTTGTCGGGGTTTTAGATCACTAGACATCAATCAATCTTCCTTTTAATCGGGTTTTTAATTGAGCTCTAACTTTTATTTTTCTTCCTGCTGTTTTAGTTTTTAAGTGTTAACTGGTACGCGTAAATGTTTAACCAGCCTTTGTCTCGCATGTGTGAAGACGTGAGTTGTCATCCAGTAAATTCTTTCACTTCATGTTGCAAATGCGAGTATGTCAGTCCATACTGTCATCAAATTGCTAATTCCCGGAGACCTCTTTCCCTAAGCTATTGGTGTTATTATTATTTAGTCATAAAACCGTGTCATGCTCCTTATGCGTAACCTCGAAACGTCAAGTCTATTTCCAGACACGCATATTTTTTTGTCGAATCGGAATCGCCTGTGATTCATCATAAAGTTATTGGATTCAGACTAAAGTTAGCTAAGACAAATAGTTCAGTCAATTGCTCAACGTATTCCTGATAATTTGAAGGCTAGAAGGTCGTGCTGCGACATGATTCACCTATTGGATCTTGTTTAAAAACTCTTTTTGCGGTCGGTTATGCTGTTTATTTTCGTTGAACATTTTTCTCTCTGAACACAGAGGCTTTAGCATGAACGTTTTTGATTACCGATAGATACACCTGCGAGGTGTTCAAATGCGCGTAAACAGAGTGCATACTGCATATCTACATATTGATTACTATGTTGAAATGTCGTACTAGAACTTGTATTGATAAAGTAATATTGCCAAGAGTAGGTATTCCAACTTACTATCAGGTGAGATGTTGATCTCACCTTATAGTAAATTGGAATGCACTTGGCAATAAGATGCTTTCACTCCGTAGAGACTAAAGACGTTACTTTTACGAAGCAAAGGCCCTAGTATCCGAATAGTTAGTAAAGATGCCGAAAGTCCTTTCAATCCTCAGCAGTTTGAATGATTGTATCCATAAAATCTTGATCCAGCTGTAACCATATGACAGGTGCCCAAATGATCTTGAATAGTTCACAAACTCCTACCCCTTTTTGCTTTTTTTTTTCAATTGTTAAGGTAACGAGTTGGCAACGGACAATCTGACCGGAAAACTACTGAAGCCATGCTCACCTTCCCGATAATATGTGAGAATTGACATCGATGGAAATAGATTTCACGCAGCTGGTCTGTTGTCGATGTAGATATCTGCCTTCAGTTCTAAACTGTTTAAGGATAGAATTGCTTTGCTTTAGTTGGTGTTTAGGTCGTTTTTGACTTTCGCTGAAATGTCAGACTATTATTTTCAAACATTACACCGGGTATTGTTTCAACAAGAATTTGCTGATCATCACTCTCACTCCTCTTATCTCATACTATTATGCCAGTCTGTTCTGTGTAGTTGAACACGCCAGTTAAACAACCTGAATCGCGAAGACTAGAAATTGTTAGACCTTATTGTTTATTTCCAAAACCGATAATTTCACAAACATATTCATGGCATTTCTCTTCTCTCTCAACAAAGGCTTATCGTGCCGCAATAGAAAAAGTAATACTAGTCACTCAAGTGAATTTTTCCAGTATTAGTCAATAATACTATGGGCTTCGCTCTCTCATCGCTCATTGTAGGTGAACAGCCCATAACAACACCTACTCGAGTTTATTGAATTCGCGATAACACTGCATTTAGAATAGCGCTCCATATCTGGCTTTACGACATCGTTATTGGACCAGCACTTATTAGCCGTATCTGAGATATCAACGCGATAAACGATGACGCTATTTGTAAATTGGCCCCTGTTATGTATTTTTTGTAAATACCAAACCACCAATACCAACTGCGCCATGCGTTTACCCCACAGGAACCGTACATTTTTCCGTGAAAGAAACTCTATGTCATTACATCGAGCACTTTATCTCAAAACATCACATCAATCCGTCGTTGTAATCCGTATCCTACCAATAATGATAGGATATTATTGTCAACTTGTATTATCTTACTCCTACCCATAAGTTTCCTTCCCATTTTGGCATTATGTTCTTACCCTGTCACATGTAAGTCTTTCTTGAACCCTTAAATGTACCCAACTGTATCCATATTCACAAGTGTCGGAAAGTTTTCGAATCCGATTTTTTTTGCTTTACTTTACGTCACTCAGTCAACAAAAAAAATCTCTCAGAGCTTTGACCTATGAGTTGTCTCTAGAAATTCCTAGAGCTTTCTAGAAACGAACATGATGTGAACAAAACCTTCTCAACCTCAGACCTAAATTGAATATTGTTGACGATCCGAGAATCGGACCTGATGCAGTGCAGTCGTAGTTGTTAAGAGCTAATTATGAAAAGGCCATAACACTGTGTCATCAATAGGTAATAAATAAGAGATGATGGCAGAGTGGCAACTTGTGCGCTTTGCAACCTGACGATATCTGGTTCAATCCTATAATTTTTGTGTGTGGATTTCCATACCCATTACTTTAGAGGGCACGTTAACGACAACAGTCGTTAAGCCACGTCAGAGGCCCTACGATGGTCTGACATACTCTGATACTCTAACATCAGAGGCTGGCACTACCCCACAACCAACAAACAAGTAATAAAGGTACTTACTCGTCCTGTGATGACATTGTTGCAGCTATTGCAGACTGCTGGTGCTTCCTCTTTGGTAGACTGGAAGAAAAAAAACAATTCTCAATATTATGCATATAAATATAGGATCCCTTGCTACAGAGTGGTTGAATATAATCAATTTCTCCGGCCCTGCCCTAACATCTATATGAATTGATGGAAAGTTCATTTTTACAACCTAGTTATAATGCGAAGGTTAATTACCAACCGCCCTTGATATCAATCATAACATAGGGTTACCCCAAAAAATTATAAAAGTTTAATGGATGTCAATACAATTCTTTTTGAGGGGGCTTCCTCTCCTAGGGGTGTGACGACGCTATTGTAGACACAAATTGCACAATGGCGGAACAATCGAGTGACAGAGTTGACATTGACCTTACTGACCGGATGACTCATCGGGGAAAACTAACTATACTCACTCTTCTCCTATCGTTTTATGCACTTGATAATAAATTAAGTTCCAAGATCTAAATTTAAGCTTTTTTCCTTTTTAATTATAGACTCACATCATAAACTGTATTATAAGTAGACATTTTCCACGCGTTTGGTCGGCGATGGCACAAAAATAATAAGGTATACAATCTAATCGGACGCCATTCACCTTGCCCGTTCGATGCACGCCGCATGTCGATAAGCGATAAGATTAGGGCTGTCGCTTAAAATAGTGTACATTTGTTTGTAAACAATTTTATTGTTGTCGCCTAGCTTTTCCTCCAGTTTCAGTTATTTGCATTATATGTAAAAATTGTGTTGTTCCTTGATCCTGCACTTGCTTTTATTGCCTCAGGTATGAAGCTTAAGCATATAATTGTAAGTAACAAAAATTTTACAATGTCTAAAATAATTACATCACCCATACTGTCATACTGTTCCTATCCCGTCCCTACTGGGTCTCGTTAGTGTATTAATAGTTTCCTGCATTGGACGATTCAAGTCTCATTTTGATCAGGATACAGTTTGTATTTCTACGAAGCCTCACTGTCCTTTAACGACTCTATATATAATCACATTTTAAGTTTTACCCATGACGTTATCATCTTGCAGATTTCCCGCCGCGCCGCTCTGCCTTGTTAAGTCTCGCACTGTGTAGTTGCGAATTTGTTAACCGTCTTCTCTGTCAGTTTCAACTATGATTTTGATCAGAATGCAGTTTGTTTATTTAAGAAGGTTAGTTATTAGGTACCAACCCTATGTTATAATCACATTTGAAATTTTAGTAATGACATCATAATTATGCTATTTTTGCCACCACTGCCCTGTTAAGTCTCGGTAGTTACGACTGTGTTTTTCATTTTTCTGCATTCGTCGTTTCAATTATAATTTTGATCAGAATGCAGTTTGTTTATCTACGTAGGCTAGTTAGTTGTGCCAACCCTATATAATCACGTTTGAAATTTTAGTAATGACATCATCTCTGAGGCCGTTTCCACCGCGGCCCTGTTACGGCTCGCGCTGCTAATGTGTTTTTGCCAATGTGTTGATCGCTTCCTGCATCCGTCGATTCAAGTCTCATATTGATCAGGATGCAGCCCATGTTTTTTTTGAAACTGTTAGAAGAAAAAAAATTGCGAATAAGGTTCTCTACTTTAAGAGTATGGAATTTGTGTCTAGTAGTACACGTCGTATTACTTATTTCAGTGGCAATATAATGTACAAGAGTTTAACTATATTAATTTATTGAACCTTTTCAAAGTTGGAATGTTGCATGGCTGTCAAAATCCGATGACGATACCATATTATGGCAGATAGCTGATCTGATAGTAGAGACGGAAGATAGACAACAGAACCTCTCAGTGACTGATGGTGTTTTTGCTACACCACTTCCATCAAACAGAAAAGCTCATCCATTCTGATTCTATTTACAATTATGTTATTAATAGTAGCCATTACTCAGTGAGCTCCTCACTATTAAATACGGCAAGCTAACGAAACAAAGAATGGGACGTTTTTTGCTAAATTGTTCATGTCCGATTGAATAAATCTACAGGTTGTGAATAAAATTATTGAATACATTAACTGAATCATGCCAAATGGTTCATTTGTTCATCATAACGGGCCGTATCATCGACCTCCAGCAAGGAGGCGAGTAATCTGCCGCCGTATTCCCAAATATGAACAAACTGATTCAGCAAGTTGTTCAGCCAGTTGTAATCAGTTATCGGGAGCGTGTGGGCGGGCTATCTGACACATACAGCGAATTAAAATCTAGGCTGCCACTCCACTTGACAGCTATTCATTAAACGCCCATGGATATTACCATGCGAACATGAAAAACTTCGAGTAATTTTTAGGGTCTGCAATTTTAACTTGCGTCTATGAAGCTGAATAACGTGTCTTCTACATCTTCCATTGGACTTACAGCATTATATGATAATCACTCCTCGGGATCACATACACAGATCTTAAGCCCTAATTAGGATTCTCAGGGAATTGGAAACATTGAAGACCATGTACCCACGAACACCCAGATTCAAAGCAAATATCTGTGTATCATGGGTGAACGACTTGTCCGTCTCGTAACTCAGTCAAATAATAAAAAAAGAACTTCATAAAAGTCATCATCATCATCATCAACAACCCATAACGTCTCACTGCTTTACTGCCTACTGAGGAGGATTAGGCCATAATCCACCACGGGGGCCAGATCCGGATTGGTGGATCACATACCTACCATTCATAAAAGTGATCTCTCTAATTTGCGTTCCCAAGGAATTCATTGAAATTACTTTCCCTTAAAATTTCGCACACTACTAAAATTATGATACTCAATTCATTGTAGCAAATGCCACGATAAACATTGTTAACTAGACATTTGTTTGTAAACATTACTATAATTACCGGGACGACAATGAAACGAAAGCTGTTGCGAGCACAGAACCTTGGCCATTATAGCGAGACTATTCTTAAATGCGAACATTAATTAACATTAATTAGTGATACCTGTGTCCTCTCTGGTCATATCTTTTACTGAAGCTTTTAGCAACACTGATTTGCTACGCGTACTTACACATATTCCTTTTCCTTTAATATAAGAAGGGTGCAAATGGCCTATATGGCATCGGGCAAAGAATGGCATGGCTGTGTCCTTGTTGGCTCGATTCTTGGATTGCCATTATTCCCTATGTTCGACCTATCTGAATCAGGTTCCCTTTATAAATTTGCAACCGCAGCGTTATGCTGAGCTCAGGCCTTCCGACATTGCAGTGAGCGCTGACTTTCTACCACAATATTAGTTGCGTTGTTTTTTTTTGGTGTGTATTTGCTTATTGTTGAAATCAGTTTTGTCAGTTTTTTTCTGCTTTCATTAGATAGAAGTACCTAATGTAAAATTTAATCTCCAATACATTTCCAATAGAACTAAATCCAGATCAATTTAATTATTTTATTGCTCAAATTAAATGGCTAAGTAATTGACGGACTTAATGCTAAGACCATTTTTAACAGCTTTGTAATAAGACATTCTTGTATTATCTGGAGTCAGTATGCTTTGAGTATATTTATTCAATTATCAAGTTCTTAAAATATGCATCCCAAAAGCTTACCGGGCCAAAAAGTCGACAAAATGATGAACCGGCCGTCCATGTCATAAGCGACTTGGACTACTATGCTCGTATTTTTTTTACTATCTAAGTTTGTTTGACATACACACAAAAAGAGCAGTCCTCTGGGAAGCGTCGTGATGGGCCCGTGATAAAATATCGAGGTAAATCGTTCTCGACGAGTCCAGGTGGATAGAAGCAATGTGTTGCGCTGATTGGTTTCATTTAGTTAGTTCGATATTGATTTTATTATTTGTCTGAGTGACGAGACGACCAAGTCGTTCAGCTGATGGTAAGCGCTACGCCTGCCTATAACAGTTACAGTGCCACCCAGAACTTTGCATTGCATAATCCTGCGCGGCACTGCCCTGCGCTCGTCACCCTGAGACATCGGCTCTAAAGTCTCATATGCCCAGTAATATCGCTGGAAACAATGCCCTTCAAACCGGAACACAGTAATGTTTGCATACTACTGCTTGCGGATATTGAAATGTGACTGAATTTCTTATTGGTGATCCGATTCATCCCCCGATCCGATTTGCCTCGGTCTACTATACCTTATATATTTTTGAACTGATGTTTATAGAGTAAAGCATTTTCTGTTCAACATTCAATGGTTGAATACCACAAAACTAACAGACCCAATACTTCGCGTGCTTTCCCATAAACGATGTCGTGGTAGATTCAATAAGGACAGGTCGTGTTTTGTTCGGAAGTGGCTTGTTCGTCGTGCCAAGTCTCAGGCGAATTTGATACTTGAAAGTTTCGAGGAAAAATGTATAAGTTAACATTGCTTGATTGGAAAATATTTAGAGCATTTATTGAGAAAACATAGAGACAAGCTACTCAATTAAAATGTTATACTCTTGGTGCTGTTGTTTTGAATCAAAGCTTTAAAATAATTGGTTTCATATGAATCGAAAAGTTAAATGGTTATTATTAAGACTATGCCTGAAAAACCACAGACTCAAAGCAAATCTATATCACACGTGTCGGAAAGTTTTCGAGTCCGATTCCGACGAACTAATTCTCGATTCGACGCATTCGAAAACGTTATTCACAATAACGCTCAGAAAGTCGTTTTTCCAATGTGTCGGATGGAGAATGAATTCGTCGGAACCGGAATCGAAAACTTTCCGACACTAGTGAATAGGGTTACTGGTGTTTCATCACACTAATTGAATATTTGCCTTGTGCGAGAATCGAGCCCTATCAACCCTTCGCTTCTGGATCATCTACCTTGAGACCTTAATTTAAAACCAAAACTGAATACTTTTCTGGCATGTGCCCCGATATTCAAACAGTAAAACAGATATGAGAGAGACATGAATTAATATGGAATTTGTGTACACTAGATAGAAACCAATATTTAGTGCTCAATTTATTTTAATTATTAGAGGCGGGCAGCAAATGTGACTCGCTAGAAGTTTACGACCTGCGCCGGTGCAAGATGTGGGCCAACGCAGGCGCAAGGTCAAGGGGACTTATTGTTCGTATTTTAGGCACGGGCTAAATATGTCCAGTGCTATAATAAAGTGTAGCGCTTTCTTTTTAGTTTCCAAGTGTTGAAAGTTTGTCCTTTGTGCTGGAGTGTATATTTGGAAGTCCTTGATTGTCTCTAGTGTTAGGTCGTGTCACAGAAGACATAATTATAGTACATACGAGTATGTAATTATAGTATCATATTAGGTACATGGTCTCGAATGAATTTTTTTTTTTGAGCTGCTTTCTTTTGGTGTGAAACTTGTGACACTCAGGTTTTTTTTATTTGACTCTGTGACGAGACGAGCAAGTCGTTCACCTAATGGTAAGCGCTACGCCAGTCCATAAAAGTTACAGTGCCACCCGGAACTTTGCATTGCATAATGCTGTGCGGCACTGCACTGCGCTCGGTCACCCTGAGACATCGGCTCTAAAGTCTCATATGCTCAGTACTCTCGCTGACAGTACAGTACCCTTCAAACCGGAAGACAGTAATGTTTGCACACTACTGCTTGGCGGATGAGTATCTGGCAAAGGTGTGGTGTGTACTTCCCAGGCGGGCTCTTGCAGAAGAGGCCTCCCACTACAAAATTATTTCCTGTAATTAACCCTCATTTCGAGTTTCGATGTTTCACATCTGCCAGGCGTCTAGTGACGGCATTGTTTATTTTTTTCTAAAATTTTGGTGTCAAACGAGCACTTACCTATCTGTTTGATATGAATTTGAAATTCCAAATTCTGAATTTCCACGTCTTCTGTATACATAACATTGTTCAGGAAAACAGGTTTTCTAATAATAGTTTTACTTTAACATTTTCCTCGACTCTATTTCGAGTTGTTTGCTTGTCCCAATATTGACACCTGTGTTCCGAATAAAAGATAATAATATAATTGTGCTATAAAATGGAACGTGTGGAATTTTCCATATTTCTTTTAAGTTTATGGTATAGGCGACACAAAAAAAAAAATTGTACCACCTAGTTCCTTGTTTAACTTTTTCTGTGTTTCATGAAGAAACTTATGTTTCAGAGTATACTTTTTACCATCAAGGTTGTTCTATAAACCTTATTTATTAATCAAGAACTCTTTTCCTTTAATTAAAATTACACATTACCCATGGGTAGCGGCTTTTAGTTAGGTTTAGTTATATTTTTAGGACAAAATGGTGATACTTCCGCGACCCTATATTGTTCTTCTTCGGCGGAGGACTGCTCAAGGAATTTTAGTGGGTTCGAGCCCCATAAAAACCCCTCCGACGTCCCCGTGGCGAAGGGGACAATGAAACCCCGCCCCCCACAAAAAAAAAAACGTTTAGTTAATTTTAATTTTTTGGTTCATCATCACCCATATCTTTCCCCTGCTGAGCACGGATCTGCCCTCATTTTCGTGAGGAGGATTAGGCCATAATCCACCACGGGGATACGATGTTTTCCTTCACCGAAAAGTTAGTGATTTTTTTCCTTAACTTTTGGAAACTAAACGCATTGCCTTTATATAGTGAAGTATGCACTAACAGAATATTCCAGAAAATATGTGAAAAGCATACGTGACCAAAATCATTCGTCCCCTGGGGCTGATTCAGTAATAATAAATGGTACAAATAAATATTCCGAGAATGGTAAACAATTAGTTATCCTATTCCTTATCGCGTTTTCATTGATTAGGTAAACTGGCCGCGATAAGGACTGTTGTTTCAGTTTATCTGTTAATATTCATTATTACCTATAAGTGGTGTAGTGACGTGTTTACTGTTAAAATTCAATGTCGAGTGACGCAGCTTTTTGTAAATGTTAGAGGGCGCGAGCATAATATCCTGCTAATAATGTAAACTAGCTGCGCCCTGCGGTTTCACCCACGTAGTTCCCGTTCCCTTAAGAATACGGGGATAAAATATAGCCCATTTTATTCGGTGATAATGTAGCTTTCCATTGGTGAAAGGATTTTTTAAATCAGTTTAGTGGTTTAAGCTATAAACCGTAACAAACAAACAAAATCACATTCGCATTTATTATATTGAGTTAGGACGTGAAAATTTTTATGTTTAGATGTTTTTGCTCAATCACGCTAAAAATGCCGAACGGATTAGGATGAAATTTGGCACACAGATGGGTTATTACCTGGATTAAATCATAGGATATTTTTTAACCTGTAAAAATTGAATGGTTCCTCTGGGTAGTATTCAACGTGGATGAAACCGCGGGGCGCAGCTAGCATATGAATAAATTTCCCCTTGGACTAACCAATTCCATTAAAATAAGCTCTAAGTAGCCAATGAAATTTCTGGACAAAAACCAATGTTCCAGGGTTGAAAGCAGCACGGTGCTGCCGCGTCGCGCGCAAAATGCTTAACCCAAAGCTGTCAGTCAGTCAGCTGTCATTATATCAATCTATCGTATAAAAATAATATTGTTAAACATATTCATGTTGTGCATAGTCCTGCAATATCCGAGATTGCGTCGCTCGCGATAACCCCAAACACTGAAATAGCCCACGCGTGGGCGGCATTGTAATACCGGCCTCGCACTCCAGAATTAATGCCGAAACTCTAGTGATGTACCACATATAACTACACTGAGTGGTCACAAACACACACACACACACAAACTTCCCTAATAAAAATGGTCCAAGACACTTACGGTCCGGTTTCTGGAACGTTTGTTAACTTTGACAGGAGATATATATATCTAAGACACATATACCAATATATAAAGCTGAAGAGTTTGTTTGTTTGTTTGAACGCTAGGATCTCAGGAACTACTGGTCCGAATTGAATAATTCTTTTTGTGTTGCATAGTCCATTTATCGAAGAAGGTTATAGGTTATATAACATCACGTTACGACCAATAGGAACGGAGCATCAATGAAGAATGTGGCAAAAACGGGAAAAATATATTGCTTTTAAGAGAGTTATTGCGGAAAAAAATTGAATTATCCTGGTGAAACCGCGGGGCGCAGCTACTCAAATATATACTTATATTTTCATACCTATTTGATATGGGATGGGATTTTCTGTCACCCGAAATAAAAAGTTATTATTATTATAAAATCTAGTGGTGCCTTTATCTGTCACTAAACTTAACCCATTGACAAAGTTAACAAATGTTCCAGATTGGTCGTTAAAATAGGCCACTAAAAGTCAGAAACAGTCTGCTCGTTTTCGAATCGATATTGGCCACCAATATATTTCCCATCTCTATTTACGCCAATATTATATTTTTATAACAGCGTGACTTTCATTGTGATAAAAAAAACCTAGGCTATTTTTGATTATACGAAAAATTCACGACAACATGACCTGAGTGACATCAGTGGCTTTTTAGAAACGTCGTAACAACCAAAATAATAGTGTTTTAAAATACAAATTGGAAAATTTATTGCATTTTGTGCGAATAAATTAAAAAAAGCTTAACCTACTGAAGATTAAAATCTCAAGATGTCAAACACATTGCAGTGCAGCGAATTTGTATTGTAGGACTTTCTAAATCAAGCTCTGGGTAGAAGAACTGTTTTACTCTGTGGTCCTAGGTGACTTTTATTTTTACAGGCAGCAGGGACAGGCACACAATAATTAACTCATAGTAATACTTTATCAGTCATAATTATATTAATGGCCAAATTATGTTTTATGAAATCAGCTAAAATGAGTGTAATAAATCGACGCCCTGTATTATAAATTCTTGCATAACATGTTAACTCTACAATGATATACCTACATATAGTTACGACTGATGTCATTTTTGTGGCATACCACTGCATTAAACTGTCTCGCGTGACGGGTTGGGAACCTCTATCGATCTCGGTGTCTAAATAGAATTTTGTGTAAGTGAGCAAATCCAACGATGCGTGGGCGCATCAATAGATTTGCATACAAGCAAACGTGCAGACTATCGTGTTACAATAGGTAAATTACACTATATTCTCGCAAATGATATCTCACTTCACATGTGGTTTACGTTGATTTTCTTTTAGTTTTATACCAGGTAACTTTATGAGGGTTCATCTGAGTGGGACCATCGATTTGTCAAATGCACACAAATTGTAGAGCGCATAAATTTCTATTTCGGTTTAGTGGACAATGAACTGAGTAATGATGATAAAGCCTACGATATTGGTAATTCCCTCGTTTTACATTACCTAGAAGGCAGGAGTTATCGAGCAGAAAATCTATTGCCGTATTCCTGCAGTCCTTGAGACTCAGTCCCTCTTTGAGCTTCGCGTGTTCTTCATCTGCGTTGTATGTTCGTATGTTTCAATGAAAACTTCTGGTTGGCATTGTAGCTGTTATAGGCAGGCGTGGGTGGCGCTTACCATCAGGTGAACAATTTGCTCGACTCGTTACTCAGTCAAATAAAAAAAAAAAACGACTTTTATCATCAGGTTATTCACCGCTGAAATGATTTGTTTTGACTACCACAATAGTTTATCTAAGATCGATGGTTCAGATGACAGCAAATAGATTTAAATCTCTTTAAAATCCAGCAATAATGATCCTTGCGGTCCCCGCCCACTTGGCTCCAAATGGCTTCATTCTGACCTGTGGGCGGTCGACTAATGACATTACTGTTGGCTCCATTAGATCATCAATTTCTTTGAACTGTATTTTGGAGAAAATTGTGACAACTGTTCGAGCCATTTCTCATGTTTAAGTATCCGTTTCTGATTCTACGTTGTTCTGGTAACATTTGAGAGCTAATTTATATCGTTGTTTTGATTGTCACACTTTTTTATGTCACTGAATAACGAGACGAGCAGGTCGTTCACCTGAAGTGCCGCGCTTACCTATATCAGTAGTTGCAGCGTCACCCCGAACTTTGCATTGAACATTTTTTTTAGAACCAAGGTCTCAAAGTGATCCATAGAAACCTCTCAAGGTACTCTTAAGTCTCAATGCCCAGTAATATTGCTGGAAACAGTCCCCTTCCAAACCGGAATGTTATTTCTACAGATTTCGATTGGGTTTTAGACAATAATCCATCAGTTCATACGCTTACGTGTTTGTATTAGGCGTTATTTACTTGTGCAGCTATTCCTAGACATTTCCTATACGAGTCTCTGACAATGACATTAAAATAAACATTGTCTTTCGCCACCTCCAACCCAACGCCAATGAGTTCATCCGAAATTTACAGCATCGGACATTGTAGCTTTACACACGACACTACGGATAACACTGGAACCAAGAATACCTTCTTGAACAAGATGTAAATTGCGCATTGTACCTAACAGCGTCTTGGCAGCCAGAATGTTTACAATTTTTTCCACATCAGATTCTTTTAAGTTTGTCTGGAAATGAAAATGTGTTTGTTTATTATCATCACTAGAGACCGAATCATATGGAATATGCATATGATGTGGTAATGTGTCATTTACTGTCTTATCGTCACCAGTAATCATCACCCTTTGTACATCCATGGTAGGCCAATAGATCACCATTTCGAGTATACTGCGATAAAGTATTTTTTTGCTATTTCTATTACTTTGTTTAATAATCCTTGTCCTTGGATCTTGAATGCAGTTCCACATAACTCACAAGTTTGTTTACATATTTTTTATGCTTCATTGGAATTTAAACCGGCAATCTTTATGCAATCATCATCATTGGAATTTACTTCTGCTGCTGGAACGTTTCTACTATAGAGTGGAGAGCAAGGATGGACCGATTCCACCTTCTCTAATTCGAAAGTCTTAAACATGCCGGTTACCTCATGATGCATTATAACATCTTTTGGCACTACAATTACTATTTCACTATTATATGGTACCTACTCTAACATAGCATATCTTAAACTTAATAACGAAAGAAAATATATGGTCTGGATAACCTCTAGGCCTTTTAGCAAAGTCCCAATTGTATCCAAAATCCAGATCCCATTGGGAAAATGTAATCTTGAGGTGAAACCACACGACACAACCGGCAAAATAAATACAGTAGTAAATAAACGTCACAACCTAATTAATCATTCCTAAGTGCGAAACGTTAATTAGCTTAGAATAAATTGAGACGTTTCAATCCAGCGTATTTGTGTCGCGTGACTCAAACGTTTGCTTAACTGTGGGTTAATTGTTAATAAGGCGCTTCAATTTGTACGGTTCGTTAATGTTTTTATACTCTTTAAAAGAATAACATATTTCTGCTTTATTAAGGATACCAAATAAGCGTACTGGGCAAATTATCTTTTCCAGTGCCTTGGTCATGTGGTTGTCAGCTACTCAAACTTATGGAAGGCTTCTCCCTGTATCTACATATCTTCGATGCTTCTTTTCCATTCATTGACTTGCAATTTGCGTCTTCTGTATGCTTAATAAGGGCTAGTTATATTTACGAGTACGTTTACAAATGTACGTTTACGAGTATGTGTTTGTGTTTAGTTACGTGTGCGTTTAGGTGGAGAGCGTCCTAAAATATATTCGCGGTTTTGACCAGGACCTTTTACACAGGGAATCCTAAAATAATTATTGGATATGCAGTGGTTTCAATACAAGCCGTTTATTGATTCCAAATGGCCATGAGATCACTTTGAAAATTACTACCTTGGCAGTTCTGACAAGGATCGCTACCGAGAACAACGGACAAAAACTGTGTTTTTTGTTATTATATAATTATAAAATTTATGTTATTAGTTTTTTTACGAAGTGAATATTTTTTGGTGGGAATAAATCAATCCAAACACAAGAAAAAAGATAGCTTATCGCAACGCTATCTCTATTCGGTGATTCACAATCTTTACAAGCTGTGGGACGCGCGGAGATTCACTCAGAGACATTCAGACTTGCAGATTTGCGCACATGACTAACCTAAAATAATGCTAGCCGATAGTGACTCACATTTTGTGATACTTTAGACTACGAATATCTATAGCAAAGTGTACCCACATGACACGCAAGGAGAGACCAAAGTCGCTGGTAGTAAATTAATTTTCGTCTTAAAGTAAATTAAGGTTTGTGGTAACAAAACCTGTATTTGGCTAGCATGGAGAATGGCAGCTAATGGTATTTTGCTCTCTATGAGAGAAGACTTAAGAAAGAGATTCTGATGATGAAGAGCATGGACTAAATATTGATTTGCTCTCTGAACTATGACAACTTATTGTTTTAATTTTCTAGCATCACTTTTAAGACGTAACTGAAGCTAACTTTATAAAGTACATAATATAAATAAATAACCTTAATTCTTTATGTTAAGTTATGTATAATACATTAATGCATTTATCAATATTCTGCAAAAACTAAAAAACAAGTCACGGTTGATGTGAAGGCCAATTCCATTAGTTTTCAGCTCGATGCCTTATGTGATGACCAATCCACATCAATAAATCAATGTGTTGCCAGCATACCAATCAATCAGTTAAATTATTTGCTCATTAGACCAAATCGACATCTATAAAAAGCCAATATTTTTTATATATAACCAAGTAACGTGACTAGCGCGTCGTTCACCTGATGGTGAGCGCCACGCCTCCCCATAACAGCTATAGTGCCACCCAAAACTTTCCATTATAAAATCTTGCGCGGCACTACACTGCGCTCTTCACCCTGAGACATCGGTTGTAAACTTCTATCAAAATAAAATTAATTATATGAAAATGAAATATCATTTTACTTTATCATTTTATCCGTTCAGTTGTTTTTGCGTGAAAGACGAACAAACATCCATCCATTCTCACAAACTTTCGCATTTGTAATATTAGTAGGATAGTAGGATTTAATCTTATACCAGTAGATCTTTTAGTATAGTTTCTAGTTGACTTGAACAATAATCTAGTTAGAAGAAAACTGACAAATGACAATTAAATTAGTAGAAATTATAAAAGAAAAGCTATATAGGTTGGCGCTATAGTTATATATGACCCAAAATGAGTGGGGTTTGATAACAAGAGCCGATACTTCGGTCTGGATTGATGATGATGATGATGATGATGAATTCTGTCTATCTTGCGCCACCTCCTGCCAGCCCTCCGCCTAGAGCTCTCACTAGTCCTCCCATACTTCATCTAAATTATTGAAACTAATAAATGTTGACGGCTCCAATGAAGACGTAACAATAATGTATCTAACAACATGATAGCCACCTATTCGATCCAATTGAATGAATTGCTCAATGAATCGAGGCACTTATTCAATAGCTTATATACACAAACATCAACACGCGAGTTTAAAAATATATTTTCTTAAAATACAATATAACTCTTAGAAACAATAAAGATTTAATTTAAACAAACAGATGGGCTGTTTTGATTGCCAATCACGTGAAAAACGTAGAATTGTAAATAGGATTTTTAATATAGTTTCCTCTTATACTCTATCTATACGTATTCTATCTAGTATTTTGTGCGAGCTGGTTTTCTTATAGATTTTTGTTGATATACATTTTATAGACAGTAATCGGTTTGAAGCTTTGTACGTCACTATCTAAAATATGAACACAGTAAGACCATCTGGTGTGTTTTTAATTTTTAAATGATCTAATCAATACATAGTCAGAATAACCTATTAAGTTAGGATTATATAGCTGAGATCTAATAAGATTGCAAATGCCGATACCGGGCTATTGGAAAGTCACCAAGTTAGTCAATGCTTGCTCACAAAGTATAATTCATTTCCTTTGGCCATGGCAGTTTCAATGACAAAACACTGCATTTGCAACGCAGCATTGTTATGCATAAAAGCGTGATGTTTTATGCAATTTTCTTTGGGTACCCATTTCTTATTGAGGAAATCCAGTGAATTATTTCGGAGGTACCTATGTGATCCACCAATCGGGACGCGGCCTCCGTGGTGGACTATGGCCTATTCCTCCTTACGAAAGTGAGGGGAGGCCCGCGCTCAGCAGCGGACCGATTTGGGTCGATGATGATTACTCATTGGTAATATTTGTCTGGGCTTATATTCCATTTACTTATTTAAAATCAATCTACAGAACAATTTACAAAACCACATTTAATAAAACCTTTTTCAGTGTAAACAATCTCAATATTTTTCAAAACTTTGTTTACCTATATTTTTTTTACAACAAACCTAATTTAATTATTTTTGAGCAACTGTGTTATGTTATCATGATTTATCTGTTCTATAAATTATACATACATCACGATTTTTTTGTAATTTTATGACACGACAACAGCGTTCAAATAATTGTGTTCAATCCAGAATGTATGTTCAAATTCCAAAATAACTAAGCGCAGGGGCCGTCGGTATCGTCAACCCAGTTTTTATCTGTCCCGCTGTCCACGTGGAAACACATTATTTATTTTATCTGGAACATGAAATTCTACTGAAGTGGCCGAGCACCATCCTCATATTATTATTGAGAGAATTCCAAATGAAATATGACGCTCGTCTAAATATTTCGCAAGTAGAGTAGGTACGTGGTCCTCAATCGATTGGTGGTAAAATCTAAATGATCCTGGAGCCGGTCAATTGTTACAGCAGTGCTGCCAATTCA
Source organism: Campaea margaritaria (assembly GCA_912999815.1). Classification (NCBI taxonomy): domain Eukaryota; kingdom Metazoa; phylum Arthropoda; class Insecta; order Lepidoptera; family Geometridae; genus Campaea; species Campaea margaritaria. Next base: position 816,579 of record OU538800.1, read on the forward strand.
GTTCATTCAGAGGTAAATTTAGCCCTATTTCAAATTTGCCAGTTCTAAAATATAGCTTTAGAATTTTGAGTTCTACATCGTTTGTATATCCGATTTTTTAAAAGTAAATTTCAAAAGAGCTTTATTGGCGTCGGTGCTTGTAACAATTGACCGAATCGAGGACCCTTTGAGGTTATCCATCTTATTAAAGTAACATTGGGCATTATAATTGTATCGTACTACCTGAAAAAATTGGAGATATTATCAAATCAAAGATCCATTCAAGAATAATCTCATTATCCACAAATTCCTCGGTTGTTCTCTACATCCGAAAATTTGAGGATCCGCGACTCGTAAACACACGTGTTATTTATACGCGAGTCTCTATTTCGAAGCTCATGATTGTTATAACTGGAGTTTATTGCGGCGGCGGGCGACCTTCGTCTTCGGATTTTGTATGTCTTTGACGCTAGCTTTGAAATACTGTTTGGGTGTTTGTATGTTTTCATAATATCTATGAAAATTAAGCAATTTTTTTATTTTATTTCACTGATTGACGAGACGAGCAAGTCGTTTGTAAGCGCTGGTAAGCGCTTACTTGCGCTGTAAGTCGGTGGTAAGCGCTGCGCCTGCCCATAACAGTCACAGCACCATTCAGAACACTGCATTGCATAATCCTGCGCGGCACTGCACTGCGCTCGTCACCCTAAACCACCAGTTCTAAAGTCTCATGGCCAGTAATTTCACTGGAAACTGCCCTTCAAACCGGAACACAGTAATGTTTGCACACTACTGCTTGGCGGATGAATATTTGGCAAATTATAACCTAATTGTTGTAGGTAACTATACCTTTTTTAATTGTGTTCTAAAAAATATATAACACGTCACGATCACTCATAGTTAATGACCCCCTAACTAGGATTCCATGTATCTAGGAAATCAGAAACTACGAGGGTCGACTTGTGGTTCACACATATCTTTGCTCTGTGCGGAAATCAAATCCGCAACCTCTCGCTTCACAGTCAGCTCATCAACCACGGAGGCTGTCAAACTAAATCCACTTTTAGGCATTACGTTGTGTTTTATGAAATATCTTTATTTTTTTCTTGTTTTCTTCTTTTTTTATCTATTTTCTTTCTTTTTATTATTAATTTTAATTTGAAAAATATTTTTTGAAACTTTCCTTTTATAACAACTTTCTTAGTATTCTATTTCTCTTACAAGTATTGCATTTTTTATTTACAACGGGTAAGCGTTTACTAGTGTTCCCAAGTGTTCCAACCCACTACCAGTTGGCAGCGTACCCGACATACTAGTGGTATAGCCCCATCATCATCATCATCATCAGCCCACACTCGTCCACGGCTGGACGAAGGTCTCGCCCAATGAAATGAATGGGGTATTTACCCCGTTGGACGGCAAAAACGTTTGTTTCTTTTTAACTCAAAGAAGTACATAATAGATGAATCTTAGTCCATAACTTCTTGTTGTTATGTCTAGTGTAACAGATTATTGATTTAATACTTTAGAAGAAAAGATGTTCTCGCCTAGTCCACTTTAGGTTTCTAGCCTGTAAAGCAACGGCAGATGGTCAGCGAAAGTTGTCACCTCTGTCCTTTACAATTGGCAATGCCATGCCAAAATAGGTACACTGTCGTCCTGTGGCATTGCAATGTTGCACGGTCGTGGCCAGTGGTGTGAAACAATGTGACATCATTGAATGCTTCTGTGGCGTAAGTTGCTGTGAGCTAATTACGAAGTGACCTGGAAGGTCGATTCCCGCGCAGAGCAAATATTTCTTTGAACCACTGGTGTTTGTCCTTGTAGTTCCTAATTCCTTAGATACAGGGAATCCTTGTTAACACCTTCAGTGCTGAAAACACAGCTGTCGTGTTTTTCGTAACTTGCCGCGAGTGCGGGAAAACACAACTGTTGTGTTTGTTGTATGGGAAAACACTATGGAGAGTGCAGAGCCGCACCTGTGGCTAGACAAGCAAATCGGCTCAGCAGTGAAAGTGTTAAGTATCAGGCTCTACGTAAAAATAGAGTTGTCCACTACCTGATTACAATTTTAATTTTGTCATGTCAAACGATTAGTTATATCTTTGTAACATTATGAAAAAAGGTGTAGCAATAACTTACATTCAGCGTTTAAAAATGATTTTAGTTTGTTTTTGTGTGTCTATTTAACGTAGTGTGGTTTTGAACGAGCGAGTCGCCGCGGCTCTCTGTAACCGTAGTAATAATACAAGTTACAAAATCCTGATTTTGGGCTTGGTGTATAACATTTTCATTCACTCCTTGTTATTTCACGTGGAAAACTAACTCCTTGCTTCGTTTCCGCGGAATACACGTCAAGTTGAAATGTCAGACGAGATAAATTAGAACAAGACTTACGATTATGTTTTAATATTACTTATTACCGAAAGTTTCTTCAGAATATGTTCACAATACACGTTTGACATTGACCTCCAATACAATACGTCAAGTTGAAATGTCAGATGTCTTGTGACATTAACTAGACTAGACTTACGATTATGTCGCGTCTAAGTTTCTTCATTGCGCTGAATTAAAACAGATGCTAGTCGTTAACACAGAATACATGTTATAGTATGTGGTGCTACATATCGTTAGGCTATAAACTGCGCTAGCGCTAGCATCTGGATCTAGAATTCTAGACTTTGCACGACTTGGCTGTGTAGAATTGCACAGGATTGTATCTGAGTTATAAACAACCTCGACTATGGTTCGGATACTTCAACACTGGTTTAACATGTAATTTAAAATATTCAAAAAGTATGAAAATTAATTTGCTATCAAGAAAATCCTAAAAATCTTGTTCATATTGAATGTACTGTTGATCGTAGCTGTACTGTATATTTCTTGAATTTAAATTTGTATACTTACCTAAAAAAAACTGTGGATCTCTTGGGAACAAAGTTATGGATCTGTTGGAATAATCTGAGGGAATAAGCCTACTATATTTTGACCATTTGTTACTGTTCGGCATGCATCCTTCCCCAAAAAACCCCCACTCAGTTCCACCACCTCTCTGACCTCTGTCGGTGTCTGACCACTCAGAGAGTGAGTGGGGTTTAGGAAAGAAATAAAAAAAACTTTGCTTGGAAGAAATCGCTTTAAGCGATAAGGCAGCCCATTGTACCACCTGTTTATTAATTGTATTGTGTCTACTTAAGCTTTATGGTGTTCAATAAAGAATTATTGTATTGTATACTACATGTACACTGCCACGCTTCGCTGTGGCACATTCGCACATTCGCTGATATGTCACTGATGAAAATATTAGATATAAACAATCCTTGATGTGGATTATATATCATGCTAAAATTTCAGCTCGATCGGTGCAGAACTTTTTGAGTTTTTGAAGCGTACACAAACCAACATAACATTTATATATATATAGATAGATTTGTATCGTAACCTTTACTAAATGTGTACAAGTTTGTTTATTTAACGCATCTTATTTCACCTACGGAGACTGACTATTTCATTAGTATTAGGAATTAATAAATTAGTATTAAATTTCCTGTTTATAAAAGTTGTTGGTATCAAACGTTGTTAATAGTGCTTCAATGTTACTATTGTTTACGTTTAAATTAATTGTGGTATTTGACTATAAGTATTTTTTTAAAATTAAAGTAAGGGAGACCCGTTCTCAGCGGTGGGACGATATGGGTTGATGATGAAGTCATTTGAAATGACACACGTACTACCAAACCACCTACAGAACTAAACACAGTTTCTCTGGGATGAGTCTATGGGTTAATTTTATTTTTTATAGATTAGGTATATGTTACTATGTGGATTTATTTGGCTTTGCTTTATTGTTGGTATGCATAGTAAATTCGAGAAAAGTCTGGAGTCGTTCGAATAGCCTGACGGTGTGATGATTATAAAAAATGCATTAACTTTAAAATACTAGTTTTTATTGAAATAAGACTTAGTTTTAATTATCTGACAATTATTTCTGAAAGCTATTAAATATGATAAGATAATGTGATCAGATGTAATTTTGTAATTAAAGTTGTGTTATAACAACCTTAACACCCTTTATGTGAGTACTTTAATTATTTCTTTTACTTCAAAGAATTTCGATCACAATTAAAGTTAAAGTTCAGGGTTTACACTGGTTATTATCTTAGAATTCGTTTCACTTTTCAATATATTTTTTTTAATGACTCAAATGTAACTTTAATGTAAAAGGTGCCAATAAAGCCTACTGGCTTTTCTCGGAGGAATCGTATATTCTTGTAAACTTGTATAACTTGGTACTTTGTAAAACGAACATATTCATAATAATAATAATAAATAAGCCTCACTCTAAATCTAAGTACCGACTTAGTAATTGTTTTAAGGAATTTACTTAGTTAAAATCAAAGTTAATAACACAGTCGCCTGAACGTGAACTATTCCAAACTCAAACCGTCCCTAAGTCTGAAAAGATCCATCCTAAAGCCACCACCTGGCCAGGAATAGTAACAGTTTGCAATCAACTCACCATAGTGTGAAGGGGTTACGGCAGTAACGTGGAACGGTAACGTGGACGCGTGCGTTTACGTCTCGAGCGTATCGCGGACTGGCCTGTGCCGGCGCGGTAACCCGACTTGATCGCCTTATCGCACATGACGTAAGCCTGCATTTATTGTCCTCGACGTTTTGGTGGACGTTTTCCAATTTGCCGAGCTTATGTCACATTTGACGGGTAGACTTCCTTCGGGCTTCCACATTCGTCCTTATAAAGCCATTGTATCACCGTTTGTAAATTCCTCCATCTCTCCTTTCCACCATCGGACAACAAGACGCACGGAAACAGCATCCGTATACAGTTGATATTCCTCCTATCCGCACAAAGCGATTTGGGTCCACTTTTATAATTAAATTCAAATCATTTATTGCAAGTGAGCAAAAGTAATGCACTTTTACGAGAAGAGAAGAAGAAAAAAAGAGAGAAAAATAAAAAATAAATAAATTAAGATCGACTAAACTAATGATTAACTGTTTGGGTTTGAAAAGTGAAATTTCCATTTTAAGTGGTGATTCATGCCTGTCGCACAGGAAAAGGAAACTCTATTAACATTAACCACGCCCTTCTGAGATGCACCAAGAAAATATAGCGCAAAAGAATGGAACACCCTCGCAGCGTCTGTGTTTCCCGAGAGCTTATAATCTGGAAGTTTTCAAGTCGAGAGTAAATAGGTATCTTCTAGGCAAGCATGCTCCACCCTCGACCTCATCGTCGCTCACCATCGGGTGAGACTGCGGTCAAATGCTTGTCTATTCACAATTAAAAAAAAATAGCTCACAGACGTCGCAGGAGAACTAGCATTAGATCCTTCTTTTTGTAAAGAAGTTGGACACACGAAAAGAATTTCTAACAGTGGGTAAATAAAGCCGTGAATTCGTGAAGGTCCTTCCTATTATGATAAGAATGACACAGGATCTTATTAGTTAATGTTATAACGTCTAAAGTACATTAACATGAACAACTCTTAATGAGCTTTATTAATAACTAGCTGTGCCCCGCGGTTTCACCCGCGTAGTTCCTGTTCCCGCAGGAATATGGGGATCAAATATAGCCTATGTTACTCGCTGTCAATGTAGCTTTCCATTAGAGAAATAATATTTTAAATCGGTGCAGTGGTTAAGCCGAAACTTTACATATTCCTATACATACTTTCATCCCCTATATTTATTTTACCCCTCAAGGGTAAAGTTTTACAAACTTTGAATGCCAAATTTATTTATATCTAATCAAAAGCCTAAAAAATAAATTTCAAGCTTCTAGCTTCAAAAATGACGATACTTCCATACAAACTTTCATCCCCTATTTCAAACCCTTACAATGCATTTTATAAAAAGTAACCTATGTCCTTCGCTAGGCTCTAGACTATTTCTGTACCAAATTTCATTTCAATCGGTTCAGTAGTTGAGGCGTGAAAGAGCAACAGACAGACAGAGTTACTTTCGCATTTATAATATAAGTAAGGATAGTGTACCAATAATAATTTAATCTTAATTGTTTATTGTCCTGGTTGGGATTTTCTGTAAATTCCCGCAGTACTTTCCATCTAGGACTAAATGATATATAACATGTACCTATTTCTATGGTTTTCCCGTTCTCCAACTTCATAAAACCAAAAGGGAAACCTAAAATTATCAATTCAATCATTTAACTCTAGAAAGAGAAGTGGAATTATATGGGGGAGACCTTTGTCCAGCAGTGGGGCAGAATAGGTTAATATAAAAAAAAAACTAGACTCTTCTATTTCTCGATCTATCTATCTACTTATCATCATCATCATCATCAACCCATAACGTCCCACTGTTGGGCACGGGTCTCTCCTCACTTTCGATCAATAATATATGTAATCCCCATTTCCCTTGGTCACGCCGTCGAACGACCTAACAATTTTCCCTTTTTATTGTTTTATAATGTTCGTAATAGATCCGATCAGGTTTTTACGAAAAACGTTGAAAAGTTGTCCAAAGAAAGTACTTTTTTGTCTATGTGTGATTTTTTTACTTAAGCCACGACCTGACATTTCTTTTATTCGTGATCTTCAGTTGTTTATTTACGCATGTGACATGGACTGCTTCTAACCTGGGAATCGCCGAGCACTTTCGGGTAAAACTGGCATTACGTGGGCGAAATCGCAGGCCGCAGCTAGTTAAAACATAAAATCGTTATCGCTACCAACCAGAGGTAACAAGCACTTTAAATCTGCCGAATGTCTGGATACAAAAATGCAGTGTCGCGTTGTTTGTCTAAATGTAACGTTGCACGTGCGAGTTGGCGGGGGCAGCTGCTCACCGTCAGCTAGACGATTGCTGACAGTTAGCTGTTAGTTACGTGAACTGGCCTCGGACACTGATGAGTAAATTGAGACAATTCTTGAATATACTTAGGAGCATTACCTATTCCTCTGTAGAACTCAGTTAGGCTGCATCCATGGTACATAGTAGTGGTGGGCCTCTTCTGCAAGAGACGGCCTGGGGAACTATTCAGATATTCATCCTTTCATCGGCTAAGCGGTTGTTTGAAAACAATACTGTGTTTCGGTTTGAAGGGTAATGTCTCAGGGTGACGAGCGCAGTTTAGTGCCGTGCAAGGCTATGCAATGCAAAGTTCTGGGTGGCACTGTAACTGTTTTGGGCAGGCGTAGCGCTTGCCATCGGGCGAACGACTTGCTCTTCTAGTTACTCAGTGATTTAAAAAAAAACATTATCCTGATAGATTCTATGGTACCGAGTATATTCAATTCAGCTGCTCTACAACCAAACCCAAGAGAAAGCGGCCATCATCTTCGATTGCATTGCCGTTTCTTCAACTACTGCAGAAGTTAGCAGTCTTTTTCCTACTCGGAGGAACTGTCTCTTCCCATTGGAGACCCGTTCATGTTATATTTCAATTCTTAGTTCCAATAGTTCAAGTATTGGGGAGGCCAGTAGTCTTTCACCTAATTAGAAGGACGATCTCTTTGAATAGAAGACCCTTTCCATGTTAAGTTGTTTACCCAACATTATGTCACCTTGAACCAACGATCTTTATGTAAACCCTTTACTAACACAGTTTCTTTTGTAGTTCAAAAAGGTAATTTCTCGTTACTGCTATTTAGAACACGGTGGTTTTGTAGTACTTTTTATTCGGAACAGCTTATGGCAAGTGTCTTCGTTTGTTCGCAGGTGTTGAATATGGCCCCAGCTGGTTGTGAAGTGACGAGATTGCTGCGGCAGCTGTGCAGTGGGGACGCTTGTGGGTAAGTGTGTATACTGCTCTTGGATACGTATGGATACGTATTTATGTGGCCCCGGAATCATTGTTAGTTGAGGACAGGTGTGTCGCGGCACCATCAGGCAAAAGTCTGCCTAATTTTTCACCAAAATAAGGTTCGTTTTAACACCTTCAGTGCTGAGAACACAACTGTCGTGTTTTTCATTACTTGCCGCGAGTGCGGGAAAACACTATGGAGTGTGCAGCGCCACACGTGGCTAGACAAGAAAATCTGCTCAGCAAACAAAGTGTTAAAGATGACAAAAATCATCAAAAATCAAAATGTCATTTAAATGGCAAGAAGTCGGAAAATGTTGATACGTATACAACTTTGGAAATATCTTTCTATTAGGAAAAGCATTGCTAACAGTTCATCTGCCAATAAACACATTCCCACCAACATAATCATCGTCAATTCACGAACAATCCGACAAATCGCCTATTGCTTAATACGGGTCCACATTATTTTGCGTACCGGGCGCAAACTGCGGCCTCTCGTTCTATTTATACCAGTTGGAGAGAGACGGCGCGCGGTGAGTTTGCTCCAACTCCCACGTGCGTTGCTTATTTGGCCGTGTGACTAATTGCACCTGATGAGGTGTAAACTTTTTTTTTTGTGGGGAAATGCGAGCTTTAGAATATTATTAATAGTGTATATATTTTATTATAATCATGTGTGTAGTATATTATAAATATGTGTATATTATTATTGTATTTATATTATTATTATTATTATTTTATTATTATTTATTGAGTATAGTGTGTATGTGTATTATTAAAACATAAGTATTAAATGTATAAAATACTGTAAGTACGCCACCCACCCTACTATCGAAAAATGTTTTTTACTGTCCATCCAAAGGTTGTCTGGAAGAAATCGCTTTCAGCGATAAGACCGCCCATTGTACTACCCTTGTTTACCTATTGTACTTTTTCTGTACTGTGTTTAATTTTGTTTCTGGTGTACAATAAAGAGTTTTTCTATTCTATTCTATTATGGTGTCAATATGTATCAAATTCTATTTGTTGCCCCGCTCTAACTTCCTTGTTTTTCTTACGATCACATACGTAGAAGCTGCCCCCAAACTAGATTCCCTGTATCTAGGGAAATTCGGGAACTATGAGAACCGTGCTTCTACAAACACCCAGAGTCAGAACAAATACTTGTGGTTAACACAAATATTTGCCCTGTACGGGAATCAGACACGCAACATCACGCTTTGCAGTCGGCACATAGTTACGTGTCGATGTTTTAGCCATGGGTCTTTGAATGTCCCAGATGCAGTTATAAGGTACCTATAGTAGAAACCTCCCAGTGAAAAGAGTAACCTGGCAGACCAAGGGTCCAAGGTGCGCCAGATGTTTTGATAATGGCAACAATTTCAATTTCCTAACGGCACTATAGTAGGATGTCTTGCTTATCACCAGAGTCTGGTACACTGTCTGTGAAAAATAAGCAACTGTAAGCTTTTTCCTCCAATCGTGGTAGTCAAGTGGGATAACGTCCGCCTTCTAAAGAAAGGGTCGTGGTTCAAATCCCAGTGAGGGACGTACCAATGTGTTTCTTGTAAGAACATAATATAGATGATATACGTGATGGATTATGACATAATCCTCCTCACGAAAGTAAACCCAAAGAAAAAGCCCAAAAACTATACCTATCATAATATTAAACCTAATAATATTAACTAAAGGGAGGAGAGTTACACCTACTTTGAGATATATCGACAAATTAATGATATTTCTAAATCATTCAAGTACATAATTAGGTACTTAACTACCTAAATGAAGATAATATAACATAAATATTGAATAATCATGGAAAATCCATATAAAAATGCGCACTTGTTCTAAAATACTCCTTAATTACACATAATCATACATACCTATGAGCAATTATATTGTTAGTTTGCAGTCATGATGACAGTTCAAGTATTTACTTCCTAAGTGTAACATAAACACCATTTTAACACAGATTTTCTATTAGACGAAGTTCTCTAAGCTATGATTGTTGTTAGGTATACATGCACAATACATACTATAGTGTGCGTAAGCTCGGGATCTGTCATAACACGCACACAGACACTCTTTTATCTGTACACGTCACTACCACATCGTGAGCTGAGCGGTCTTCGAAGAGGCATTCAACAGCGCTCACAGATTAACAGACCGTCGTTACACGAGGGTAGACGCCCTCGTGAGTTGCAACCAAGGCATAGAGTCGCCCTCGCACCCCTTCCCCCTTCCCCCTTCCCCACTGCTCAACCCTACTATAGAGTATAATCGGAAATCAGAGCAAAGAAAAGACAGTCGCTACGCGACAACAGCTTACTAACCATGGAAGTTTCACTAAAGTAAATGGAATCCATATTAAATCTGCAACTGGTCACTTGTTGTTCACTTGTTTTGTTCACCAAGCCGTCCACAATGCCATGACATAATTTAGTAGCAAATAGACAAACCCAAAAACAACCTGAACAATCTATCTTGTATGTTTGTGAAATAATAAAAACCATGGGAAGTTTTCTGTTTCACTCACTCTCGTGTACGCTGTATTACTAGATGTGAATAAGAGAGCTGTGAGACAGCTGTTGTCTTTAATCTTCCTTCTATAGCTTGTTCCTATTATGTTCTACAAACTGTACGTACAGGTGTGCAAACGAGATCAAGACTTGATATGACACCTAGTGTACTTATTATAATTAGTCATGGTGCTCTATAAGGGCAGGACTCGCAAGAGACACGTGGGTGTCTATGAATGAGCTTATGTTTAATTAGGTACCTAAGTAGCTGGTTGATTGCGCGATTGACGCGAAGCTTGAAGCTTGAAGAAGATTGATGACTTTTTGTTAGTCTGAAAAGGGGTATAGACACTGTTGAATTGTTGTATGATAAAAACTACAAGGTATTGCTTGCCTCCTGCAATTTATCATAGGTGTTTGGTTATCATTGCATATACTGATGATAAATTATATTCGAGGGGAATTGAATCAAGCTCAGAAGCTGCACGATTAAATACATTGTTCAGTTCTGTTATCTATGACTAGCTGCGCCCCGCGGTGTCTCCCGCGTTAGCTATCATATTCCAGGACCTAAAGTATCTGTGTACTAAATTTCATCAAAATCCGTTTTATCTAAATTTCATCTATTTCACTAAACTTCATCAGCCGTTACGGCGTGAAGAGAGGACAAACATTAATAGGGCGATGGAACTTCACAGCACGCAAGGAACGTTTACATCTAGAGCTCCGACAGTAACTGTGATTCACAGTGACTTACAGTATGGATAACAGTTACAATAGTTCCATAGTAACTACTATTATGGCTATGGTAATATTTCGGAAGTGGACAATCTACAAAGGCGGTCCTCGGCGCCACTTGCCCCAGTAGCTTCCACATCTGTGGCATTACATTGGCTCTTTTTATGTGTATATTCTGTGGCTAATAGACAAAACGCATCAATTTACGCATCTGTGCCGGAAGAGTGAAGTGCATCGTGTTGACTCACTCCAACGGTCAGTTCGAAATCCACACGCGCCGCATCGCACATGCTCCGCTCCGCGACGACGTAATTTAACATTAAACGTGTCGTGTTTTCATCCCCCGCATTTATTATAATAGGAATCTCGTTTGTCGAACTCACCCCCGCTCGCTTGTGTAAACAAACCGCAACGATAGTGCAGTGACGTGATTTCACGTGTGCCGGCCGGCAAAACGGAACTGTGGGTGATAACTTGGATGGACAGTAGCTGGAGACGGACCCCCTTGAGGTGCTAGATTGGTACGTAGTCTTTTTCCGCATTTTTATACACATAATTACTGCTACCCCTCGACAACCTCAGGAGACCATCCGATTCCCGGCTGAAACAGCCCGTATTTTCACTGAGGCCAGCCCGCACCCCCCCGCAGTGTAGGAAAGCAAATTTTCTACCATTTTATGGTCCTTCAGCAACCGGATTTTCCGTGAAAATTAGCTGTTTCTAACAAACATTTCAAGTTAGACACCCCCGCCATTTTTTTTTGCCCTTGTTAGTGCGCACGCGTCATATTGCCATCCGCTAAAATCTCTTCGAAACTTTAATATTTTTAACTAAAAACACTAACTACGCTCCTATAACAACCGCATTATATTTATTTCCGCATATTTCGCTAAAAACTTAACCTACATAAGCGTATTTCAATTTCAATATCTCTGTACACCACTACGAACAATAGGTACATACCTACATAATAATGGCCGCGAATGAACAGAAGTTGAAATTGTTAGAATCTCAACGGGAATTATTTTTCCAACGCCTACAAACAATTTACGACTATTCATGTTGCGATTTAAAAGATCCAGAAGCCCTGGATAATTTTCTATGCTCCATTGAAAGTTTAGAAGACGTAAGAACTAACTTCCAATCAACCGCGAAAGAATACAATATAACCTTGTTGAAAATAGATAAAGAAAGTGTACCTGACTCTCAAAGCTGGTTATCATTCGAAGACATGTATTGCCGCATTAAACGTAAATTATCCATGTTTACACCGCCAAAAGCAGAATTTAAACCTACCCCCGCTAAATCTTTAATTAGGTTAGCGCCGATAGAAATGCCAGAATTTAATGGAGATCGGCTTCAGTGGCCATTGTTTTATGCCACATTCCATAACGCTGTACATTTAAATGCATCTTTAACTAATACCGAAAGAATGTATTATTTGGTTGGTAGACTAAGTGGTAAAGCCAAATCCATCTGCACAGGTATTGTTCCTTGCGCCGAAAACTACAACGCGATTTATAGCGCGCTTATATCGAAATACGAAGATAAACGCAGTCTAGCCGTTACATACCTAGATCAGATGTTCTCTCTTAAACCGATCGCTTCCGCAACCGCCAGTAACCTTGAATCTTTCATAGATCAATTCGCCAATGCCTACTTAGCATTGAATAACTTAAACATACCTGATCTATGCGACTTTGTTATGTCTTACACCCTTTTGCAAAAGTTAGACAAAGAGTCCGCGCGGTTATTTGAAATGGAGAATCGAGGTGTAGAATTACCTAACTTAAACGGGTTAATTTCATTTGTCCGCGACCGCGTAAAGGTCCTCACTCGTACTGGTGACCAATCGGGTTCTAAGACCCAGAATACAATTGCATCAAAAACTAATGTACGTTCTTTTATTGTAAACAACAACACCGCTAACAAATGTTCTTTGTGTGAACAACCTGATCACAGTAATCTCTATTTATGTTCGACTTTTAGAAAACTGTCGCCCCGCGAACGTTTCAAGTTCATCAAAAGTTGTAACGCCTGTATTAATTGCCTTAGTAAAACACACACCGCTCAATCTTGTAAATCCATAAACACATGTAAACAATGTCAACAAAAACATCACAGTATGTTACATTTTCTTGAATCCGATTATGCAAACCCGCATTCCTTATCGTCGAAGCTCGATACAAATACCTCCCGCTGTAGTGAGGGAGCTAACGGAAGGGAAAATTCACGTAACTCGACTTCTTCTAAGTCAGACGATAGAACCTTATCACTTTGCAGTATGAATACCTACTCGCATGCTAGTCACGGGCGGAAATCACAAAATGTACTACTAGGTACAGCCCTCGCTGACGTAAAATCAAATGATGGATCTGTTAGGAAAGTTCGTTTTTTGATCGATAATGGTTCTCAAAACCATTTTATAACAAAGCAGGCCTGCAAACAGTTGGGTCTCCGTGTCTTTAATGATTCCAGTAATCAATCGGTAATGGGAATAGGTGACACCTCCCAGCCTATATCAGGCATTACTGACCTAACATTGTACTCACGCCTTGATCCGAACTTTTGCTTGAAGATTCAACCGCTAGTCATTAAAACAATCTCTGGAGATTTACCGAGCTGTTCTCTAAACACTTCCGCGGTCACGCACCTTTATGACCTACCGCTCGCCGACCCGCATTTTTACGCGCCCGGACCCATCGACGTTTTATTGGGTTCCGAGGTCTTTGTCGAAATCTTGCGGCCTGGAAAATCGCTGGGCCCTGCAGGACAACCTGACGCGTTAGAAACCGCCTTTGGATATATAGTAATGGGGTCCACGGCCTCAGTGCCCGCCGATAATCATAAACCCGCACATAATCAAACTCACCGCGCGTTCTTTACATCGAGTGACGAGTCAATTGAGGCTTTAGTTACTAAATTTTGGCAGCTCGAGTCGGTACCTACACAAAAACATATGTCGACAGCTGACCAAGAATGTGAACATTTCTATGTTTCTAATACGCACCGCGACGTTAATTCAGGACGTTATGTAACCGCATTGCCATTTTCGAAATCCCCGCACTTGTTAGGAGATTCCTTGACGACAGCCACGCGCCGTTATTCTTATCTTGATCATAAATTCCAGACTAACAAAACATTAAAGAGCGAATACGACAAGGTAATGACGGATTATTTAAAAGGTGGTATTCTTTCCCCCGCTCCCGCTTTGAACACCGATAACAAATATTATGTAATCCCTCATCATGGAGTCTGCCGACCAGAAAAGCCACTACGACTTGTATGTGACCCTAGCGCGAAGTCAAGCACTCAAGTAGCTTTAAACGACATTCTACACTCGGGGCCAAACTTACAGGCAGATTTAACCGCAATCATTTTAAAATTCAGACTTTCTCCCGCTCAACTGTTGAGTCATCCGCTATGGCTCCACGGTCCGCCCTGGGCACGTGACGATCTACGTACGTGGCCTATTAATCGCTTCACCTTCGACTCCACAGCTGATGAAAAGCTGTTGGAAATCAAAAAACGCGCTAATGTTTTCATCACCACCGATGAACAACCGCAATTTCTATGCACGCTTGCTAAGAAAGTATCGTCTTGGTCCAAGCTTCTCCGCATTATAGTATATTTATACCGCTTCTTAGGAAAAATTCCGCGTTCTAATAGAATCGAACTTTCACACTTACAATATGCAGAAAATATTATTGTAAAATCTCTTCAACAACAATATTTCAAAGACGATATAAACGCCCTCTCAAACAATCGCAAGGTTTCAAAATCGCTAATCCCGCTTTCACCATTTTTAAAAAATGATTTGCGTCGCATCGGGGGACGTTTAGAAAAATCTTCGCTTTGTTTTGACGCTAAACATCCGATATTGCTTCCTAAAAAGGATCATATCGTTAACATTTTAATAGATTATTATCACCGCAAATATTTACACGCCGGACCACATTTATTACTATCTTTGTTGAGACAAAAATTCTGGATAATTTCCGGACGCACTACAGTAAAACAACGCTTTCGACTTTGTAATAAATGTTTTAAAGTAAATCCCCGTAATGAGGCGCCTTTCATGGCACCCCTCCCCGCTTCTCGCGTCACCGAGGCTAAACCATTCTTACGAACGGGCGTCGACTACGCTGGTCCAATAAACGTATTGATAAGCAGATACCGCGGTGCCCGCAAAGAAAAGGCATATATCTGTTTGTTTACATGTTTAGTGACGCGCGCCGTTCATTTGGAATTGGCAGTAGACTTGAGTACGGACTCATTTTTCCGCGCTTTCCGTCGATTCATCTCGAGGCGTTCCAATTGTCTGGAGTTGTTCTCAGACAATGGTGGAAACTTCTTAGGCGCTAAAGCCCAGCTGGACGAGTTGAATGGCTTTCTCAAATCCAAGGCCTTTTGTGATTCCTTCGCTGAGGAAACGATATCTCAAGGCATATCTTGGCATTTGAACCCGCCCAGTGCACCTCATTTCGGTGGCATTTGGGAAACTAACGTCCGCAGTGTAAAGTTAATTTTAAAGCGCGTGATCGGTGATGTTCTGCTTACTTATGAGGAGCTGCTTACTGTATTAACTCAAGTTGAATCGCTTCTCAACAGTCGTCCGCTAACCGCTGTTTTAAGTTCCGACCCCGCAGAGCCCAAGGCACTTTGTCCTTCTGACTTTCTGACTATGGGTCCGCTTGAGTCATTTCATGATGACTCACGTTACAAACCTACATTGACAGATTTAGTCCGCAGTAAACATTTGACTGACCAGGTTGTTCAGAGATATTGGAATCGTTGGAGACAAGAATATCTTAATACCCTACAAACACGCGCCAAATGGAATACTAAGTCTAATCCGGTGACTAAAGGAGCTGTCGTTGTGCTAAAAACTGAAAATTCACCACCGTTACAATGGCCTTTAGGCATAGTAGAGGATATACATCCTTCATCTGACGGAATCGTCAGAGTGGTAACGGTGCGCACTAAGAATGGTACCTATGTTCGCCCTGTTGTAAAACTATGTGTTTTACCTTCTCAATAACCTACATTCTTAACCCCTCCCCGCATTTTTCACCCGCAATTTTAGTCATAGTTTATTTTTATCTTTCAAGTTTTCCTATCTTTTATTAGACGGATTACTTCCGCATCCGCTTCCGCATCCTTAGACATTAGATAACACAATTTAGGTGATCATTCTCTCTTTGTTGGTTCAGGAGTCTTCTTTAACTCCTGAAGGCCGGGGGGATGGCTCTTTTTATGTGTATATTCTGTGGCTAATAGACAAAACGCATCAATTTACGCATCTGTGCCGGAAGAGTGAAGTGCATCGTGTTGACTCACTCCAACGGTCAGTTCGAAATCCACACGCGCCGCATCGCACATGCTCCGCTCCGCGACGACGTAATTTAACATTAAACGTGTCGTGTTTTCATCCCCCGCATTTATTATAATAGGAATCTCGTTTGTCGAACTCACCCCCGCTCGCTTGTGTAAACAAACCGCAACGATAGTGCAGTGACGTGATTTCACGTGTGCCGGCCGGCAAAACGGAACTGTGGGTGATAACTTGGATGGACAGTAGCTGGAGACGGACCCCCTTGAGGTGCTAGATTGGTACGTAGTCTTTTTCCGCATTTTTATACACATAATTACTGCTACCCCTCGACAACCTCAGGAGACCATCCGATTCCCGGCTGAAACAGCCCGTATTTTCACTGAGGCCAGCCCGCACCCCCCCGCAGTGTAGGAAAGCAAATTTTCTACCATTACATTAGTCATTGTATGGGGTTTGGAGGTTGAGTCATTCTTTTGGTTGGTGACCTTCGCGGTTACTGCTGTTGCCTAATAAAGGGATATGTGTTTGATTCGACCCTTTTATAAAAAGTGTTTTTTTTTTTTTATTTCATTCTCGTTTAAGTTAGCTCGCTGCGGGCTTGTTTACGTTTATCCTACGCCACTCAATGTCTTTTGAACATAGCTTGTAATATGTATGAAGAAACAAAAGTAGTGAAAAACACTTTTCCAAACAGTTCTGTTCCTAAAAAGTCACTTACCCAAAATATCCCATTCTCAATATTTCCCTTACCCAAAAATTTTCTTTTCTCAGAATATCCCTTAAATTGCCCTTTACCAAAATGTCCCAGCCTCAAAATATTCCTTTCCTAGACCATCCATAATAATATGGCATGGCTGAATCCATCTAAAAATGTAAGTTTTAATCTGGCTTGTATCAACGGAATTTGTGTGAAAACCCGAATCTCCGTGTCCCTCTAGAACCCCTAATAGAATCAGAAAGTGCTTACGTGAACGTCTTATTTCCTGATAAGGGCATTAAAAATCATAATGTTATACTGTTGATAAATTAGTTCTTTGAATTGAACTAGCTCTACAATCGAAATACGAATCTTTATCTTATTAACATAATCTCAATCCAGCAGGTAGCACAATTTCCAAATAAGGCTAAGCTAGTGGAATCCAATCGATTGTGTAATGAGTACATTTGATAACGTGTGAATTTACAACCTAAATTGTAAAGCTTACACATTTTTTGATGGTTATTTTTAATCCTACAGTTTGTCATAAAAGCCATGCATAGCTGTATAGTTATCATGGACATGTTCAGCAATTTCTGTCACTTATTGGCCCTCTAAAGCAAGCATGTGAAACAGACGGCCCGCCCACTGTTTATTTATGGTATTATGTGGATAGTAATTACTACAAGTTAGATATTACGTCGTAGTGGTAAGCCCAAGACCACCTGGGGAAGTACCACACCTTTGCCAGATATTCATCCGCCAGGCAGTTTGAAGGTTTTCAGCGAAATTACTGGGCATACGAGACTTTAGAACCGGTGTCTCAGGGTGACGAGCGCAGTGCAGTGCAGTGCCGCGCACGATCATGCAAAGCAACGTTCTGGCTGGCACTGTAACTGTTATGAGCAGGTGTAGCGCTCACTATCAAATTAAAGACTTGTTCGTCTCGTTCCTCAGTAAAAATAAAATAAAAATGATATTACAAAGACAGGATTGATATATCCTAAGGTTTCTTTGATTAGCTATCTTCATATGACGTTTAATTAGGTATGAAATAGACATCATTTATGCAGTCGTAGTCGTGCCCATTCATTCATGTTCAAAGTTTACGTGGTCGCACCTTTGCAATTGATTTTTCAATCGTTATCAATCCATACGTAGGTAGGTATTTTTATACATGTTGTGTGGCAATGTTAGATGTACTTCTGTGAAATGTTTGTTCAGTTTCTTCAGAACAGAGTGGTTTCAGTTTATCTTATCGGTTTCTAGAGGTGCTAATAAATTTATTGTATGTTTTTAATTCAATTATAGTAGGAAATAAAGATTAGTTGCGTGGGCAAGCTAGTAGCTAAAATAGCGATGGATCCGAGAATCATCATAATTCTACAAACACCACATGAGGGTGAAACCATTTTATGGTTTTTTTTTCAGGAAAATAGCCAGAACTATCGCTGAAAAGTATCAGAAACTCTAGAACTCACCTGCATGTGAAGATAACTCTCTTTTAATTATGATCTGATGGGAAATGTTCTGCTAACTTCACTAACATCTATGAGAGTGGGTACATTCGATCGGAAAACCGATTTCGAATTTTCATGACGTTGAATCCTATCCTTTCCTACGTCCTACTATGTTTGTTACTCTTTTACGCAAAAACTACTTGTCGGATTTTGATGAAATTTGGTACACTTCAAGTCTATTACCTGGACTACCGTATAGGATAATTTTTATCTAGTAAAACTTTACAGTTCCTGTGGGATAATACGCATTGCGGATAAAATCATGGATCGCAGCTGGTTGCTAATAATTTAGAAGACTTTTTGACACTTATGGGGTTGAGTGTAGATCGGTCGCTCTATTACAAGATTTGCTTACTACAGTCGCTAGCGAGTATAGTAAAACATTTTTATATAGTTATTGCGTTTTTAGTTACGCGTAGTTACCGCTAGGGGCGCTGCACTGGATTTTATAAAAAAAAACACTAATAGAGGTTCCGTAACTCGGAACTGTATTTTGTAATTTTTTTTTTTTGTGTAGCTTAGTTAGAGAGTTAGGCTTCGAAGGAAAATTCGAATATCTTTATCCGCATGGGCCCCAAAAGGGCACTCATGAAAGTTCACTGACTCTACGACCGGATCCGAATTACATATAAACGGAAAGAACCGACAAGATACTCGTTGGCTAATTATTTTAAGGCCTGCATCGTTAGATATACAACAAAACATAGAAAGTACCCGATAGAAGGTCCTTCGATACACATCAAAGGCGATGCGTATGGAAGCGGCACGTAATGTTACGGTGTCGAACCCATTCGTGGAGCAGCTTTATGTGCACCAATCCCATTGTTTGATGGATCGTCGATTGAATAAAATATCGGTTAATAATGGTCTTAGAATTACTTACAGGCATTAACCCATTGAAAAGAGAGGACGGTGCGACGTCAAAATCAAAATAGAAGCAATGAGTGAAACTTAAATTCGTAAGTGAAAAAGTCATTATGGAAAAGCAGTAAACAGGAAAACAATTATTTGATGCTATAATTAAATTAGACAGTTGCTATCGTGGGTAACGTAAAGTCATCACCTGATTGTAATATCGATCAGCATATAGTGCATACAATCGGATCAGCATATCCTGGGTGCTCCAGACCAGAGCCATCTTACGAAAGTCACCTGACTTTACCATTGAATTCAAGAATACATTTTCCTTTTTTATAGGTCATACAAATTTTCCACCAAAGAGTGAGATATTGCAATTCCGTGGGATTCAAAGGAAATGTGTCTTAAACGTTCACAAAAAAAAACTTTGAATATAGTTTCAATTTATAAAATGCGCACAATAATAAACGATGACACGCGAGTGCCATTAAATAAACAAAGCTAACGAGCTAGGTGTCCTAAAAGCCCCTGGCCTCACGTTCTCTTAGGTCACTTAGCTCATTGCAAGGCGCGGTGCTTCATACCTAGTACAGTCGGTGACAAAAGTGCCTAAACAGTTTCTTTACTGACCAAAAAAAAAGACCAAGCGATGGTGTTTTTTTTTTCTTGTTCCAGGAGGAAACTGGAAATGTGACCTTGCAAATATGTGTGCAAATTAAAAAAACACAACAACGTTCTATTCGTGTTTTTTTAATTTAATGGTCGAAGAGACGAGCCAGTCGTTCAGCTGTCCTTCAGTGTTTTCTCTCCAGGACTGTAAAGGAAGTTTCAGTAAAGCATCCACCACTTAACTGGATTGTCGACTACGACTTTACTAGGCTTCTGACTGACTGAGACTCGATATTTTGACTAATACAAAAACTTGTATTCTGATAGTAAATAAACAGTCACTGGCTCTCGTATAGTAAATAGTTTTTAAGTGTGGACTGTACCTACCCCATTAGTTATGCCTGGCGGTGCCTACTTACTCATTTATAGCACAATAATTAATTAATGCTTTTATGTTAATTATGTTTGAATTTTATTACGTTACACTCAGCTGTTATTAGCATCCATTACACCTTCGGTACAGATAGGATCTCTCAGCTTTTGGCCAGTGGGTCCGACTGTTACAAAGGAAACCACTGGTCAGTGACCAGACCGTGGTCGCAGTGGTGACGTGATACTCGGAGTCCGTGTAAACAGCACTAATACACTACACTACATGACTTATTTTGATTAATTTGGAGTTTATACGGAAATATTTGGTTTTGAGAGTAATTGCGTGTCTATCGAACGATTACAACCTTAATTCTGAAATATGACGCGGCCTGCGCGTGCCATGAGTCTCTTCGTGAACGCCTTAGCTCCGGACTACGTCCGATCCGAATCCATGAAAATGAGTCCCGCAGTAGTGTTAGAGCTATTTGTATGGTACTCTACGCACTAGATCCGATTTCAATCATCCAATTACTGGCCTTCGTCTGTGAATTTCCATTTCGTAGAAGATTCGGACACGTGATCAACGACGTGAACGCTCTACGTTGCGGCTCTGCGTATAAATGATGTATGCCAAAAGGTAGCCCCTGAATTTGCTTGTATTCGGATCAGAGATCACGGATTTGGATCGGAGGTAGTGCGAAAAGCAATATCAATTTTTAGCCCGAGTGTCCTAGATCCGTATTTTTACGGATTCTAATCGGACGTAGTACGGAACTGCGGGTAGATCGGGATAGCATTGTATAACATTCGTCGAATGAGGTAGTACCACGGAACATTTAATTTTAATAGTATAGTACCAGGGGCCTAAGACTAGACCAGTCCCCCAAGCAGCACCCGTACACAAGCATGACATGTGCTATGACTATAATGTTCGTATGTCTTTATGTGTGTTGTGCAAGTATTGTCGCTGACTGTACATTTGCCTATTTCTCTATTAGGTAGGACTAAGGATTTATCCATTTTCCTTAGGGCGATTTCTATTGGCTTTAAATTGTGTCATATAAATCTCGTAGAAATTGTTATGAGACATCGTGGTGAATTATCGGCCATACATTCACGAGAGAAGGCCTGGCACTGACTGTGGGAATGGAATAGGCCATCGATGGCGATATAGCAACTCTATTCTACATGCATACTCTACTCTATGGCAACTGTAAACTTAACTATTTTAATCCTATCACTATCTACTAAATATATTAATATTATAAAAAAGTATGTAAGATTAAGTACCTAAGTTTTTTTTTAACGAGACGAGTACGTCATTCACCCAATGGTAAGTGCTACGTCTGCCCATAACGGTTACAGCACCACCCAGAACTTTGTTTTATTTTGCTTTGCTTCATCTTTTTTGTAAGTTTTTGGTGTCACCTCCGTAACCGGTGTACGGATTTTAATGATATTTGGTATAAAGACACCTAGGTCCTTGAATGAGAAGAATATTTTCACTCCCGGGTGAAACCGCGGGGCGCAGCTGGCATGTAAACAATTCATTCTAATCTGATCTACATTGCAGTTAGCATTGTTTGTAAAAAGGTGCACGATGGCGGTACATAAATATCCAAACCCCATTTCCCTAAAGTTATGGCGTGCCGTGACAATACTATTAACTCCATGTATTTGAAATAACCTGGAAAGTCCTTGAGAGCCAGCCTCATTCCAGATTAAGGGTATTTTCGACCACGTATGTTATAAGGTAAAAAATAAACAAAGCAAGCCAAATAGTAAGCTATGCTCAGAGTTTCTCTAAAGGACACAATCCGTAAAGAGGTGATCGGACAGAGTACCAAAGTAATCGACATAGCTGAAAGGATTAGCAAGAAGCAACTGGCAGTGAGCCGGTCACATCTCTAGAAGAACCGACAAATGATGTTGTAGACGAGTTCTATAGTGAAGACCGCGTTTAGGCAAATGTAGTGTAGGAGGCCCGCCGGCTAGGTGGCGGCGTGATGACTTGCGAAAAACGGCTGGCAAAGACTGGATGAGGAGAGCTGACGATCGGGCTCAGTGGTGTTCACTGGTTGAGGCCTACGTCCAGCAGTAGACGAGTGTTGGCTGATGATGATGAAAAAAATTATTATCCAGTATCGGTATTTCAAACTCGTATAATACGAGAACTTCACCTGTCACGAAACATATAGCAAACACCTCAAGACATTACTACGGCGAACTCCACTATGGATACTTCGGCAGCAGTCCATAAAAGCTAGACCTATTCAAGGTTCAAGCCTATCACGCTCAACCACATCGGCTCTGACATCCCTAGTCAAACGCTGAAAACAATAAAAATGGTTCCATAAATTTAACTTCTAACCGATAGCCATCCTACTGCGGTACCAGCCAGTCCCATCACAAACCGTATCGCATGTTTTACGGTGTTCTTCCCTCCCCTACTCAACCTAGGTCAAGGTCATGGGGATCGATAGATACCATCATATTAGATCATACTTTTTCCCGGTTTCCGTGACTTGGAGTCTAGTGTCATGGAAGTGTCTTCATTAACTACAATATCACACCCCGGACAATCCGTACAAATAAGTTTAATTGGCAACTCAGACGTTTGCGCACGCGCCAAATGTGCGTGTAATGACCTTAATGGTGTAATGGCCTTACTCCATACTGCCTATCATCCAATCCGCATGATGCTGCAAGCTTTATCCAGTCTGCAGATACACCACACAAATAAAGCCGTCATGCCTATTCACGCCCACACACGGTCAGTTCTACTTAGTCCAATCGGCAGCACCATGCCGATTAGACGATGGCAGTATGGTGTATGGCCTATATTAGTTTCATACAAACCGTTTGTATACCTATTATATTTGGGCGTGTTATATTGACTGTTCCCCCGATTGTCTCGACGATTGCGGGTAGAGGTCCATTCTGTTTGAATATCTTCATTCTGTGGCGGTATCACTGGTTTCTATCTTGATAGGGGTTGCTAGTGGTTTTAAATGGAAAGTGGTTATTACATTTCCTTTTTTTATAAAGTCAGCGAATTCTCTGAACGTCTAACTTCCATTTCTGCTTTATTTGCACTTTAAATAATTTTGCGTCGAATAGTAAATTGTTCTTGTTTAAAGAATTTAGTTGTTAACGTGGTCCTGTTCTTTGGATTGGAATAAGCTAATTTATGTCGAGTTTTCAGTGTATTTTATTAGAAATACTATTTTCTATGATATTAATCGATGGCGAAGCATTTTCCTCTTCTGTTAATGACATGTTAAAAGATTTTAGGTTTTGAAGAAGTTTGTTCAATTAGACAATTATACATAGACTACAATCTCATCTGTTGTGATGATGTGGTTGAAGATGGTACACTTGTCCTGCCTGTATATTTATATTTCAAAGGAGAACTTAGCCTAATCTGCAATTTAGCTACAAAGCCAACTAGTCAAATCGTGACTGTTTCGTTTCCAGCGCTAGATTCTCTCAGCATCTAAAAATGTTACTTCACTTCAATGGCTTCTAAATTGGCATGAATGCTGTCTAAACTACAAGATACTGCAGTGACATCAACAATCATCCGCCGAGGTCGTCTCAATCTACTGCAATGCTATCATTATCCTATCCTAACTAATATTATAAATGCGGATGTCAGTTTGTTTGTTTGTTACGCTTTCACGTCTAAACCACAAAAAGATTTTAAAAATTTTTTCACCGATGGAAAGCTACATTATTAGCGAGTAACGTAGGCTATATTTTATCCCTGTATTTCCAAGGGAACGAGAACAGCGCAGGCAAAACCCAGGCGATTAGTTAGGCTAGAAGGAGTCGGACATTGTACAGTCTGATTCGCTCAAAGGTCGATCTCTTAGATATAAGTGATGCATGTATCACTAATGGATGCCTTACCCCTATAGCGGAAGATATCCACTGGAGCATTGTTTAGTTCCCCTACCCTGTACTGCTTATGTACTTATAAAATATGGCAGATTAATGTCGCCGCGACCAGACGACGCCGCCGGTGTCGCGACTGGGGGTCAGACCCTCCTAGTGCTCCCTGTGACGGCATGTTTCATCGATGTACTTTGGACGTCATCTATGCCAATAATAAAATTTTCAAGTCTGTCTGTAATTCTACTAGTACTATTTTAGTCAAAAGTGTGGAGTGGATCGTGCTGATGATGAAGCGCCTCCGACATTTAGAAAAGTCTTCCGACCGAGCCAGGTGGTATTTCTCGGGGACAGCTGGCCTAATGTTCCTTGTTGAAAGTTCTATAGAAGCGCTCGAGCTAAGCCTTTGCGCGATGCTGGATAGCTCCATGGAGTCCCGCTATGCGGCGTTTCTATCTCATGTTCCATCCACATTATAAATGTGAAAGTTTATATGTTTGGATGTTTGTTACTCAATCATGCAGAAACGGCTGAACGGATTTGGATGAAATTTGTGCCAATTTTCAGATAGTTAAAAAATAACGGTTCCTGTGGGATAATACTAATACTCAACGAGGGTGAATCCGCGGAGCGCAGATAGTTTCAAAATAAATATAAATTATAGTAGAATTTTCGTCTGTCGTCTCGACTAGGTTTCGAAAGTCGAATAGGATTTCCGTAAACTCATATCTCATGTTTAAACTTTCAGATCTAGATCTGAAAGAGTTACGGGAGCGAAGAACGCACAGTTGCTCTGCATCAATGGAACCACTTCAAGGCAGCCCAGCACTCCTCAACTATTACGAGTAAATATTCTATACGTACTACTACACAATACTAACTTCTACTACTTCTTCTTCATCTACGTCTCTACTTCTTGAATACTTTTGTTTTCATAACATTTCAAATAGTGAAGAGATATGTGTGAAGTTCAAAGAAATTATAATCTTACTAAACGTCTCTATTTTTTTGATGCTTCTTAATTATTGATCCGATTACTTTTTGAGCTGCTTACGTATGCTATTTATCAGCTTTATGTCCGGTTAATATGAATTCAATATGCAATTTCAATTCGAAATTTTAAGAACTTCATAAACTTGGCTCATCATATAGATCTTAGAAGAAACGATCCAGAAAAAGACCCCCCGGCCGATGTACAAGAAGACGAACAGAGACCCGGATCGGTTCCGGCTGAGCTTCAACATCGCCGAGAAGACCGCCGACCAGATGTTCCAGTACCGGACCAAGTTTGTGCAGCACATGCTGACCAGCCCCATGTATGCTAACAGCGCCGTGGGCAAGCCCTGGGAGATGGTCGGCAGGTGAGGGTTCAGACCTGTAGTGCCAATTAAACCTTTAGCTAAAAACACTTAACACGTTCACTGCTGAACTGTTTTACATTTTTGGCTCTTTTTCGAATCTTCACACAGCGTGTGTGTTTACTGTTTATTGGCGTTGTGTCTTAACTAAACTCAATCAGCTGTGCGGGCGCACACAACTGGTGTGATAAACTTGACAAAACAGCAATGCGGTTTCGTACGCCAGGCGTGTTTTCGCTTGCCGTAAAATTATGAAAACATAAATAGTTTTGTGAATTTACAGATATATGTATATTATTATTATTTTCTTTGAATCTGGTTTTTGAGTTTTGTTTGTGGGACTATGGTCCTCGAAATTTCCGATTCTCTTTATACAGGAAATCCTAGGGGTCCCAATCTATGTTTGTAATTGTGAGTCATTATTATTATTTACTAAGAGAAATCGGGATTGGGTTTTTGAAATTTTAAATTTAATATTTATTTTCAGTGTATCGGAAAAGATAATCGACGACGTCCTGATGGCGTGTGCGAAAGAGATGGAAATAAAGGGTGTGATACAAGAGTTGTACAAGTGTGAGACAAATTGATTTTATATATGTGTGTGTGTATTTTTCTAGTAATTTTCTTGTTTCTTAGTTATAGTAGTAATGTCTTTGGTGTAATCGTGGTTCAGCGGTTACGTAGACATCTGTCGCACACAGACAAATTGTAGAATCTGCCAATGGGTAAAAATTAAAACAAAAATAAAGAACTTGTAAACTGGCTAGGTGTTTTGTAATACGACGGATTCTACAATTTCACTGTGACATAGATACATTTCTATAGTTTGAAAACAAAATTAAAGTGGGAAATGTGTGATAAAAAAATGTGAATGTCTAGGGGACCGAGCATGATACTCACAATCCTTTACTAGAAACCTAGTCGAGAATTTGGTGTATGTTCATATGTTCATGATATTTTTATACAACTACTTAATTGTTACCTTTTTGTTTCTTGTTTCAATAAAATTTACAATTTCATAAATGGTACTTTAATTCGACTTTTAATTAGATAAATTTCTTTGTAATGGCAGCGCCTAACCTTATCCGCTGTCTTAATACGTTATACGATTGGTTGTTTTCTATAAGTATAACACTGGCATTATTTTTAACATTAACTGTAAATAAACCAATAACTGTGTTTTAAAATCTTCAAACGACAACAAAAATGGTAGTCTGAGAATAACTACCAATTACAGAAGTGGCAATTCCAAAAAGTTCTATTGACAGCTCAGTCTTGTTTCTGATAAAATGCTCTGGAGACGTACATTTTGATTTAAGTAGTACAATCATAAATAAGTAACTTACATAAATCTATGATTAAAACGTAACAATTATTCTTGAACATCTCTCACTCAACATAAATAAGGCACTTAGACATATGACTAGGCATAAATACCCGAAAACATTCAAAGCTAATCATTACAATATATTCTACGAATTGTCCTTTCTACACTTCATCGTCTTTGTTAAAACTAAGTCTAAATGAATTGAGCACTGCACTGAATTTGTCCCTCTGTCGCTTCAAAGTGTCGTTTTTCTCCATTTTAGGTAGTTTTGGTATGCTTTCGTTACTTGACACGTCTGCGTGGTACGACTCCTCGGGAGTAGGTGGATTTGATTTCATCAGCCTAGGCTTTACTAACTGATGGCCTCCTACAGCAAAAATGTTTTCTAATTTGGATTTTAAATCTTGCTTACTCAAGCTTACGTCTTCTTCTTCTTCATGCTCTTCCGTTTGCTGCTCAGATTTAATAACGACTTCTTCTTTGACAGGATTCTCGGTTTTTTCCACCTTCACTGGACGTAAATTCTGTGCCGCTTCTTTTGATGTAATCTCGTTTTTCAATGCCATAAACATTGGCGACCTCTCACGACTCGCTGAAAAATCTGTATTTTCTACGACATTACCAGTTGAATGTGATCGTGTGCGAGGTTCATCCTCATCGTCATTTATTTTGTTCTGAAAGATATGAGCTAATTTCGACATGAAGTGAATCTGCCTATCACTTCCAAAAGCCAAATTGCCATCACCTAGGGAAAGGTTAGACTGATTGCTCTTGACGCTTTCTCGAGGCTTATTTTCTTCTTCTACTTCAGAAGTAGGTGCACTTCTATGCTTTGATGTTATAGTATAGGACTTCTTAAAATTCGGACTTCTAAAAACGTTAAAATCTGGTGGTGGTAGCGGTGGCGGAATTGGTATATTAAGAATTTCCTCTTTAGATTCATCCAAAGATTCACTGAGGACATTTTTGTCTATTGTATCTGAATAACCTGACTCATCAGTCCGTGAATTTGTGTCGCTATCGTTAAAAGCAGTCACTTGTTCATGGTCGTCATCGTTGTCCATTATACCTTCCCTGTCACTTTTTTCCTCTTCTTCGTTGACTCTAGGCAAATCTTCTCTATGAACTTGCGCTATGACATCATATTTAGATAATCCTTGATTACCAAGTGATGCATCCGAACCGGCGTCAGATAATTCGCTTAGTGATTTCCTTTGAACAACATTTTCCGTAGAACATGCGTCTTCTTCTTTCTGTTCCTTAATATTTGATTCTTCCCCGTATGAATCCTCTTCTGCTTGTAAGACTTGATCTAGCAGATCTATTATCTTCGCTTCCTTTTCTTCATTGTTTTCTATATACGCTTGGTGTAGTATGATATCTTCTGTTTTGATTGGCACATCATTTCTGACAATAGATTCTTGTATTTCTTGTTGTATTATTTCTTCTCTCTGTAGATCTCCTCCATAGTTACTAATGCGAGTTAGTGTATCAGGAGGGGTGGGCGATTCGACTATAATCTGTACGGGTGGCTTTCCATTTCTGTTCGTGTGAATGTTCGTGAACGATACTCTGATGTTGTCGGATAATTTGCTCTTTTGGGGGCGTTTGCAGCAACAAATTGTTATTAGATAGATTATAATTCCTGAAACAAATGTGAAACACTTAATATTTTTTACAGTAATAAGTGTCTTATTTTCTATAAGTACATTAGAATACCAATTCTTACCAATGATGATCCAAGTTCCCATGGCTAACCAGTTCAGTATATTTATTAGGGCCATTAGATGGATGTTGACGTAGATGCATAGACAGGGCACGAGCGGCACAAGAGGCGTCTGAAATTATACAAATAGACTGTTTAGCTTCATTTTACTCTAAAATTGGAATTGGAAAGTCGCTTCGAGAAACGAGAATCTAGAATAATGGATTTTATTACGCTTTCAAAAGTCTCTCGCGAAAAGATTCTATCGTTCGGGAAACCACCATAAATCTAAGGCTTCAGGAATACCGTCCCGAACAGTTCTCGCTTTATTTGTCTGCTAGGATTCAAATCTTGCGTTGGGCACAGAATACATACTAATTACAGCATGGCCATTATCAACTCCGCCCAATCCGCGTCCCCACAACGGTTTGTATGGACCTTCATACTATACGTAGTCTTTTGTTTTGGTCACTGAGTATTGGTGTAATTGGCGCGTGTACAAAAGCCATTCATAATATGTATGAGTGGTCTAATCACTAGAGTGTTTGGTGCTTTAGGGTCAACTTCTTCCTTTTTAAATCACATCAGCTTACCTTGAAATATATCTCCTCTTTGATCTGCGGCTGTATCGCCATCACCAGTAGCACCATCAATAGGAACGCATTGAGGACTGCGCTGGGGATCAGGGGGCTCGGCACGTTCGTCACTACCAGCGCGCTCGATAGCGCCAGACACACTGGAATAGAAAATATCTTGGTGCTGTATGATTTTTAAAAAGGTTCGCGACATTCGGAAGAGTTTCGTGTAACTTAAATGGCATCGGGCGGGGCACATGGCTAGGCGAGGGAATGGCAGATGGAGCAAGCCTTTAACCGAGCACCTACTAAAAGCTGGGAAGAGGAAAATCGAACGTCCAGGAGTGTGATAGGTTGTTAGAGTGGAGGGAAAAACGTTGAAGATGTTATCAGACGGTAACAAATCAGCAAATCCTGGCAACAGCGAAAAAAGGCCTATATCCAGCACTGGTGCTGATGAAGGTGATTTTCAGCATTATTTTGTGTTACCCAATTAAAAGAAGATCAAGTCGTTACATAAGAAATCTTAACGAATCAAAAGAAAATCTTACTGAATAAAAACAGTGCGACGTTGACGATACTTGATGAGGCTCGCGTCGGAGATCGCCCGATTCCAAACACTTGTCGCAGATACCGGGGCTCTCCTGGAGTGTAGTCTGAGCTATATCTGAGAATACAATAATAGGAGATTATTTAACAAGGGGCTAAAACGACTCACTACGATTATAGTCGATGTTTTGCCTCACGAGCGACAGCGAGGGAGACAATAGAATCGAGTAGGATTAGTAACTTTTCCGTGTTAAATACTCTACTTTTCATTTCCATTGCGAGTGATAAAATAAACTATTGCAATATGTAAAAAATTATTTCATAAACGGTGGTTTCCCAATAGTTTCCGAAATGTTTTTTTTTTTTAATTTTGTTTATGTCAGTGCCCAGCAGTGGGACGTTATGGGTTGATGATGATGATGATGATGATGATGTTTATGTCAGTAACCGTGAGTGATGAACCGAACGTGAGCAAGCAAATTGCGTGTCTAGCTAGAGATGCCACGCAAAATGTTTCTTGGGCGTGCTTGTATATTAATTAAGGAAACCCAAAATTGTTTCACCTGAGAATTATGACACTGGCTGCAACTGCGGTGTAGGACAGTAGCGTCCCAATGCACATTATTAGAAGCAGTGGCTGCACCTCCACTAACCCTGCTAGTAGAGCTGAAACATTTAATCACCAAACGCAAAGTACAGCGACAACCAGCAACAGTACCAGTACCAATGTATAAAAACCTGGCAACAGGTGTTCTGTACAGTTATCGAGCCAATAACACTAGTTTCGAAGCATCTGTCGGCATCGCTTATTAATGTTCATATAGCTCCGTGCTTCGGAAGGCACATTAAAGCTTCCGACGGTTATCGAGTGATTGAAAGCGTTAAGTGACGTCGGAGGCTCTTGGGCGCCTTAACTGACACCAGAGGCTGGCACTGCCTTATACGACAAATAAACGTGAAAAGAGTCTCAAATATGTTGATCTATTCATGTTTTTTGGAGCCTCATTTCTTTTTTTTTTCTGTTTATATTACAAACGTCTTACCAGTAACAAGGGTACACCCGACAGTGACGATCGCGGGTGACTGCCGGCTTGTAGTTACTTTGGACAGAAAGCCGACAAGCAGTCCATCTACGGACATGCGGTACATGAGTCGCGTCAGAGAGAACATGGCTCCGAACAGGCTGGAAATGGTACAAAACTTTAGTACATCTCTTAACTTCACAGCCGCCATTTAATATTGAATCTTATTATTATTACCTGGCATAGAGTCCAAATAACGATCCAAAGCCGACTACCCATGTCGCCCACTCCCATTCCACGTATGAGAACGCTTCTGATACCGCGAATAGTTTATCCTGAAAATTTACACACAGAACTATAGTAGAATTCGTAGAATACGCTCAAACATCACAAACACATAATAATAGGAATAGTTGAACCTACCGTTAAGTAATACGGCACCATCATCGAGACAATTATGGAGACGCTGCTATAGCAGAGGAAGGAGATGCCCAGCACAACCAATATGGTCATAGGGATCGCACGACGGGGATCGTGGACCTAGAACCATTCAAACGGTTAGTCAACATAGGGCATTCAATAGTGTAACTCCGTTTGACAGTGGCATAAACTCCCGCACTGGTCAAAAATATTTGTGTGAACCATAGATATTTGCTTAGACTCTGGGTGCTTGTGAGACAAAATTCGCAAATTCTTGAGAAGCCATAATGGCACGCCAGCGTTATCGTAGGCAGACCTGCCTTCACCTATCTTCTGGCACTATCATATAAAACAACTAATAATCTCCAAAAAAAGAGGTTCCTGACCTCTTCACCAGCGGTGCAGATGCTGTCGAATCCGACGAAGCCGTAGAAACAGATGGCAGCCCCCTTGAGAGTGCCCCACACGCCGTACGGAAAGAAGCCTCCTACGCCGTGGTTCGGAGGGACGACCTCGGGAGGTATGAACCAGTTGTCACTGTTTACTGGAACATTTAACTTTAAATTAGAAAATTTTCAGCCTCGATTACTGCTTTGAGCTCCTCTGGCCTCCGTTAGTAAACTTAACGTATTCCTAAGAGAGATTCCTGACTGGGGCAGTTTTTTTGGTTGAAACATCTTAGTGACAAGTTTAGCCAGCCAGATCTAGCTGCCTAGGGAGCGCCAGTTGGTTTGAAAATCATTGAAATTTATGTTTTACCGCCACAGGAAGGGTCTTGTCTTGCTTTGGTTTTAACGCCACCAACACAATAAAATTTGAACCTCCATTGGTTTTGTCGTACCTACTCTAAATCGATGGTAACCAGGTGGTTAGAGGTATATAGATCTAAATGGCCTTAATGTTCAAAAATTATAAAACAATGCTAGTGACTAACCTAGAAATGCTCCAACGACGACAATGAAGAGCACAAAAAATATACTGGCCGCCGAAAACAAATTGTTCACCAGCGCCGCCTCGCGCACACCGAATGCCAGTAGCGCTGCAAAAATGACCCGTGTTAATTATAAAACATATTAGCAGAGACGCTTATGATCAATCGTAGCGTGTATAGAAATCTCTAGAACTGGAACAATGAAAACAACATTGAATCGTCCCTAATTAGAAATAGACTGAAAACAGTGGAGACACATTATTTGCAATAAAATAATTAGCTGGATTGGTGGTGGATAATGATCTAACCCTCCTCACGAAAGTGAGGGGAGAGCCATGCTCATCAGTTGATCAATTTGGGTTGATGATGATGATAATAAAGAATGGACTGGAAGGACCAATATTTTCACCGTGTTTGTTTTAACTAATAAAATGAACAAGACAGCTAACCTACGCAACAACTGGAGTTATCATTAAGTGTACTCTTACCTCCCATGATGAGAACAATCAGACAAGCGAAGAAGTCGAAGTAGGGAGAGATGAAGCCTGCGGAGATGGGAGCGATAGAGCTGAACCAGTCCGACATGGTCATATTCAACATCACGTCCATGTGCAGGCTCAGACCTCGGGCTATGCTGGCCGTCCCTGAAACAGACAAAAAACGATGTTGGAAACGATTTCAATCGGATACATGCTGTTTATGTTATGTGTTTCCAGAACACCAGGAGGCTTAAAGAAGAATCTTTCTGATTTTTGTGATTTGTTATTTAAGTGGCAATGCAATCAGGTCCTTCTCCTGACCATAAGCGCCACGCGTGCCCATGTCAATTGTAGTATTTGGTTTGTAGAATGGTCTTACCACTAGTGATTTCTCTTCTACAGCAAATCATATCTTAACTTACCAAGCGCAGTGTCCAATATGCTGCTCCATCCTACAATGAAGGCTACCAGCTCACCGATGGCTAGATATGTATAGCTGTACGCCGCTCCAGCCCGTGGTATCCTCGCGCCGAACTCTGCGTAGCAAAGGCCTGAAAACCC
The DNA here is from genome assembly GCA_912999815.1 of Campaea margaritaria. Taxonomy (NCBI): domain Eukaryota; kingdom Metazoa; phylum Arthropoda; class Insecta; order Lepidoptera; family Geometridae; genus Campaea; species Campaea margaritaria. Next base: position 849,822 of record OU538800.1, read on the forward strand.
AGAAAGACAAGTCTTGGTTTAAAGTTCCTTGTTTGTCGGATTAGATTGTGCTGGAGACTGAGTTTATCAGATCAATAATTTCTGGAAACAGACCTAGTCCTAGCAGCACATGGTAAATTTTTGTATGTACTATAAGCAAAATATTTGTTGTACCTATTACTTTACGACTGATTCAACAAGTAATCGAATGATAAGGAGAAATCGTTAAGATAACTCGTTCAAACTCTATTTGCATCCTTATTCAATTATGTATTTGAAATGGCGGATTCATCGCCATGTATTTTTTCCTAGAAAAAAATTTGTTGAAAACGGTGGACGTCGATGGTCTATTTCTTCTAAAATACCACTGGATTGGACAGAGACCCGGACATACACAAGCTTTCGGCTAATAACGGTTAGTGAGAGGTCAAGAAAATAGGGTGAACTTAAGGAAGTCCTGTCTGATAACTTTGAGCCATCGGACTTAAGATTTCCTATAAAAGTATCTAAATAGTTCATAACGCAATTGAGTATGAACTTATGAGGATACTCCAGAAGCGTATCTCACCTGCAAACAGCGCTGCAACAGCTGCGATAAGGAACGAAAGTACGACGGAAGGTCCAGCCAGGTGGAGCGCCACGGGACCTATGAGCACGTACAGGCCCACGCCCAGCGTGCTTCCCACACCAATGGCAGTCAGGTCCCAGCGGTCTAGGCATCTGAAATTGCAGAAACACATGCACTTCTCCTGACGTCTGTCGTCTATCATTTTATTCTACCTCATCATCATTTTCTAACCAAACAGTTTGCGATACGATAATTATCTCCAGTTCTTCATCGCAAGCATATACATCATTTTAAAAGTCTATGATAGCAAGTACCTTCTCAATCTGGTCTCTTCCACTTGACTTGGTTCATATTCCGCCTTCCTGAGCAGGGTCTTCCGCAGCCCCCGCCACTTCTCCGCGGCCATTGGTCATACGGACCAGCACGCACACATCTGGACAGCTTCGATACACCTGAAAACACAAACGAAGGACAATGACAACTAAAACCTGTATCACGTAATTCAAATATACCTGTTGCCTATCATAATTAGCTGGAACAAATCTACTGCTGAACATAAGCCCCGCTCCATGGGTAAACCCAAGTGTTCTATCATTCTATCAGCATTGTGAATTACAAGGCTAATACGATGAGCCAAATGAGTATCAGCTCCCGATACAAATGAGTATCAGAGAGAGCTCCCAGCCCCTCGGATCCAATGTCTCAATACCAAACGACTCAAATATGTAACCAGTGCAGACGCTAGCATATTGCCGCCGCTTTTCCCTTCTTTAGTTCTTTTTCCTAACATAACGATGCGCACAAATTGAAGTAGGTACCTTGAGGTACCTAACAGCGCGTACTTAAGCGTCTTATCCTCTTCTTTGTGTATTTTAGTTAATCTGATTGGCTGGGTTGAGTTATTTCTGGTCTCATTTTCGCAAATAACTGTATATGCAAGGAAATTCGTTTTAACTGATTATCATCTCTAGGTATATCACTGGTAGATTATGATCTGGATACAAATCATATGATAATTCGTTAAATTTCTGGGTTGTTGACAGTTCCAGATAAAAGTAGCTACAATGCAATACAATATAATACAATGCTAGCAAAACAATGAATTTATTTATTTATTTTAATACTAAGCAAAATCTTTTACAGACAGCTGATTACAAAAGTATATTCACATATATTTTTACTTCTAAAAACGGCAGTATAGTTATCGGCGTTCAGTAAACCCGCGTTTTCTTTCAGAATCCCTTCGTGATCACATCCGTTATCTAGATAATCTAATTCCGCAACCACAGTAATCTGTTCTTATCTCTCGGTTAAGTTAACTTCACGTTCCGAAATGTTTCACAATGGCATTATCATACCGAACTTCTAAATGTGAATTCAATTTACTCGAACAATAAATGTAGGAAGGAAGTCCTTCTTAGGAAGAATTTGTCGGTATTTTTTTGAAGCCTGTTAATAACTGTGGAGAGGATACGATAATATAATGAACTAGCTGTGCCCCGCGGTTTCACCCGCGTAGTTCCTGTTCCCGCAGGAATATGGGGAACCGAGAAATTGCTAAGATTTTTCGAAAAGATTGACTTCATCAACGTTGGTCCATAACCCATCTAGAAGGAAAACTCCTAAATCAAACCTCATGTAGCCTCCTTCTCCGTTAAGTAGAAATAGGGTCCCACCCGAAATATGTAGCAGACTTCTTGTAGGGCTAACGCATGAATCCGCCTGGGAAAGTACCTTCAGATATTTATCCAACAAGCACTAGTGTGCAAACACATTGTGTTTTGGCGCTGTTTCCAGTGAAATTACTGGGAGTATATGAACCAATCCAAAAGGTCCAACCGCATCAGGCCCTTTTAAGACGTTCACTGTTTTCATAACTTCCGCGAGTGCGGGAAAACACAATGGAGTGTGCAGAGCCGCTCCCATGGCTAGACAAGAAAATCAGCTCAACAGTGAAAGTTAACAGGCACCACAATAATTGAACACGAATGAAAAAGATGACACCCATACGATTAATAATTAATTATTACAAGGAACTAATAAAAAGCAAGGGAAATGTAGATTATATATGTAACCTAGGTACGTTTGGATTGTGCAGAATATTCCTTCTTGAAAACAGAGTTCGGGGTTAGAGTCGCTACGATTCTGTAATTATTGCTCTGAGACAAACAGTTCCTAGAAATATTACAGCACTGCAGTGCAACCACATTTTTACCTCAAAAAAAAAACGGACAATTTAATACAATAGAACAGAATATATTTTATTGTAACAACTGTGTACAAAGGTCTTACATGTGATTTCAGTACGGTATCAACAGTTTTCCCATTTGGATATTGCTATTTATTAGTAAACTAAACATTAGAATAGCTTAATCTCTAATAGGTATTAATTGAGTAGACTTATCGTAATAATAATAGTGTTGAACATCTTCGTAATATAATATTCCCTTTATTATAATAATTACAAAAAAAAATGTATTAGAGTTTGTCAGTATTATAAAATACTTTGGAAATTAACTACAATTATTTGTATAACATATGAATTTAACGAGTTTTCAATACATTTCTAACGTTGATTCGTGTATTAATAGCCCTGTCATCTGTCATATTTTACCTCTATAATATCATACTAATCATGTCGTGTAAATAATTAAGCCGTGTGACTCTTTATTTACCTTGCAAATCTATATGATAGCTACAATTTCGTAACAAAGTTCACTAAGGGATCTTACCGGTTCTCACTGTTTTCCTGTCACGAAGTTAACGTTTTTTATATCACAAAAACAATATGAACGGCAGAGGTTCCTAGCACGGCGGGTAGCGCTGAGTAACTAAACAGAGATAACCTGAGGTGCTAGTGATAAGATAACGAAATAATCGGAAGATCTTTTCACTTGTTTAAGCGAGATACTACTCACGTTCTATGATTATAAGAATAGGAAGCTTCGTGAAATAGGTTGTGAAAAAATATGGGATTTTTTTTATGTTACTAAGTAACGAGACGAGCAAGTCGTTCACCTGATGGTAAGCGCTACGCCTACCCATAACAGATACAGTACCACCCAGAATCTGTTGCGGCACTGTACCGCACTCGTCACCCTGAGACATTGGTTCTAAAGTTTCAAATGCCCAGTAATTAATTAATTAATTCAAGCAATAATTTTTTAAAACTTTTTTAATATTTAACTGAGTTACGACACGAGTAATTCGTTCACCTGATGGTAAGCGCTACGCCTGCCCATAACAGTTACAGTGCGGCACCATGAACTTTGCATAACATAATCCTGCGCGGCACTGCACTGCGCTCGTCACCCTGAGACAGCGGCTCTAAAGTTTTACAAGAAACGCGTAAGCCCGCACTGGGATTTGAACTCACGACCCTCTTCTTGGAAGGCGGACGTTCTCCCACAAGGCTACCACCGCTAGGTACGTAGACAAAGTCGGTATAATATATTATACAATATTTGATTGCAAATGATCCTTCTAAACCGAATAAGGATTTACTTACATAATGTAAAGAAGTCTACAGATTTACATACCTAGGTTTAATGAACTTGCCATAATTCCTGATAAATGGTAATCCTCGATAAAGATAGGTACGATTACCTGCAATAAATTAGATGGAACTGTACGATTTTTCTAATTCCATAGTAGGTATAGGAAAGGACGTTCTCACGCAACAATTTCCATGGGTAGTACTTATTGTATTTCTAATGTTATTCAAACCAAAGAAAATTTAAATCTTCACTTTATCAAAAGTCAAACAAATTTAAGAAAAACAATGGCCTTGTAAGTATCTACCTAAGAGATAGATGATGAAGTGCCAGTGCCAATACAGTGCCACCCAGAACTGTCCATTATGGCACTGCACTGCGCTCGTCACCCTGAGACATCGGGGCTTAAGTCTCATATGCCCAGTAATATCGCTGGAAACAGTGCCCTTTAAACCGGAATACAGTAATGTTAGCACACTACTGCTTGGCGGTGAACACAAGGCTCGAGCGCCTCCTGACGACTACCATACGCACAGTTATTTAAGCTAGGTTCACATTTGTCTGACGTGTCGTGTCGTGATGCATCAGAAAGGTATCGGTTTCCTACATTTAACACAAGCCGTCACAACACACTGCATCTGAGAAATGTGAACGCTACTATATTAAACGTATGAAACCGATACCCTTTCTGATGCGTCACGACACGACACGTCAGACAAATGTGAACCTAGCTTTGCTTAGCCTTAGAGCCTGAAATGATTTTTCATATGTTGCCGCTACCAAGATAAGAGAAAGAATATTGAAATCATTCAATTACAAATTACTTACTTTTTGCTAGAACAATTTCAGTTAAAATAATGTGAAAAGCTTGTTGATTATAAGAAAGACACAGGTTTACTTCGTTAAAGTTAGAAATAATTTAGTCGAAACTGTATTGCACCATGTGGTCTCCTATAATTAGAGAAACACAATGTATATTAGCCATAACTAGAACATTCTTAATACCAAGTATAGTGTTATCCCAGTTGGAGATCCAATTAATAATTACATAAATAAATAAACACAACCAGGCGCTAGGTGGTTGAAACTTCGGAACTGAATGGTTCGGTTCGTAGGTAGTCTGACAATCGGATATACGCAATATGGTTCAAGTACCAACCCAATAAACCCGCAGAACGCCTTTGTTATACTGAGTGTAGACGGAGATAACAGGCGGAAACACACCAGTAGGTAAAGCAGGTACACATATGACTGTATCTCATTGCACGCCGAATCGTGCAAACTTAAAATTATCTGCGACTGACGTCATTTCGCACACCTCGTTTTGTATAATCAAATATCATGCAAAATCATATAGATATCTGCTCCCAAAAGACAGCAAGTACATAGACTTATGGCCTTTTAACACTTTGACGGCTGAGCCAATTTTCTTGTCTAGCCACAGGTCTGCACACACCGTAGTTTTTCCCACACAGCTAACACCACAGTAGTGTTTTCCCAGTGAAAGTGTTAAACAATAATTTGTTTGTTATGTGAAGTAGTTCTGGCCTTTAGTATCGATGCCGCTCAAGGATCTCTAAGATGGTATCCATCAAACACAACAGAGCGATGGCTTAACGTGCTCTTTTTCATTTCACTGAGTGACGAGACGAGCAAGTCGTTCACCTGATGGTAAGCGCTACGCCTGCCCGTAACAGTTACAGCGCCACCCAGAACTTTACATTGCAAACTTGGGCGGCACTACAGTCTACACTGCGCTCGTCACCCTGAGCCATCGGCTCTAAAGTCTCATATGCCCAGTAATTTCGCTGTAAACAGCGCCCTTCAAACTCGAACACAGTAATGTTTCACACTACTGCTTGGCGGATGAATATCTGGCAAAGGTATAGTACTTCCCCAAGCAAATCAGGTGATTCTCCTGAATCATAGTGCGGCGGAATTCTGCATTACTTATTAAGTTATTTGGTGACGTTTTGACCCCGCTAAGAGCCCCTAAGCTACCTGCCACTGAGTTCAGAATACTCGAAGAAGAACTGTCTCTACTAGTAGTTTGTTGGCGCTGACATTAAAACATGTGGAGCGGACACCCCAGATAAAAACCATTTGAACGAGATAATGATAAAGAAACGAGTACAAACCCAGTTGAGTCATATCATCTAAAAAGGTACATTGTAATCCTTACCTGTAGAGTTGCACGAGATCCCATACAACGTATAAAACACGGATAAAATATTATTAGATACACCTTTACTATAATATATTATAATGCACACCTCCAAATCGATTTTCCCACAGGGCTCTTTTCACGTTTGTTTCTACTCTGCACTTTTCCACAATTTTCATTAAAAAAATGTAGGCTTTGAAAGATGTTTTAAATATTCGTTTATAGCCAGTGGAGGCAAAACACGATTAAGTTCACGTAGTATAATATATTCACTGGCGGAATGCGTCGCCGACATCTTATCAGATAGCGCTAAATCGTTTGATTAGTATTTGCCTATTTATCAACGCTTTGTATCTATTGATGAAACACAACGACATGTGTAATAATGTAATTATATTTATGGTCGCACGCTTTCGTAGTTTTAATATGGTAATCGATAAATAAACCGGATAAAATTAAATGCCTTTGGTTGGTGCAGAGGTCCACAATTACATCTTTACCTTAATATAAACTTAGTAAACTGAGGTCTCGTTGCGAGATAAATAAAAAAGATTGTTACCACGACCCTCGACAGCGGCAGGACCTCGACCCTTGACAGCGCCACAACTCACGACAGCGCCACAACTCACGACAGCGCCACAACTCACGACAGCGCCACAACTCTTGACAGCGACACGACGCTCGACAGCGCTACAACGACGATCGACAGTGCCACACCACTGACAGCGCCACAATGCGCGACAGCGCCCCAACACTTGACAGCCATCGACTGCAACTACAAACAACCAACCGACAAATATCGATATATTTGTCGGTTGTTTGTTTGCAGTGCTACACTCGCCGCGCCGCCATGGCGCTTTTGCACTGCAATGCGCAACGCAGCGCCATATACCTATTAGGTTGTTTAACAGTTGAAACATTTCGACAAAAACATATTTATCATGTTGATTTTCAACCATCCCTCCTTATAGTTGAAATATCGTAGTGACTGGACTTTTTAGAATCATATGAATCGCTATATTTAAACAACACTTGGGGTGAATACTTCTTTAGGATCACCTCCGATAGCCAAGTTTAGCTTTAAATTCGATTAGGTAGGCAGTAACTGAATTAAAGGCTAGCTACGTTTCATAATTTTTCAACCATTTAAATAACAGCTTATACGTATTTTACCGCTATTTTAACTATGCAGCAGGAAATAAAATATAACACGCATTGTAATTCAAGAATTTCGACGCCGCAACGTCCTTATGACGAGCAATCTCAGATTTCATTATCATTGATAGCCACATAATTCACACACGTATTCATTAGGTACTACACCAATAAAATGTACATGAGGCTAAGCTATTGTCTTCGATCGTGTTTCACCTGCCAGCTATCATAATGATAACATCGAAATTATTTTGGTGAAAAGCGCCTGCTAAAAATATGCAAGCAAGGTATTAGAAGAGCCTGATGAAAATGTGTAAGCAATGCGTATAGGAAAGGGAATTAACACGCCTGACTGTTATACAATATACTGTAATGTAATTAGCTCTATTGAACTGCGCATTGCTCGTTTCGTTATTTGATTCGGAAAATGTACAGTGATAATAGTGGAATGGAATTCAATGTAACTTGATCGAAACGTCGAGGATTGTCAAAATGATATTATGATATTAATCTGTGCGTAAATTAAACCCGTTCTTGTCCAGTAAATACAGTGTTTATGTTACTAAAACTGTATTAAATTTAGACACTAAAAATAACAGTTTTCGCATATTGAAAAAAAGTGATTTACTTCTTCAAAAAATTTGTTCCTACGTAAAGGTAAGTACCACACCCCAATATTATGCAGATAAATTATAGTATGTCGCCTACTTGCACCGTCACAAGATTTTATCTTCGGCACAAATGAAACATTTCACTTCTATATCAATAACTAACACTCTGTAACTACCTGTATAAAAAGGTAAGTTTATTACCTTGTTACTTTAAGAACTTTCTCCAGAAACGGTGGAATATTTCCTTTAGTTTATCAATTTCCTTTGTAATGGGTAATGTTGCTAAATCCGGATTTTATATTTTTTATTTATTTGACTGAGTGACGAGACGAGCAAGTCGTTCACCTGATGGTAAGCGCTACGCCTGCCCATAACAGTCACAGCACCACCCAGAACACCGCATTGCATAATCCTGCGCGGCACTGCACTACGCTCGTCACCCTGAGATATCGGCTTTTTTTTAAATAGGAAACATGGATTTAGAGACAGATAAACCAATTCTGAAAAAAATAAAATTATATATAATTCTTTTATATGGTTTATACTAGGAGGATGTCTAAAACAGAACCAGAAAACATAATATAGGTGGCTCCTCTATCGCGTATTTAAAACAATGAGTTCGTATTATAATACAAAATAAAGATATTTTTTGCATATTAATCAATTAGGTAGTCATGTGCAAAGATTAGGCTTACCTTTATTGAAGACAGAACTTAAATAACAAAATAAGTAAAAGGAAAACTAACTAAAAGTAAAAAATAATAAAATAAAAAAAATATTATTATTTATTAATTCATATTAATTCCAAACAAATCAATTTAGTTTATTTTAAATTAATAAATATGTTCGCGTTGGACCACTATCCCACCGGATGTTAAGTGACAATGCGGTCTACGATGGTGCACTTTAAGGGTAATCTATTCACTCGTGACTTGAAGACTCCCTGCCGTATGCCGTGTTATGGCCGTAACTCCCACAGCAGTCCTTGAGAGCCTTCCAGCCTTAGAATGTTTACCACCCTCGACCACAGGTGAGCCAGAGAAAACGTAGCGGTTCTTATCACAGTGCGTGACCAGTAACCTTCTCTTTGCTTGATACCTTCATCATTGAACAATATCGAACGGATATATAACTTAGTGTCGGATCAACACGCGCGTGCGCCGGTCGCCCGCAGCCTAATGCAAACCGCACCGAGAGCACATCGATCGTTTGCACTTGGCAAAGATAATTATTATAGTTGGTGATCCACATTTAGTTCTGTAGATTTCTTTTACATTGTACTGTGACTGTGATAAATTGGTTGACTTTGTTTGGTCAGTGGTGTAAATCGAATTCAGACGGAGAAATTAATTAGGTGAGTTTTGTTTTGCATTTCACAAGTCTGACGAATTGAAATGTTAGAAACTTTTTATTGATTGATACCAAGATTTTTAAAAACACAGTAAAGAGAATTATTAAATGACGTATTACTATTTTTGCTTGCTATATTTTACTTGTAACGTTTTTGTTATTGCACACTGAATTAACTGGAAAGCAACATTATTTGGTCTAGTCAGTTCTAAATTAAGCCTATTTACAGACTTCAATTAAACGCCCCTGATAAGTCACGGGAAAGCAAAATACGCAATTTCGGTAAGTTGGATGACATATTTTTCCAGTTATTTTGGTTTGCTATGCGACCAATATGAAAGTAAGTAGTTAAGTTTACTTTAAAAAATAATAAAACAATACCAAATCGTTTGATAAATGACAGAGTTCTAAAGTAACAAACATTTAAAAAATACAACCGAATTGAGAATCTTCCTGTTATTTGAAGCCCGTTCAAAATTCCATTTACAATTTAAAATATAAAAAAAAACGTTATTCTATATATATATATTATATTTTATAAAGTTGGTACCATAATAATATATTAAAAAAGCCATCTGATGTCATGTAATGTGCCCAACTGGTTTCGCTTCATCAATATTAATTTAGAAAAAAAGGCAGGGAACTGTTCTTTGCCAATAATATTATAATTCAACAAAATAAATTAACACTAATTATGTATCTAGACCGAAAAATTATTTCACACGCTTTCTTATATTATCTTCATGCTCAACGGTATTTTGATTAATACTTACCACCTGTTTTTTTTAACTCATATATTTTTATCTTAACGCGAACTTGACGGTAATCTAAAACGAGGCTATTAGCAACTTATGTTTCTATGTAATTAAATAGAATATAGGTGTACTTTTATGATACATATTAAATTATAAGTACCTGGATGACCGAGCTTTGCTGGGTATTTTTTTTTATGACATTTTCTAAAAATCATTACTAGCTAGATCGATTTATCGCCCTCGAAACCCCCTATATACTAATTTTCATGAAAATCGTTGGAGCCGATTCCCAGATTCTAATTATTATATATACAAGAATAGCTCATTTAAAGATATAAGATACTTACGGCATCGCAAAGTTGGACATTTCTCTAAGCTTCAGTTAATTAAACTTATTTTAAGTACAAAGACCATTCTTGAAAGCAAAAAAAAGTCGACAGGACTTGAAAAGTTTTCTCAAAATAAAAACAGCTGTTATAACAGTTTTTTCATGAAATTATGTGCGCTACAGGATCACCGATTATATATTATGCCTCGCTTTTCGGTGAAATAAAACAACTCGAGGAAACCAACACCTAGCCGAGAATTATTTCGGAGGTAGGTATGTTATCATCCAATCCAAACCGGGCGCCCAAGGTAGATATTGGCCTAACCCTCTTCGCGAAAGTGAGGGGGAGACCCGTGCACAGCAGTTGGACGATATGGGTTGGTGATGATCGTGATTTATCAATATTAGCCTACATCAACCCACTGCTGACTCTAGGCCTCCTCATCATCTCCAAAAAGTCAGAGTGAAACAAGAAATAACACAGTGGCCTACTTTTTGAAGGCGGTTATAATTCAATTGCTCTGCGGCCCCGAGGCCATCCGGGACAAACCACTAGTAACTAGTCACTCTTAAAGACCTGCGCAAACAAGGAACAGTTCTCGGGGATACTTTTCTGACCCTCAAAATAGATCGCTTATGACTGCATTAGATAAGAAGACATCCATTAATTACGTGAGGCGATTTTGGCGACTTTTCGATCAAAGCGCGCGAAAAAACAACAATGTTTTATCGCGTTAAAATATCCCATGTCCTTCGTCAGGGTTCAAACTATCTCCATACCAAGTTTTATTAGGAATCGTTGAGCCGTTTAGTTTAAAAGTAATCGTAAAAAAATATACGTTTAAATGTTTATAAACAGAATTAGCATTTATAGGGTAGGTACAAGAATTTAAAAAAAAATTACCAACATTACGTAAGCCGATAGTAAGTAAATTCAGTTAACCAGAATACCCTTAAAACCTCTACAATCTTGCGCCCGCGCAGTTTTACGATCGGATCGGGTTGGGTTTCATTTGCATATTTTATTGCTGCAAAGCGAATAAAGACGCAAAAACGCATTTTACAGCAAACGCAAAATCGAAAAACAAGATTCGTACTTAAACTGGCAGATCTGGTAACAGAGTGTAACGATCAAATTGTCGAGAATGTCCATAGTGAACTCATGGATAAATTTGGATTGTTTATTAGTTCTTGGATTTTTTAATTGGTGACCTACCAAATGGTCACTGTAATCTACAGTTTTTTTCGCAATCGTCCTTTACAATTACAGACAGGGTCGTCCAGTAGTTTGATAGTGAATTCCGGCGACGTATTATTAAACTTGGTTTAATTTATGTTACGTACTCGTGACTTCGTTCACGTTTTACGTTTTGTTTCAACGCAACAAAGATTCAGGCTTCATAGTCAATACAACGCCACAATCCGCTGAAAGATGCGCGTAGGCGAACAATTATTATCTGTAATTATGACTATCTGATAATAGGTTTGTACCTCGCACGCCGCCTACGTAATAGAAGTTAGCAATAACTATTACAAAGGCTCAACTTAATTCTCAAACGATGCGGGATCGCAAAGATGTAGGAAATATTCTTAGCAGTCAGTCAACGAAGGAGAAGTTTGGGAACTAATGTGGTGTATTCCGCAAAGTACCATCTTTAATTATATCAAGAATTCATATTAGTGTTAGTAGGTAACCGATCAGAACTTCACCTAATTTCTAAGCCATGCGTCTGAAACATACTACAGGCCTAATTGTTTCTATTAATAGCAAATTTTTTGTTGAACCTAGCTCTTAACTCGTCATTCGACGCTGACAACTCATTTGCGGCACTTAAGACCTATTGATGAGATATCACCGAACACATTCACGTGCCGTTCGCTTGCGCGCGGTATCGGCGCTGGAGCAGCTCTGCCGGAGTAAAAACTTACGTATAAACGTGGCGATGGTGAGGCGATTAGGCATTTTGTTTTCGTACAGGTTTTTATCCGGTTAAAGCAATAACATTTGTGGCACGGTAAGATGCAAAATGCGGCTTTCAATGGCAACGTTTACGATGCGGTGTGAACTGCACTGCACACATGCAAAAAGGAATCGATACTAAATATGTATCTACGGACCCAATTTCAAAAATTATTTCACTGGTAGACAGCCATACATATATTCCCAAGTGAAATGGTCTATATTTACTAATATACCAATAAACTATATATATCTTATATCCCGGAAAATGTTTTATTTTGCGGGAAAACGGATATTTCGCGAGTGAAAAGGCAATCTCTAGAACTGCTGATTTTACATGAAACGGAACCATTAGTTTTTCCAACTAAAACGCAGACTATTCTGTGAATGATGTCACATGACTAATAGAATTTTAAGAACTTAGTTTATTACCTAAATAGTAATTGTGAAAACAACGTGGCTAGTTTTTTAAACAATCCCCAAGTGGACGAGATTGTTTGTCCTCAGTCTTCCTGTCTTGCAAATGCAACACGTGCCATTTTATCATTTCATTGTGTAATCTAACTTTTATATATATAAAAAGCTATGTGTGTATGTATGCTATCTATGGATTCCAAAACGGCTAGATCGATTTCGATGAAATTCCCAGTATAGTTTTGCTCATCAATGCAAGGTGCATTCAATTACTTGGCATTAGATTTATAATCTTCGTAGATTATGACTTTTTTTGCTTTTATTTATATATTGCCTTTAATTTATGTATTAAACCGCCAACCTCTGACGCTCTATTGATTCTCTCCATCCAAAGGTTGTCTGGAAGAGATCGCTTTGGTCGATAAGTCCCCCGATCGTACTATAAATTTAGTTAACTTCCACTTTGTAAATTTTATACCTTGTGTATTTTGTAACCCGGTATACAATAAACTATCTTATATTCTATTTTATTAGTTACGTAAAATTAGCTACATTTGTAGTTACTTTTAGATTTATACATTCCATTATTTATTAGTATTGTTTTTCCCCGCGACGTTTTTCTCATTTTACACAATTGATTGTTTATAAAAGGCATCGATATAGTTTTTTGTCTATTTATTACTTTATCCCAGTAGATAAATCTCTCAATGTAAAATGTATAATAATTAAAAATACCCTCGGGTATTTATAGTTTGGACTAACAACAGAGATTATACTATACATATTTTTTTATTTGACTGGGGTATGCGACGAGCCAGTTCACCTAATGGTAAGCGCTACACCTGCCCATAACAAATTCAGTGCCGCCCAAAAATTTGCATTCCATAATCTAGGTGCAACTGCACTGCGCTGCACTGTGTATCATAAGAGCTCTTATTTCACAGCTATTAAAGTTTATAACAATCTACCTCTAGACGTTAAGATGCAAAGAGGACCAGATTTCAACAAAAAGTTAAAATTTTGGTTGCTAACGCAGTTTTTATAATTTAAAAGAATACTTTTCTATATAATAACTATGTTTTTAAATTCCTAACAATTTATTTAAAATATGGTTAATTGTTATGTTTTCCAATTTTATCTAGTGTATAAGTAAGTTAATTATTGTGCGCCCGAAATGGGCAAATTGTTGAAACTTCTTATTGTAATAACAACAGCATAATGCACACAATTTATACAATAAAAATATTCTGATTCTCGTCACCCTGAAACATCTGTTCTAAAGTCTAATATCTTATTTTTAATTTTTAGAACTCTTTTCAGCTTTGAAATCGCGCGTTTGACGAAAAAATAAATACACATGATATCTTACTTCACCCCCCCCCCCCCCCCCGTAATATTTCGTGATTATTAGACCCCCCCCTTTCAAGCCTCACGTGATTAATGGACGGTCCCATTAATCAATAATTAAAATTAACGACGCCATTGATTCTAGAGCGTCGTTATTCTTGTCTTTCTCGTATTTTAATATTTTACAAACATAACGTCGGTTAATATTTTACAAACATTAGCTGTGTCGGTATTTCAAATAATTATTTGTTTTAAATTATTTATAATAATGCTCCATGATTCTCCCATTGTTAACTCGAAGAACAGCTATTGAATCATCGATTTCGATAAATGTTGATTTTTTATAGACTGACTAGCTGCGCTCCGCAGTTTCGCCCGCGTAGTTCCTGTTTCCGTGGGAATACGTGAATAAAATATAACCTATGTACTAGTTGATAATGTAGCTTTCCATTTGGGAAAGAATTTTTAAAATCGGTTCAGTGGTTTAGGCGTGAATGCGTAACAAACAAACAAACAAACTCACATTCGCATTTGTAATATTATGATAGGATGTTCGTGTTAACTTTGTGATGGAAGTACCTACCTACCAATGGTTAAATTAACTGAGGTGTTAGGCTATGGTGGCTGTCTAATAAATATCACAGGAAATCATAGACAAATCCGAAGAAAAATGATTTTAATTTCTAGCATTTTGTATTGTCATACTACATGCCGGTAAATAATGCTTACAAATGGACATTATCTAATTGTGAGCATTTTCTTTATTCTACTAAATCTTCGATTAGCAAGTTTGGTATTTGTAGAAATGCTAGAATTAGCATAAACTACTTTCTAAGACTATTCGACGCCCTGGTCGGCCTAGGCTGCGGTGAAACTAGACCTGACCTGATGAATGAGTGACCGTCACAATGAATAGTTCCCCAGTATGCCCATGGCCGCAGGTTCGAGACTTGGTTAACGGTTATCCTTTACCTTTCCCAAAAAGAACGCATGATAGTAATATGAATTATATTGACAAATCAAAGTCATTCAGTGTGCGTTCTCACTATTCCGATTAATTTAATATTGTAACTTGTGGCATAAAAAAAAAGTTAACGACGATAATTGACACTAATTGTAAAATTTGTTTTGTTCTAGTTTTAAGTTTTCTTTGTTCTGTGGTGTTTCAATAAAGAGTTTATCTATCTATCTATCTATAATTGAAAAAAATTACATACCCGTAGATTTTCTTGGTGCTATCTTCTCGTATTTCCGAAGCAATGGTAGAGTTAATGGAGTTTCCTTCTCCTTCAGGCATGAGTCACCACTTGAAAGGGTTTCCTTTTTACAAACTAAAACCGTAATCGGTTAATCATTAGTTGAGTAGATCGTATTTGATTTACTTTTTTTATTTTTCTCTATGCATAGGAGACTTGTAAAAGTGCATTATTTTTGCTACTTGCAATAAATGATTTGAGTTTTGAGTTCTCAAGTGAAGAACCTACTGAGTTATCAATGGTCAGTTTACAGGCTGTTGCTCTGCCACCATCCGTTGGTCAATCCTCAAACTCGGGCATTTCCTGTCTGCTCTACATGCCATTTGATACCAGACTCTTGCCACATAAATAACAAATATGACGTCCGAGTGCGGTAACACTTAAGAACTGCTTTTGACAGCCGATTATAATTCTCGATAGATCGGCGTGACATGCACTTTCTCCGGACTGGACGCGGAGGGAATTGCACATCGCTTCCATGCTACAGGCTTCCTTCCTTGTCGGGGTTTTTTGGTCATAAAAGGGCTTTGGTTTGTCCGCCGCTGGTCAGGCAGAATAATTTATATTCACTCGTATGTCCACTTATCCTTGTCTGCATTATCCATCCATTTACGCTACGGCCTGGCCACCATATCTGATAATAGCTTTTGGGCTCTCGAAAATATCACATAATTTATTCTATTTTACTTACTTGGGTGCTCTCTGTTTTTAATAATTTTAACTACTGCTTGACACTCCAGACTATGACTCACCAAAGTGAGGGGAGACCCATACTCAGCACTGTATAGGTTGATAATGATGACGATGCCTGTTTGACCCCAATCTCACGTGTTGTGTTGTGTGTTGTGTGAACCTAGAATTATCGCAAATTATGTGTTTAACCTAAAATAGGACTGACTGTAAACTGCCGGAACACCTTGGAAAGGGCTTTGCAACAGACTGACTGCTAGAAAGTAGTAGCTAGCCAAGTGAACACCATGCCTGAATCCTACCACCAACGAAAACCACGAAAACCGACTCGATATGTTAAGCGATGAATCCGGAGATCACAATAATTGTAGTTGTTAAAATTTTGAAGTGGTAGCCCTCTTCTGCAAGAAGCCACCTGGGAAGTACCACAACATTGCCAGATATTCATCTGCCCAGCAGTAGTGTAAAAACAATACTGTGTTCCGATTTGAAGGGCACTGTTTCAAGCGAAGTTACTGAGCATATGAGACTTTAGAGTCGATGTCTCAGGGTGACGAGCGCAGTGCAGTGCCGCGTAAGATTATGCAATGCAAAGTTCTGGGTGGCAATGTAACTGTTATGGGCAGTAGTAGCGGTTACCATCAGGTAAATGACTCGTCTCGTCACTCAGTCGAATTAAAAAAACTGCATTTTCCCCGGATTTATCATCAACCCATAACGTCCCACTGCTGAGCACGGGTCTCCCCTCACTTTCGTGAGGAGGGTTAGGTCATAATCCACCGCGGGGGGCAGATCCGGATTGCTGGACCACCTACCTACCTCCGAAATAATTCTCGGGTAGGTATGTGGGTTTCCTCACGATGTTTTCCTTCACCGAAAAGCGAGTGATAATTACGTACATATGTTTTACAAGAAACACATTCCCCGGATTAACAGCCTATATTTATGTAAATAATTCGAAACAAACACACAATGCGAGACACGCGTCATTCACATGCAAAGTCGTATGTGTATTTTTTTCAAACCAACGTTTAATTTCATAATAATATTCCCACGACACAGACAGACATAAAAAAAGTTAATCGTTACATACTTACTTATAATTATTATGTTCGTGTTGGTAATTAGCTACATACCAACCGGACTTGCACAACTGACTTAGTAATATCGATTAGTTCCAATTATTAAACTAAAAACAACTTTGAAATATATTTTTAGCAATCAGCTTAGACATCTTGTTTTGAAGATATTTTTTTTATACGAGAATTTTTTGAGAAAATTTAAATACTAATTTATACCCGAATTTCAACCGGTCTTAAAATTAAAACACCGATATGGAGTCACTGCTTAGTTTGTTCACTTATATATACTTAATTTATTTATAATAATTTGGCTCACAAAACATAACAAGGAGGACTTTACCTCGTAAGTAGCCTTCTCTACCAGTCAATCTGGAGGTGCAAATAAAATGGTGGGGTTGAAGGAAACTAAAAGTTTACGATATATGTTAATAGATAGATAGATAAACTCTTTATTGAAACACCACAGAACAAAGAAAACTAAAACAACGACTAAAACTAAATGTATAAATGTACTAATATTTGAATTATAAAAATAGATAAATCTATACTAATATTATAAAGAGGTAATAAAGTTTATGAGTTTGTGAGGTTGTAGGGGTAACGCTACTGAACCGATTTTGGAAATTCATTTACCAATAGAAAGCCACGTTATTAGTGAGTGTCTTAGGTTATATTTATTACTAGCAGCGCTCCGCGAATTCACCCGCGATAACCATTATCGCACAGGAAGCATACATTTTTGCGGAATAAAAAGAATCCTATGTTCTATTCCAGGACCTAAAGTGTCTGAATACTAAATTTAATCATAATCCGTTCAGTCGTTTTGGCTTGAAGTTAGTAACGCAGGTAAAACCGCTGGGCACTGCTAGAACAATATTAAAAAAAAAAAAAAATTAAAAAATATATACGAAAAGTAACTAGAATCGCTCTCTCAATTTCCATTCGCATCGCCCGATCCCATCTATCATAACGCATTTAACAGCTTAGTCCCCAAGTCAAGCGTGCGTCATTACGCACCGACTTCTTTAAGTTTTACTTCAAAAAAACGTTATATCAGGAATAAATAAATAGTAAATGAATAATTCACATCGGGAATGTTCCATGGGCGTCATTAGATACTTCAGTTATGTACCATAGGTACCACATAATACACACAGATACAGAGCATACTAACAGTATTCAGGTCCTCAGGTAACACCAAATACGCCATAATTATTGTTTTTTAAGTCACGACTTCACGAGACGGAGTGCAAAACGTGGCCGGACATTTGACACGTTCGTTGGTGATGTCAGGGTAATATCGATTTGGAATGTCTATAGAAAGTTTGGTTTTGTTAGAAAACCTAATTTTATGACTTTGGTATTAGAATAATATTATTATTATTTTGGTATAGTGGATGTTCGATGAGCAAAAAACAAATTTCCATATGAGCAGCACGTAGTTTAAACATGCTTATTTTATAATTATAACAAACAAGAATTTAAAACAACAACAACAGAACAAGAAATTCAAAACCTTCAATTGGTTATAGATATAAAACTAGAGTTATAAACCGATTTTGATATAATTTCTACCCAACCAATCAGAAAGTAGGTAATATAATAATCCTAATAATAGGTAATCCTTTCAATTACAAAACTAATGTTCTGAATTGTTTATAAATGGCGGAGTTTTGAGATAACAAACATGAAAAAAACATAAACTTAAGCAAAAAGAGAACCTTCTACTTTTTTTAAGTCGGTTAAAAATTAACACTACTATCTTAACAGGGAGGTCCAAATAAAAACAAACTTATAACGAGTTCCAATACAATACTGAATTATTTGCCACTCCAAATTTTAACACATCATCTACAGCCGGTGTTGTTAGTCATACAAATGTACCAAATGTACTTGACAAGTAGATACATGATATACAAAATAATTGTTTTTTCAAACGAACAGATGACCTCGTTCATGCAAAAAGTCAATTTGAATATGAATTCAAAAAGCTAGTCAAATGAGGCACAGCTAATAACATTATTGAAACATAATATGCCATGAATAACAATTCTTACTCCATTTTTTTAAGAGTACCTATAGTATATTTTATTGTATGGTCATTGTTGTTCATGCTTAATCTGTTATATCAGGCAAGTCCAGTTGATACAACAGGTATATGAACTAGAAAAATTATTACAAAAATTGAAAACATAATTGATGCGACTTGTTGTGACTTGTAAGTTGTTATTTAAACATAAATCACAGAATTTACTTTTCGAATTTTGAAAAAACGTGCCAACATGAACAAAACACCCTGAGCTGCTTGCAATGACGAGAAACGTCAGGAAAAGGTTGGTAATGAAGGAGACTTACCCCGGCCTTTGATCCGCACCGTTTCGAAGAACGTGACCACTGGTAGCGGCCTAATTACAGATTAGCTGTAGTTAATCATATTTAATTTGTTTGAATAGTTATTTGTTTGCAATTTGATAGATACATTTGTAACAAGTGTAACAAGCGAAGAAGTACCTACCTACCCCCTCACCCCGTCCCCCTTACTTACTATTATTTTTTTGTACCATGTTTAATTTTGGTATAAGTACAATAAAGAGATTTCTATTCCATTCTATACCTTTATTTTCCATTATATCCCATTCCATTCCATGCCATTCTATACCTTTCGATTCGATTCGATTCCGTTCCATTTCATTCGATTCCAAACTGATTTTTGTTTTTTTAGTAGTTATCAAATGCCCTCTTTTCTTCAACCATGTATTTTCCATATTACGCAATTGTTTATTATCTTAATGAGCTGTACATACGTAATTAACTAATTTAAGGTACTCGTGGTAATAGTACCGTGTTTCCTTTGCGTGTTTTGGTCCACACACTACACAAAAAACCGCTACACAAAACATTTTCATTATTATATTGTTTGATATGAAATCATGTTTTTTTTTCTAAAAATTTACAAATATTACAACAATACTTAACATAATAATCGCATATACCCATATTCATAATATATATCGATTGTAAAACTAGGTGTCACTATTCTAGGCCCCGTCGGAGTAAGTTTATTAAATGATAAAACATTACTCAATACGTTCACTGTTTTTATTTATTTTTCTCAAGTCAATCATATATTTTAAAAATAACAAAGTCGTTCGCTCGATTCCAATTTTCGAATGCCGCACTGACATACATTCCTCCTTTTTCCCTTTTTTTTTTCGTCCGACTAAGGTCCGACTACTCAACCAAAAAGATCTCAGCCAAAAAGTTGTCAGCATAAAGAGGTATTAAGTAACTATTTAGTTAATTGATCGATTAATTGTTTATAAATTTACTACCAAACCCTAACACGATATATGTATCGTATATATATATATATATATATATACATATATATTTACGTAACATTCTAGGCTTGGCCTTTTTACCATCTTTGACTACATCGCCTATAACGATGTGAAACCTTTAAAAGCATAATATTTATGTTTACGTATTTTAATTTAGGTAAGAGTCGTTTGAACAAACTGCAGCAAGCAACTGACCAAGGTTACGCGTTGAATAGATTATTGAGGCCACTAGAAGCGGTTCTACATATTTTCCTCTGGAGTTTGTAATTGTATATAACTTAGGTAATATTTACCACACATCTGTAGAAAATCACTTGTTAAGGCGGTGGATCCGTGGAAATATTTTCTTCTGACTTCCTCTTAAATGGTTTTTAATTATATTCCGTTTTTGTATGTATGTACCTATGTTAAAAATTAAAATAATAATTAATGCTTGACACTGGCTAAAGAAGTAAACAGATAAATGGTGTAAAGCCAAAACATTTAAAGAACGCCTTGGGCTGCTATACAAGAGCATGAAATTTAAATATACATTGTCTCACTATCGGTATTATTTCCCTGTGGCTTCAATCTTCGGATATTGCCGTAGGTGTCTGCAAGGTTAAGGACAAACGCGCAAGAAATCTGTGTTGAGGACGCCCTGTTTACATCTTGAACCAACTACAGGTAGAAATAACAAGAAAAGGTCTACTACCTAATGAATTGCGAGTTTCCAAAATAAATGCTCAACTGGGTGACCGTAAATGCAATAATAGCACTACATATATAAAGGCCGAATGTCCTCTCAATGAAACCTATAATTTTGTCAATACATAAAGGCAGACACACACACACACACGAGGCACGACACGAGACATACACGAGGCACGACACGACACATACACGACACAACACACACACGTAACGAGTGCAGTGCCAATATGCAATACAAAGTAATGGGTGACGCTGTAGCTGTAATTGGCAGGCGTAGCGCTTACCATCAGATGAACATCTTGCTCGTCCCGTAACTCAGTCAAATAAAAATATTTCTATAAATATTCCTCAAATTCAAATATATTCAAATATAAATATTCCTCAAAAATAAGCGGGAAATTGAAAAACAGCGGTATTTCCCCCGGTGGACTCGTGTAGTCTTCTTGTGTCATACATATCCATCCACACAGAGCAAGTAGGTACGTAATGAACTTCAACGAAGTTATTATTTAGTTATTTTACAGAATTGGGCCCCTGTACTTTTACCTGAACGCATCACGCGTCGCGTCACTGTTGGAGGTTGGTTCCATTCGGTATTTCTATTGTAACTTTGAAACATAGATTAAGTTTCAAAGTCATTAAAAAATGAATAAACTTGTTAGGTGTCTATGTCTACACTATCATGACAATATATTTAACACATAATAAACATGCTGCTCAAATTGCTCTGAACTTCATCAATCAGATATCTCTCTTGGGACTATTTAAATTGGTTGCTATTTACGATACCAATTGTGATTGCGGAGCTCAATCAACTAGGTTGTATCCTCTTCCACCGACTTGCGACACGCAAACGCTCGCGGTCGTTGGCTTATCATGACGAAAAAATTCGCTAATTCTCTCTGAGCTTCATTAAACAATGATAATTTCGCTTGTATTTACATTTATTGTTTAAAAACGGAAAAAATATGCTGGAAAACATGTCTTGACGCCTTGTTTCGGTTGATAGTAAGTAGCTACCTACAAGATTTCTTAACACGTTCACTGCTGAAAACACAACTGTCGTGTTTTTCATAACTTGCCGCGAGTACGGCAAAACACAACTGTTGTGTTTGTTGTATAGGAAAACACCATGGCGCGTGCAGAGCCGCACCCGTGGCTAGACATGCAAAACGGCTCAGCAGTCAAAGTGTTAAGCGAAATTGTAATTATCTTACGTTTATCTATTGCTTTAGTGGAAATATTCTTATAATATCTATTTATAAACCAATATCACAGTGAGAGAAGTCGCGGGTAATAACCTCGTGGTTAATATATACTTGTCATGCATATTTGCATAATGACACCTATTTTCGATTGATTTACTTGTCTGATGAAATGGCCTAGATATACCTAGTTATAAGTAGGTATAATATTTCTTCGATTCAAGACAAGGACATTACAATAACAATCCAACAATATCCAGATAATTCCGATAAAACTAGATTTT
Organism: Campaea margaritaria; assembly: GCA_912999815.1. Lineage (NCBI taxonomy): Eukaryota > Metazoa > Arthropoda > Insecta > Lepidoptera > Geometridae > Campaea > Campaea margaritaria. Next base: position 872,498 of record OU538800.1, read on the forward strand.
ATATAAGATCATCAGTATTTCTTATAATGAGACAAATAAAAGGAAAATGTTGTCGCATATAAACACTCTTGTTAAATGTACTTTTTTTACTAAAATACGTAGGTTTGCGTTTGACGAACTGATCAAATAGATAGTTCTTACCTCATGTTAACACTTTGACTGCTGAGCCGATTTCCTCGTCTAGGCACGGTTACGGATGCAGAGCCGTAACCGTGGCTTGACAAGAAAATCGATTGTTTTCCCTTACCGCCAACACAACAGTTGTGTTTTCAACAGCGACCATGTTAAGTGGAAATGCGGTCAACAATTGTACACACTAGTCTAGAAGTAATCGTCTCATTGTAATCATTACTCATCAAAATATTAACTCTACAATTAAATGATTATCTAATAAGTTATTGTTGTTATTTTGTTTACTACCAGCAATTCTATCGTAGGCAACCCTGAACTCACGGCAGCTCGAGCATGTCGGACATGGTACAAGCGCTTCTCATTCTATTGTACACGTAATTACTTACAAATGTTAGATTGAACACGTTTTTGCATAAGGCATGTCGGCTGAGAGTTCAAACCACTATCAGAACTAATTCACGTTCACTCTGCAAAGATGTTCTCGTGATCCCATGTCAAATTCATTCTTTTGAACATAATAGACACGCAGAAACTCTTGCACGTATAGCCTGGACCCTTCGTTCCCAAAGTGGTCCAGGTGGACCCCCTGGGGTACACGGGAGACTCGACGGGGTCGACGTTGACGTGACCAAAATAATAATATATGGTAGGAAATAAATATGAATATATGAATGTTTATACGGTACACATCCAAAATTAAATTTTTTTTAATTTTTGTCTGTCTGTTTGTTTGTTCAGGCTAATCTCTGGAACGGCTGAATCGATTTTGGCTGGAGTTTCATTGGCAGATAGCTGATGTTATAAGGAGTAACATAGGCTACTTTTTTATTAGAAAAATCTAAAATTATTAAATTCCAAGCGGACGAAGTCGCGGCCACAGCTAGTTCGTATATATAATTATCAGATTTTTAAAACAAACCGTGAAGGAGGAGTTCGCTTTGGAAAATACCCTTTTGACGAGACTAAGGACCTTAACCACCTGACCTTTATAGCTATTTTTCAAAATAAAGGCCACTAAGGTTTCCCTTAATTGTTACTGGGCCTCATCTTTTACTCTTCTGCATTAGCTTCCATCAGCTACTTGACACTGTAATTCAGCCTGTCATAGTCACATGAAATCAGTTAACGACCACATCAGGCTCGGAATCAGCACATATGGCAAACTGTACATATGTCTGATTGCACGCAGAGATATACGATAACATGGCTCGCAGTACCAGTCGAATAAATCTAAGGATAAAGAGAACAGTAAAATCAATGGTAGGATTTATATGTTCAGATTGCCCCCACAAATTTTTGGTTGGCTTCATCAATTGGTGCTTCATCATTATACTCATGAATGTCACTAGTCCAATTTTCCACTTTCCTCGTCTCGTCCTTGACAGCAGTTTTCCGCATGTCGTCACTCCCGCCAAGCGTTCTACAGTACGTTTGCCTAAACGAGGTCTTCACTCCAGCACTCTTGCGCCCTATGTCTTTGACTAGACTTTGTGGCAATCTATAATACGAATATTGTTAAAAATACTTCGTTTTTCTCGTGTTGCTAAGTAACTAGATTTTCTTTTTTTTTATATATGACTGGGTGATGAGACGAGCATGTCGTTTACTTGGTGGTAAGCGCTATGCCTGCCCTTAACAGTTACATACCTTTGTATTGCATCTGGCGCGGTACTGCGCTGCGCTCGTCACCCTGAGACATTGGCTGTAAAGTCTTATATGCCCAGTAATTTCGCTGGACACAGTGCCCTTCAAACTGGAACACAGTAATGTTTGAATACTAATGCTTGGCGGGTGAATACCTGGCAAAGGTGAGGTACTTCCCCAGGCGGTCTATTGCAGAAGAGGCCTCCCACTACAAAGCTAACTAACGAGATGAGCAAGTCGATCTGATGGCAAGCGCCACGCCTGCCTGTAACAGCTATAGTGTCACCCAAAACATTCAATAACCCAGAACTCACTGCGCTCGTCACCCTGAGACATCGCTTCTAAATTGTCATACGCCCGGTAATTTCGCTGGAATCGAAGAACAAGAAGACGCAGCTCTTTTCGGGATCTGTCGTGTTGTCGTGGGTTATCTGTATGTGAATGTGTGACAGTATGTAGGAGGAAGTATTTATTCATGAGTCGCAGCGAGCGGGACGCACACGTACTTCCGCGTCGAATGATAATTTCAAGGCGGTTCTGGTAACCGCCTGGCTTACTTTTCTATCGAGTAGACCCAATAAAGATGATAATGAGTCGTGATAGTGAAATAATTATGGCTAATATTGTAAAGTATCAATGTGCACCTACTGTATGGTCTGTAGTAGAATCTAGTGACTGTTAAAACGTGCTTATACACATTTTTTAAGCAACTATGGTCGTCCCACTGTAAGGCAAAGTCCCTCTTCTCCTTCTTCCTTCCTTCTTGTTCTTCCAATCCTCTCGGCCTATAGACTTCTGCGGCCAGTCCTTCCAGAAGACGCCCAGCTCGTCCCGTCATCGCCTTCAGGGCCTTTTTTTTTTTTTTTTTTTTTTTTTCCCGGGGAAATGCATTAGGCATACCACCCGGCCCCCGGGGGCGGGGGGGTGGTTATGTGGGACTCCCCCGCCAGCTGGTCTGGCGGGGTTTACCCACTAAAACCCCGGGGTGTTCTCCTCTCCGCATTATGGAGGTGGTCACGGGTTCGCACGGCGCTTCCGCGACCACCTCTGCGGGCGCCCTCCCGGGCTCGCCACGTGAGGCTTGGGCCTCTTTCTCCGCTGGATGCGTCCAGGAACACACGGGCCGCACCTCAGCTCGGGACTTCTAACTTGGGCGTTGGACCCCCGATCCGCGGCCCAAAAGTCCCCGTTATTGATCCCTCGCTGTGCCCTCTGCTGATCAGAGGGACACGCGAAGGACCTCTTCTCGCCAGGTTATTTGCTACGGCCACCAATTCCCCTAGGAGAATTGCTGACCGAACCCCAGGGTGCACCGTCCCAGTTGCTGCCCTTCCCTCCGGATGCAACGCATCAAGAGGGACGAACAACAGCCGGGCACTCGTGGAGGTTACCTGGCCCGCACCCCGCCTTCAGGGCCTGCCGCGACGTCGTCTAACATTGTCAGCTCGGTTACAAGTTTGGCCCACAGCTTGCCGACATGCGGCAGACGTGGCCGTGATTATATTAAAATAAAATAATAATATACTCCATAGTACCTATTAAAGAGTAAACAATAGCAGTAAGGATATAGTAAGGTAGCGTGAGTTAATGTGTATAAAGGTCTGTTGTCCTTCCCAAATGATTCTATTTCAATTTTTTTACCGCCTAAACCTAAATCTTCTGTGACAACCTCGGCCCCATTTTTGATATTAGAAACCATTCAAAAACAAAACTATTAAAACTCAATTACGGATAACAAAAAAGCAGCAAACGCTAAAATTTTATGACAAACAAACGACAATTTAAAAACAATTAGTTTAGCAGATTTAGGCTCCTACCTGTCCACCTATTCCTAACTGACCGTAGGAAACCACAGTGATTTCGACTCAGACTTAACGGGAACATTAAATTTTAAACAGTTTTTCTTTTTGGTACTACACCTGGTAACTGTAGTAAATTATAATGGAACTCGCGATAATCTAATCGATATCTCTCTTATTATTATTATATTCATATTATTATTACTATTTTTTTTATTATTTACTGAGTATAGTGTGTATGTGTATTATTAAAACATAAGTATTAAATGTATTGTGACTGTTAAATACTGCAAGTACGCTACCCACCCTACTATCGAAAAATGTTTTTTACTGTCCATCCAAAGGTTGTCTGGAAGAAATCGCTTTCAGCGATAAGACCACCCGTTGTACTACCCTTGTTTACCTATTGTAATTCTTCTGTACTGTGTTTATTTTTGATTCTGGTGTACAATAAAGAGTTTTTCTATTCTATTCTAAGATTAATTTTCACGTTATTTTGCCCCCGATTACTCAAAAAGGTCAATAAACACTGCGATGTTCAGTTTAACAGTTCATCGACTTAGATGAGCAAACCTGCGCATTAGTCCTAAATATCTTCCCAAAATAACATAAAGAATTATCTACGGTTGTCGTGAATTCCACTCTCATTTACATTACTGACTCGGTCTAGTTCCAGAAGCAAAAAAACTGTTTTAATTTGAAACTTCCCGCCATAAGCGAAACGAACCACATTAACGGCAAATCGGTGGTCATATAATATATTATGTACAAAATCGAAGGCTACCATGAAAATAAATAATATCCATAAAACATCAGGACATACAAACCGCATCTCACTGAGCATATCATGACAAAACACACGATTTGCATACGGATTTGTTCAATAAAGATACCTTCATCAAACAGGGGCCGTGACGAGCTGTTTCTCTTTCACTGTATCATTGTTTGGCTCTAGTCACGTCGTGATTAAGTACTTTTCCTGGTCGTCAATTATTAATTTATTTTACTGTAAATATTTCTTTTTTGGAGTGATTGTTTTTTGGAAATATTTTCTCGTTTGTTTTGAAAATGTTCAGATTTATTGCGGTAAGTTAAGTTTAAAGACTGTGAGTTTGTCTTCTTGCGGAAGTGTTAGCTATAATTATTGACCCGATAAAGTAGATATAATTATACTGATCTACGTTTTCGTAAAATACGACAGAAATATCTGCACGCTATAAATATTAATTTAACTGCATAATAGAATGGAGGTAAGCAAACAGCCTGCAATGATAATTATATCACATTCTTTTGTAACTCTGTTCCACTTATGAAATTTAACATTAGGTGCTTTTTGTATGAAATGTACTTTCATGTTTTTGATACTCATTCTTTACAAAATTAAATAGCCAATACTTTGCACCATTAAACGATTCCATAGCCACGAAATTGGTTTTTCCAAACATCGCAGCCATTGCAACACTATGCGCACTATTCAACGATATTTCACTGTTCTATTCACTGATATTGCTTTTGAATTATAGTAAAAGTACCTACTTATATACGTATTGCCTGACTGTTCGTTGTCGCAAATTAGAATCGACACAAAGTTAAATGACAAACAGATTAAATGGCCAGTTAAAGAAAAGAAGTAAAAAAATTAAAACTAGATTAATCAGTTTATTTTTCTATTAGTTATCTTGCTCGTTAGTCGTAATTGAATATGGTACTTATGTTTTTTTTTTTGTCGTCGATAATAATTTGGCATCCGTAATTTTATTTCTTTAGGAAGGTAGTATCTAGTCTGTTCTTAAGGTTGAATTGTTTACCACAATCTCTTCCCGTTTCCCTTTCCATTTTTTCTCCATTCTTACTTATTAATAAAGGTCAACGTGATTGGGTAATTCTCAAAAAATTGCCGTCTTTCGCATACACAGGTTAATTATTAGAAAAATCAATTACAAACTTTAATTCGAGTTCTCCACCTTTCTTTGGAATTGTGTCGGATATTGGCCTCGATGCAGCTAGTGTCCTTTCAACTATCCTAACAGTTACTTTGCCCTAAATAAAGTTAAAAATAAAGTTACCACAACTTAAAATATTCAGGCAGGTGAAATCGGCAAATTTTTGAGAAGTACCCGATTATGGACGCGCGCGCGCGCGAACTCGCCCGTGCCTCGTATCCTCTCCGCACTCAACGCTCTCCTGGACGCCAATCCAGGCTGTGATGTGTATACGGATGGATGGTCAGATATACTGTCAGAATGCTTGCGTTTTTGTGAAAGAGAGTGAGAGTGAATCTTTGAATGTGTATTTTGTGTTATCTGTATTCTACTGTGTGTAATCGATTGTTGTAATTGGCTGCGGCCGTTTCAATTGAATAAATAAATAAATAGTGAATAGTGAATGGAGTATCCAAAAAACTACTATCTTTGTACGGTACAGATTGGTCAAATCCTAATTCTCAAGTAGATGGTATTTTGCGCTGAGCAGTGATAGGTATGTGTTGGCTATTGCAAGATAAATTTCAACCTCAGGTACCCATGACATTATAAATCTTGTATTTAATCGATGGTATTTCAGTACATACAGCATTGGCGGAGAGCGTGTTGCCTAATTGAATAAATTAAAATCAAGTACAGACCTACTTGTTCAGTTATTTCTGCTTTAATGTTTATTTTGTGACATAACAAAATGATCAAGTAGCTATGATCGTTTCGAAATTGTTGATTTACTAATAGTAAGTATCTAATGCAGCCTATTTTGTATCTTTTTAATTTTCTTTTTTAAGTAATGTTATAATTGTAGCGCATTAGATCTAAAATCTGTAATGTTACAATAATGTAAATAAGAAAAATAATTAATTAAAGTGCTGCATTAGCCTTTCTTCTAATCAGAAGGTCGTGAGTTCAAATCCCAGTGCGGGCACGTACCAATGTGTTTCTGTAAAACATATGTACGTAATTATCACTCGCTTTTCGGTGAAGGAAAACATCGTGAGGAAACCCACATACCTACCCCAGAATTATTTCGGAGGTAGGTATGTTATCCACCAATCCGGACTGGGCCCCCGTGGTGGTTTATGGCTTTACCCTCCTCACGAAAGTGAGGAGAGACCCGTGCCCAGCAGTGGGACGTTATGGGTTGATGATGATGATGATTAGCCTTTCTTGTTGGGTATTTTTAGGAAAATTTGTTATCAAAGAAATTTAAATTTTATTTTTGACGGTATCATTCTTTAGATACAAAATTAAATAATATTATTTATAGAACTAAAAAAACAATAATTAGATAAAATTAATTGGAAAACTAAAACAAAAACTTAAATATCTGAGTAAAGGGGGTGTCCATGAGGCATGTGATAATAAATCTATATATATAAAAATGTTATGTTGTGTACGCTTCAAAAACTCAAAAAGTTCTGCACCGATCGAGCTGAAATTTTAGCATGATATATAATCCGCATCAAGGATTGTTTTTATCTATTTTTTTCATCAGTGACATACACGAAGCGTGGCAGGGCACAGCACAGCAATAGTAAATAAGTTTGCATAAATGTCAATTTCCTAAGCAACCTATATTTGTCATAAAAACTACAAATTTTCATTACCACATCATTAGTATTTGTGACCACAAATAGCTAGCTACTTACTATCAGTTATTCTGTGCATTATATGAGCCCTAAATAAACATGAATTCCAAAAGGAATACAAAACAATGATCTGTAATCAAGCTTCGTTAACTCTGCAAGTGTAAAGGCGGCCCGGTCATTCACTACAAGCCTTGAAAATCGTGATTTTCAATTGCTCACTCGAGATTAACTGCAATTAAAAAGGAAAATGTTCTGTACATTGTACAGTGAGGATAAAAAGTCCTTGTGGTAGTAAAACTGCCGACATTGTTATCTTTACAGCTGCTTAGATAATATAAGTTGATAATATGGGTGTAGTTTCGTCGGAACTATTAGGTCATCTCTGGTACTGGTGATTTGCTGAATTAGACTTCGCTCCCTCGGCGAGAGGCGAACATTGTCTCTGAATAATTCCGAAATCTCATTCCAGCGTTGGAATCCGATGACACTGGATCTATATTTGGTCAATACTTTTCAATACTCTTCAATATAACAGCAGCTGTTTATTTCTTAATCCGGGTTCCCAGATTTTTATATATAACAAAATGGCCATTTCTTACCGATTTCTTATAGGATACACAAACATACACACACACACACACACACACACTACACACACACAGAGAGAGAGAGACGTTAAACTTATAACACCCCGTCGTTTTTGCGTCGGGTCTTAAACATACTTTACACTGAATTTATTCAGTCAGTGACGTTAACGATTGACTTCCATCCAAAGCTAAGAGGTTTTCATGCCTAAGGAACATAAAATTATATATTTGCATGAAACAAAGTAAGTACCTGAAAAAAAAAACTTATAATAAAAAAGATACTTAGTCCTGATGACGATAATTATAAAGTCTACACAAAAAGTCAAGTGCAACGTGCCCGTACTAACCTTTCGAGGTTGTGAAGATTGTGCCGTCTACGCGACACAACACGAATTCTGAAGTTCATGTATACACTGCAATAAGCGATGTAAATTAAGTAACAACGCATCGTAGAAACCGTTTCAATTAAGGCGCGTCACGTTTAACAAACTGTGTTTATATTACGTAAGCGTATTGAGGTTACAATAGTACTTATCATAAATCTATAATTTGTACGTCACAAAACTGAATGAAGGCAGGAGCATTCAAGTAGTAATGGAATGAATGTAAGCATACTTAATAAGCCCTTCAAGGTCCGCTGATAAAAAAACTGGCTCGTTTTCCTGATGGAATTAAATCGTTCATCTAGTTATCTATTTATCTGTGAGAGATTTAAAGCAAGGAAGGTCCTTGAGATGTTAAATAAAAAAAGGCTTCTTCCTTGTTGTCAAACCAGTTTGTCTCATTTGACCAACGTCCCAGTCTCGGTTGACAAAAAGTACTGCTTTAATATTATTTCTTACTTAGTCTCCAAGACAAAATTAATAAATTGTTTAATTTAGTACATCGGAATCTACATCTCAGTGAGTACCTTAAGACATTCTACGAACGAACCTGAATCTCTTGGAGATTATCCTAGCCCCTTAAAAATATCTATAGGCAATACAAATATCGAATCTCCAATAAACCTTCCAATGAAATATGAACACGTTTATTCACATAGACTCCTAAAGCGCATTCATGAAAGTCAAATTACTTTACTACAAGGCCAAAAAACATATCTTCAAGAAACTCCTCAACCGAGGATGATTTTGAACAGAGCCTATAATAAAACCTTCCCTTTTTATAATCTCCAGATGGGCTTCACAAGGTTCATATCAGCGCTGCGGCGCTGCAAGCAGCTGGACGATGGCGACACCTCGACCCCTCTGTATCGGTGCCTGGGCCTCCTGGATCTGACGGCCCTGGGGGTCGGCAGCACCCTCGGGCTCGGAGTGTATGTGCTGGCTGGCGCGGTGGCGAAGAGCGTGGCTGGGCCAGCCGTGACGCTGAGCTTTCTAGTGGCTGCTATCGCATCTGCGTTTGCTGGTAAGTGTTCTCTAAATTATTTGAGTCTTCTATCTTCCTGAGACGAGGTGGAAACATAGTGTAAAATTCGACTGGATCATTCTACCTACTTGGGCAGGGTGTAGTTGGCAAGAAGAATCTTTTTTCAGTAAAATTTTTGGCAAGAAGGCTAAAACACTGACTGACACACACTTCCACTACAACTTTTGCCTTTTCTTATCAAATCTTTCATTAGCAAGACTGAACACCTACCTTTCTCCAGGTCTGTGCTACGCCGAGTTTGCAGCTCGCGTTCCCAAGGCGGGCTCAGCTTACGTCTATAGCTACGTTAGCGTCGGCGAGTTCATCGCCTTCACCATAGGATGGAACCTCATCCTGGAGTACTGCATTGGCACCGCCAGCATGGCCAAGGTATGAACTAATTTGGATGTTCTTTGGGTGTCGTGATCGAGCGGTTTGTCCTCGGGGACCAAGTCATGATAAAAGCTTTATCCTCGTGCTCAATTACCTCACCAATGAGTCGGACTTTCAGCTCTTGTCGGGAAATTATCGCTATCGTAAGTTTCGCTTCATCGCTTGCACGTTGTCATTCATTCTCCACATCTTGTGCATTTAAATCTGAGTTTGACCCTGTACCTTTTCCCAGGGCATGGCACTCTACATCGACAGCCTCTGTAATAACACAATGGCGAAGACCATGACAGAACTGGTGCCCATCAACGTATCCTTCATGGCAGGCTATCCGGACTTCTTGGCGTTTGCGTTGGTGCTGGTTATCACTCGTGAGTAAACCATACTACTTAATTACCTTACTTTTATGTCATCATGTCATCATCAGCCTTTTGTCCATCCACTGTTGGACATAGGCCTCTTCTTGCGGCAAATTTTACGGTCCAGAGCTTTCCTCCCCCATGTTTGACTCAGTATGCAGACGATGGCATCTGCTCATCTGGCAGGTGGTCTGACCCTCTCGCATACCATCCGTTATTGCCATTCCATCTTATCAAGTACTTTTATATTAACCCCTTAAGAGTTACTAAGAATGATTGGTGCCTGATCGTAGCAGATAACCGTGGTCGTGGCATGGACCAGGTAACCAGGGCATTAAGACACCAGAATATGGCACTTGGCTCGTTTTATTTAAGCTGATTATATGTTGCATCTTGACGCGCCCCTATACAAATCTGCAAGGTTTCGAAGACTGGCACAAACGATCCTCTATTTGGCAGGGCTTATGTTCAATCATATTTTTGTATGTTGATACTGGGCAAGCAGGTCGCTTCCCTGTTGATAAGAGGCACACACGTACTTAGACACATCATTTCTGAACTACTGACTCTAGTGAAAGTTCCATCTCATGACTTCTTGACATGAAAGAAAGCAGTTCTCATGAATTTTATGACAATGTTCTAGTGTTTCTGGGTGCCGGCGTGAAGGAGTCCACCAAGCTGAACAACGTCTTCACGGCGCTCAACCTCATGACTATCATCATCGTCATCGTCGCGGGCGCAATCAAGAGTAAGTACCGACTACTGATCGAACGTACTTGTTAAGATTGTCGCGGCGAAGTGCAAAATGTCGCTCTCCAAAACGAAAAATGGAAGTGGAATAAAAAAAGTTTAAGACAAATATAAATGTGCCTTACCCAGCCTTTAATTTTTTTGGAAAACTTCAAGTCCTTTTATTATTAGAGCTTATTAGTAAACTTTGCTATTCATTACCAAGCTATCTATTAATTAGCTTTTAGAAATCATTGCAATTAGCGTTGGGCGAACCCAGTTCATATATCTGTCCATTTCCTTTACTTAGTTTTAGTATAATTATAAATCATGAATTCCAAAAAGTAAATGTTTTGAAAATCATCATCATCAGCCTCTATTCGTTCACTGCTGGATTTAGGCCTCTCCTAATTATCGCCTCTGAGCCCTATCCTCGACTCTTCTCATCCAGTCCCTGCCAGCCTTTTTCGCAAGTCCTCACTCCACCTAACCGGCGGCGGGGTTTATAAATAGATATACTTAAATACAAAACCTTTAATCTGCACTGGATAAAGATGATTGTTGTAAAGTGGTTGCATTTTTAAACGCTTGTCGTAATACAGAAATCCCAGGTCTGCATTGACACTAATCACACGATTATCACATTATTCTGCATACATCATTGTCTCTGTTCTGTTTACACAGATAGATATTTGTTTTTATGGATATGTTAGTTACCGTCGTAGATAACGGTCGTAGAGTGGCACTCTCTCCACACGTGCAACGTACAGGTGAGTAAACAAGTTGGCAGACATAATGATATCTTCCTAGAGGTGTACCGAGCAGGTGATTTGCCGAAAGAAAACAAGGCATTAGGTATAACAGAACAAATATTTGCAACAGAATTCTTTACTGTATATTCTGTGATCTAACCTTTTTTTTTTTTGTAAACCAATTAGCTGCACCCCGTATTGAATATTTATCTACAGAAACCGTAATTTTTAAGGTATAAAAAGTGTCGTATGTGATAATCCAGGTAACTATCTGTGTGGTAAATTTCATTTAAATCCGTTCAGTAATTTTAGCGTGAAGAGTAACAAACATTCATCCATCCTTTCATCCTCACAAACTTTCACATTTCATAAACCTATTACTTAGTAGGATTTCCGTCAATCTGTCTATGCATAGATATCGCAGAAATGGCAAATCCGATCTTGATCCAGTTTTCATCAATGCGTAGATAGCTCAATTTCCGAAAAATGATTTTAAGTTCCTTTTGCGGATTTTTAGGTTAGAAAACGAAGGTTTAGCACTCAGACAGGTTCTTTAGAACGTATATAAACAGCTCATGTATGCTTTTTCACTAACAAAAATGTATGGCCTCCAGGTGACCCGGGCAACTGGTTCATTCAAGTGGAAGACATCCCTGAAGAGTACAAGGCCAAAGCCGGCGCCGGAGGGTTCATGCCGTGGGGCGTGGCCGGTGTCATGGCTGGCGCGGCCAAGTGCTTCTTCGGCTTCGTCGGCTTCGATTGCGTGGCCACCACAGGCGAAGAGGCTAAGAATCCAAAGAGAGACATCCCGCTGTCGATTGTGCTGTCGCTCGTGATCATTTTCGTCTCTTATTTCACGATCGCGACGGTTTTGACGATGATGCTGCCGTATTATTTGCAAGTGAGTCTCTTTACTTTTAAGACTTTTAGCAGTTACGCTTGTTTATGAAATTTTATCATCATCATCATCAATTCATATCGGCCCACTGTTGAGCACGAGTCTCCCGTCACTTTGGTCAGGTATAGGTAATAAGATACAAGCCGTCGGGGCTCTGCAAACATGACACAATACAGTTGCATCTCTAAAAGCATCTTTAAATGTTTATGTTCGACCCTACTGGACTGCAAGAAGCCGCATTTGTCTAGTTCTATACCATTCTTTCAAAAAGAAACGTCATCCGCTAGAGTTAAACATACTACTGGCAAGCGGCCCGACTATTTCGCATCCAAATAATAAAGACCTGTAGATCAAGACTAATTTCCTACTACCGCCAATTTCAGGATGCCGATGCCCCGTTCCCCCACGTGTTCACAGTCACCAACCAGCCCATTATCAAGTGGATCGTCACCATCGGCGCTATCTTCGCTCTCTGCACCTCCCTGCTCGGAGCGATGTTCCCGCTCCCCAGGGTGTTGTACGCCATGGCTGGAGATGGAGTCATCTTCAGGCCGCTGGCGAGCATCTGTGAGAGGACCAAGACGCCGATGCTGTCGACTATCTTGAGTGGAATTTTAGCAGGTTAGTTTCTAAATACGCAGCTGAGCACGGTTCATCATGGATCGAAACCCATGGGTTTCGATCCATGGTACTCTCTGTACGAATTTCAATCAGACCCTGATGACGTTCAATTCAAAACTAAGCCTTTTTACCAAAAACATTAATTTGGTATAATATGAGACGAACTCCTTGTTTTCCAGCTATCATGGCAGCCATGTTCAACCTGAACCAGCTGATCGACATGATGTCTATCGGCACGCTGCTCGCGTACACCATCGTCGCCACCAGCGTGCTCATCCTCAGGTGAATATATCCACATATGATTATATGAACCGCTACCGTTAACCTTATACCACCAGTCACCACTGTTATATAAATTTTGAAATCTCATCTACTCCCCTGCAATCGTATCTTTCCATTTCTTTTTCTTTATCCTTATATTTTCTACTATACTATCCTACTGCCCACAAATATGATAATTTTTATGTTCGTTTCTCACGTTCGGTGCTGAGAACACAACTGTCGTGTTTTTCATAACTTGCCGCGATTGCGGGAAAACACAACTGTTGTGTTTGTTGTATGGGAAAACACTATGGTGTGTGCAGAGCCGCACCCGTGGCTAGACAAGGAAATCGGCTCAGCAGTCAAAGTGTTAAAAGTTATCAATTTGATTTACCCCCAAATTTCAGATACGAGGAGGAGTCCCCCCTCCTGCAGGGTACGAAGCCGGTGCCGGATACCCCGGCTGCAGTTGCCAAGCAGACCTTCAACCTCCTGGGGATCAAGTTTCCCACACAACTCTCCAGCACCATCGCCAAGTGCACCATTTGCATATTCTGTAAGTACCTATACTTCAACAACAACCCCGAAATAAATCTCGAGCATGTGGCTTTCTTTATGATGAACTAACACCATATCAATCACATCCTAACCTCAAAAGTCAAACTAAGAGTCAAAAATCTCAATTCACATGGGCCCCGAGAGGGCGCTCATGAAAGTTCACTAACTCTACAACCGGATTCAGAAGACATCCAATCGAGAAGAACCGGTAAAAAACTCGTTGGCTAATATAATGAATAGCTCTAACTAGGACACCTTGTTCGTTCCTAATACCGGTTATGTTTCCAGTCGTGGTGGCGCTGGTGACGTGTATCCTGGCCGACGTGGAGTGGCGCGGGCCGGGGGGCGGCGCCGCGCTCGGCGCGCTGGGGGCGGCGCTCGTGGTGCTGCTGATCATCCTCTACCGCCAGCCCAGGAACAGCACCAAGGACCTCTCCTTTACGGTGAGCATCATAAACATGGAAGCCTTAGAACTTCTAATTTTGGACAACCAACCTCGTGACCCCGGCCAATGTAACTTAATTGAAAGGTGGAGGTTTGTAAAAAATATATTTTGATAGTATAATTAGACTTATTTTTGTCTAGAATATATGGAATCCTTAATCCATTCTCGACCACCTAGACTAGTAACACGCTCATTTTGAACCATCAATTGATTTGTCAAAACAGCGTGCGAGAAGGTAGCTCTTTTCAAGAAGTCTTAAGGTTCAAAGTAAGTTTAAAGCGCGTTATGACATCGCGTGTTTTTGGCAAGGAATCTCAGTATAAGGGACCAGGTAACTATCGGGAAACACGCAGTCGTATCTCGAAAATGGGATTCTTTATTATGTCAAACCAACGGCATTTTAGTTTTTTATTCTTTGGTTTTATTTTATTGTGCTCGTCTGAACTCTTTATAAATGTAAGATTAATTATGGCTGCAGGTGCCGCTGGTGCCCCTAGTGCCGTACCTGAGCGTGTGCATGAACGTTTACCTGATGGTGCAGCTGGACTACCAGACCTGGGTGCGGTTCATCATCTGGCTCGTCATCGGTAAGGCGCCAATATATATGGCAATGTTTTCAATTCTTCTTTCGCGTCGATGATACTAACATTATGTGCTGATGTTTTGATTAACCCACCGTGGTGATTTAACTGCGATTATGTATTGCTCAATATACACTGGAAGTTTATAAAATTATAAAGGAATAAATTATAATTCAATTCCTATTGTAATTCTTCTGTACTGTGTTTATTTTTGTTTCTGGTGTACCTACAATAAAGAGTTTTCTATTCTATTCTATTCTAATAATAGATTATACCATCATTTTCAGAGATATTGCCGAGTTTTGTTGGACATATTGCTTGCATTAATATGGGATGAAACTGCATGTTACTCATTGTAGGAACATGGGACTTAGCTCCTGAGTATGACTACGTAACTATGCAACTTCTTCACTCACATACACGTAGGAACTGAAGCTGAGTGGTGCCTTTATCGCTCCCAAATTCCTGGCTGGAGCTATTCAACTCTTCTACATTTTAACCTTCATAATCTTTTGTTGTAGGTTACCTCATCTACTTCCTATACGGGATCCGGAACAGCACTCTCAACGAGAGACCCGTGCCGACGAGCAACGGGTTCTCGAGCGAGAAACGTGACCTGTCGCCCAGCGTCAGCACAAACTGCACCTCGCTTTGATGTCCAGTTAGGTTGGACGTCGCTGTGGTACACACAGGGTGAGTTGAACGGTCTAGAGAGGTTGGTCGAAACCAGTTAAGTTATTGTTTCATTGTTTCTAAGACCTAGCTGGACCACAGTGAAAATCGTGGTTCATTGTGCAAAGTTTACTAATTCACAATGAAAGTGCGAAGCGGTTCATTGTACACAGTTTACAATGAACTTGCGTTTTTTTTATTAAATAAATATGAGAGGTATAGATTTTAACAATTAGCTTGTATTACAAATAAGTTCTTCCCACTGAAGATTGCGATTCATTCGTGTTTGTTTCTCTAAAAGTAACTCGCATTCGCGCGTTCATAGTAAATGTGTTCACGTCAATTCATCGTGAATAAATTATAACCTTTCACATTCCGTGATACATTCCCTGCACTATATAGGTAGGTGTAGTAAAATTGACTCACTTTTAGAAAATGTATTTAATAATGTACAAATAAATCAATCAATTTTGCCATGGTAGTTAGGTACTTTAGTTTTGACCAGTTTTTTTTTAAATATAGTATTGTATTAGGTATATTTGGCGCTCTATTGTCTATAATTATTACCTTGACCATATTTAAATTTAATGTGCTTAGAAATATTTGTACGTATTTGTGTGATATTTAACTCTTTGTCTCGTGAAATACAATGTCAATTCGAAAGTTAATGTTGTTTTGGTCCATATTTATTCATTAATGTACTTTAACACAAGCAGCTAGACATTTTAGTACAATTTATTTTTTCGTTTTTGTAATGTTCGGTTATTTATTTTAACGATAAATTTGTGTTATGTCAAATATTATGTATGAATCTATTTCTAAAACTATTGTTGAATCTAAACAGCCCCGTTGTTACGGCTTTCGATAATGTACGCTTTAAAGAATTCTGTTCTTATAAAAAAATGTTAAAAAAAAAAGTATTTAATGGTTAAAGTATTTCCTTAAAATTACAGGTTTTAATGCATGTTTTTTTTTAAATATTTTATCATATTATTGTTGTGATACGTGTGATTGTGATAATTGTATTTTAAGATTACATGGATTGTTATTATTTTATATTTTATAAGTGTAAGTGACACGCATTTTATTCACTGACTCATGGTTAGGCAAAGCGCAATGAATGCACGTGACGTTAACGCGTTCATTGCGCCGATACCACACGCACTCACTGTGAAACTCGCACGTCTTCATAGCGACATCAACACGTGGGCCGAGTCATACATCCGTTGTGATGATAATGAATAATTTTATTTATTTTTATGATTTAGATAGATAATTCAAACAAAGAGAGTTTAGATTACACAATAAATGGTGCCAATTCTGTTGTTACAAACTAGTCTTGATTAAAGATAGTCCTGTCAAATAATTTGCTGTCACTTTTCAACTTTATGAACACGAAAGGGACAGCAACAACTTGGGAGCTGTCAAATTAAGATTAACTTTAGTTTGTGCCAAGAGAATGAGTACCAATCATTTATTGTTCATTTCACGGACTTAATACGAATAAGATCTACATGTTTTATGTGTTTAGCGTTAATTAATTAACAAACTGTGATTTGGGATGAGTCGACACAAATATAACTTAATTTAATAAAAGGAGTGGATGAAATAAAATATACTTAACATATTACTGATTTTTATTACAACACAAACACAATACATACATTTATCAAGCTTACAAAGGTATTTTTGGTAATTTAAAACCAATGCTACGTATTCTTCGAAACGTTATTAATGTTTAGCGATATAAGCAAAGCTTCCAGCCTATTACTGGGTGCGAACGAACCCCACACGTCACGTGTACCCCACCCCGCACCCGCCACTTGCCACATGTATGCCCACCACATAAGAAACCTAAATATGTTTCATATACATAAATACAAAAACGACAATGTTAATTTGCCTCTACATTTTCATTTATTGAGACTAAATAATAAAGATGAACTAAATTGACAATTAAAAAAAAAGCTTCAAATTTTTAAACATAACACTAATGAGATATTCAATAGATTATTTCATATGTATTGATTTTTTTACATACATTCTTATGAATTAAGTGAAACGGAAAGTAATTTGAACCAGCAATCCAATCATTTAATTTCAGATTACGTTTGACGGTGTGATGTCAATATCCATTCATCTTTATTAGATTGATTAGTTATTTACAGATAAGTGCAGTGACATCATAATAATATGGTGTTTTCTCCAGTCACAAGAAGCATCATGACCATTACTCGCTATGACCTACACTCGTAACGTGCTCATTTTGAACTGTCAAAATAGCGTGCGACAAGCTAGCGCTTTCAAGAAGTTTTAAGGTTCAAAATAAGTTAAAAGCGCGTTATGACATCACGCGTTTTCGACAGGGAATCTCATGTGCCATAGCGCAAAACTCAAACCCAAACCAAACCAATCAAATTAATCACTAGTTTAGTAGATCATATTTGATTTGTTTTTTTATTTTTCGCTATGTATATGAGACTTAAGTTTTGGACTTGTAAAAGTGCATTATTTTGGCCTACTTGCAATTAATGATTTGAGTTTTTTGAATAAAGGTCTGAAGTGGCGTGTAAGTCACGAACTGACTACTACGCGTGTAATCACATTCTACTATTAACTCTAAAACACGATTATAACTTAAGTACTTCATACATTGCAGCTCTGCTGTTTCACAGCCTAATCTTTATAATACTGGGGATAACATATTTAACTATAAAACAGCCAGAATACTAATAATAAATAGAATATTAAACGATATCAGTTTTTTAATTAATCATGTGCACACAAGAATTAACGTGTTCATATAAGTAACGACCCGGGTCACTGTCACATGAATTGATTATCCCTGACCTTTAACACTGACCGCTGAGCCGATTTTCTTGTCTAATTACAGATCTGCACACACCGTTGTGTTTTCCCGTACTCGCGTCAAGTTATAGAAAACACAACAGTTGTGTTTTCAGCATTGAGCGTGTTAACTAAAATTCCTTGCATCTAGATGATCGGGAACTGCAAGGACCATAGTCACAACTCCAGACTCGGAGCTAATGCGTGTGGTTAGCACAACTTTTTGTCCTGCGTGGGAATCGAACCCACAACCTCACACTTTGCAGCCTGGTTATCAACTTACGCCCGCAATGGCGTCATTATATGGAGAACTCATAATACAATCTAATACGTAACGTAATGTAACGTAACGCGTTGCGATCACATACATGTCACATGACGTAGGAGATGCGTAGGGGTGCATGTGTGCTATATGTGTAAAGTATCTTTGAATGTTGTGTGTGTGTGTGTGGAGTTGCCAGTTAGGCCATGAGGATGGACCTCGAAGACGGCGTTAACCCTACATTAATTCTCGTGATATCGATAAAATTTATTTTCTAATTGTTCCCCATATATATTTTGAATTATATTTTAAAATTATTTTTAAAAAACATAATAGGTACAGTCGGTCTCAAAACCAGTTAAACATCATTCTACTTCAAAGTACCTATTTTACGAATAATAAAAACATTTTGAAAAGTGGCAAATTAAATTGGAAATAAGAATATTTTGAGCTACTTGCGAGTCCGACTGTACTAAGTTTTAAGCAGTAGCAATGATTAGTTAATTTCTTAAAAATAACATAAATGCTTAGCAAGTTAAATTAATACAATACTTTGGTGAGAAGTTAAGGAACTAAGGAATTATTTCATACCGTCACATCTCGTAACATTTTTTTTTTTTGTATTTGGGGGCTTACACCTATCATTACAATAAGTATAGGAAAGAGATTCTCTTATTGCACCAACAAAAGGCAAAACAATGAGTAGTATATTATGAGAAAAAAAAGCATCCGTTTGCTATTAGAAAAAAACGACTTAAAAATCTTGTAATTTTTACTTTGAAGTCTTAAGTTTAATTACCACTATTATTTTCATTAGAATATAAAGCAAAGTCACTTAATAAAAAATAATTGAATTCAATTGTAAATTAATCACTAAAATAAATATACTAAAATTATCCTAGGCATTTCGATAACAATATAGTTTTTTGAGTAACTACAACAAATAATATCTGATTGGATTTGCTCCCTCGATTATTAACACTTTAGCTACAAAATAGTATGTTACTCTTTTAGCGCCGTGCAAGCAAAGCTAACCTAACCTAAACCTACAATTACAATTTTAAATGACAACAGTACCACACCCGGACACTGCATACAAATAAATGATTTGACATTTCACACATATAAATGACGTTTGTACACGCGCCAAATGTGTGTGTATGTGTAAATGCCGAAACATACTACGCGGCCAATACAAAAGACAATCTGCTAGTATGAAGGTTCGTACAAACCTGTTTGTCTATTGTCATTTGGGCGTGTAATATAGGTATAGACTGACCTCCCGATTTCCCTCCGGATTGCCGGTAGAGGTGCGGGGAAGAGGATCGCGGGGGGCGCAGTGTCCATTCTGTATTTAGTACTATGTCTTCTGTGACAATATCCCCAGTCATTAAATATCTTTAAACATAATGAAACGAGCCAGCGAGAAAGCTGTATAAATTGATATTACTGATTGTTCCTCTTAAAATTCTTAAATACTTGATATAAAGGAGATGACAGTACCGCTGGGGCTGGCGACCGCATCCCCCCCCGCCCCCTGTCAGCCGAGCGTGTGAGCGAGACCGTTGGAGTGCAAGAGGGACGTGTGGCTGTCGCGCAGCTCCGCCAGCTGGATCTGGTCGAGCTTGCGCTGGCGCTCCACGCTGTGCCACGCGCCGTACGTGAAGTAGATGACGAGGCCTGGAGACATGTTACATACATTCATTACACTCCGCATAGAGAAACACTCGTCAGCATCGCTTCACTGATTAGATGTTGAATGTTTCTTCAGCGAAAAACATAAGAAAACCTGTCATATTCTAGCTATCACCAAATATCTATAAAACTATATCGATTGCTCAACGTCATTATAAATCAATTTAATAGCAGGATTATCAATTTACTTCTCCAAATGACGAAACGATTATGGAATCAGGTAAAGTACACGAATGTACATTAGGCATATTTTTTTAAGAGATCGTAATACAACCAGTGTATTTTTAGAATTAAGTAACAAAGCACCCTAGAATTTAAAGCCCTATTCAAAAGTTTCTAAAAGGTCAATGGCAGATTGTAGAATCGACATTTAAAACCATTCGCAACGGATACCATGAAATTTACACAAATATAAATAGAACTATATAAGACTTGTCCAATTGAAACGTCATAGTGTCGGTCGATTAGTGTAACAAATCAGAGGTCGTTGAAAATCGCAAATGAAATTATTGATTGTTTTATTTTGCTGCGCGTACGCACAGGTGAACCTACCGGAGGACGGGCGGCTTAACTTCACGGAACTGGCTGTCAAGTACGGACAGCGAGTTGAAGAGTTCGACGTCGTCACAGAAGATGGATACGTCCTCAAACTGTTTCACATCATCGGGGACAGAAGCAGGCCAGTGCTCCTCGTGCACGGCGTCATAGACTCCAGCGACGGCTTCCTCATTAGAGGCAACTTGTCATTAGCGGTGAACCTCGCTCGGAACGGCTACGACATTTGGGCCATCAACCACCGAGGCAACAGGTACTCCCGAAGACACTTAACCCTGAACCCCGATCGAGATCCCGCGTTCTGGAACTTCTATGTCCAAGAATACGGCAACAAGGACCTGCCAGCTGCAATTGACTTCATACTGAACCAGACTGGAGCGAAGATCAGCATCATCGGTTACTCGGAAGGTACCACCAACACCCTCGTCCTGGGGGCGACCAGGCCCGAGTACAACGACAAAGTGAACGTGTTCATTGCTCTAGCCCCGATATGTTTCATACACAACGCGGAGTCTCACATGGCAACTGTTTTGAAACTAGCTCCGAATATCAATAGAGCTCTTCGAATGACGAAAACCGAGGAGTTCCTCGGCTTCTACTCTCCCATGAGAGCTCTGATCAACTCTTTGTGTACTCTAGAAGGGACCGGCTACTCGCTGTGTTTAGAGGGCGTCGTGTTCCAGTTGACGGGAGAGGATCCGAACCAGTTTGAGCCAGATTTCCTTCCAGTGTGGCTCGGACACTTCCCCGCTGGATCTTCGAGGAAGAACCTCAACCATTTCGCCCAGATCGGTAACAGAAAACATTTTGCGTATTACGACTACGGTGCGAGGAAGAACTTAGCAACGTACGGGTCAGAGGTGCCGCCGGAGTATGATTTGAGGAAAGTCACCATGAAAGTAGCGTTATTCTTCGCGAAGAATGACCGGATATCTACCATCAAGGACGTCCAACTGCTCAAGGAGAAGCTCCCGAACGTGGTGGAATACAGGATTATGCAGTACGACCGGTTCAACCATTTGGATTACGTGTGGGGAAAGACGACCTATACCTTAGTGTTGCCGCAAGTGCTCGACATTTTGGAAAAATATAGTGATTGACAAACGGCTTACGGGGTCCAATTCTCACGCAGTGGGTATCAGTTAAATAGTAAAATATTTCGATTGAAAATAAATTCCATAACATACACCATGAATTATAAAAGATAGTAGACTATTATTAGCGAGATTATGGATTTTAGAAAGAAATTATAACGTATTTTGTACCTTTGCTTCCACGTTACCATATACCATGTCACTGTCAACAAAGAGTTTACAATTACTACTTTAGAAGTTCCAGAAGTAGTATCACATTACAGTGCAAACGCGTGATAGTTGAACCACCAAAAATTATTATTATTCAAATTATAAAAGTGATCAACATTCCATAGTAATTAGTTACCTAATTACGGCAATTTATATCGAAACAGTTCGTCTATAATTATTGTTCTTTAAATTATGTAAGTACATTTATAATATTATTATGTATTCTCGTATATCATTGTGTATTCAACAATATAAGTTTTTATGGAAGTAAAACATCTTTACTCACGCTTGACTTGGGGAGTAAACTGGTGAATGCGTTACGAAAAATGTGATCGGGCGATGCGAACGGAAGTTGAGAGGGATACATAAGTTAGTGAAGATAGAAAGAGAGAGAGTTACGTTTCTCATATTTAAAAAAAAAATGTTTTTTTTTTAAATTAATTATTAGTTGAAGTTTTACTTCTACTGTGTCCCAGCACACATTTAGTTTTTTATCGTAACACTGCACCGAACATGTATGATGTTGATGAATAATGAGGTAGTAATAAGTACCCATACAAAAGGAAGACGTGATTTTCAGTGCATCGTTCAATAACTTCGCCGTGGCGTATGATAATTGATGACAATAAGATCTAAACTCAAAGCGCAAGATTCTGCAATAGGTAATATTTCGGAATTGTGAAGGTTGCTGACGCGCATAGTTTCGTAGTAGTCTTAACGCTTTCACCGCTGAGCCGATTTGCTTGTCTAGCCACGGGCGCGGCTATGCACACTCCAGTGTTTTCCCATACAACAAACACAACAGTTGTGTTTTCCCGCACTCGCGGCAAGTTATGAAAAACACGACAGTTGTGTTCTCAGCACTGAACGTGTTACGAGTATGGTAGAATCGATTAATTAATCACACAAATAGACCCAGAGTAGTCACAGAGTAAACTAACTCGGAAGGCGGAGTAACCTAAGATAAGCCTTGGACACAGATAAATAAACTCCAGCTTTCCACCACTGCTCTAGTTGGAGTTAATAAAAATTAAAAAATATCGCATCACGATCATTTTCTTAGATGCAGACCCCTAACTAGGATTCCCTGTATTAAGATAATTAGGAACTATCCCACAAACACCCATGCTCGGGGTAATCCCTGTGGTTCACACATAGTCACATAGCACTGTGCAAGAATCGAACCACACGCTTGGCAACCACACGCTTCGCAGTCGGCTCGTCACCCACTTACGCCACGCAGGTCATCGAAGTTCTTGAAAATCCTTTCCACTTCCGTGATGATACCGGATATCGGTGTCTCAACAGTAGTTGAGAATTAAAAAACAAAATCGAACAAGCACGCTTTGCTGTCCGATAAAAATAAAAATAAAAATGACTGAATGTACTGCTAAGCCAAAAATCGAGAACAGCTGGATCCGGCTATTTTTTTAAATTAGTTTAAGTCGTTGAACGGTTCTTACAAAGAAACAAAAATTTAAAAATTGCCTGATAAATCTGAAAATTTGAGCAAAAACTGAAAATCGTTTTTTATGAGACATTTCTATGAAATCAATATTTGATATTTGTTTTTTTTTTTTGGGTTCAGTTATTTCTAAGTTGCATGATTGTTTTAAACCTGGCAAATGCAGTTATTGCGGGAAAACTGAAATTACGCGGGTGAAAGTGCAGGGCATAGCCAGCTGTAAATAAAAATTGAAAGCCATCAAAAAGTCTGGACCACAGTGCTTGCACAGTGGTCAAAATATCGACAGCGTACAAAACAAAACCTTTTCTTATCTGGGAGATAGATCTTTCTCCACATTAACGCACTTTCAAATATATCGGGGTCACTCTCTAGTAAAGCGTGAACAGAGACGCGGGCACGATTCCGAACTCAGTTATAAAAACGAATTCAAGTTTAACCGTAACATGGCTTTCACAAATACAAGTAAATATTATACAATTCCATACAAAATAAGTTTAAAATGATGTGTATTATATTAAATGTAACTTTAAACTCAGTGAATTACCATACATTCTTTGGAAAAACTCTCTTTTGTTTCACTTGTCAGATTAATGGTTTGCAGTTAAATGCTAGGGGCGATTGGCCAATCGTTTTGCAATTAGCCAAATCATGTGGAGCAATGTATCTATTTAGATGTTTTTTTTTATCAACTGGGACCTTGCCTATATCTGCGGGCACCAAAACCTCTGTCTAGGTCAATCGTGTTTGCCTGTAAACCTTGTGTTCTATGTGTTTAATTTTAAGCACATATTAGATGAAAATCCTCTAACTTCAGCCAAGAAGGTTTTTTGTAGTTTTGATAAGATATAAGATGTATATAAAGCGGACTAATTAATTAAGCCGATTAAACCGTGATGAACGGTGAGCCTGAATTGTGTTGTACATAATGTATTTATTATACGCACTAGTCCTTACTTTATTTGTTATTGACGTGGGCAAATGCCACAGAGATATGACCCAAGCGACTCTTGCCAACGTACCCGAAGAGGGACTCATGAATTTCACACAACTAGCAGAATACTTTGGACTCGAGGCAGTGGAACATGTCGTCATAACAGAAGACGGCTACATCTTGAAGCTTTTCCAAATTCCCGGCGATAGGAAGAAGCCCATCCTCTACTGCCACGGAATATTCGACTCGGCCGACGGCTGGCTGCTGAGGGGGAACACTTCTATAATCGCCATGGCCGCCCGTCAAGGCCACGAAGCTTGGCTGATGAATTTTAGAGGCAACAGGTACTCCAGAGACCACGAGACTTTGAAGCCGGATAAGAACAGCACGTATTGGGACTTCAGCATGCACGAATTTGGGACTATAGATCTTAAGGCGTGCATAAACTACGTTCTCAACTTCACTGGCCAGCGACAGCTGAGCATCATCGGATTCTCGGAAGGAACCACCGCGACGTTCATCCTCGGATCGTCCATGCCCGAGTACAACGACAAAGTGAAAGTGTTCATCGCCATGGCCCCCGTGGCGTACCTGAGCCACGCGCGTTCCGCACTCGGCGTAATAATAGCGTGGAGTCCGTTTCTAAACTTCATAATGCCGTCGAGCATCGTGGAGGTAGCCGGCTTCTACTCCTTGACGAAAGCCGTGATGAACCTGCTGTGTACGCAGCTGGTTGTAGGCTACGAGCTGTGCTACAAAGGCGCCATGAGCCTGTTGTCGGGCGAGGACGACTACGGCATCGACAGGACGTTCTTCCCTACAGTAGTCGCACATTTCCCGGCGGGTACCTCTCGCAAGAACTTACTCCATTTCGCCCAGATAGGGCTCGAAAAGAGGTTCGCTCAGTACAATTATGGACCTTCAAAAAACTTGTACAAGTATCATTCTTTCATGGCACCGGAATACGATTTGACCAAATTCACGATGAAGACCGTGCTGGTGAGTGGTAGCAACGATCCGGTGTCGACGTTGAAGGATATAGAGTTTGCTATGGGGAAGCTACCCAACGTGATCGAGCATAAAGTGGTAGAACGGGAGTCGTACACACATTTGGACCACTTGTGGGCCAAAGATGCGCATGCAGTTGAATACCCGTACATTCTTAATATTCTGGCGAAACACCATGACTCTTAACAGGAAGCTGATCACAATCAGCCCAAGCACGATCAGTCTACTGCGAGTCCGTAAAGAGTCCCATTGTCTAGCTCCCATCTTTATCAGATCAACTCGAAATAATAAATTTCAAAACAAAGGACATTCGGTCTTTGAATGGACTTCCCAGATTTCTACCAAACATAGTAATAAGTTAAGTTAAAATAAATCTTGTAATATTATTGTTCTTGTTTTTTTTTAAATTTCGGTTTTTTATTTTATTCTCATTAAATTTAAGTGATATCGCAGGTGTTTTTGCACGTCTGTTTTAATACATTCTGTAATAGAACCCGCGCGGTATCACACGCTGCTGCGATATTTATGGTAAATCGAGGCACCTTTGTCAGAAAATAATCTACATTAATATAAAAGTGCGAGGATGACTCTAAAACTGGGTCCACAACTGAGACCGTCACCGTGACACTGTGACCATCTCAGTAATATAATTAATACGAAAGTTTGTGTGTTTGTGCTCTCTTCAGACCAAAACGGCTGGACGGGTTTTGATGAAATTTTGTATACATATACTTTAGCCCCTGGAATAGATTAAAGGATACTTTTTATCCCGTTACTGATAAAAGTTCCGGCTGTAAAAAACCGTGGGGGTTTTTGTAGGTAGGTTTACAATAAAAATGTCCACGGGTCATAAAGCTCCTATCTAATAGAAAGGGCGAGGGGTCCAGAAGACCTCTCGTCGTACCTGCAGCGATCCAGACCCCGAAGCGCACCCAGGTCATGTAGTCGAGGTTTAGCATCAGGTACACGTTGATCATGATGCTCAGCCCCGGCAGCCACGGCACCAGCGGCACCTGCCGGCACACACTGTCAGCTGGGGAGCGCACGCACTGGCAACACTGTTAACGCCTACGCTTTTAACGCGAGCAATGTTGTCGTAGCTAACCTTGCCTAATTTTTAAGTTTCGAATTTTTTTTTTATCCACCGTCACTTCATAAATTCATTCTGCCAGAGCAGCATTGTTCTATTTTCAAAATTAAATTATAATTATGTACAAGAAGCAATAAATCCCTATAACCAGTTCGGGAGTTTCTTTGGATCCCCTACGTGATCCTACACCTGCCATGACATCTTACAGCGATTCAATTGAAGACCTATACTGAACCGCGTCGCATAATCGTACCGTGGCGTCTTATTTTATATGTAGCTGCCATTTTCAACCTTAAACGGATCCATTTAAGGTTGAAAATGGTCATGGTATGCCTCCTGGAGTAGAACAGGGGATACTTTCTTTTCTGTAAAAAACGAGGGTTCCTGAGGGATAGTTCCCGGAGTACACTAGTCGTACATAAAACTCACAGAAAAGGCGAGTTTCTTCTCGGAGACGGGCTGGCGCGCCAGCATGCAGAGCGTGGCCACCGCTGCCAGCGCCGCCGCCGCCAGCGCCGCCGCCGCCAGCGCCGCCGCCGCCGCCGGCGCCGCCGCGCCGCCCCGCGCCGCCGCCGGCGCCGCCGCCGCGCCGTGAGAGTTGATCGTGTACATCAAGATGAAGCACCACACACCTGGGGGCCACGGGGCGCTGTTACTGCCGCCCAATCGTACGTGCGGTGTTGTCGAACTGCTCGTCTCAGGGTGCCGAGCGCAGTGCAGTGCCGCCCAGGATTGTGCAATGCAAAGTTCTGGGTGGCACTGTAACTGTTATGGGCCGGCGTAGCGCTTACCATCACGTGAACGACTTGCTCGTCTCGTCACTCAGTCAAATAAAAAAAAAAAAATATCTCCACCAATTCGGCCCGGGCCCCGTGGTGGATGATGCCCTTATCCTCTTCACGAAAGTGAGATGAGACGCGAGCTCAGCAGTGGGACGATTAAGAACGCTCTCGAAACACAAATACACAATACAAACTCATAAAACGATCCTTTTTAGTCGGGGTTCAATATACTTACTATAAAGTGTAACCAGTACAGACACGACCGCGGCGCTGAGGCGCGTGGGCGCGGTGTGGCCGTCCGCGTTGACCAGCTGCCGCGCCGCCGCGCGGAACGAAAAGTTGAGCGCCTCCGCCGGCTTGTGTGGCGACGTCGAACACTCATACCTGCACATAGTTAGAAAACATTATATAAATAAACTAGCTGTGCCCTGCCACGCTTCGCTGTGGCACATTCGCACATTCGCTGATATGTCACTGATGAAAAAATAGATAAAAACAACCCTTGATGCGGATTATATATCATGCTAAAATTTCAGCTCGATCGGTGCAGAGCTTTTTGAGTTTTTGAAGCGTACACAAACCAACATAACATTTTTATATATATAGATATAATAAAAAACATCATCAATCAAATTTCATTATCATTCATTCATTCATTATTTTTTCTTAATAATTGTTTTATTTAATTTCACTTTTTCTTTATCATTCATAATTAACTCATTCGTAATAATATATTATAAAAATTACGTTAAAAAAAACTAGTAGCCCTTTTTACAAAAATTGCATGGACGGAGGAGTATTTTGCACAGTTAAAGTTTTCCAAAGAGTTGTTACACGGGAAGCTGGATGATGATGATGATGATAAGTAGTCAGTCACCTGAGCAGCAGTACGCAGGAGGCCACCATGGAGTAGGCGAGGAGGGTCCCGATAGACATCATGTGGATCAGCTGTTCCAGCTCGAAGATCATGGCCAGCGTGCCTGCAGAAAACCATCTTTATTAACACACTAGCTGCGTCCCGCGGTTTCACCCGCGAAGTTCCCGTTCCCGTGGGAATACGGGGATTAAGTATAGTCTATGTTACTAGCTGATAATGTAGCTTTCTATTGGTGAAAGAATTTTTTAAAATAGGTTTAGTGGTTTACGCATGAAACAAACCAACTCAAATTCGCATACATAATATTAGTAAGGAAGTTAGGATAGTAAAAATCTACTGACTACCTACCTGACAACGATTGGACATTCTGACATTTTTTTTTAAATAATGATACTTGGTCTATGCCTAAAATCACAAATCGTACGAAGGCAAAACTAAGAAACTCGTCCCACAGATGATGCAGTTGTACAGTAAGTGGGCAGACCTCGGCCTCACCCGTGAACAGTCCGGCGATCATGGTGCCCACCAGCGGCGTCTGGAACCGCTCGTTCACGGTGCCCATGAACCGGAACAGGAGCCCGTCCGACGCCATCGCGTAGATGATGCGGGGGAGGGGGAACACCGCGCCTAGGAGGCTGGACGGGGGAGGAATAATAATTATTTTAAAAAATATATAAAAAGTTTAAAAAAAACATTATTCTTAATATTAAGCTGGGTCCACACCTATGACCGTGACCGTGTCACAGTACTTCCTACTAAATATGGACGAGGGCTGTGAAATTTTACTGTGACCCCCTCAGGAGGCCCTTTGAGTGTATCGCTGCGTGATATCAGGTCATGACTCCGTGACCAGAACAATAACGCGTGACAAAAACCCATGTACACTTCTGTCACGAGTATTTGTTACGGAGCGCGGTCGTCTCGATGATAGTTTTTATATAATTTCAGGCAACGACAATACTTATTTATAGAAACTTACATAATTCGAAAGTCATTTTCGACACAATTTAAATTAAAAATTTGCATGCTTAATAATCTCTGACGGCATACAAAAATGGATCTAGTATCGCCATCAAACAAAGTTGAAAATGAACTGGCACATTACCTGGAACACAGAGCACAGATGGCGCCGACGCTGACGGCATACTTGGCCCAGGTCCAGCCGAGGTAGTCGTACACAAACGGGAACGGAGCCTTCTCGTCCTATAACAGGGAAAACAGGCGAGTTGGTCAACTGGGCCGAGATTTTTTCTCGAATGAGCACAGGGAACGTATAGTATGTACACTATATGTAGTGTACATACTATACGTTCCCTGTGCTCCGAATGGCATGTCTCCACCCCGCGCGAACAGCTTCCCCCCACCTCTACCCGCAACCGCGTGGACGATCGGGAGGACAGTCAATATAACACATCCAAATGTAATTTAAAAAAACAATGTGTGCTGGGACACACAGTAGAAGTGAAACTACAATTAAAAAAATATTTAAAAAAAAAAAAACTTAAAATACTTTTAAAGAAATATACGAAACGTAACTCTCTCTCTTTCTATCTTCACTAACTTATATTATCTCCATCTCAACTTCCCTTCACCTTGCCTGATCACATTTTTCGTAACGCATTCACCAGCTTACTCCCCAAATCAAACGTGCGTAAAGAAGTTTCGCTACAAAAACGGTTTGTATGCGCCCTTCGTATAAGCAGGTTGGCTTTTGTCTTTGTCACGTAGCATGTTTGTGTTGGTGTAGTATATTTTGATTATACACATTCGGCGCGTGTACAAACGTAATTTTATATGTGTGAGTAGTTAAAACAGCTTTTTGTTCGGCATGTCCGGGCCGTAACGTTACGTCACCTGCATGTAGTACGGCAGCATGAGCGTCAGCACGGAGGAGACGCCGAAGTAGGCGAGGAACACCACCAGCAGCGACGCCACCACCGCGAACGGGATCGACTTCTGCGGCCGCCGCGCCTCCTCGCCCGCCGTCGCCACGCAGTCGAACCCTGGGGAGGCAGCCGCTCACATTATAATAACAATGGAGGGGTCACAAGTTGCAGAAAACCCTGGAAAAGGTAGCGAGTCACATAATTGTAACCCTGGAGAGAGCACAAGTCACATAACTCCTGGGGAGGTAACGGGTCCCATATAGTTCTGGAGAGGTACAAACTCATATAATCCTGGAGAAGTAGTAAGACAAATAAAATAAAATACAATGTATAAGTCAAATTGTAAATTGTATACTACGCGCATTTGTTCGAGTGCCACGCATTCACTCTCGCTCTGTCTCTTTCTATTCCCCCACCCAGAAGCGTTAAACGTATAACGCAACCTTGTTGGAAGTCGCACAAGTAGCATAAAACTCTGAGGAGGTAAAAAGTAATATAAAACTCTGGGGAGCTCGTAAACCTAGGAGAGGTAACAACTCGAATAATTAAAAAGTATGAATGAATAATCGTATGAATAAACTAACTAGGACTTTCGTTATAAGAAACGTCGGCCAAAGGGCGGTCGACCCTTCTAACATTGTAAGCCCTGTGGTAGCTGACCTATAAACCCGTAGAAGCAGACGGCGGCTCCTTTGATGATGCCGGCGAGGCCGTAGGGCGCGAACCCGCCGCTGCCGAAGTCCTTCGCGCCAGACTTGGGCACCTCGGACGCGGGGATGCGCCAGTTCTTCGTGTCAGCTGGAATTAACAGACATGTATGACAACGCCTATAGCTACCATCTTCAAGCACTCAATCTTTCTCTGTACCCCTTTTGACGTTGCAGTCCTTTAAGACTCTCATTATAGAGTTAAGGTATTTCGCACGTTATGTGCATTTAAGGTGGATTAATTTTATTTACGATGGGAAATTTAATTTAGCGATACTCGTTAACCGGGTAACTAATTTAAATGGAAACAATGGATATGCGATTGTAATTTTTTTCGCGAGCTTCAGTTATTTCGGTTGACTTTTCATGGTTTCTCTATTCGCAAGTGGCATGGGCTGTTTTCAAACTGGGAAATAGTACTTCATAAGAATGTCAAGTCAAGAAGCCAGTAGTCTAAGAGTCGGATAAATGTTACCTTTAAAGGATCCGGAAATGATGACGAAGAGCACGACACACAGATTGACGCCGGTGCAGAAGTTATTGAACTTGGTCGACTCTTTTACACCAAACGCCAGCGCCACTGGAAATGCAAACATCATATTGAACTAAATAATAATGATGCGATCACATACGTAGTTCCTAATCCTAAACTAAATTTCTTGTACGTAGGGACGTGAGAGACATGTGATTCGGCAATCCGGAGTTACGACTTGATCAAGTCGGTCATACAGAAATACAACAAAAGGTAAAAATGATATAGTTATTGCAATAAATGAAAAATACATACATATATGTCTTCACTTCAGATGTACAACAAAACGCACTAGACCAAAAAAAAAAAACTTAATTAATACAAAACAAAATTTAAATAAAAGGTGATAAAAGGTACAATAGGCGGTTTAATCGCTTAAAGCGATTTGTTCTAGACAACCTTTACATATACAGAAAAAAACACATTATCAAATAGTAAGGTCGGTGGCGCACTTACATAATTTCATCATCTTCATCCCATATTATCCCACTGCACGGGTCTCCCTTCACTATCTTGAAATAAGGCCATAATTCACCACGCGGGCCAAGTTCAGATTGGCGGATGAATACAAAACCCTAATGAGTGTAGAGCTAGGAGGAGCACCTGAGAAGAGCATGATGACGGCGAAGGCGAAGAGGTCGGGGTAGCGCGCCAGGTGCGGCGAGTGCAGCGGCAGCGCGGCGGCCAGCGGCGCCGACAGCGCCTGCCCCAGCAGCGCGTCCAGGTACTCGCTCAGCGCCTTCACCACCGACGCCGCGCCTGCAGGCCCAGCGAGCGAGCGGGGTCAGGACTCCATGCAGTACTACTGCTACTACGACTTGCACTGGTAGACATCTGCGAGTCCGCCTGGGAAGTGCCTCACCGCCGCCAGATATTCATACGCCAAGCAGTAGTGAACATTCGAAAATTCACAACGCGGCGTTTCTACCAGTGCGGATGTATTGGGAATTTGCAAAAAAAAATCTCATATGCTCCAACATAACTCAGATAGTTATTCAGTAGGACTTGCATAGCTCAAAATATATCGGTGACTTACTACTATATGAAAATAACTTACCTATAATGTACTCTAATATGAGATTCCATCCGATGATGAACGCGATGAACTCCCCCACACATACGTAACTGTACACGTATGCCGACCCAGCTTTAGGCACGCGCGCGCCGAACTCGGCATAGCATAGACCTGGAAAACACATCACCATCATCGCTTTCAATAGTGCCTGAGGGTTTCCAGATTATATTGACCATAGTCCTAGAATCACTCAGGGGAAATACCTGTAGTTCCCACAATTTTTTGCCCTCTGCAAGAATCGAAACTGCAACCCCACGCTTCGCAGTCGGCTTATCGCCCAAGACGCCACGAAAGCCGTTAATTACTGCAATATTACTTTTTCTTACCAGCAAAAACACTAGCCACAGCGGCGAGTAAGAATGAAAGAATCACAGCCGGCCCCGCATAGTTCTTAGCCACATCGCCAGCTAGGACATAGACTCCCACTCCTAGGGTGCTGCCAACTCCTAGGGCCGTGAGGTCCAGTGCTGAGAGGACTCTGGCGAGTCTAGCCGCGCCTTCCTCCGCCGCCTTGCGACGCGAGAGGACGCGATAGGCGAGTCGGGCCGCTCGAGCCGCGCCGGCTTTGATACCACCTGGAAATTGAAAATATAGACACTTGAATATAGTGCCTATGACCGGCTGTGACCAACTAGTTTCTGTCCCTAACTATTTGACATTCTAATATACTTAGTTTTTTAATTCTTTTTTCTTAGTTTCTGGTAGAATTTTATGTTTCTGCCACGCAAGCTTTAGCAATGCAAAGTTCTGGGTGGACACTATATCTGTTATGGCACTTACCATCAGGCGAAGGACTTGCTTGTCTCGCAATTCAGTAACATAAAAAATCTTTTGACATATTGATTTTTTCTAATAAGGTAGTGCCGGTCTGTGATGTCAGAGTTTGTGAGGACGAAGACGTGGCTTAATAACTATCCTCAATCGAGACCAACCGATAACTTCCCTTCAAAGCATGGAGAGTGGAGAGATGAAAATTATAAAAAAATGAAAAGCAAAGCGAATAATTTTCAAGACATCTATATAGTCTACTTAAGCTTACGTCGTCAGCATCACTATTAGCATCTACGTAGTGTTTCAACGCAACGATTAAACAGTTTACCCAACTTCCTGACTCTTGAGGTAAGACGGCACATTCCTAGAAATACCTGACTGCAGTTTCCCGTTGCGAGAAATTTTTCCTACATAGGTACCTTAGGATAAGTGGTCGGTGTAGATCTTGTTAACTATCTAGCTAATTACGCTCCCGGTTCTGTGATAAAATAAAACTGAAGGGAAACAATCGAATGTCATAGGGTTACGTTACTATTTCGAACAAAATTTAGTTTTACATTTCGTTATTATATTGTCCTGAAGAATTTCATTCTGTTGTTGCATCAACAGTATGCAAATGGCCAGGTCAGTATTGGTACAAAATACCAAAAAAATCATACTTTTCAGTACCAAAGTGACGTGGTTCAGTTGATAACAAAAGTATGTATTTTTCCTATTCCCAATAAATGCTGCGGCCACATTCGCGGCTGTTCTAATCAATTGTCTATAGTGCTCGGCAGTCAATTTAATGGTGTCGTTAAAATTTATTGGAATCATTTTAATAAAATAAAACTAACTGCGACCCGCCGTTTCGCCCGCGTTGAGAACAACCCACTGGAATCGTAATTTTTAAGGGAATTTAAATCCTATGTTTTAATCCAGGTAATAAACTATCTGTGCGCCAAATTTCATATATATCCGTTCAGTAGTTTTTGCGTGAAAGAGTAACAAACATCCATCCATTAATACTCAAAAACTTTCACATTTGTAATATCGGATTGACCCGCGTAGTTCCCGTTCCCGTGGGAATACGGGGATAAAATATAGCCTATGTTACCCACCGATAATTGAGCTTTTCATTGGTGAAAGAAATTTCAAAATCGGATTATTGGTTTAGACGTGAAAGCGTAACAAACAAACAAACTTACATTCGCGCTTATAATATTAGTTAGGATAGCTGTTAGGATATAGTAGAAGTATGATTCAACACAACAACAATTATTCTGAGATAACATTGTTCAATGAAATATTGATAAAGTTTAATGGATCTGACCAAGATTCGTCGAATACGTCGATGTCTCTCGTCCAACAAAAATAATCGACAAGTTGCCGAGTTAAATAATTTGTTGTGGGAAGGAGCAATAGAAAAAATCATGAAACGTAACTCCCTGTATCCACTGACCTGGCATTTGGTTGTCGCTACGACAAAGGCGCCACAGTAACAAGACCACACAGTGCGACAATTGGATCACGAATGCTGTGAATTGTTGCAAACACTATTGTGTTTCTTTAGAAATAGCAGAATACAATAAGTATCGTAACGTACCTATCGAGTTCGTCATTTTGTCCAAACTTAAATTTCAATGAAGAAGTTACCATTACGTTGTGTCCACGGTCAGCAGGATCTCTCCTAACGACTGCCTCATTAAGAATCACGCGACAGACGTTAATCTCGCGATCACCGCTGTAAAACGAGTCAGTCTTGTAGGCAGAAAAACAAAAACTGCAATTTGTTTCCATTTATTGCAGTCCTGTCGCTAGTTATCTGTGGTCAAATTGTATTTTACGGCAGGTGGGACAGTAAATAGACGAAGGATTTGTCGGTAATAATGATAAATAATAGTTATAATAATGTGCCTAATATATAACTGGAACTGGATAGTTACTTTTTTTGCAACAGATCAACTCAGTCAATTATCTTTTCTGCCGACGTTACCGACTTCCAGTTTGAATGATAGACACGCATCATCAATTTTGTGGCTCAAGTTACAGTAGCTGGGTTGGATAAATAAAAAAGTATTTTCAGTGTTTGGTGGCTCTGTCTTTTTTGTCGTAAAAATAAGACTTTCTCCCAGTCACCTCATTAAAAAAATGAAACAATCAGGGAACACGATGTTTACACTAGTGTCCTTTTATTTAACTCGTTATGTTAGTATTTAAATGAAGATCAATAATCTACCTACAGGTGTATCATATATAAAAAAAGTTTTTTAATTGTTTCAAAATTACACATTATTTTATTTAAAGGAGTCGTAATTTTTTAGCTATATGCGAAATTTAAGAACAAACACTACATTGAAACTGTAGACATCTCAATTTGAGGCGAAAAAGTTGTTTAATCCTTCAAGCATTTTACTAATGTGTTATATGCAACTGGTTAAATAAAAATAGATAAATAACTTACATAGCAAATACCATATCATCGCGCACTATCGTCTCGCCTCCAGCACCGACAAGACAGTACTGTGTACTGAAGTGTAATAACCTGCGACTGTGTCAATTTATTTATTCCAAATCAGACGGCCGCTGTTCTCCAATTGATTGGGAATGTATTTTCGATGACCTATCAATTGGCGGAGTGAATCGAGTTCTACATGACAATTGGGCATCTTGGAGTTTTGTATGTTTGTTTGTTTGTTTCAAGATAAGATTAGAATTTTTATTCTGTCTTCATGAAATTTGGCAGGAATGTGCCTACTAAGTTTTGATTGCTTATGTGACTTGAATCCGTTAGGGGGTTGTTACAGCTAAACATAAAGGAGGATATAAGTGTGAACATACTGAGACCGAAGACATGAGAGTAGTTCTTATGTAAATAAAGTTTTTCACACCTAAATAACATCTAGACTGGAATCCATAAAGTGAGAAATTCTGTAAATTTATAGTAATGTCCCAGTTCGGAGCAAACCACCAGTATTTATACAGTTTGAATGTACCTACTTGTGAATAGAGTTACGAATCAAAAGTCATTCACTTCAGACAGATCTTTATTACTTAGCAATAAAAAATCAATCGCTACACATTATTGGGTAAAATAGGATAGGGTTGCCACATAATATGGTCTGCAATTCTTAATTGTCTAGACTCTGGGGCAGTGGTTTTCACAATTTTTTGGTCAAGGGCCACTTGGGACAATGTAAGAGCCACAAACAAACAAATAACGGACACAAAGTACACCCAGACATATGAACCAGATATCAGTGGATGTATTGACCATTTTATCACACTAGTTGTGCGCACTGCTTATTGAGTTTAGTTACGACACAATGGCAGTCAACAATAAACACACATGCTGTGTGAAGATACGCAAAAGAGTCAAAAAAAGTAAAACGGTTCAGCAGTGAACGTGTTAATTGAGTCTTTTTAATAAAATCCTATTATGTTCCGATAGCTGAATCACAGCTAAACATTGTGAGGAAATCCACAAAGCTACCCGAGAATTATTTCAGAGATAGGTCGATCAATCCGGATCTGGCCCTCGTGATGGATTATGGCCTAATCCTTCTCACAAAAGTGAGGGGAGACTGGTGCTCAGCAGTGGGACGATAAGGATTGATGATGATGATGATGAATAGGTAAAGGCATGACAGCCGGCATTACCAGAGTTGCTACAACCTGTTACCAAGATGGAAAGGCTGTGTGCCATAAACCGATGGCCTGAACCGATGGCATAGTTTGTAGAAGCTTTAATCTTGAAGGCCTAGCCCTGATTGCATATTGCATACTGCAATCAAGGCACAGCCACAAACCGAACCCTAGTGTGTAAGAACATGATTCTGATAAGCGAACTTATTATTGCAAATAGATTTTCACAATATCAGAATACGTATATATATTGCATGTTCATATGGCACACAAAAATAAGCTGTTACTGCTGCTGTTGTCATTTTCTAGTCATTTTGGGGTAAGTACTCTATGAGAAATGTGTATATAATAGGTACCTACATATGGTACCTATACTTTTATGGTGTCGACACCTATCAGTCTATAAAAAATCTA
The DNA here is from genome assembly GCA_912999815.1 of Campaea margaritaria. Lineage (NCBI taxonomy): Eukaryota > Metazoa > Arthropoda > Insecta > Lepidoptera > Geometridae > Campaea > Campaea margaritaria. Next base: position 909,732 of record OU538800.1, read on the forward strand.
TAACATGCGTAAGCAGGTGTCGAATGCTTGCCGTATTCCTAGAAGTGGCCCAAACCATATGGTTATCTGGTTAATAAATGTTTATTGCACATGACACGACGACGGAAAAGCCGCACTCAATGCGACTTTCACGTAACATTTTTATGAATAAAATCACTGAAAACTTACCATCTTCGTAAGCCTGTCGCAAGCCAAAGCTTCGATCTGTGTTCCCTTTCACACGTTCATAGTTTCCAAGCGAAGTATCACCAGGAAAAGACATGTTTGAATTCGACACCGCAATACATAACCTATCCAGATATAATCGAAAATACTGAAATAAATACCAAGTATCACAATACTGAACTGTTTTAAGGTATCAACTTTGGGATTTCTAAAAATATTTTAGTAATGATATACTTGATTTTCGGTCTATTTATATAACATTTTGCTACTTTTGAAATAATTTAAAACTAGTTGCAAACTGATTGCAAAGTGCAAAACTGGATACTGAAAGTGACTTTGACATTGACAGTAATTGGTTGGTTGACTTTTGTTTCTTTTACATTATGGCTTGCCATGATTTGTGCATTTAGCCAAAGTTTCATAAAATTATAACATTTTAAAATAATATTATATAGTACTCGCTGGGCCCTGCGGTTTCACCCACGTCGTTCCAATTTTGTCCCACGGGAACATACTATCGGGATAAAAAGTACTCTATCACTCAATCCTGGTTATAAACTTTTTGTGTGCCAAATTTCATCCGAATCCGTTTAGCAGTTTTTGCGTTATAGAGTTACTAATATCCATCCATCTATTCTCACAAACTTTCACATTTATTTAAATAAAAATAATTAGTAGGAAGTCCATCTAAGTACTATGAGATTACAAGATGTCTGTCATCTCCCACACAGCCAGGTAGTCACAAGTCTACTCAAATCACGATCCAGTATAGCGTTGAATACTAAAAATCCCATAGAAATTGCCATGGCATTGGAACTCACCATGAGACAATAGTCTATCATACCATAAAATTTATCATTGATATTATAATGAAAAACTAACGTTGAACGCCTGTGACCTATTTTAGTGAGGATACCATTACACCAATACCCTTAATAGAATAGCTACCACCATAATGGTAGCCCGGGTGCTTTGCAATTTGACGATGAAGCCCGATTAAAATCTAAGGGCAGAAACTGCGACACGCAGGCGCCGCGCGATTATGTCCAAAAAACGCCTGCCCTTACTTTTATAGTTACCGACTTAGCATGAGTCTCTGTCCATGACTTATCTCAAAGCCATCGCTCAAGACCGTGAATATAAAAGTATCTGGAAAAATCTAACATGGGATAAAAAAAATATTAAAACACATCGTTAAATTTACTATACCTACTTTATGTTCTTAATACAAAAATATATAATATGTGCATTTATATCCACATCTCTGGGAAATAGCCTTAGGTAATAGCTTAGGCCTAGTGGTCTCATCCATCTCCACACCACAAAGTTGGTAAGTATATTGGTATATGTTAATTCTCTATCGATAACGACTGAAAAAAAAAACGCGACGAAGACGTTCGACGTGGGAGCATAATATTTTTGTGTTGCACAGTCACAGAATATCGTAACTAATTATAATTACGTACTGAATAACTAATGGTGAATACTAGGAGTCAAGAATTAGATATTTTATAAACAAAACAAAAAAACACGCTGATAACAAGCTAATCTTTTTCCACGAATTATCTATTTTTCTACTTTTAGTTCGGATTGGGTTTTGTAACTATAATTCATTACATTTTAAATGGGACGGAAAACAAATTAAATCCACTTATCTAGGTAGGTAGAGATCTACTTACATTCATTTAATCAGCTGTATGTGTCTAAAAGTTTTAAAATATGTGGAAACAAATATTTATACATATGCTTTCCCCAAATGTGATCTTGGTGGTTGAACAGTTCACGTTCCATCAGATGGTAACTAACCACATTCGGCAGTTTATCTCTTAAAATAGCCGCATTTTCTAGAGTAGTGATTTTGTCGTTCTTACTTATCACCATCGCTATCTTCATTGTTATCTTGTTCAGGTCGTACGGAGAGGGTGTTCTAGAGTTGTAGATATCCAAGTTCAGCTTCTGTCCGTAGTCGAACTGCGCAAATTCTTTCCGCGTCGCCAACTGCAAGAAATGCAGCGCAGCCTTTCTCGATGTGCTGCTTGGGAAATGGCCCAACATGCTGTAGAAGAACTCCGGTTCCAATTCTTCAACGTCGGTCCCGACTAGAGAGAAGAGAATGTCACTGCATATATTGTAACCCGTCCCTCTCAGGGTGCAAACGGCGTTCTTGATTTGTGTTTCGGGGGAAAACTCGCCGAAAACTTCCTCTTGTTTCGTCCCCAACAGCCACCCATTGATCATCGGGCCTGCGTTTATTAACGTGGATAGAGGATACTTTAAATTGTTAAGATAACACACTGGCGCTAACGCGATGGCAATGTCGATTTTGGCATTATACTCGGGCCTCATTGAGCCTAAAACGTAAAACAATGTATTTCCTTGAGAATGTCCAATTAAACTGAGTTTATTCACTTCGTTTTCGCGTAAAATGTAGTCTATAAACGTTCGTAAATCAATAACACCCATCTCGTGGAAGCTGAAGTTCCAATACTCTATATCAGTGTCGGGGTCGAGGCGCTCGTGTCTCCGGGAATATGTGTTACCCCTGGCGTTTCCTAGCCAGACGTCGTAGCCGTTCTCTGCCAGTACTGCAGTTAGAGACTTCCGGCCTCTCAGAATGAAGCTGTCTGCCGTATCGATGATCCCGTGCATGACGAGTACGGGTTTCTTCCGGTTACCGGGGATGTGGAACATCTTTAGGATATATCCGTCTTCTGTCGTCACATTGTGTTCTTGAGCCTTGATGCCGTATTTTGTGGCCAGCGCTAAAAAGTCGAGCGCTGCATCTTCAGGTAAACCAAACGGCGAACGCTGAAGAGAACCCGTTAGCAAATTGAGAAACACATAAATGGTATAGAAAACATTTAAAATTAATTTCATTATACTAAATTTGCGACGTGAGCTTCCGTTTTATACAAATTTTGTCCGACTTCTGTTACAGTTTGTTCTAACACACCTGTTTATATAAAGTGTTCTGACGCCAAGCATTTTAGCGAGGTATCAATAAATGCAAATAGGTACCTACATACCTAATTTACTAAGTAAATCTTTTTTTTGTCCACTTACGTATATCTAAGATTTATAATCACGTAAGTAATAATTACAGAGCTACTTACCTATTAATATTTTATTCAACTTACATATAACTTTAGTACCTACCTATCTACATAGTTGTGAATCAATAGCCTTTTGTAGAATCGAAGCTCAAAGTGTAGCTAATGCATGGTATGTAAGTAAAAGGACTAAGAATCCGACTTGAACCTAAAAGAATGGAAATGAAATTTAAATAGCATACCTAGTACCTGGCAAGACTTTGACCTAAAGTTTTGGGAAACGTCTTAACAGACAGGCTAGCACATTACGTTTCATTTCACTCCTCGCTCCGACTTAGTTCAACTGAACTTAGACCGGTGTTACGATTTATCTACGTCAAAATTTACAGATATAACAGCTGTTGTAATTTAATAATAATGAAATAAACAAAAAGTAGGACTGAAATATATCAGGAGTAGCACTGCAAAGTCCTTTCATAAGCGGCAAGCCAGGCAAGGGGCGTGCTTATCTGTCTTACACCGAATCCTAGCAATTGTCTCCTTTGTTTGTACATTTTTAACCCCGTCTTAAAGCTAAAGTATAATTATAATTATCCTCTAATGCTTAGCAATCGCCTGATCGATATTTTTAAAAAGTAACAAATTATAGTTAAATAAGTTATCGTCGAATATATTAAGTACACTGATGCTCGGTTGCAAAAGACCTCGTTTAGCTCGGACAAAAAATATTGTGTTGCACGGCGCGACGGGGCGCGGGGGCGTTCCGCCCGCCCTATCATGGCGGGTCGTCGCTTCCTGTCAGCGAAATGGTTCCGCTTCCACCTCTGAGAAAAAAACGGAAGAATGGACACCGGGCGAACCGGTCCGGACGGGTGTGCGGAGAATGGTATTTTAAAAATTATAGACGGTATTTTTTGGTATAGTTACTTACCTATGCTAAACGAATTTATATTAATTTTAAGTTAATAGGTATACGTACTTGTTTGGTTGAATCGAAAAAATAGTAATACGAAATCTAATCAGATTCATTTATTTGTTCGATGATACATTTAACGGCTTAATAAATAACATTAAATAGTAATTTTATGATTACGTAGGTATATGATGTCATATCAACTAAAACTAACAGCTTTACATTTCCTAATGAGTGTTTACATTATAATAAAATTAAATAATGAAAATTCCTACGATTTTTTTAATTAGTTTACGTTGTTTGTTGTTGTAGTCTATGGTTAGCTGCTTGTTTGCATTAATTTGGGTAGTTAGGGGGCCGGAACAAGCAGAGTTTCAAGTAGCAGACCGCAAAGGAACCTGAAAAATAAACATGATTATATTAAAGCACAACTAATATCATTTATCACAATTATTTTCTTAACTAGTGAAGAACTTCACCACTGGTGAAGACGTGGGCTGACATTTCTCACACATAGAATAGCTAAATAGCAATAATTGCTTTTTTAAAAATGCAAGCAAGTGTTCTCGCCACCATGGCACATGGACTAATGGACACAACCTCTTGTTAGTTTTTAAGGTTTCTCTTTTAAGGTTTTTTTCATCGCTGTTATTCATTTGAATAAAAAGTTTTCACTATCATCATTATCATCATCAGCCCATATCGTCCCACTGCTGGGTAAGGGTCTCTCCTCACTTTCATGAGGAGGATTAAGCTTTGATCCACCACGGGAGCCCGATCCGGATTGGTGGATAACATAGCTACATTCGAAATAAGTAATTCTCGGTTAGGTATATGTGAATGGTTTTTGTATTGTTTTCACTATACTATGGTATAGTTTAACGTATGCAAACCAGTTGTGTTTCCCACATTCAAAACTAGAATGGTGTTTTTTTGTATCATATCACGTTGTTGGACCAAGGTATAGCGGAACTCGGAAGGTCGTCACGGCCATCTATAAAAAGACGACCGACCCATGCCAAGCTCCATAATATACGAAAACATCAACTGTTTCATTAACTTGATTTCCGTCGATTTAATTTACAATTTAATAGATAATAGAAACCAACAGGAAGATGTAAAATGTTGTTCGTATTTCATTGGCCGATAGCAATTTTAAAACCCAACGAACTGCCGTACCACCACCATGCCACCAATTTTTTGGCATTAAGCCACAGTCAAGTAGCTACTTCAAAATTTTAAGTTTTTGTAGATTTTCTGTAGTTCAGAGCCCAAATGTCAAGCCCCAGTCAGTTGGCACTGTAGGCAGTCTATTCAAAATCAGGATTCAGTAAAGTGGTGGATGTTTTACCATGTTTTACTAAAACTTGTTGAATTTCTACAATAATAATTGGCTCACACTCGTGCACGTTAAAAACATAAGTTTAAGAAAAATATACAAAATTAATAACCTTATAATTTCGGTTTCCCGTCTAAACTTCGAGGAACCATTTTCATTAGTCTATTCTATAGAAAATGCTTGGGGATTGCAATAGGTAAGATAGAAATTAGAATACTGTTAACTAATGCTTTACCTACCCAGGTACGGTTCCTTTTTCCCTTTCCGCATAGCTGGCTTGGTAGTGCCCTTGGCCTTGGGCAAGGCTGCTTCAGGAGTCCTCTTCATCACCGAGCGCTTCAACAGGGAGAGGTCGATCTCGGGAGGTACCAGGATTGTGCCTGATGGGAACCACTTGGGCCTGTCAAAGTTAACAATACAATATTTCTGAAGTATTCATTTACAAAGTAAAGTGCTAGAAGCCGCTGTGGACCTGTGTTTGTGCTGTGAACCTGCTAGATATAAGTAAGTGTACGTATCTTCCCGGTAACGCTATAATAGATTAAATAATGATCTGCAAATTGACTAGACTCACCCTGCCAGAACGTTTGGAGACGCATCTTGGGCTCTGTAGGCGTTGAGCAGCCGATACATGCGCAACTTCCTCGCGAGGCTCTCAATCCTCGACTCTGCCTGAGGTCTTGCCGGTTCTATATAGTTCAGCTCCTGTAAAGGAAAGGTTGAGCATACTATGCAGTCAGCAGCAAACGTCGCTGAATATATCTTTCCAAATATTCACTGCTGACCATAAGCACAGAATAGATAGTACTACGTACCATAGGCGTGTTCATAGAACGCCATGACAGGCACTTAGTTTACCTTTTTTTTTATTTGACTGAGTTACGAGACGACCAAGTAGTTCACTTGATGGTGTTGCACTTGCAGTTACAGTGCCACCCAGAACTTTGCATTTCATAATCCTGCGCGGCACTGCACTGCGCTCGTCACCCTCAGACATCGTTTCTAAAGTGTCATATTATGCCCAGTAATATCGCTGGAACGTACTTCACGTTCACGCAAAATATTCGTTTGCATAGAATAGTAAATTGAAAGTTTTGACATATTCAGCGACTGTGGTCGTCAAATGTACTTACTTCGTCCGAGCCGTTAGAAAATTCACACAAGAAGTAAATTTTCAGTCAATTAAGATTTTCTCTTTCTAAGAAGAAACAGAAAATCCCGATTAGTCAGGGCAATTTGTAAGGACATTAAAAACAGTTCATTATTGAGACGTTTCGAATGCCTAGTCGAGAGTGAGGACTTTTTAATGGATACATCGCTCTAGGGCGCCAATTTGTCATGTATTGCACAGATCCAAAAAAAGATCTCTAGATACGTTTAAAAATACTCTGTGAGCGAACGTAATTTTTAATTATAAAAGTGGTTAACAGCTGTAGATATCTATACCGGGTCCATCAGGTCCGTGTCTTCCGGAGACAATTCCTCGTCGGTCTCTGTGGCAGCTCCCAGGGACGCAGCCAGCAGGCACACGCACACACCCGCAGCAGTCAGCATTCTCCACGAAATTATCAATTTTCTACAAGCAGACATTATACTCATATCAAACGCCACAAAATCAGCAAAACGAAAAGCAAAGTGAGAATCAAGAGCTAGTTTTACACAGTTTTGACAACAAATATATTTCTGATTCTGATTCTAGTGAATCGGTTCAGTTACAAAAAATAAATATTTAAAGGCAAATGTCAATGATTGAAGGAGACAAGGGTTTTTATGTATTCTTGGTTCAGTGTAAGATTAAAATATATGAAAAGTTAAAAGAGCGTAAAGCAATTCCATTATAATTAGGCACACCACAAAATAAAAATACTTGGCACGTCACAAATTCACTATCATATAACATAGACCATGAAGCATGAAGATGAGCATAAAACTAGAAACCTGTGTCTAGAAAATTACTTATTAATCAGGAACTAAGAGAACAATGGTGTCATAAACACTCAGGCTCAGAACAAAACACCCGAGGCTCACACAAATCTAGAGACGTTTTGTTCTTCGATCTCAGGTTCTGAGAGACCCACGCCACGTCACCATACCTACTGCATGTTTTGTTTACCTAGATAATAACATACACATTTGAAAAAAATATTACCTGAGCAGGTAAGTAAGTACTCTCAAAAGGGTCTGCCAATTTTGAAAACAGCCAATGTCATAGCGCTTCAGGTAACGACCTGAGCTATTTTTAATCCTAACTTACCGTTCTCATTTAGTTGTTTTCGTCTACCGTAAGGAAAACCTTCAAATGATAACGTTATGAATTTTTTTGGACGCCACGAAAATGTGATGTGGTAAAATATTTTATGATAAACGTGATGGATACTCGTAATTTATAAATTAAACTTATCATAAATAGCCGTTCTTAGAATTTTAACGTATTACAATGAAAATTACTAATTACGAATTACGAACGAAGACATAGATTAAAAATTCAAAAAAGTCGGTAATAAAATGTAAGTAATTCCCGTGAGAACGGTTGTGAAATAAAAATAGATATTTTTCTCAAGTGAGACACACGATAATTCCACAAAGAGTTGAACGAAGATACAATCAAGGTTATACTTAGTTATAGGTTCCCATTTTACAATAAGAATGCTAATCTTTCTTTGATCTTTCATAAAAGGCGAGATCTCCCTCCGGTAAGTAATTGGCCAAGGAGTAGGTAGGAAGGTACTAACGCTTACAATTTACAATTTAAGTTTTTCATTACACAGTATGTACTTACCTACCTAAATAATCACGTTGAAAGATTACCGTTACATACATACATATATAGTTAAAAGTCAAAAATGTATTGTCATGATGTCACAAAAAGTCCAATCGGCAGAAAACGTACCAATCTCAAAACGACCCATTCGCAAAATGTCCCATATATAAGATGTTTCTTATGTATGGGACATTTTGCGAATGGGTATGGAATGGAATGGAATGGAATGGAATACTCACCATAAAGGTAATCAAGTAGTCTTCTACTTGATTACCTTTATGGTGAGATAGTATGAGCTCCAGAAGCTAATATATTATATTAACAGTCAGAAAAACACGGCGCAGACACGCACATGACTAGTTTAGCAAAGATACCAACATTATTATGTCTTCTTTTAGAAGCTAGTTGTCTGGAACTTTTAGTTCTATAAGTTTAATTTTTTCAGTTTTTTTGTAGATCAGAAAGACCGTCATTGTAATATTAAATACCAGAGAACAAAATAAACTTAGCAATTTTGTTCTTAATTAAAATTTTCTTTGTTCTGGGGCCGAGCTTTTAATCTTACTCTGTGACAAAATGACCGATTTTCACCGATTTCCTATCAGCCATTTTGATGAAATTTGTTACCCGATGAGATAAAAACCGGTACCCTGTGGTGATTCAATAAAGAGTTCACCTATCTAAAGTACTCGTAACTGAGAAAGCAGACTCCCTGCAGCACTGCTCCACCATGAAAAAAAGTTACATCGCATTTCTCCGAGACCGGAATATTCCGCCCGCTATGCAATGCGGGATTTCCAACTTAATTGGAAACTGCGCTCCGGCCCTGGCATACAAGGACAGACCTTCAGAGAGAACTAGCTGCTATAAATAGATGGCTAGGGTTGCCTTGACGCTAGAACTTTGTAGTAATCGTATCTACTATCACACAGGCGCGATTTCATCGATCCGTAATATCGCAGCTTTTCCGATAATAAGTCTCTCGTCTTTAAATATCAACAACAGTCAGAGATCAGAGACGCCTATTTACCGTTACGAGGATAGCACATAAATGTTTTTTTTTTATCATCAAATACCGAGCAACGAGAAAGTTAGTTATCCCTTGATGGTAAGCGCCACGCCCGCTAACAATAGTTGCAGTGCCACCCAGAGCGTTCCTTTGCAAAATCTCAAGGCGCTGCACTGCGCGCTTGTCAACCCTGAGAGAAATGTAAACTTTCAGAAGACTCGCGTCCTTCAGTAATTTAGGCTTTGGATTAAACTTAAATTAGTTTTTTTTTTTTTAATTATTATTTCTATAGTTATTATCTGCTGTTCGATTCAATTTCCTCTTAGGTTGGGTAATAATTATCTTTCATTTGTCAGACTAACTTTTTTATTTGACTAAGTGAAGAGACGAGCATGCCGTTCGTTTGATGGTACGCCTACGCCTGCCCATAACAGTTACAGCGTCATCCAGAACTTTGCATTGCATAATCATGCAATTATATTAAACATAAAAAAAAACTCCACTCAATTTTGCTTGTCAAAATATAGATAACTCAAAAGAAAATTATCACATACCTATTTAAATATCCCATTTCCAACAATAATAGGTAAACTGCTAGTGACCTTGCACCCAAGATCATAAATACAACTATTTCACAGACAAGACAATACCGTCACCATGTTAAAAAAATATAATAAAAGGATTTCAATTCAATAAAAATACTTTTTGAATGGGAGTGATTAGACACTCATACGCCTTTCTCCCGTTGGGATAGGCAGAGACTACATAAAACAAAACAACAGCAGTCATTAAACAAAAACAAATTAAGTACGTACCTGACGAGACGTCTATATTCTCACGTATACAGGATGATGAGCTTCCACACACTGCCGCGACGCCCGCCCGCCCTAGCTTTATATGCCGTTCAAATCCGCCCTACGCGCAAGCCCCAAAGGTCTTTAGTACCATTAAGTATTATGTGGTGAAGGTGACATTATTTCATACAGAATAAGGTACTTACTGTTCAGTTATACATTTATGCCCTTTTCATCCATAAAGTTAATTAAGTTTAAAACGAAAAACTTTTTACCTTAATTTTCTTGGTTCCAACACCGCCTTTTTCTCTAACTTAAGCTCTAGCTCTAACATAACCAGCCCGCCCTTGGTTTTACCGCCCAAGTCGCGAGACAAAGATAACATTAATGGAACAACCTGTAACCGCTGTTTATTGCATATTTTTGAGTTGTTTATCAGTTATGATACATTTAATTAGCTTGCTAAACTAATTGAATATTACTAATACGTATTATATGTATAGTGAATGCGAAAGTTTGTGTGTTAGTGTGTTTATCCTCTCTTCACACCAAAATAGCTGAACGGATTTTGATTAAATTTAGTTTATTATAGATACTTTGGGTCCTGGATTAGAACAGAGGATATTTTTTATCCCGTAAAATGTATGATGTCTTGGGGTTTAAATAAGCTCTAGTATAGTTATAGGGGAAAGGAGAATAATAATATGAAATCTTGTAAATAGTTTTTATCTATTTTGTGCTTTAGGTTCTGGAATATAACATAAAATACTTGTTTTCCTGTAAAAATGTTTCCGGTTGTTGGCTTGTATCATATATTTCTTTTACCTGCGTGGGGTGTCTGAGTACGTCATACGTCAAATGTAAGTAAAGGTAATGTAATGATAGTTGACTGTTCCTAACAAAGAATAACTTTCTTTTGTTATTCTAACGCGAGGTGAAAATGTATTAGCAGATCTAGGGAGTAGGTAGTGTCCTCTAATAGCTTGAGATAGGATACCTACCAACTAATTATACATTTTTAGTAGGTGTACTGTACATTGTGGAACTTAGCAATAGACATTTCTTATATTTTAGGTAAAATTATTATTAAGTATATGCTACACATCTTCATAGCGTTACTAGCAGCGCCTTAGGTAGCTTATTTATATTAAGTACCTGGATGACCCAGCTTTGCTCGGTATTTTTTTTAAAACATTTTCTAAAAATGATTCCTAGCTAGATCGATTTATCGCCCCCGAAACCCCCTATATACTAAATTTCATGAAAATCGTTGTATTAAATGAGGTCTGTACTTTCAATAAACTCGATACGCTATGGGAAATAATTAGTAAGATAAAGTGCCTGCATAGGTCAAATGATTTGTATGAATATGTTTAGAGCTGTTGAATTTAAAATTGTTTTTATTTTTATGGTTTATATTCTTATTTCTATTATTTTACTTTGACGTCACTGTACATTACCGACTATTTGACACGATATGCGTACTATTAGTAAATGTAATTGGTTATACCGTATTAATTAATTAATTAATGTAAAATAAATAAAACATAAATGGGGTACGCATTTACATAACAAAAATTCAGCCGAATGCCACCCTTTGTCATTATTATTTAACCAAGGTACCATATTAAGAACTGTCGTGATATTCATTGTCATCAACAAGACAGCCGGCTTATCCTAGACCTGGCTCCTTTATGGTGTAATAATGAACCACGTAAATGTGGTTTGCGGCGCCTACACAACGAATATTTGTTCAGATAAGACTAAAATTTTCCCCCAAAATCAATAATTTTGCGAGGGAGTTCCACGTGTAAGCTGTTCTTAATATAGAGAAGACATATAATATCTTTACAAATTAACTGTATCCATTAACGAAGTAGCAGAGAGAATTAATTAAATGTACAAATGTATGGTTTCCAATTGTCGCCCTGGTATCCCCCAAAATAATACTCCGTGTAATTGGCAAAATTTCTTGTATTTTCCAATACGAAGATTTGTGAACGTGGTTTTAACAATTGTTATCTTGAACGCTACTTAAGATAACATTAGGTAGGTGGGACGTGTGTGGGGCGGAGAATCTTGTCACCGCGATGCAGGAATAGACGGCTCATTTGACGGAGCCATCTAGCGGATGGCATGTAAACTACGTTGAATAACATTGATCTCAAACATACCGCCCACCAAGGAGAAATTGACAAGATTTTCCTTCCAATGTCTCCGCCCACCATGACATGACTCTATAACAACAACAAACAGTGCGATTCTAAATATGAACACAATTGTGAACAAAGCAGGGTTATAGAACTATAACTAGTTTAAATATTAAACATTCCAAACACTTAAAATACAAATAACTAAACGTAATAAAACGTAAATAATAAAACATAAGCAACTAATTTGAAACAGGTAAGAAACATAGCTTAGAAACTGGGCGTTTCATTATTGTACCCTTACATCTCAAGCTGACAACTCTAGTAACTCCGTCCAACCCAGGGTGCTTTTGTTCTATGATGCCGTATAACCACCGAGCGGGGGGAAGGTCGTCCTCCATCACCAGTACCACATCTCCAACCGTTGGTTCCGGATTAAGGTGAGACCACTTATAGCGATGGTGAAATTGAGTGAGATATTCCTTGGACCAACGTCGCCAGAAGTCTTGAGTCATCCGTTGGAGGAGTTGCCATCGTCTGAGGGTTCCGACATTTGCTGTTTCATAACTGACATCCGGTGCTATGACTAAGGGTTCGCCTATAATAAAATGCCCGGGAGTCAGCGGGACTGGATCCCCAGGATGACCACTTAGTTTGGAAATTGGACGAGAGTTTAGGCACGCCTCAATTTGCGAGAGCAGTGTTGACATTTCTTCAAATGTTAAGGTGGAACATCCAATTATACGCTTCAGATGATGTTTGGTGGCTCGTACTCCGGCTTCCCACAGTCCTCCAAAGTTAGGGGCATGAGGGGGGATAAAATGCCAGGTTGTTCCATTGTTTGCTAGCTGGTCTGAAATCTCTGTTGCTATACTTGACCTTTCAGCAGCAAACATTAACCGTAGTTCACGGGCTGCTCCCACAAAATTGGAGCCGTTGTCACTCCACAGGTCGTTACAGTGACCTCGTCGAGCAACAAAGCGCTTAAAAGCGGCAAGAAAACCTTGGGTTGTCAGGTCACTGACGCATTCCAGGTGTATGGCCCGTGTTGCCATGCAAATGAAGAGGCATATGTAGCCCTTGTAAGACTGGTGGCCGCGGCCTTTGGAAGTTCTAATATTAATAGGTCCGGCGTAATCCACACCGCTATTAATAAAGGGACGAGCAGCCGTCGCTCGGGCCGCAGGTAGTTGTCCCATGAGTTGATGTCGTGACCGAGCTGAATGCCTTACGCAATGTACGCATTTCCTCACTATAGCCTTTACGACCTGCTTGGCTCCCAGTACCCAATACTTCGTTCGCAAGTAATTCAGCATTAGTTGAGGACCGCCGTGTAATGTACGTGAATGAGCGTCGGCTGTTAGCAGAACGGTAAAGACAGACCGTTGAGGAAGGATTATTGGATGCTTCATCTCTTCTGTGATCTGTGCATGTTGCAGCCTGCCACCGACTCTCAGTATCCCGTCTTCGTCAATAAAAGGGTTCAGTGTGGTAAGTTTACTCTTTTTGCTAATATCCTTACTTTCGGTCAGCTTGTTAATCTCGTCTGGAAACCCTTTCGCTTGACAAGTCCTTATGCAGGTCTTCAGACTCTCTTGCATTTCTTGTCTTGCTATACCTTTAGATGGTTCCTGCTTCTTGTTCCTGTTCAACCACCGTCTAACGAGAGCAATCACGCGAATAAGCCTTGTAAAAGAAGAAAATCGCGAAAATATCTCTTCTGTTGGATCTTCCTCTTGTGGTGAATTTGGGTAAGTATTAACTGCGCATATCCTTTTAGTATTTTCTTCTAAATTAGTATCTTTCTTTTCCAGGGTTTTGTAATTTATGATTTTTTCCTGTAGCCATCTCGGACCTTCTTGCCAAAGTTCTTCATGTTCCAGACTCTTCGTGCCACGTGATGCGCAATCTGCGGGGTTGTCCTTGGACGAAACGTGCGCCCACTGTTGGGGTTCTAAAGAGGTGATTATCTCCGTCACACGATTCGCTACGTAAGTTTTCCATCGGTTGGGTCTACTGTTAAGCCAGGCTAGTACAATAGAAGAGTCAGTCCATGCATGTATTTGTGTCTTGTCAATGTTTAAAACGACAGCCACTTCAACCAAAAGTTTGGTCAGAAGAACTGCTCCACAAAGCTCTAGCCTCGGGATCGAGATTTGCTTAATAGGGGCCACCTTCGTCTTTGATGTAACTAAACTGACGTGTACTTCTCCTTGACTGTCTATGACCCGCAGGTAGACTACGGCAGCAAAACCGTCATTAGATGCGTCGGAGAAACCTTGAAGTTCCCGAAGTACATCATCTGATCTGGTGCCATTCCATCGTAGAAGCTTAAATTTGGTAAGATGCTGTAAGTCGTTCCGGTAAGTTAGCCAGTCCTTCAGTAATTGAGTGGGGAGCTCGTCGTCCCATTCAATTCCTGAGAGCCACAACCTTTGTATAAAGATTTTGGCTGTGATAATTACTGGCGCCAACCACCCCAACGGATCAAACAGGCGGGAAATGTCTGATATTACTTTTCTTTTTGTTACAGGTGCTGTTACCGGCGGGAGCTGCACTGCGTACTCAAAGGCGTCTTCATTCCGGTTCCAGGTTAGTCCCAGTATTTTCATGTAAGTATCAATTTTTATTTTTCTGTCCATATCAGTCTCTCCTTGCTCTTTATCTATTTCCTTTAAGAGTTCTTCGCTATTACTACTCCATTTTTGAAGTTCAAATCCTCCTCCATTTAGTAGTCTAGTCATTTCTTGGTAAATCTGTTTACCTTCCTTCACCGTTTCACAGCCTGTCATGAGATCATCCATGTAAAAGTCCTTTCGTATTTTTTCAGATGTCGACGGGTAAGCTCCACCATCATCGCGAGACAGTTGTTGAAGACTTCGTACAGCCAGGTATGGTGCTGAAGCGGTTCCGAACGTGACTCTCAATATTCGCAAGTGTTGCAGGTCGTCGCCAGGACTATCACGCCACAACAGTCGCTGAAAATCTGTGTCCTTTTCATTTATTTTGATTTGGCGATACATTTTGACGATATCGGATACCACGCAGATAGGATGACATCGCCATCGCATAATAATATGACGTAGATCATCTTGCAGTGTCGGACCAACCAATAAGTCATCGTTAAGCGAGAAACCATTAGTTCCAGGCTCCGACGCATTGAAAACCACGCGCACCTTTGTCGTGTCTTTGTTCTCTCGCACTACTGCGTGATGAGGCAAATACACGGCAGTAGGATTATCTCGCTGGGTTTTCGGTACCACTTCCATATGACCTAACTGCAAGTATTCCTTTATAACGTCCGTATATGTTTGTTTTAGATTTGGATCCTTGAGCAATCGTCTTTCTTGTTGAGCAAAGCGTTTCGCCGCAATTTCTCGTGTGTTACCATACTGAGACTTCGGATCTTGGTCTCGAAACGGTAAGTTGACGACATATCGTCCTGTGTTATCTCTATGCGTAGTGGCTGCGAAAATCTGTTCGCACTTTTCTTCATTTTCACTAAGGAGAGGCTGTGTGACTACTACGTCCGATTCTTGTTCCCAAAATTTCCTTAAAAGATCATTTTCAGGATTGACGTGTACATGGTTGCACAGCGTTTCGGTGTCACTTTCGGATTTGTCTGTTTCGAGAGCTCTGATGGGCCCCGATAGAATCCAACCCAGCTTCGTGTTTTGAGCTATTGGTGTTCCGGGTGGACCTTTGATGATGCCCTCCAGCAGGATATGACCATAGACATCTGCTCCTAGCAGTAGATCTATTTTATTTGGCGTTCCAAATGATGGATCTGCCAGAGTTACGTCTGAGAGTTGTGACCATAACTCTACTACAATTTGCTTCGAAGGAAGCACTGAGGTAAGTTTATTAAGCACCAAAGCGTTGACGTTTAGACTGACGTCAGGGTCATGAAGTGCTCGAATTTGAATTGAAACCCTCGATTTGGAGGCCAGCGAGGTATTCGAATCACTTCCTATTCCCACGATGGAACTGTTGTGTGGAGTTTTTCTCAGTCCAAGCAGTTGAACAGTTGATTCTGTTATGAAGGAAGCCTGAGATCCTTGGTCTAATAAGCATCTGAGAGTTACAAGCGATCCTGACTTCGACTGGGCGTTGACTAATGCGGTTGCAAGTAAGACTTGGCTACTGGCACTAGAAAAGCAAGCTGTAACGTTGGATGAAGTACTGGAGGCAGTACTTTGGGGATGTGACATTGCAGGAGCAGTGTCTTGCTTCGTTGACCGTGAAGCGTCGGTTGAAGAAGTGGTGTTCTTGGGATGCAACAGGGTGTGATGTTTCTTTTTACATAAACGGCACCTAGAGATGTGACGACACGCATAGACGGAATGATTGGATTCTAAACAATTAAAGCATAAATTGTTGGATTGGACGAATTTACGACGGATGTCAATGTCATCACTGGTAAACTTTTTACAGTGGCACAAGCGATGACTTTCCTTACAATAAGGGCAAGTAATTGTATCAGTAGTTGAGTGATGCACTTGAGTTACATTGTTGCGAGTTTTACTTAACAATTTGGGGTCAATAAACTCCAGAGCACGCGATCTAATTTCGACAAAATCTTTAAATTGTTGCAGCGTTGGTAATTCGTTGGACGATTCACTAATCTTGAGTTCCCAGTGTTTCCTGGTTTCGCTATCTAGTTTCAGACTAAGAATGTAAATAACAATGGTGTCCCACGAATTAACATCGATGCCTAGATTTTTAAGGCCGTACAGACACTCATTCGTACAATCGAGTAATTCTCTTAACGCGCTCGCAGACTCCGACGTCAGATTTCGCTGACCCATGAACTTCTTCAAAATGCAATTGGAGAGATATCTTTTGTTATCATATCGATTTTCGAGCAGGTTCCAGCACAATCGGTAATTCTCGCGGGTGATAGGAATGTGTCGCAACAATTGTTCTGCTTCGTCGCGCAGCTGGGCTTTCAGATAATGCAGCTTTTGAACATCTTCCAGAGTCTCGTTATTGTGGACCAACGATTGAAATAGATCCCTGAAACTCGCCCATTCTGTGTACTTTCCGGAAAAGGTAGGAATAGATATTTTTGGTAGTTGGAGGTTCTGTTCCTTAGCTGTTGCTTTAGGTATGACTGTTGCTTGCCCATCCTTACTATGCTTTTCCTTCAATTTGTCGAGAATCTCCCTTATCTCATACTTGTACGTTGTATATATCTCCTGAGTGTTATCGTACAGATCACTGACTGCATATTTGCTTGCTTGGTATATGTCTCTGTCTGTATCTCTTATAATATCGATATGAGTTGTGGCAAATTGTGCCCATAAATCTTCCAATGTGCTAAGTCTAACTGTGATGTAAGCCTCTGATGCAAGTCGTTCCTTTGATGACTTTTTAAAGTTAATTCGCGCTCTGTTAATGCGTTGATGCAATTCTTCTTGTACGTTAACTTGTGACTCCATTTTTTTTCTAAGTCTCGTAATTTATCTTCAAAAATTTTCTAAGTGTTTGGCAATAGCAACAATTAAAAGAAAATCGGGCATAGGTTCCCCGTCGTGTCGTTTTTATGCGAATTATTCTAAGTCCTAAACACTTTAACTTTTGAATCATGCATTAATTTTGAAATATTACAAGTCTAAAACACTTTAACTTTTTCTGTCAGAATTTTCACTAGTTAATAAAGTTCAAAGTACTCACAGTTTTTGTCACTTCTACTTATCACTAATTCCGCTTACTTCGTGACGAAATTCCTTTCCAGCGCAAGTCCAGGTAGCACTACGCCAGATCCAAGTTCTGATGTTCCAGTTGCAGGTGCACGTTGTCCGGCAGGTCCAAGTCCTGCAGGTGTACGTCCAGGTCTTCCAAGTGTAGACCTAGTCTTCCCGGGATTAGGTCCAGATTTCTTCAGGCCTGCCCCCTAGGGCCTTAAGCACCATGAGCAGCAATCCGCTACCTGTCAGTGCCTCGATAGGACACGAACGTCACCGGAATCCTCTAGGCCGAATAATCCGACTCAAGAAGGACCAATGTCGCCCTGGTATCCCCCAAAATAATACTCCGTGTAATTGGCAAAATTTCTTGTATTTTCCAATACGAAGATTTGTGAACGTGGTTTTAACAATTGTTATCTTGAACGCTACTTAAGATAACATTAGGTAGGTGGGACGTGTGTGGGGCGGAGAATCTTGTCACCGCGATGCAGGAATAGACGGCTCATTTGACGGAGCCATCTAGCGGATGGCATGTAAACTACGTTGAATAACATTGATCTCAAACACCAATATCGTCTAAGGAATTAATTAGTAATGGCTTTTAATGGCACCTTGACGTTTTTGTTTCTCTGATGGAACAGGTACCTACCTATCGATTAAATTAAGTTTTTAAAATTAATAGCGTCTAGGTAGCAATTAGTTTCTCCTTTGTAGTAAAAGATCTAGAAAAATACGCGTTCATAGAACTGAGAATGTGGCAACCATTGACCCCAATTACCACCGCGGTCGCTTTCTTTGCGCATTATGTTACCCTTTAATATTGAAGAGGATAATAATAATAAGCTATATTTATGGTGAAAGAGGAATAAAAAAATCGAGCGGACATCTTACCTTTTTACCATGCATGATCAACGCCCGTCGGCCACCCTAGGTAAGTAAGTAAATAGTCAGCTGTGAAGAACAATCCTTCTGCTAGTCAAGGCCAGTGACCCATCTTCCGACTCTGTCACCGCTGAGTGGTACTTCATCCAGAATGTTGACAAGAACAAACACCATAGAACACAAAGCATTTCACTTGTGAAGTGCTGTCTGTGTGAGCAAAATTCAAGTGAAAAAAAGTGTATTGGGAGGCCTCTTCTGCAAGCAACCACCTGGGAACACCTTTGCCAGATATTCATCCACCAAGCAGTAGTGTGCAAACATTACTATGTTCCGGTTAGAAGGGCACTGTTTCCAGCGAAATTACTGGGCATTGTGAGACTTTATAGCCGATGTCTCAGGGTGACGAGCGCAGTGCAGTGCCGTGTGGATAATGCAATGCAAAGCTCTGGGTGGCACTGTAACTGTTATGGGCAGGCGTAGCGCTTACAATCAAGTTAACGACATGCTCGTCTGAGCATGTAGTTAACCTGATGGTAAGCGCTACAGGATTTTTTTCTGGATTTTCTACAGGATTTAAAGTGAAGGAAATCCTGTAGGTACCTACCAACTAACTCAGGTAGAACGGTAAAAATATATCCAGTGGGAATTCCTTTTGATGCCATTTTTTTGGCTTCTGGAGCTGATTGGGCTACTTAAGTAGACAGAGTAGATTTCTCCCGAGAATTTTCGAAAATCCATCCAAATACGTTACTTAATAATTACAAAAAAAGGACAGTTATCCTGTGTCTGATATCGTATCCGTCTTCAATCTTCATTTATAAATAGCCCGATGAAAGAAGCTGCTGAGGATATGTGCTAGACAAAAAAGGATATTATTTCGTCCTTATTTCGCGTAAAGTGACGAATGACGCGCCATTTTTTCTTTTTGCGTTGATTGATTGCCAGAGCCAGACAAGTCTTTTATGTTTATAAGACAAAAAAACCGTATGTCTTAGTTCCTTATAACTTTTTCATAGGATTTGCGTAACTTGTCAGTATTTTTGGAATAATATCAGATAGGTTTGACATTATATTCTATTAATCTTGTCCATCCAAAGGTTGTCTGGCAGAGATCGCTTTAAGCGATAAGACCGCCCATTGTACATATAATTAAGTTATGTTTTTTGTAATCTCTGTGTTTTTATACATTTTGGTGTCAATAGAGAGTTATCTATCTATCTATATTTATGTCCCAATCACGGCATGCGAATCATGCGATTCTGGAGTTTCTCCATTGTTCAGTTTCAATCTATATCATCCCATATTATACTATCACAATGCATAATGTAATTTCCTCTAAATTAAAACTCACGTTGTGTAAGCAGGCAATAACAAGTTATCAGACTTGCGAGTTAGACGCGATTAGACTTCTTGATTAAAGTAATTAATTAAGGCTATTGTTTTGTGTTAATTACTTTGCCGAGTCTACGGAGTCACCTAGCTCGTTAGATATTACCTATTATCAGTCATAGCAGCTTCAGTGCCTTAAGTTTAGCCTTGCGCCTTGTGAGAGTTTCTGCGCCCTTTTGGTTGGTCACGTCTGGTCATTTCTGAGCCTCTCCAGCCACGGTCTGCCCTGACAGCCGCTCGCACCGCCCTTATGCAGCACTTATCTACCTTTCTTTTTTATGTTGCTATGTAAAAACAAGATGAGCAAGTCACCTTAAGGTAAGCGCCACGCCTGCCCATAACAGCTAGTGTCACCCTAAACTTAATAATACAAAATATTGTGCGGCACTGCACTGCGCTCGTCACACTGAGACATTGGTTCTAAAATCTCGTATGCCCAGTAATTACGCTGGAAACAGTGCGCTTCAAACCGGAATAAAGTAATGTTTGCACGCTTTTCTTACAAAAAGAGTCCCGATTACCCAAGGGTCTCCGATTTCAGCGACGAAAATAAAATTGAATACTTGGATATACGTTGGATCTTTCCACAATAATAGAGTACCTAAATAAGTGGATATTTTCTAACAAAGACTGCTTTATTTTAATAAAGCAACAGAATCTCCACCTAATCTAATGAGACACTAGTGTCACTTATCTCAGAATACGTCGGTGGGTCGACTCTAAACCCACGCACATTACCTCGGAATAATGACGCGATATCATTCTCCAACCAGTGACCTTTCTTTTTTTTGATATACCTACGGTTCAGCAGATTTCGCTGAACTGCCTTTCCAAGAATCACGAAAGATAAGACGCTGAAGTGTCTACTCAACGTAATAAGAAAAAATAAATTCTATATCAATTAGATGGGTAGGTGCCTATTATAAATGCGAAAGTATGTCTTCCTTACCACTCTTCTAAGTAATGGCTGTAGAGATTTTGTAAAAAAAAATATATTTAGGCAAACCCACGTACCTACCCGAGAATTATTTCGGAGGTATGTATGTTATGCACCAATCCGGACTGGGCCCCCGTGGTGGATTACGGCCTAACCCTCCTCACGAAAGTGAGGAGAGACCCGTGCCCAGCAGTGGAACGTTATGGGTTTATGATGTGGCAAATCAAGATCATCGCATATAGGAACGAAGGTACGAAATACAAAACACCATATAATAATTATAAAATAATTATATTAAAAATACATTACAAACACCATGGCACCGCGTCAAGGCACGTCCGAATCACACAAACAAAATAACAGCTATATACACAAACAAACGTTATAATGGATAACATCGCGATCGTGAACTCGTTGTAAGCTATAATGAACTAATACTGAACTAACAATAAATACTATGTTACCTATAAATCACTTTTGTACGACACTATTATGTACATCACATAGGTTTTACCAGTTAGACGGAATTACTGTGGAATTAAAATGTAAAAAATGTGAACTAAAATGTGAAATATTTGTAATTTTACATGTTACTTTCGTTTAATAAAATATGTATCTAGGATTCCTAATATACATATATATATATATATATAGGGTGAGCCTGCCTCTATAGTCTTTTCATATCGCGTTAATGCATTCAGCCAACGTAAGTGTAAATATTCAGGCATGAGCCACCCCTTGAAAGGGAGATGTCCTTTTTCAAACTCAAACCACAATTAGATAATCATTAGATTAGTTTATTCCGAGTTATTTTTTATTTTTCTCTATGTTGAGACTTAAGTTTTTAACTTGTGAAAGTGCAATGTTTTTGCCTACTTGCAATAAATTATTTGAGTTTTGAATATTACAATAATAAGAATTGTAATTGATTATGCAACAAGATAATCAAGCAAATAACTTAATTTCCTTCAAGAGTCAGCATGGTATGGCATCAGGCATGGCTTAGACCTATCGGTCATACTTGATACACCTTCCCTTTTCATTACAATGTTTTTTTTTTTTATTTTCTTGCTGAGTGTGGGTGTTTGTAGGACCCTAATTCCATAGACACAGGGAATACTAGTTAGGATTTTATGTGTAAAATCCACTTCTAGGGAAAAGTGATAAAGGAACGTTTCACAAGGTTTTTGTTTAGATTTAAACTCATGCAGGTACATTTACTTACACGACCCTGCAACATCACAGAAACACGTGTACTCAAAAAACCAGTACAGACATTCTATGAAGCTATTTTCATAGCACTGTTAGTTGTTAAAACGGAACAAAACTTTAGCCGTCTATTCCAATAATATATCTATGACAGAATTGTTATTCAACTAACTCCATAACAATTGACATCATTCATAATAAAAAAAAAGAAAAATAACAAAAATATTAATCACTTTATAACTTAAATAAATTATTACTAATAAAGTACATGGTTTACATTATTATTATCACCTTAAAATTGACTTAAGAATTATTAACAATTATTATTATTCTTATTAAATTTAAACTAGCTCTGACTCTCGAAATGCGACTTTCAGTCATTAATTTTAGTTTATTTTAACAAGGTACATTATTGTGCGTAAATTCAAAATTATTTCTTTATAACAATAATTATTACATATAACGTAACTAATTTCGCAATCTATCAGGTTTTAAATAGTAATTATTAGGCACTTAAGTAATATAAAGGCACGCTATTTTGTCTACAATGCTATATTATACTAAATCAACCTCTTTTTATTAATTTAGGACTACTTTTAAAGGCATGGAGGCGTGCAGTAACTGCCTCTAAAGCTCTAAAAGGAATTATTTTTCTCAAGACATTATAATTCGTAGGTCAGGGGTCGTTTGCATATGGCATTTTATTATTTTTATTAATTTATTTCATGACCCTAACCATAATTTATACTATAATTATTTTAGAACAATAGTCGTTTCAAATAATACATTCATGTCATCTAAAGCTAATAAATAATAATATTTCGTAAAAAAAAACCAGCCGACATTTCGGAATAGAATTTTTAAGTTTGGTTTTGGATTAATACCTACGTACATCGGAATAGAAAAAAAAATAA
This sequence comes from Campaea margaritaria, assembly GCA_912999815.1. NCBI lineage: Eukaryota > Metazoa > Arthropoda > Insecta > Lepidoptera > Geometridae > Campaea > Campaea margaritaria. The sequence continues at coordinate 932,934 of OU538800.1, forward strand.
CGTATCTGAAATTGAAATGTTACTTGTTTTATTCATACGTATCTTTTTTTTAGTCGTCAGTCTATACAAATATAAATTGATCGCCGCACTTTTGATGGATCATCGCTCGAGAACGGCTGGATCGATTCGGCGACTATATTTTTTGTTGCGTTCTTATCATTGCGACAAGGTCCGCATGGAAAGAAAAATCAGAAAAAATATGTTCGGACACTTAGAAAAATTGGGAAAACAGTAATTGTTCTTCATTTGTTCTTTTCTTGAATTTCCCTTCACTATTCCCAAGGAATTCGGGCCGTTTTAAATATGGGACATGCAGAGGTCTAGCGGAAGATTTGACTTAATGCATCCCAGCCCCTCGGAGTTACGCGCGCGCGGAGGCGGGGTGGTAGGTGATGACGTTGTGCGCGTGCGTGAAGGGCGGCGCGGGGGCGGCGGGGGCGGCGGGGGCGGCGGCGGGGGCGGCGGGCGCGGGCGGCAGCTGCAGCGCGCGCGCCTTGCCGCCCAGCGTGCAGCGCGTGGTGGCGCCGCTCTCCACCTCCACGGCCAGCTCGGCGCCCGTCAGCCTGCCGGGCCGTCACAGCCATCAAATAGGAAAACTAATGCCGCGTTGGACAACGTGTCCGCGTGTCCGACGGCCTCCGTGGCGTAAGTGGGCGATGAAACACACAAATATTTACGTTAAAGGGGAGTCGAAACCCTCACCTTCCGCTTCGAAAAAACCTCCATCACTATCTTACGGCTCGAAGGCCGTTAATTTTCACACACACGAAAAATACATTCTAATCAAGAATCTGTTTCTTTCGAAGTCTCGATTTTCTAGCAAAATGAGACATTGGAACGAAATATAAAAATAATCTACATACGCATGAAACCTGTTGACCAGCACTCCCAACAGCTCGCCCACGAGGTCCGACCCCGCGGCTGGCGGCACGGCGGGCGCGCCCACTAGCCCCACCACCAGGTCGTTCTTGGCGGAAGGTATGCTGATCACCACCAGCTGGGCGTCGTTGCTCATTATCCTAATGGCACCGATCTAAGACAGAATATTGTAGGTTAGAAAAAAACAAACGTATGATATGGATATTGCCCGCTACACTCTTAACTTTAAATAGTCTACAATAGTAGATTGTACCACAAGGGAACAAAACAATATATTTACGGCGAGAGCGATTTTTGAATCCAGAGCGAAGCGAAGGGTTCTAGAGTAGAATCCTAAGCGTAGAGGGAGTCAAAGTACTTCGCTCGAGCTTAAATAATTTTGTTACCGTGTGGTACACGATACTTTTCATCCCAAGCTATGAGAAAAGTTCATCATACGAGAAAAAAATTTTTTGACGTGACAACGTCTAATGAATCGATGCATGCACGAAAAAGTTGACACATTGTCCCGTTACGCTCATTGTACGCTTGCGCCGCATCTATCTCTCTTCTCTTCTCGACAGGTTAATTATTCTTGCATTGTAAAAATCTGATTACTAGTATAATTTCAAGTATTTATTCTTTTATTATTAAAAAATGATTCATCTTTGTTCATAAAAGTATGCAAGCACTTCATCAATGTTATGTTACGACATTGTCACGTTAAAATATCGTCCGTAAACCAACTTTACAGACAACCAATTTTTTTTAAATTTGGATAGCCAATGCCGCGTCGGCACGCGCTGTTTTTTTTTATTGCCGGCCAGGACTTTATTGAAGCGAATTGCGTTCAAACTTTTTAATTAAACAGTGTTCCGAATTCAAAACTCATTTCGTCACTGATATTAAATGCGCGGAAAAGACCCACTTTGCTCGCACTTATCGATGAGCAAAATGCCTCTTTTCGAATATATGGAATGAAAAGTAATTTGAACGATAATTATCAACATATAAATTAAAAAAACTCCGTCAAATTTATCCTCATTTCTCATTCTTGATCTATCGTCAAACCCTGATCACTTGATCTATATCTACAACCTATTCATTGAGACCGAAGTGTGTATAAACTTACGATTATTCAGCTGCACTAATGTTATATATTTCTACAGAATATCATAAAGAACGAGCCAATATTGTAGCAAATTCCATTTTACCGTTTAAATTCATTACCCAGCCTAACCCAAACAGGAACAAACAGTTAGAAATTTAAATTTCTCGCCGGAAGCAAAGCGCTCCACCTCACGACTAAGTTTCGCGAAGCTCGCCGACAGTGACACGACAAAATATGAAGAAGGAACAACTATCGTCGGGGGGTTACCTCGGCGATGGCGGTGGGCTTCTTCAGGGGCTTGAAGGTGCTGGCGTCCAGCTTGTAGACGGCGGCGTCCGTGACGAGCAGGCAGCGCTCGGCCAGCTTGTTGTGCCGGTTGAACTTGTGCACGCGGCACGAGAACAGCGCCCGCAGCGCCGCGCCGCCGCGCTGCAGCGCCGCCGCGGCCGCCTGGTACGCGCCTGCGGCCGGGGCACACTCTCAGTAACTGTTCTGCTCCGCTAAACGCTACATCTCAAAGCCTCGCGCATCGTTGTGAGGATAGTCTCTGTTTCCCGAGAGCTATACTCTAGAAGTATTTGTAGTGGCTTCCGCCTCCGGCGTTGCAGTAGCCGAATACCGGCCCAAAACTGTCTACACAATTAGATCATCGATACGAAGAAGACTTCTCTGACGGGCGTATTTCCGAAGAACTGGTAGAGTTCATATTATTCATTTATTTATATAATTAAAACGGTTTACACAAATTATATTAATTATTCCTGTTACATAATATAGACTATAAAATTTCACACAATCATTCATTCGAAATTCAGGTATGAATTGCCTCTTTTTTAGGGAAATTTCCGTTCCCAAACTCAAACCACAATCAGCCACTCAAAAGTATAGTAAATCATATTTGATTTATTTTTATTTTTTCTGTATTATGTATATGAGACTTCAGTGTTTGACGTGTAAAAGTTCATTATATTTTTATACTTACAATATATTATTTGAGTTTTGAGGACCATAATTTTCTTAAAGAGCCTGATATTAATATTCAGCAAACAAATACAGACAGAACAAACAGCTCATTCCGTATTCTGCAGATGTGAAGCAGAAAATAGAAGGGTTTGACCGGAGCGGGCTCCACGTACCGGCCTTGGCGTTGTAGTTGAGGTCGGCCAGGTAGTCCCCGCGCCAGAGCCGCGCGGCGCCCCACGACGCGCGGCGCCCGCGGAGGGCGGAGGCGCAGCTGATCTTCAGCTTCAGCTGCGGCCACTCCGCGCGCGGGATCGGCTTCAGCACCAGGTAGGCGCGCCAGCGCCGGTACGCACCCTGCGGAACGGCATACATCCCTTATTTGCAGCAAGAACGTGTTATCTCCTCAATTGAGGATTAACTGCCTTGACGACGCTTAGGCTGTGAACCCGATTAGTGGTTGGTGAAACTGGAGCCACACCCGGACACTACATATAAATGTGGAATAGTTAGTATTCAAAATAATTTTTAAAGATTTCAACCCGATGACGTCACTATCAGTATAATTCCATTTAGTGCTGTTGCCAAAATAAAAGAATAACGCTGTAGATTTTATGTGTGGTTTGATAACATGACTGATAACTTTTTTGATTAGTGGGTAAGGCATGCTCGCCGCTTGAGTAAAGTTTAACATGATTCCAATGCTGACGTCACCACGGTCAAATCTAGATCATTCAAAAATATTCAAAATGAGTGATTCCTGTTCAATAAAAGCTGTCGTTTTGTGATCAGTGTGTCTATTTCTCGACAGGTTTTGCTATCACAATCCTTAAAAAATAATGGAGTATGTGCACGGTACCGTACCTGTATAATGTTCATGTGCACCCCGCGCGGCGCCGGCGAGGGCCAGCGCTTGATGACGCCGCGGTTGCGCTGCAGGTCGCTCTGCAGCGCGGAGATGTAGCGGCGCACGCGGTACCGCCTGCGGGCGCGGAACGGTGCGGACACGGCATAAGGAAACCTTCCATGGTACTAGCCGACTGCGCAGCCTGAACTTGCAGGTTCGATTCGCGCACAGGGCAAACATTTTGTGAACTACAAGTGAGTGTTTGGGGGACTATGCTCCTCGTAGTTTTTGATTCGATAGACCCACTGAATCCTAGTTAGTTATCAAGGTCTACGTAGGTGAGCGTAGCGTAAAAAAAAAAAGGAGAAGCGCCACCTTTTGACCATTATTGGAAACCTATTAAATCTAAATTGTACGAAATTTCGTAAAAAACGTAATTCAAATAGCCATAACAGAAGTTCATCATAATAAATGTATTCATTGTAACACTCACTTCCAGGCATTGTAGATGGTGAGCGCCGCCTTCATTTTCTTGTATCGCATCCTGGCGAGGGTCCCGCGCCACAGCTTCTGCAGCAGGATCACTATCGAGGGGATCAACTCCGCCCTGGACGCCTCCAGGCTATGCAGGGTCTTGGCGCTCCTGGGAACGGAAGATGGAGGTATAAGTCGTTTGAACACCCTTAAGAACGAAGCGTTATCTGTCCAATTTATATTAAAAGCCGTAAAGATCTGACGTGCCGTGTTCAATAGTTCACCCAATGAACAGCTTCGTTTACATTCTGAGTTAATGGACAGCTTCATTCAAGAACTAGTCTAATGAGTAGCTTCGTTCACTATCTGACATAATGAACAATTTCATTTAAGAGCTGACCTAACGAAGAGCTTCGTTCCCGAACCGACCTGATGAAGAGCTTGGTGTGCCCGAACTGCACGTCGGTGACGGCGAGGTCCCGCAGCAGCACGGCGACGGCGTCGCGGTCGCTGCTGCCGCGGAAGTTGGGCCACGTGTACTGGCTCAGCATCTTGTAGCGCTTCAGGAAGCGGTCGTAGCGCTGCCGGCTCGCGAACCCGGCGCGCCGCACGCGCACGTTCTCCACCAGCCCCAGGTACGCCACCTGGTGCCGCACCTGCAGCGGGACAAAACTTTTTTTTTTTACCTGGTGAATGCATTACGCATATCTCCAGACCCGGTTGAGGGCCGGGTAGTTATGTGGGACTCCTCCACCAGCTAGTCTGACGGGTATACCCACTAAACCCCAGGGTGTTCCACCGGGACGCCTTTGTTGACGGGGCTACGGGTGCGAGAGTGGACTTGCGCGGCTCCGACGGCGTCGGTCCTCACGGGAGGACCCCACCCCGTTGACAGGAGTGGTGCGGACGGCACTGTGCGAGGGGCTCCTGACTCACCAGCTGCTGGTCCCAGGCGGCGGGCGCCTGCAGCGCGTTGGGCTTCACGCAGCGCACGTAGAACGGCTCCTTGGTCTGCAGCCCGCCCACCAGCGCCGCCATGGACGTGCGGAACAGCGTGGCGGCCGACGGGGGGCGCTTCGATGTCTGATAAGGGAATATCGTTTGCTTTTATGTTATGGCTTCGTACGATTTTTGATTTACATTATGGTCGTAGATGATAAAGGCAAACATTTTACAACCGACGACCATTTCGTAACATTAAAGAAAAAAATAAATAGATTAAACTTTTTTTTTTTAGTTGTTAGCTTCACACTATTTTTGCATTTAGTAAATTTCAAGTATTGTGTTATTTGGTCAACATATCAAGTCCTAGTAAGTCCGGAGGTTAGTATTCAAATTGCAACCCACATCACGATTCAACAACTCACCCACCACTTTCAAGGAGGTACTGAATCGTGACGTCGTTTGTGACTTAACTAGACCTATATTATAACATTTTCGCTTTACTAACGAAATGCATAAACAATAAAAGCCAAAAACTTCAAAAAGAAAGCTAGGCCTTGTCGCTCCCCCGCGGCCGCCTCCCCTGACCTTCTGTATGTGCGTGCCCCCCTCGGGCCACATGTCGGCGAGCGCGCGGTTGGTGGAGGAGTGCAGGAGGCGCTTCAGGTCCTGCCACAGGGAGTCCTTGTTCTTGTCCATGAACCCTGTCACGGCGTACGTCACGTCGCCCGCGTAGTGCCTGGGGGAGAGGGGAGGGTGTTAAAGGCGGCGTATACTATGAGAAATGATAATCAATGAATTATTTACGTATTCTATTGTTTTATCCGATGTTTGATAACTATTGTAATGAGCATTGTGTTCCAAGTAGACGCCCAATAGGGCGTTTTATTTTACGTTAACATCAAAACACGTTTTACATCCGTCACTAGCGCCTCCTATGGTGAAATAAATTAAATGAAACCTTTCAAACAACTATAAACGGCAAAAACATAGCACTCCTTCTGGCAGTCGGTTAAAAACGTTGCCACCATTTTAGTAATAAATACTGTTCTTTTGAAATATCTTGAATTAAACTCCATCTAGCGGCAAGTAGACTACAAACTTACGTAATTCTGAAGTCGACGCCGTGCTTCATTTTCTTATCTGTGGGCGAGAGCTGCCGCGACGTGTAGTGTTTGTGTCCGTTCAGTCGCTTGTCCATCGCTTCCAATAACTGTTTGTCGGATATCTGTACAAATAGAGACGTAGGGTGTTGTTGGAAGGTAAACAATCAAGTTTTGGCGGGAAAGTAAAAGTCAAAACTGACGTGACGTTGTGGATTTTGTATTTTTATGTCAAAGTTGTGTAATTTTTTTTTAACGACATATTTTTCATTTATTTGTGTGAGTGAGCAAGTTTTTCACCTGAGACATGGCTCTTAAGTCTCATTGATTGTAACGTAACTATCACTCTCATTTCGGTGCAGGAAAAGGTCGTGAGGGAACCGACATGCGCGAGAATTATTTTGGAGGCATGTGATCCATGAATCCGGACCGGGTTGTGTGTTCCCCGAGATCCCGTTCAGCAAGAGGGCGTACCTGGACTTTGTTGTGATGATGATGAAGGCCAACCTGAAAAGGGAGACCAATGATGAGGGTACCTTGGTGGGGTTGAGGCAAGCCTCGTCCATGATGGAGATGATCCCCTGGTGCGGCGCGTCCACCAGCTCGCAGATGACTCGGTTGTTGAAGTACTGCACGGGCGCCCACTGGATGCCCTCGCGGGCGTACTCCTCCTGCTCCTGCTTCAGCACCAACTCTGGGGAACATGGGGATGTCAGTCAAAGTCAACTTAAAGCTTTTTTGGACTTTTGTGATTAAGTTAATTATTTTGCCCTGGGCAGGAATCGAACACTTTAAACAACTAATATTTGTGGTAGCGGTTTTTAACCACAAGATGTCGTCACTAGTATAGGACTTACCAATAAACAGCTGCTGCAGCTTCTCATTGCAGTAGTTGATGCAGAACTGCTCGAAGCTGTTGGTCTCGAAGATCTCGAACCCATAGATGTCCAGGACTCCGATCAACATGCTCTTGTACGTGCCTTCGGGTACTTCGATCTTCTTGTTGATCTGCACAAATAATTAGAATTGGAATTTGTTTTCAAAATTTACCGATAGATGGCGCCATTTTAAAATTTAAAATATTATAATTGTAGGTAAAATCATCTTGGACTGAACTAAACCATCAGTTTAAGGAACCACTTCTGAACGTTGGAGTTAACTTATAACGACTTACGGTAGTGTATGTTCTCGAATGCAGAACGTACTAAATACTCTGTCATAATTAAAAATAGGCATCTTACTATGGGATCGTTACAAGTATTTCTCAGCAGATGGCGTTAATTTACTTTCGCTGTACTATCTAGAGACAGACAGACAGACAGAGAGCTTGACACAGTTTACGTGTGATATTTGCGACGAAAGTTTGGAATTCCTTTTTAGACACTCAATTGAATCGATCACGTAAAGTCGCCATCCACCAACGACAGACGGCGCCGCCCCACAGTTCCCTTGCGCTCACTTGCTGCACGACCCAGGTGAAGAGGCGGTCGTAGGCCGCCTTGGCCAGCGCCAGCCTGGTGGAGCCGGCGTCGTCGAGCGAGTGCGCCTTGCTGACCAGGTCGGCGCCGGCGGCCAGCACGCGCGCCGCCAGCGCGGCCCGCAGCGCGCGCTCCGCCACGCCCAGCGCGCCCGCGCACGCGCGCAGCGGCCCGCCCACCTCCAGCTGGCCTTCCGCCGACTCCGTGAATGTTAATTCTCCCTAAAACGGTTACATTTCGTTACAGAACTTCGATCTTAAACCTGCGCGGGGCGTACCTTTACATTTACCATTCCATCGTTTTTACCGTCTACGTCTTGGAGCGCAACGAACATTGATTATATTATTTGAAGAGAGAGAACAGAGGTTGGAAAGATGGTTTTCATAAACTTAAGTTCCAACTTTACATGATGATAAAACTAAAAGTAAATTAACACGAGACTTCGTCAATGATCGACTATAGGATTTGTATAAACTGAAAACTTTCTGGTTTGAGATAGATAATGAAAATTATAACAACACTAAACATATTAACCTTTAAATTATTTGGTCCTTCGAGCTAGACTATTAAAACTTTTTCCAACAATTACCAATAATATAACTCCAATCACAATACTCCAAATCTCTTCTACCACCGAAGGTGGGAAGCCCAACGCATTGAAGGCACTGTTGGTCATGTTATACAGCTTGGAGTCCTGCGCCGTGACCCTTTCGTTGCCTAAGATCTTGTAGCTCGCGTTAGCTGATATGCCGAACTTCTTGGAGGCTATATTGTTTGAGCTGAGAAGCTGAAAAGAATGGAAAGCACAACGTCAATAAAATTTTAGGTAAAAAAACACAAAGTGCAAAAACCAAAAAAAGTTACCTGATAAAATGCGTGGAAGTTCCTCTCCCCCGGCTGCAGACTGATGACTCGACTTTTTTCGAGCAGGTAGTTGCTGATGTGTCCCCCCACGGGGTCCCCTTTGTAGTCGAAGTGGATGTCCATGTACTTGCCGAAACGGGACGAGTTGTCGTTCCGCGTCGTCTTTGCATTGCCGAACGTTTCCAGGATGGAGTTTGACTGGATCAGGACGTTTTTTACTCTGGAATGACGAGGATAGTTTTGTAGATGGTAGATTTTTTCAATAATCAGCTGATAATAATGGACAGAGATCTTTTCTTAAAGAAAGAGATAGGAGAGAGATAGAGGAGAGTGAGAAAGAGAGGAGAGTGGGACAGAGAGAGTATGGTCAATATGAATCAACCCACAACCCTGGCCCAAAACGTGTAGCTGACTGCTGGATATCATTGAACTTCAAAGTCCTTAGATTTACTGATTTTCTTAACGTATTACTCTTCACCATTTCGATCCGACGACAAACTATTTACCGAAAAAACCTAGTGTTTTTGATAACGAAACTTTTAGACTGCGAATTTAAAATTGGCACTACAATTGGTAGAAGTAACGCTTACCATCTGGAGAATAAACTGCTTATCTCATAATTAGTTTAAAAAAAGCTATCAGTTACCTGTCGATATATTCCCTGTGCACCTGCGTCGTATTAGCAGCGATATATTTCATTATGAACTTGGACGCTTCTGTCTTGCCCGCGCCGGACTCTCCCGAGATGAGGACGCATGTGTCTCGGCCCTGGAACACGACAAAGATAAAAATTTAAAAAAAATAAAAAAGTACAATCGAATTGAGAACCTCCTCCTTTTTTGAAGTCGCTTAAAAACAGCCGGCTGAAAAAAAATCCATTCAATGCAAGCATTTGACCGCAGTCTCACGTGGTGGTAAGTGTCGACGCGGTCGATGGTGGATCCTGCTTGCCTAGAAGATACTAGTTTGAGTCGCCGCAGCCGAAATCGGTCAAGATGACATCATTATTTGGACCTGAGTGGGTACTGGGTACCATCCTGTATGGGCTGTATCGAGTCGTTTGATGAAAAATCTCAACAAAGACCTGTAGCACACAACAGAGTAAAAGGAACACCTCGATGCTGCCTGAGATAGGTCGATTTGACACGGAGCCATCTTTACGCTCATGTTCTAGAATCTAGATTAAAACCGGAACCGAAGAACTGTTACATTTGCTGATTTATCTAAGATCTATAATCCCACGGTGAACACAATAAGTTAAGTAGCGATGTGAAGCAATCAGACTGGGTATGCAGTAGTCATAACTTGCACCTAACAGGACGTAATAAAGTTTTTCCAAATACGTGAGATAAGGACATGTATGCAGTCTCCGAATCTCCAAATATTTCGAAGATAGGTATGTTATCCACCGATCCGGAAAGGGCCCCCGTGGTGGATTATGGCCTCACGAAAGAGAGGGGAGACCCGTGCTCAGCAGTGGGACGATATGAGTTGTTGATTATGCAGTCTCTTGGCTTTAGCAAACGGTTGCTTACATTTTCTAAAATAAGGTGAACTTTTTAATTCGAAGACCTGAAGCTAAAACTCTAGTACATACTTCGATCACATTTTATGCACGATCTGCTGACCTGAGGTACATACCTTAACATTTTTAGGAAAGGATCATTTTGGAAAAGTGCCGGTTTAAGAATGAATGCGGTTCGAGGCTACCGAAGACAAACGCTGTTATGCAATTGTCATTGCTACCATAGAAAGAAGTGGGTTTGGTGAAACGTGGGCGAGCTATGGTAACGTGCCTAATAGTTTGATGATAGCAACGTGCGGCCCCTTAGGATTCACCCGGTAATCTTCCAACAGTGTGCGGCTATGGGATGTCATTATGTCCACATGTAGGATATGATTATGATGATGGATCATCCAGCGGCCCAATAGAATTCACCAGGTTATCATCCAGCCAAAACTCTCAGCACTCATATACCGTTAGTATAACGATTCCAAGATAATATTCGCCATCTCAGTCCAGCAACAATACAACGAGAACCAGGAACAGCATCACCAAATTGGAACAAAGTCATAAAACATGTTCATAAAACATTAAGCCGTATGCCCAAAAGCGTCGACAGTAAAAGCGCAGCCGGCGAGACTTTACGACTACTTAATTCCAATCGAAAACAATCGGCTGCAGGAGAACAATAACCAGTGAAGTATTGAAGCATTCACCGTTTTACGACCGGGAAGGTGTTAAATATTTCGGCACGGTGACCATTGAACAGTAATTTTTGTATCTCTGTCTGTTGGAAGATGTTAAGTGCAGGACACACTGCGAAGAAAACTAACTAAGCTTAGTTCACGTAGCTGTAGCATGTATGTGTAGTGTGGTCTGGGCTTAACTTACAACAATTTGCATCTATAAAGATTTCAAGTACTAGAGATTAATTATAATATTTGCAATTAGAGAAAGACGAAAGGTAATGACGAAGATATAACGTGGAACGAACAGAGCTTTAAAATTATGTTTACCTTCTTTAGTTAATAGAATCAGGCGTTATTTTGCGGAAATCCATAATCAATAAGATAATGTAGAAATATATAGTTTTAATTCCGCCTAAGGTTTCTGATGAATGTATGATAGGACTTTGTTGGAAGACGTCCCCTATGACAAATCTATCCGTTTAAAAATCTAAATCCCTACGCAACCCTTAATTTATCTGAAGACCTAAACAACCCTGACGTGTCACCCCGTACTTAAATTGACCTAACGTAAAATAAATAGACACGGATACTATCAGCTGCTATCAGTCAGTCAGTGTATTGCTGTCAGTCGATGTTTGATGGGAATTTGGGAAGGAGTAAGTCAGGGTTTTTTTTTTGTGTAGGTAGATAGGTAGGAGTAAAATAAGTAGATAAGGCCGGAGGCCGTGTCTATTTATTTTACTTCAGGTCAATTTAAGTACGGGGTGACACGTCAGGTTTTTTTCGGTCTTCAGATAAATTAAGGGTTGCGTAGGGATTTAGATTTTTAAACGGATAGATTTATCATAGGGGTTACGTCTTCCAACAAAGTCCTATCATACATTCATCAGACAACTTAGGCGGAATTAAAACTATATATTTCTACATTATCTTATTTACCTTCTTTGATTATAAAAGTTACGAATGAAACGAATGTAATCATACTAATACAGTGAAACTTGGTTAAGTGGGACCTGGATAAGTGAGAAACCTCCATAACTGGAACTCATGCTGAGGTCCCAACACTTATACCTGTATATCTGAGACACTGGGTAAGTGGAATACCTCTATAAGTAAAACGACATTGCAGGTCCCTTGATGTCTCACTTAACCAGGTTTCACTATAGTTTGTTTCTCAGATTCATTATAATTATGCAATGGTTTATAGTCTTTAAGCACAGGTAGTAAAGGTTTCAATCCATTTGGCAGACATTTACGAGTTATGAATGGACTGTAAAATGGTATTCCATTTCAATTGAAAGCTTACGTATACTTTGGATGTAATCTTAGTTTCATCAACTTTTCTTTATCAGCAGTAGAGATATAACGTCCAAGGCGCGCCGCTAGCAACATTTCCCAGAAACTTGTAATCCCCATGTTAGGGAAATATATTTCTAGACACTCTTGAAAATTATTTACAGTATCCTGTGACAAAAACATTAACCCTCGTTCCGTCGCGAATATTTTGTTTACGCGGTTCATCGCGTGGAGTCCCTGAAGACCATGTAAATCAACAGCCTATAAAACACGTTTAAATGTGTATTTTGTAATTGTTTAAGTTGTTTATTATTTATTTAATATCAATATAATTACAACGAGTAACTCAAAAGAATTGAGTTAATTGCCGCTTAAACATAGACTTTAAAGTAGGGCTACATAATTATACGCTTAAACATTACATATTTGAAACAAACACATGGACTTTCAATGGCCCCAAGCAACGGACTGAGGGTTAAGGATTATTGAGGAAAGGATGCGTGAACTGGGGGTGCGGGCCAGGTAACCTCCACGAGTGCCCGGCTGTTGTTCGTCCCTCTTGATGCGTTGCATCCGGAGGGAAGGGCAGCAGCTGGGACGGTGCACCCTGGGGTTCGGTCAGCAATTCTCCTAGGGGAATTGGTGGCCGTAGCAAATAACCTGGCGAGAAGAGGTCCTTCGCGTGTCCCTCTGATCAGCAGAGGGCACAGCGAGGGACCAATAACGGGGACTTTTGGGCCGCGGATCGGGGGTCCAACGCCCAAGTTAGAAGTCCCGAGCTGAGGTGCGGCCCGTGTGTTCCGGGACGCACCCAGCGGAGAAAGAGGCCCAAGCCTCACGTGGCGAGCCCGGGAGGGCGCCCGCAGAGGTGGTCGCGGAAGCGCCGTGCGAACCCGTGACCACCTCCATAATGCGGAGAGGAGAACACCCCGGGGTTTTAGTGGGTAAACCCCGCCAGACCAGCTGGCGGGGGAGTCCCACATAACCCCCCCCCCCCCCCCCGGGGCCGGGTGGTATGCCTAATGCATTTCCCCGGGAAAAAAAAAAAAAGGATGCGTGAACTGAAACGCTTTAGACTTTTGTTTTTGGTGGCCCTAAAAATGGCCAATTGCGATAAACCTAGACTAGTAACAAAAGTGCTCCTCGCCTCGCTACCATAGAGTTAAACGATGTAAGCACTAAGCACCCACCACTTTCCTGTATTCACGGCTAGCTGAGAACTTGATAAACGGTCATTTACGGCATTTAAACATAGTTCTTGTAAATGTTTTATGTAGGTAAGCAAGCGAGCTTTAGAACGGTAATCGTATATATTTGTTAAAGCCATGACCATAATTAGCTGGACAGGTAGGACTGTATCAGTGCTATTAAGTTTTGGCTTGTATAATTTTTTTGAAATCTCTTTGAGGTCAAGTGCAACGATTCTTGGAGCGGAGTGATCACCACTATGACTTGACGTCTCTGAACTTTAGTTAGAATTCCTTCAAAAAAGTATTTATGCAAATTGATTAACTATTAATGCATAACATATAATTTACTGAGCTTATAACATACTGAGTTATCAACATCGCTGAAAAAATTAATTGAGTCTGATATAATCAGGGTTATTCGAATTCGATAGCCATCAGGAAAGTCGGTTTAAAATACATTGCTGATTGAAATCATTTGTTGCGATTCAGTAAAAACCGGCACCGATTTTAAATAATAGGCTTCTTATAAAGAAGAAATTCTCTGTAGGTAAACTTCAAAACTCTGTCCTCGTTTTGTAATATTTGATCCATAAGGGGGGAGCCTGCTTTAGAAGCTTAAAAAAATCGATTTTTTAGAGGATTTTTTTGGGAAGGAAAGAAATATTTGATTGAAACGAAACTTTCAGGTTTTATTGTTATGTATTTCAAGAGTCTTCTCAAATTTTTTCATCAAAATATATGTCATATTATGCGTGGTACAAGCATTTCGCCGAGGCGCCTCGAGTATGCATGTGTCGTGCGGCGGGAAAGATGCAGGTCGCAATTTTCATCTGAAACTAAAAAACCAAAAAAATTTTTAATTTTCAATAGTATAGCTTCTAGTTAAACCAAAAAAATTAAAAAAAAAGTGAAAAATTCAATTATTTTTCGCAAATTAAAAAAAAAATTCATTTTTTTGGAAAAAAAAATTCACTTTAGATTGTTTAAAAAAATGGTTAATCATGACTTTTTCAAGTTTTTTTAGGTTCAACTAGAAGAGAATTTTATCCCGAACACAACCAATTTTGTCTCGTTTCGATAGGACGTTTAGTTTTTTTTCTATCTTTCCCGCCAACTCGGGAAAATCGTAAAAATGAAAAACCGAGAAATCGCCCGTCAAAGTTTTCGTATATAAAAAATCTTATTTTTTTGAACTTACCGCAATAACATGCTAATCAGCGATTCCTGGTCCATAAAATGGCCCTTCAGACTCTTCAAATAACTGGTTTTGGCCCACATGTTCGAGTCTGCGGGCTGTTCTGGCCTCTTTACTTTCCAATGAATCGCGCCTGTTTTGTCGGTTGACGCGCTCCTTGTCAGCTCCCTTGGCGAAAGAGTTGCATTGCTGTCCAATTTTTAAATCTAGTAACTGCATGGTGTTCAATACTGTACTGTAGCCTTCATTGAACATTCCTCCAGCGATGTAAGCAGCAATCTCGACGATTTTAATGCCTGAGTTAAGGTGTTTAGGTACGATGCGCCACACAGTGGAATTGAACGACTCGTTCGCATTTTGTGTGTGTCCACCTAAACACCTCGTTAGCAGATCGTCCTTAGATAAATCCTCGTACACAGGACGAATGTGTTTCTCGACATGTTCGTCAATTACACGTGGTGGAGCGATCCGGCCGCTCGTATACCTGCTTGACGCTTGCTCACTATTTCTTCTGTAGCTCCGAAAATAATTTGAATTTGCTTTTGAAATTTTAGGGGCATATTCTTGGATAGTTTGGGAAGACATTTATGCAAAAAAAAAAATCGATTTTTCGAAGCCTCTAAAGCAGGCTCCCCCCTTAAAGGTAATGTCCCTGGGCGCCCTAGGTGTCACCCAGAAAATTACATTACAAAATCCTGTGCGGCACTGCACAGCGCTCGTCCGTTACCCTGAGACATCGGTTCTAAAGTCTCATGCCCAGTAATTTCGCCGGAACTTTGGATAGCTCTGTGATCCAGTCGGTATATCTCAGTACGAAATGTTAATAGCAGATCCGATTCCAGTTGCGTTCTAGAGAAGTCCTCACAGGGCGGCACAGCAATTGCTATGGGCAGACGTTGCGTTGCACATTCGTAGTACCTACTAACAAGCGAATGACCTACTCATGTCTAAAAAAATATTTAAGGACAGCTATAAACCTTCACCTGCCTATTGTTCCTTATTTAGTACATCTCAGGGTCATATCATTATAATATTTTTGACACTTATGTCGCGTGGCACCCACAGATTTGTATGTGTAAGGATTGGTGATGGATGCCAATATTTCTCTCCGATTGATTCTGTCCTCTTGGAAGTGTTTACTTTAGTGTCAATGTTTCACCCCGATGTGCTGTTTTGATTAAAACATGATGACAGTCAGGATTAGCTGGACTACCATTACCCATTACACACTCTAGCCGCCAGGGTGTCCCCAAAATTTGAGTCATAATGATGGACTAATTAAAAATAAGAGGTCTAGAGAGGAGACCGCGTTTAGGCAAACGTAGTGTAGCCGGCAAGGTGGAGTGCCTACTTGCGGAAAATGGCTAGCAGAGACTGGATGAGGAGAACCGACGATCGGGCTCAGTGGTGGTAAGGAGAAGCCTACGTCCAGCAGTGGACGAACATAGGCTAATGACGAAATAAAAGTAAACACCACTCGGGTAGGGTCCTATCTTACGCCCCTTGGTCTTGGCTTAAGAGACTAGTCGTGGCAAAAGTTACAGGAAATAGCATTTGTAATCAAAATGAAAACAAAAAATCTTTATTCACATGGATCCCAAAATGGCACCCGTGAAAATAACTGAACTGACCAACGATTCGGAATACATCCGTTCTAGAAGAACAGCCAAGAGCTAGAGGATGATGCCTAATGCGAAGATTTTATTGGCTGTAGTCCTATCGAATAGCGAACAGCGGTACGTCAATTAGTTGTCAACTCTCGGTAGGCAGCGCTTCGGATTGAATTAGATATTATTGCAGCCAGTCCAATGTAGGCCAGTAGGTACATCAAAGAAACAATATCTTACCTGTTGCCGAAGCACTCTTTGGCACGCGTCGGCTACTGCGAACACATGGGGGGAGACTTCGAACATCTCCCTCCCCCTGTACTGGGCCATGTGCTGCGCGCCATAGATGTCGAGGGTCCGGTACGGGTTCACGGAGACGAGCACCTCGCCGATGTTTGTGTAGATTTTGTTGTGTTGGAACCTGATAACAACGATACAGGTGTTAGCGGAAGCAAAAACTCAAACTGTTAAAAAGATAAAGTTGAAGTTAAGTGGCGTAATTAGCTAGAGATCGACTCTAGAGATAAATAAACAGTCAGCCAGGAGTCTGGTGAACAAGAACGAATTATAGAGAGGGATGGAGAGAAATTTGAGGGAGACCTTTGCCCAGAACTGGGTCACTGATAGAATAAATAAGGACTGATGATCAACTATAAACTTTAAATCTGAATGTGTTAAGATATTTTGGTAAGATAAGTTTGGATTTTTTAAACCAGATCTTGAGCGTATTTTTTCAGGACTACAAAGCATAAGATGATACACGTATCCAACGTCTCCCAATCGAAATAACAAGTCGTTGCACCAAGGACCGACGCTCGGACCTTAAAGTTAAATTAGACACAGTCGGGGCCAAGAACATTCCAAAAGAAACCGATGAAAAGATGAAAAAACCCTCACTGACGCCTAAATAGCCATAGCCAATAGTGAATCTGTTATAATTAAATCAGCTACGTCTCATTCCAGGCGATTAGATCCCGACACGGTTGGTTGACAAGATCGTGTAATAAATCTATTAATCGTAGTTTTTGCCATTGTTTGCTTTTAGAAGAAAACATCTCACGCTTCAAAGGAAATGATGTTGATCTGCTTCATTTCTTTTGGCATTGCTCATTAAAAATGATGTCATGCTGTCTTATTGAGACATGTGCCTTTGCGTGTACCTATTCTTTTTGTCAGTTGTCTAAATATCTATTGTATTCTTTGGTAGTTGTGAAGTGATCTCCAAATAGTTGAACATCTGCATACAAATCTTAATCATCATCTTTATCATCAACCAGAAGACGTTCACTGCTGAACATAGGCCTTCTCCATAGTACGCCATGATCTGTTCGCATCCAGTGGCTTCTCACGACTCTCATCAGGTCGTCGGTCCACCTCGAAAAGGGCTCGCTGTCCTACGCTACATTTTCCGACCTGTACCTTTATTTTCCATCAGTTATCGTTTCGAACACTCATCGGCAATAATCTCTATGTTTTTAATACAATACGAACTATGATTTTCTTACAGACTGACCGTAAGAAACTTAATTAAGCTCCTAAGGCTCATACGTCAGCGGAGGCAAAATTAATGATCACTCCAAAAATATTCCAAGGATTCTCTGAAACATTACTTTCAGAGCGTAAAGTTGGCGTGTCGGGAATCATAACCTCGTCGGGTTACGGGGTCGGCGACCCGCGGAAGCTCAGCAGAATGGCAGTTCTACTCAGCGATTCGTGACTAAATCACAATTCAGCTACATCAATCATAAAGGCTGTTTTTTGCGACGATGCGATGAAGTAAGAGGGTTACGTCAGGAATTCAGTATAAATATAGTTTGGATGAGAAAAATAGTTTTGCAAAGCGAAGTCTCTCCTGCTCTTCAATGAAATTGGTATTGGATCGATGTTCGTACTCTCAACCAATATGAAACGTGACAATTGGATCGAAATTTCGTTCAAGATAATTACACAGGTTCTGCTGATTTTCTGCTTTATTATTATGGGATGTAACGTATTGTTACAAACCCCAACCCAACTCGTCTGATTACGGAGGTTTACGTATACCATTCAAGTGATGATATACAAAACAACAACTTAATAAAATCTGATGATTGCACAGTGCTAAAAATAAGTAAATACAATTGCGATTTTTTTGTTTAGCTTTATTTAGATACGGTCAGTTCTTTCGGCAATGTTTATTTTCGGACGATTACTCAGACAGAGCGCAAAATTTTGTGCAGTCTTTACGTCAGTACTATTTTAATGTGTGAAATTTACTACGTAGTATTGAGTAAAATGTTATAGCAATCCCAGTTTGAATTTAAATCAAAAACAGAATAAAATGAAGCCGTAGGATTGTTAATGTGTGAGCAATTGAGCATACACATCTCTATAAAACAATACACACTATACAACCCAAAAGCACAATAAATTATATAACAAGTTAACAAACTATGAGTTAGGTCTCATCTAGCCACATCTAGTAACATCTAGCCACGTGAAAATTTGAGAATCGGCTCATTTTAAGAATTGGACATGCCGCGCCTTCACCGTGGGTAAGCATTTTCCTTACCGTTCTTAAATATAAAATGTATAAAAAGGCGTTCCGCAGCGGGCCGCCTGCGATGCAATTTTTGCGTAATGCGGCCCAACCTTACTAAATTTATGTATGGTCACAGAATACCTTCTGATCTGAGTATATCCGGACACTCCATACAAATAACCTGACTTGACCACTCACACATAATTATAAATGACGTTTAAAACGCGCCAAATGTATGTGTAAGTTATGGAAACATACTACGCGACCAAAACAAAAGACAACCCGCTGGTATGAAGGTTCAAACAAGCCGTTTGCCTATTACATTTGGGAGTGAAACTGTCCCGCCGATTGTCCCGACGATTGCGGTAGAGGTGCCGGGGCCACGGATTGCTCGGGATGTATTCTGTGACATAACATAATTTCCAAGACCCCATACAAGTCCGTATCGCAGTCGAAGGTGCGCATGCGGCGGTGACGTCACCGCGCGAGCCTGCGCTCGGTTCAAGATCAGCAGGCGAGGTCAGGCGGCACGTTGGACCGCTTGCCGGCGTCGTCAGTTGCTCTTGATTTCATTGCCGATTGGCGAGTTATGGTGTGAAATGTCTTACTTTGTTAGCGTGTGGAGTTAAACTTCATCTGGGATTTAATAACAGTAGTTGTAGGAATATATTTAGATTTTTATTTATGTAGGAAGTTTTTTGGGGTTTCGTAGTCAAGCGGATCCCACAAAGAATAAATAATAGTACAAACCAAGGTTTGGGTAAGGCTATTCGTTTGTCTGTAACCATTGGTACATTGGGACGCTTTGCGTTGCTGATGGCCCATTGGTAACAGGAATTATTTTCCGAAAATTAAATAAGAGAATGACTATAAGCTTTACGCCGGTTCTTCCCCGAATCCGATGGTAGAGTCTGTTAACTTTCACGAGAGTCCACATGGGGCACATGAAATGAAAATGAAACTTAGTTGAGTTCGTTCTAAAGCTACCCAAGTCGACTAAATGCATAAGGAAGAAATCTATGCCCAAATCCAAGAAAAGGGCAAATATCACTTATATATGAAAAATCAATTCTTCAAACTCAGCTAACTAAGCACAATTGCAGCTCCTATACATGCTTAGTACTAGTTCAATTAAGAGTCCTTTACTTTGCATATAATGGGACGGAACCAACCCTACAACAGCGATGACTCAGACCAATGAAGTGCTTCATCTTATCATGGTGTCATTAAGTTTCTTTGATTTGTACAGTTACATCTTTGTCGTGGGGGAAAGGACCAAAGCGATCGATAACATATATTTATTTGCAGGAGACGACTGTCCTCTGTCCTTACATACTACAATCATGCCTTTTTCCGTTGGGATAGGCAGAGACTACATCTTTCCACAAGCTACGATCCTGACGCACCTTCAACCCGTATTGGTCCACTGCTGCGTACTGGTCTCGTCTCACTTCCGTGGGGACAATTGGGCGGATTAAGCCGTAATCCAAGGCCCAGTCTGGATTGCTTAAATTACTTTACATAAAAAAAAAAAGTTACGTCACAGGTCCGTCAAAGTTCCGTTTCTTAAACTGAAAACTCAAATTATTTATTGCAAATAGGCAATTTACAAGTCAAACACTTAAATCTCATATATACATAGAGAAAACTAGAAAATAAATCAAATATGACTAACTAAACTAGTGAGTAACTGGTTGTGGTTTGAGTCTGCAAAAGGAAATTTCCCTTTCAAGCGCTGAATCATGACGTAATTGAATCTTGAGCGGGAATAACGTCGTTAAAGACATCCGATAGGTTTACATACCTAAGTGACAGCGTACATAGTAATGTTCCTAGTTAAGTAAACAATACATCCATTTCTATGATTCACAGCCAACCTGCAGAAATATCGAGTGTAGTGTGGCATTATCGTTTATCTGTCTTTACAACGCGTTATCTATTGATAACGCAACGCTCAATACTACGATATGCCTTGTTACATATTGTGTCTTATGTTTTATTGTATTTATTGAGTCACTAAATATCCTGTTCTGGTATCAGACTGGTTTATCAATGGTATTTTCGAAAATGAGATTACAATTTGGTGAACCGAAAATGATTTTCGCCTACGATAAAAATATAATATATCTATGACAAAATAAAGCTGCTTAGTGCCGTCGAATCGGCAATTTATAGTGATTGGATTTGGATAAAATTAAAAATCTAACAGGTAATATGGTAATTTATAGTGCCTTCAGCATCTGTGTCTAGACTTTGATACTTATCTAAAATCTCAATATTACATAAACACCCATTCAAGAATCAATATCAGTTTTGTTTATAGCATTTATTACAAACTTTTTTTTGTTAGGAGTTATAGTATTTTTGGAAAAAATCTTGCATGCAAGCACAGAATTCTAAATGCAAGACAATACTCAAGGCGATGAAGTCACCCACTTTCCGTTGTTGATTAGAGTTGAAATTTTGCATGCCTGTGACATTCCGACCTGGGGCATCGAGGTGATTTGGTGATAATGATAAAGATGGAAGGTAGACAGTGGAACTCCTTAACGACTAAAAGAAGATTGATGATGTTAGCCCTCATTTATATGTATTTTATAAAAGCTAGTCCAGATAAATGCAATACAATACAATCCGTTACATACTGGGATACATATTCACAATTCTTTCATTAAAGAGTATTTATATTGGACAGCAAGAACATAAAAGCCGGCCGTAAAATACGGCTTCCTCTGTTTCCGAAAATGATCGCTATTTATAACCTCAAGAAGTTACGGGAGAACTTACGAAACGTCACATTTCTATCACCGTGTTCATGAGCAAGGTCGCAGATCAGAATTATTCACTGCTTCCGGCTATGTACACAAAGTCAGCGTTGGTACAAAAACTGGTAATTAAATCCAAATCAGACCAGGCCCAAGGCATCGGCCATTCTTCGAGGCCCCGTGACCTCAGTGTGAGTTGAGTAACTAGTCGGCTGGTGCATACAGAACACCTGATTATGCCATACGAGAAAGCGTGTCATCGCAGTGCGTCGCATACGCATGCCGACACAAGGAAAGAAAACGTTCCGAAAAACGTTATAATATGATGAGGATCTCCAACTAGAAAGGCCAAAACTAATTACGTCCTCTCATCATATCACTCCGTGTTGTCATCAAAATTATTCTTCCATCCGACTATAAACCTAGCATAGTTAGCTTCTATCATAAGACAATGAAATCGGCAACTCTAATGAGCATAATTCCGAAACAACACACGAAAACGTGTTTAACTTTATACGGCATCTTCAGTAGTTTTGGAGCTAGACTTGTCGCTCTCTCGAATAAAGGTTTTTTTTTTATTTGACTGAGTGATGAGACGAGCAAGTCGTTTACCTGATGGTAATCGCTCCGCCTGCCCATAACAGCCACAGTGCCACCCAACACTTTGCAATGCATAATCCTTCGCGGCACAGCACAGAGCTCGTCACCTTGAGACATCAGCTCTAAAGTCTCATATGCCCAGTAATTTCGCTGGAAACAATGCCCTTCAAACCGGAACACAGTAATATTGATCCACATCACAATCTTTTATAATAATAAACTAGACCATAAATAATAATTATAGTCAATGAGATGACCTCTAAATCTAATCTAGGAAAAAGCTAAGAAATAATTTCATTCGTTTTATACAAAGTCCATATTATATTATAAAACAAGCTCCTTGTAAACTGTTTCATTTAGTCGTCCCAAGGGTCCAAGACACCAAATATTTATGGCTTATGAGAAACGAACACGCTACCAGCCCACGCAAACACTATTTAGGGCAGAAGGTTCTTAAATTAATTAATTGGCCTGTTGTATTTGGAAACTGTTCTAACAATAAATATAAATTTTGATGAGAGGTTGGAGTACATAGGCGGGAAAAAGACAAGACGTGCATCTTGTGTGGCGTTTTAATCAATTAATGTCTTTGATTATTCAAACGTCGTGGCGCAGTCTGGCAGGATCTGCATGGCAGAGGCAGGTCTTGCATCCCGAACGATGTTTTAACCAAAACCATCTCAGCACAACAAAATTGACACGAGTGAAGGAGATTTAGGATCTACATGGAGGGACTAGTTAAATTTTGGAAGAGAAGACTCAGATCATGTATTGGCTCCAATAGCTCAGTGGTTAGGCCAATTAGCTCAAGTAGGCATAACAACATGGGGTCCTAATCCATGATTTTTCTTTCCAACCATGTATAACCAAAAAGTTTTTACCACATCCATAGGGTAATATTGAAAACAGCGAAGAAACTGAAAACAGCCTTTGAGGAGTGTTTTTTAACGACTTGATAAGCTCTCGAGATTAATTCTTGTCAGAAAGAAAATTTTACATATTTCAGTCATCGTCATCAATCAAGACAGATTTAGTAAAAGCCTCTGTAATCTGGTAGGTATTATTATCTCATCAACCACTAAACATGGAATTCGCCATCTTATTTGTGCACATGAGAAACAGGTTTCTCATAGAAAAAAAGCTATGTAAAAGGTCTTTACCATAATTGAGAGGAAGTTGTTAATTGGAGTAAAAAATATTGTTTGAAGGACCGACTGCCAGTTACAATTTACCAGCCTTAACAATTAGAATTTACGAGTACGTTTGACAACATCTGTTGCATCAGCGTTAATAGCAGTTCTAAATAGGCTTCCCTTCCATCTATAGCTGATGGGAAGTGGTGATACAGTTGAAGATTGGACATCGAAGGTTGGAAAAACATATAACTGCAAATAAAGGTCAGAATCGCTAAGAGAAGTTTTGTCTGGCAGCTGGTCAATGATCAAAAGACCTAGTCAGGTCATTGCTGATGAAGAAAAAAAATACAGTGTATCGAAGTCTTCCGTGATCCATCTCTGTGCTCCGTGAAAACATATCATGAGGAGTACCCCGAAGACAAGGGAAATGAGGTCCCTAAAATAATCTCTAACTAGTATCATATGAGAATATTGTAAGAACATCCAATTACTTAGCAATTTTGATATCTGTTTTCAGTCTGGGTTCGCCATACTGGGACTACAGATTTCAAACGGAGGAGATCCGGTTTTGGTGCGAGAGTTAAGACGAACTACTGGAACACAGGAACACGGAAAACTTCTCTCAGCTATGTGAAAGAACGCCTTGAGTTCCTTTTTGTGCGTGAGAATTAAAGGGCACCAGGTTGTTTTGGCCAATTGGTGCAAATTCAGCGTAACGATTCTCGATACAATTTTCGAAACTGGAGCACACCAACACCATTAAATAAACCAATTATCAAAAGTACCCACAACCATCTGTTAAGAACACATCTGTTCCGCAGAGTAAGTAATTAATAAAACAAATGGTTCTAAGACTGCGGACGTAAGTAGTAAAATTAGCTCAAGTCTAGTATGTAAATAAGCACTGTGTGAATCATATGCTGATGCTACGTACTGAGGCTGAGATGACGCAATGATGACTCCTCGATGATAAGTTAGTTGTGTTTGTGTATACATTTGTTCAAGACGGTGCTGGATTTAGTTTTACATTTATTCATGTCTGTTCTGGTTGATTAGGCTGGAAAATGAGCTTCATTGATTGAGTCGTTGAGTTTGTTTGGCTTCGGTGTTGATCTTTTAATTTGCTGACGCGTCGAAGTGTTTACGATTTCCTTATCGTATGTCAATCAAATTTTATTGAAGGTTTTTTGAAATACAAGCTAAGGTTTTTTTTTCAAATGACAATCACACCAAGTTTTGGGACCATTCGGCTATTGTAGCCGCTATTGGATGCATGTATTGTAATCATGACAGTCGTGTTATTATGAATCCCTAAATTAAAATACCAACTTAACCAAGATTAAAGAATAATTGGCAAATAATAAACCATAAGCAATAAAGCATGCCTGTTTTAAATTAAGTTTAAATCACGATATTTTATGAACACTACAACCTGTCCGTTTGATTTGTGGAAGTAATAAAGTCAGCCAGGCCTGCTTTAAAGAACGAAAGAACAGACAAACCCATAACGAATACTACATTCATAAGGACTAGCTCGCTTTACAAGCTCATTCACTCGACACTAGAAGCCGAATAAAAGAACTATCAACTAAAACGGAATAACTAGCGCGTTCTCAAATGCGCGTCTGAACGCTTTGTTGACACAACAAAACGTTGCGTGGCACGTGGCTCGCATTACTCCTCAGGTCACCAGCACAAATACGCTCACGACACGACACACGTGTGCAGAGACTAGAGGCCACATATTCCGAACTAAACTATCGGCTTTAGAAAGAAATATCGGCAGATAGTTTGCTGAACATCGGGCAGTCGGATGGGGAAAATCGGGAGTGATCGTATGGATTATTTAACATGTCAAAACTAGATTGGGCGACTTTTTAAAGGATGTCTTGAATAATCGATGGCTTCTGGGTACGCGACGTGACTGCAACTGTTAGATTAGATAATGCAACTGCACGTATCTCTGACAATAAGTACTGCTGATGCCACGGTTAGGTAATATTATTTTGCAGATTGAAGTACAGCGAAGTCTGCGATAACGACACTTCATATCTTTTGTAGCATAGAATCCAACGCATCAGACTATCTGCCGATAGACCTCTGCAGTGTGCAAAGTCCTTACAATCCATCACACGTATACAAGCCACTTTCCTTCACCCGGAAATAGTCGGATGTCTTCACGTCGCACGTGGATTGGGTAGGAGGGGGAGAGCTACTTCCGCCATAGTATAACCAAAAGCAAGTAGACAGGTACATGACTTCCGTTGCGTTGATGCCCTTGCGGAAAAGAAAATGACTTGAGTGGCTGCAGACGGGATGTCAGCTATTTGTTGGCTGGGCGAACCGAAGGGGCTTTTGTCTGTGTGATTGCAATTTCCCTTTGAATTTAGAGGAATAAATGCCATGGTTCTCTTTATGTTTGCAGGTATACGTGAGGTATGATAGTAAATTTTAAGTACCTATGCAAATATTTCAAGGTTCTTCATCCTTTCCTTTCTTACAAGCATTATTTTAACTTTTTGTTCAGTAATCAGAATAGTATGCTTGGGATAATGTGGCATTCCGCATTTTTCCATTCTTCAATAGAGTTGAAATTTTGCATTTCTGTCAAGTTTCGATGACAATACAATATTATTATAGCAGCGAGCTTATCTGACGATAGAGGCTGAGGGTAGACAACGGAACACCTCACTGACTCACATGTATGCTTACTTTGGGTTCAGTCGCTCAGTTTGGTTCTAAAAGCTTCACTAGAAATTTATTTCAATCAACGTGCGTCATTATTATTATAATTTTCCACGTGGGTTTCTCGATCTGGTTTGATCCTTCTGCAAAACTTATGAGATTTTTAAAGTGACGCTTAATAAAATCTAAACTGTCTCTGATTGGTATAACATGAGTGGCTTATATCACAGATGACTTAACAGTGCAGGTATCGCCGCCGTGTCAAACACCTCTGTTCTATTTCTGATGATCCGACAATGTGTTTTGGCCGTGGCGGTATTTGGAAATAGCTGAAATTGTATGTGAACTTTATAGATTATGTAGCAGTATGTGCGACTGCGCACACAGCTGCGAGCAAGCAGTACGGTCGAATCGGGCACAACCCGCACAAAACCATTGCAAATTGTTTATACGATAGTCGGCATTGTTGATATTTTCTAACCTGTAGTTTTACTGTCATTTTCTTAAAATAAAATATAGACATATAAGAAACAGATGTTGAGTAGTTATTTAGTTAACTTTAGTAGTTACTGGAGTAGTTATTTTTTGAATATTTTTTAAAGATTTCAACCCGATGACGTCAGTATCAGCAAATTAATAGCATTTAGTGCCGTTGCCAAAATAAAAAACAAGACTGTAGATTTCATCTGTGGTTTAATGACATGACAGATAACTTTTTGAGTGGGCAAGGCATACTTGCTGCTTGAGTAAATTTTAACATAACGCCAACGCTGACGTCATCTACGGCAAATCAAGGTCAATCATATTTATCCAAAAACATTCGAATTTAGCGATTTTTTTCAATAAAAGCTGTTGTTTTGTGATAAGTAAGTCTATTCTTCGAAATGGTTTTTGTAATATTTATTTTTAACGAGTCTTAATTTCCAATTAAGGTTTTAAAGCAGAACTCATATTTTGCATTGTAAATAGAAAATTGGGATACATTGGGTGACTTTTGTAGCCGACTATACAATTAATATGATTACGTGTGTACTTCCAAGCTACAACGTTATCGCTTTGTCATAGGACAATGATAATTCCAATACTACGAGAAATGTATCACACAGACGTGGCATAATCACATTTCGTTATACAGCGATGGAGCATGCTGCGATGGAGTGTGAATCCCATAGCGGTGTCGCAATGACTTATAAATAAATGCCACCTCTACCAACTGGTCGAGTGTTATTGAAGAAAGGATTCTCGAGTATTTTTGGTGCTATGAATGGAATCGTTTCAATAGCGTGCCAAGAAAAGCGAATAGGCTTACTGAATGACGTGCGTGACGTACTGGGGCATAGCAATAAATATAATGACGAAGACGATGACGATTATAATGATTCAATTTCACCAGTCTGTGACGTGATATGGATTAAAGATGTTCAAAGAAAACAAGAAAACATCCAGGGCACCCCTCGTCGGGGGATTCTAGCTGCATAATCCTGTCACTATGATTTATCGATCAAAAGGCAAAATACCATAGATGTGAGAAATTGACAACCTCTAACTGGGTCTCTGGCAGCATAGCTTTCAAGGAAACGTTCTTCCTAATGAATAAACAAAACAGCACATCTTAGAGATTACGAGTAAGTGAGACACCATCACAAGCTAAAATGCAATACATTTAACATTCGACCAACTTAATTTGTAGTTTCTACAAATTCTCTGTGTGCTTTTCTCACAGACAAATTATAGGGCATAGCCGATACATGTTCAATAGGTTGGTGCGTAGTCATCTCGCAGTCGTGCATGATTTGACCTCAATTGCTGCCGCGACCACTCCACATAATACAGAAAGTACAGTTCAGCTTGTAGACATTGACTTGAAGAATTAGAAAACGTATTTAGTTTAAAATTTTAGACGCCGGTGATTCCTCAGACCTTCCTAGGCGAAATTTGAAATAAAAATTTATCATTCAAAATTTTTGGTGAATATAATAAATGCGAAGGTTTGATGTACAATTAATACCATTCAACACTGAAACGGTTGAACAGGTTTTGATAAATATAATTAGATATACTTTAGGTCCCGAAAAAAAAACAACAGGAAACTGTTGTCGCTTACATTGCCAAGATCTTATAAACAGCTTCGGATGTGTTACAAATTAACAGTGCTTTTTCAGAATTTATCGTTTAAACTTCTAAGAATTTTAGAGATTTACATATAAACTTCACACATGATCCATAGCTTACGACGTACCTATAACCCATACATTGTCGTACTTGAAGAGAATAGTGGGTTGTTACGAATTCGGATAAGGGTAGGAGGCGATGAATTCCGCAAAAAGAATGACTCGCGAATGAATTCTTGAAACACCATGACACAAAACTACTATAAGTCAGTGAATAACACCAATGATTGGTACCCGTTCTTACGCTGCGACAGACGACCTAACAGAATTTGAAGGACATATTACAAATTATGAGAACATAATAATATGCTGTTTGAAGACAGAACAAGCCGAGAAAATTACTTTTTCCACATATATTCCTTACTGAATCGTGACGTTGGCTAGGACTTGGATAGACTACCCGACTGACTGGAGTTAGACAATTTGACTATTTCAAACAACAGCTTGAATAATGCTAGTAGTTGACACTGGCGTAATGCATAAATCGTGAAAAGCCACATTAAAAAAGGTTTGCGCTAAGCGTGACCTGAAGCCGCCCGTGCCGGTCGGCGACCCCGCTAATGGCAGCTAATGCAGTAACCACTTACTGTTCGTTAAATAGTGACGAGACTAACGAGAACATTATCAAGACTTGCCAACATTAGGGAATTCCTAAATCTTTTCATTCTGGGAAAGGAATTAAGGAACCTACTGAGCCAAAACAGATCAGAGGCGAATTCCGTATATATATCTCAATTGTGATCTACCAGATGAGAGAATGCTTGGCAATTCGGTCTTTAGGATTGCATCTCGACCACGTTCTTGCAATATGCACCAGTATATAAATTATTGGGATTTTAGTCCACAACGATTTACAATGCGAAACGATTGCACGTATTCGTTAGGAACCCATCAGTCTAAGTTACCAGTCTCCCAGGTTCAGATGGCGATAGGTTCAGGACGTTGAGCCCGAACTACCTCTGCTGGCTGGTTACCGATAAAGAGAAGAGAGACTCTCCATCGAAACTTGTCATACAGTGTGTGACTCCTCTGAACTTCTATAAAACCTTGAATATATCAACCAAGAATACTGTTTCAGGTATTTCAAGGTCTCCTCTTCGATAGGTAATCTACAAGAACGCTATCGATACCTGGACCCACTACCTGAGTACGTACTTAAGTGATAAAATTTGCCGTCTCGTTGTCTTATCGCGTTACAACCCTGCTGATACCAGTGGCGGTTTTATGGCAACCTGCTATTGGTAGTAGACCGTCACTGGTTGATATAGATGGATCCAGGTTGACATACGCATCTAAGTGGAACTGTGAACGTTTTTGACGTTCCACAGGATGTTGCATTTACTTGAATTGCCACTGTCTCCAATAAAACTCAAAAATATGTCATGAAAACTACGGACAATGAAGTTAGAGTGACTGCAATTTGATCTTATTAAAGACGGAACAGATGCTGAAGAACCCAAGAACTTCAAATATGTCCATCATACGAGTACTTAACATAATCGTAAAATGATATGCATTTATTCATGCACACAGACATACAGAGATATGGATTTAGGGCCTTCAAGAATGTTGTATAGGGTATTATGAGCTAAATACATGTGCTCTCATTTATATGACTTTAATGTTCAGCTCAGGTTTCTTCAACAAAAGCCCAAATTCTAACAAATGAGTTCCGCCTGGTAACAGTTCTTCATGTGAATCCTCTAGAGACGCGACCTTTCGAAAGAAACAGAGCACGAAAAACACGGTACAGCTCGGCGCGAAAAAGATCCCCACGAGTACAGTATTATGTACCTGGCGCTTTAGGGTAGGTAATTGGGTCGCGTTGCAAACACTCGAGGCAAGAAAGCCTTTAAAAAATAATGAAAGCCTCACGAATAGTAGAGGTTGTTCTAGATATTTGTTCCAGCTGCACCAAGCTATTTTATTCTTTTCCATATAAACTTTGATGCCCTATTTTACTCTTTTTGGATCATCATCATCATCATCATCAACCCATATCGTCCCACTGCTGAGCACGGGTATCCCTTCACTTTTGTGAGGAGGGTTAGGCCATTATCCACCACGGGGGCCAGATCCGGATTGATGGAACACCTACCTACCATCGAAATAATTCTCGGGTAGGTGTGTGTGTTATGTTTTTGGGATAGTTACGAGTATTAGGAATAAAAAGTGCTCATGTCACCACTCCTAATATATTCAGTTTTGGTGTGATTGAGTAAAAAAGAACAATAACATTTTTGAATTTATTATTTTTAGTAGGATGTGGGCGGAGAGTGTAAAGATTTTCCGATAGATATCTTTGTGCCTTTTCCATATTGTATAGTATCATTTTCTGATACAATGAGATGTTTTTATGAAAGCAGTTCTCGGATTGAGGTTTGCATTATACTTTCCGCGCTGCTGAATAAGTGCTTACCTCTATAAATAATTTCTTGTAAGGATTCTTTTAATTTATAGCGATGAAAGATTTAAAGCCTTTTGAGATGGGAATATCTACACAGATGATTTAATCATAAGTGTAAAATATATCCTACTAATATAATGTAAAACTATGTCAGTTTATAGGTATGTATATTGCGTTTTTGCTCCATTGGAAAGCAGAGAGAAGATACTTCTTCGGCAGGCGTTGTAGATGAAAGATGATTGTTCAGACTTTCATGATTTAAACATGACGTTTTAACTACGGACTTATATGAACCCTTTGGACGTATATTTTAGTCTAGTCACGCAGGACGTAAATATACCTCCAATAATTAAGTCGATAAGCGCCAACGGCTATTGATATTGGAGGCACGATAAACGTGCGCTGTTATCAACCACTTGTTTTATGGATATGGAAAATAATATCGTTATAATGATGCCGAGACACGGAAAGCGATATATATCAAGATATTACTAGAAACACAGGACACTAGTAACAAAATCGTCAAAAAGTGGAATACAACGTTCTCTAAGATATGTTCAATGTTTTTTGATGCAAATTCATCTAGTGGTAGATGCAAAAGCTAAGATAAAAAATATTTTGTAACTCCTTTCATAACAAATAATCCCGGTCAGCCATCTCACGTACTACTGGATAGGTGAAGTAGAGAAGGACTTGCGCGAGCTCCAGGCGGAGGACTGGCAGGAGGTGGCACAAGACACGACCAAAATGGCGGCTCTTATTACCAGAGGCCAAGACTAGCTAGTTATAAAAGGGGTCGCAGAGTGGCGGCCCAGAGAGGCGAAAAGAACAGTAGACAGACACCAGCCAGATGGAGGAAAGAACCTGGACGAAATCAGCCCAGGGCGGGAAATAGTGGCGTACTTCAGAAGAGGTTTATGTTTAGTACGGGATGCATATGGGTGGAAATCACATCATTTCTTACAGAAAATCAAGGTATATAATTACTAAGGAGTACTTTAGCTATGGACTCCAAGGAGTGGGAAGGAATTTCGGATTTTCAGACCAAAGTGGATTCGGTTTTATTGAAAAAATACAAACCAGGACGACGGTTTGGTTTAGGATGGATATTTAATGAGTAATGTCAGGTTCTGATGTCAGTTTGCAAGGCCTAGGAGCTTTTATCACCACCTGGTAGAACGATTTCTTTCAGTCGAGAACATCCAATAAGCACGGAAACGCTCAGCTGTTATGCCACTGAATTCCAAACTATTCTATGGTTACCACAGAAGCACGTAGAAGCTACTTCTCAAGCTAAAAGCATACGGAGTCAACAGATTCCTCAGTAGCCTTAATTACAGCACTAATGGTAAATCAACAATACGCCAATCATGATCGGAGCCGGTCCTCAATGAGACAGCTGTGCATTCGGTACAATAAGTTCCGCAACCTAGTTTGTAGAAATGTCTAGGACAGACCACGTAACTTACGTAAATGATGCGGATTATCATGTTACCTCAAACACGTCAAAGCTCGCTCGCCCAACCTGCTCAAAGTAATAAATTAAGTAGGTACAGTCAACGACATAACTCACTAACCATGTTCAAACTTTCAATGGACGAATTCCACGTATTTGTTCCACTTCGCGTGCGTAAAACTAAATTGGCATATCTAAATGGTTGAGCGATTTTTGTCGCCGAGTGTACATGCCTCAATTTGCGGAAGTTATATTAACTGAATGATAGTGATGGATGGTCAGCAGTAACCGTTTACCATCATGCGGCTAGTCAGCATTATCGTCAGTCACGCTATCTAGCCTAAATAGACGATCGGCCGGCAACGCGATATTATGCAAAATTTGTGCTGCAACAATATGCGAGCCTATTTATAACTGTACGACCTATTTGCACGGCATTCCAGCTACAGGATCACTGCATCTCGTGGAATCTAACTTAGTAAGCTAGGGACGGCAAGGATTAAACTTTGTATATTTAGTCAGATTTGCTCCGAAATAAATCCTACAAGATTCGATAAACGGTATAGAATCGGCGTCATGCTCTTTGCATTTACTTTTAGACGAATGACTGTTGCTGATACTGTTAATTGTTGAACAGTCAGAGCTAAAGGGCCTGTCATCATTCTAATGCAGCATTATAAAGCATAACATATAAAATTTACGTAAAATTGTATTATTAAATAGTATTAATGTTCGGACATGTTCCATTTGACCAAACCACCACAACCGACCGTGAACAAGACAGGTCATGATTGGACGTAAAATCAATATGAGCATAATAAT
Source organism: Campaea margaritaria (assembly GCA_912999815.1). Classification (NCBI taxonomy): domain Eukaryota; kingdom Metazoa; phylum Arthropoda; class Insecta; order Lepidoptera; family Geometridae; genus Campaea; species Campaea margaritaria. The sequence goes on from OU538800.1 coordinate 965,615, forward strand.
GTACCTACTTAATATAATAATGACGTATTTTTAAGCCACTTCATTAGTTCACGTGGTCACCATTTCGATAACTCATGAGGAAAAGGCTCCAACAACAAATGCTAACCGGAAACAGTTCGCATGCATACTTGTAACTATCCCACTGAATGCTGCCACCAAAACTTGTTTCTGATCGACCATGTTCAATATATATATAAATATGTCAGTTTCATCGTCAAAACCTTGGAGATGGTCAGGACCCAGCCCTGGTGCAATATATAACGTCGAAACAAAGTGGCAAAATATATTGCACTTCTTAAATCCGTAACTGTAGCTTCAGTTCCAAATCCAAATAGACAATTTTATAGAGCATCTGAATGATGTCAAGTTTTTTCAATAGAATTATTTAAGCATACGAGTGTATTAACCTCGATATTTTAATTATTACTATACACAAATTGATGATGCGCTGATTAATTTATTTGTAACATAACTTCTTTAACATAATTGTGTAATATTATAATTCTACTAATCCTACTAATATTATAAATGTGAAAGTTTGTGAGGATGGATGGATGGATGGATGGGTGTTTGTTACTCTTTCACGCACAAACTGAATGAATTTTGATGAAATTTGGTAAACAATTATAATTTATTATCTGAATTACCACATAGGACACACATGTTATATTACATTCATGTTGTTTTTGTATTAAGCATTATTATTTTCCATTTTTTTTTGCATAAGATATTTTGATGCACGCCTACACCCCTCTCTCCTTCACTATGGGTGGTTGACTGGTAGAAAATGCTCTTAGCGTTAAGTCCGCCATTTGTACTAGTTAGTTAATTTGTGCAATAAAGTATTAAATAAATAAATAAATAGGATACTTTTTATCCTGTAAAAAATAAGTCTCTGTGGGATAACACAGGCGAGGCGCAGCTAGAGTTCACATAAATTAGAGAACCTGGAAGCGTGCATTTCAGAGCTCGCGACTGTTCCCCATAAAAGTAACCTAGGTACTTCGCGGTTACTCAATCATAACACCACAAGAAAACGCAGACCTATAAGATAGGAGAAACGTAATCTGGGCCAGACAAAAAGCCGCAGCCGTTCAATACCCTTACTCAACAAACAACGCTTTGTGGCACCACAACGCCGCCGCCGCTACAAGTTAATACCTTCATTACAGCTACTCTATATAGTAGGACCCTGTGAGACTTTACAAGACTCCTTGCAGATTTATGTCTAAAAAAAACGCATGTATATTCCTTACTCCAACAACCGGCGCTTTGAGAGACCACAACGCCGCTGCTGCGTTAATAGCAGTACTGCGTCTATAAAATATGACCTTCTAAGACCCTGCGAAAACCCTTTCTGGTTCTTTTGTTATCAGGTAATAGGCAAGTGCCGTAATAAAGCAGTTTCGATTTGCGACTACAAAGGTTTCATAGCTTTCCAGTCGTTTCAAATAATGGATTGCTGATTAACTTGGGCGTAAACGACTTCTCCTCTTCAAGAACGCTACGTCCCAGAAAACTACTTTTCAATGACAAGATGCATTCACTTCCAGTTGAAGGGTCGTGCGTGTGAAACTATAAAAGACTTCAGTTTTTAGTGCAGCCCTAGTAAATGGAAATTGTTATAGGATTGTAATTTACGGAGCTGTAACTTTTATGTGGTGGAATATTTATTAGGTTGCTATTGGAAGCGGAGAAAGGCGTCCGTGGGCGTCGCCATGATTACCTCTAGGGAGGTAATATCTGCATAATATACATATTGTACTTTTAACTAAAATAAAATATAGAATTATACATGTATAATCTATGTAAATAAATATAATGTGAAATTCAAACTGCGCGGGCACTTGAGTCATCGAAAACAAACTTAATACATGTAGTCGATGGTTGGCATTATTTCTAGGGCAATTCATTTTTTCTACGTATTTTCTTTCCTGACAGGGGGGTGCAAGTACACCCCCTTGCACCCTGCTGCCGGCGCCCATGGATGGGTCGATATTACATTTAAACCACTGCCGTAAATATCGTACAATGAGGATAGGGAATAATATGAGGTGTGTGCTTACTATTGTAAAGAGTTAGCACTTAACAGTTAAAACTATATGATTTGCCTCGCTCTGGAATCGATCCAACTTCACGCTTGGCAGTCGGCTCATCAGATCGCCCACTTATGCAGGAGCTGACGGCGAGGATGATGATGACATGGCAATGGTATTATTTGGTGAAAGGCCAGCTCACTCAGCTGGCCACAGTCTTGTCCTTTGTTCAACACCCAATGAAGCTAATAAATAAGTGATGTCATTCAACAATAATGACATTCATTTGGTGGCAATTCAATTGCAATAATATTTTCAATAGTGCTACTGTCTTTCGTGAGGCAGAGCCGAGGGCACATTAAGTGGCTGCTCAAACAATAGCTTAAGGAAAACGAATGAAAGGACAACAGGCGTCACCTTGGATGGTGACATCAGCCTGAATGGCTATGTAAGTAAGTGTTTGCTAGGAGGTTAGGTACGTGTTCATTGCAGTTTTTTATAAATATGAATGTGATATCAGCTATGAGATCCACCGATCCGGACCGGGCCCCCCGTGGTGGAATATGGCGTAACTCCCTTCATGTAAGTGTGGGGAGAACCGTGCTCAGCTACTGCTGGACTATATGGGTTGATGATAATGATGAATGCAGTGTAGAGCTTTGAATCCATCTGGAGAAATACCACATCTTTGCCAGATATTCATCCGCCAAGCAGTATTGTGCAGACATTATTGTGTTCCAGTTCGAAAGGAACTGTTTCCAGTGAAATTACTGGGCACATGAGACTTTAGAACCGATGTCTCAGGGTGACGAGCGCAGTGCAGTGCCGCGCAAAATTATACAATGCAGAGTTCTGGGTGGCCCTGTAACTGCTATGGGCAGGCGTAGAGCTTACCATCAGATGACCGGTATGCTCGTTTCGTTACTCAGTCGATCTTTGTATGAATAAGACTCGTTTATGTCTAGTATATATAAATTCAGTTCACGAAAGCTTTTATAAACTTCTATGAATAAAGATGTTGAGATTATAATGCCTAAAGCTGTCAGAATTTCTGAGTGAACTCAGAATTACATAATTATTATAGACTAGCTGCGCCCCGCGGTTTCACCAGCGTAGTTCCCGTTCCCGCGGAAATACGAAGATAAAATATAGCCTATGTTACTCGCTGATAATGTAGCTTTCCATTAGTGAAAGAATTTTTTAAATCAGTGTAGTGGTTTAACCGAATCCTTACATATTTCCGTACAAACTTTCATCCCCTATTTTTATTTTACCCACTTAAGGGTTCAGATTAACATTTTTTTTTTGTGATTTTTTTACAAAGTTTGAATGTCATATTTATTTATATCTAATCAAAAGCCTAATTAATAATTTTCAAGCTTCTAGCTTCAAATATGACGAAACTTCCATACAAACTTTCATCCCCTATTTTAACCCCTTACAAACCTTTTTTTACAGTAAAAAGTAGCCTATGTCCTTTCTCAGGCTCTAGACTATCTCTGTACCAAATTTCATTTAAATCGGTTCAGTAGTTGAGGCGTGAATGAGCAACAGACAGACAGAGTTACTTTCGCATTTATAATATAAGTAAGGATTATGTGCACCATTTAGCATTGTCTTGTCTATAAATAAATAAACACTTCAGAACCTGTTTCTTATGATTCAAATTCCATACATAAACATAAGAGCAAGCCTAGCCAATGGCCTTCCTCACATGATTCATACAATGATATCACTATTTTAGATATATTACAAATATTATAGACAACAAGTATCTGTAAACTATGTTTATTGACCAAACAATATAGGGATAAGTAGCTACTTGGCCCAGCCTAATATTAACTAACTATTATTCAATTAACGAAAATAATGTAAAGTTTTGGGTTTTTGGACAAATAATTTGTGTTTTGGAAAATTGTACCGTACTTAGTAATATATTTGCCTATTTTTTATCTAAATCCCAAAAATAAGACACAGACATTGTGTTTTTTATAACTCTACGCAGGTGCGGGAAAACACACCTATTGTGTTAGCGCAGCTTAGGCGCCGGATGTGCGGCGAAACACAGACATGTGTTTAACGCGGCGGTACTAAAGTGACGCTCACACAGACGGCATGCAAGTGCTGGGTAAAACACGCGATCCATACCGGTGCCCAAATGTAAAAACCGATTCAGCAGGCAACAGGTTAAGGAGATAACACGTTCTTGTTGCAAATGACTGAATTATCCTAGCACCTGTGGCTATGCCAATCATAGTAATTGTGTCCTAGAGTGAGTGTTGTATGCATGCTTACAGGTACCGTACAAAAAAGATATTTCTTTTCCATTTCTATACTATGAAAATGCCTAGGATAACAATATAATTTAGTACCTATTATGTGCACAGGTGCTTAAACAAGGTCAATGTTACTTTAGGTGCCACATATATAGGTACATAGAAGTATGATGTTCTTACGGCAAACTTAGTAATATGAATTGGATTAATTGTGTCATCTACGGGAATGAGTTGTCTATGTGTGAATATCTTATTATTTAATTATAATAATTGAGTAAGGAATTTGTTTAGGGTTGACATGTTTTAACAGTTTTGGGTTTAACAATTTTGGGTCAAGTTTACTCAGTTTTAAGATTAACTAGTAGGCATCATAGTCACCATTCTGGCCAGACAATTGAAAGCCTATTGTCTCGGCAAATTTCGCTAAATAAAATAAAATATATAAATTAAATGTAATTAATTAACTTAATTAAATTTTAGTTAAATTAATTACTTAAAATTAGAGATAAAATTTTAATTTGTTTTTCTTCTAAGTTCTTAACTCGAGTAGGTAACTAAGTGTATTTCAAAGGCTGGGAAGGTAAGCTTGGTTTATACAAAGTGTTCGATGTGTTTTCACCATAATTACAGATCTTAGTTCTTTAGTTTTTGGCGTAATTGGACCCGATGGACAGAATAATTGAACATAGGCATAATAATTCTTTCGTTTTAATTTGTTGATACAAAAATTTAAAGTCCTATCGGTCTTACATAATTATACATATTTAGATCCATAGGTCGAGGTTATGATTTGCTACGTTTTTTTAAAAATTGTGTTTATAGTAACACCTGTAGAGATTTTTTAGACGGAACTTTGCGGTGGTCTCGCGTTACTATAACGACTCATACATTACATTTAGCACACAGTTGGCTGTTGTATTGTGTATTCTAGAGTTCAAAACTTTAGAGCAGCGCCTTAATGGCATGAAACAATAGGAAAACTCACCTCAATTGCAAATTCTCGATAAACTTATCTGTCGTCAAATTGTCCAGAAGCACAAAGTCGGACACTCCGACTTCGGGCTGAGTCGCCATCTTCGTAACTCAAACACAATAATAAAACAAATGTTCACACACGATCGACAGTTATTATAATTTGTAAATTATTATCAACAAACCGTTAGTTTTTCGACAACAAGAAACACAACCTCCCCGTCTCAGTATTTCATTCAAACTGTCAGTTATTTTAATTTATATTACTGGCTACCCAGATAAAAATGTTACACTATGCAAAAAATAATCTCTTCTCAAATAAAAAAAAACAATGAAATAAATGAATACTATTCAATAAAGATGCTAGTGAAAATAAATTTATTTTGAATCACATGGTAATCTAAATAATAAATCAATAAATATGTATTTAAAACAATATCTTAAATATACTCATTTTCAAACGAGTAGGACTAATTTTCGAACGATACAAACCTGATCGGCCGCCATTTTCCTTGTTGTAGGTGCATCAAATGTCATAATAATTTCAATTTTCCTAAAATTATAATTTTCTTTCATTTTATTCAGTTATTTATGAGTTTTACGTTATATTCGCATTGTATTTTAGTGCTGTTATATTTTTACACGGGTGTGAAAGGTCTCGAAGTGCGCGGTGATAGTGATTTGCTTAGGTCGTCATTTCAAGGATCCTCGATGCTCCACAATGAGGATCGTCCTCGTACGATGTAGATAGTAACACGCCCACACTGCGGTTCGGCGCGAGCTCGTTGCCTTTGTTGTATTCCTCGGGGGCATGTATACGCGAGGCGCGGCTGCCGTGTGAGGGTATTGATGGGACAATGAGTGAGTCCCCGGGCGTGGAGTGGCTGCCTGCATACAGCCCAGGGCCGCCGCGACACAGTCCTCTGGGCCCGATCCCGCGCTTCCTCTACGAGGATGTGCAGCCCCTGTCGCTCAAGCAGGAGAACAATAACAAGGAGGACCAGAAAGAGAACGCAAATAAAATAAAGCACGCAAAGCCCGCGTACAGGTAAACACGCTTTTTCCTTGAGTGCTATACGCCTTCCAATTATGTCCAGCGTGAGTCACCTCTGTAGGCTGTAGGTGACCCTTGGCCCTCTGACTAACATTGCCTGATATGCTAATTTGCTTGTGGTTTTGTGTGCATTGTTTTGTATCAAGTGGGAACAATTTTTATGGCATACAATGATATGCTAATGTAGTAGTCAGTCTTATAACACCTACCCATCATACAATCAAAACTAACATTAATGGCACAGTTTTGAAATTAATGTCAGCTTCACTCTCTGCATTACAATACCTTAGCATGTTCATCTAAGAGATCAAATCTTATTAATTACATTTTGCATAAATACAAAGTAAGGGTAATGACACATTTTTTGGCCCGTTGTCCCATAAAATCTGACGTCATATTATTATTGTATACTATATAGTTTCCGTGATTATTACAGTTACGCAAGCATGATCCGCCTGGCAATAAGCAGCTCACCAAATGGAAAGATGACCCTAAATGAAATTTACACCTACATCTGCAATGCGTTCCCTTATTACAAAGAAGCTGGTAAAGGTTGGATGGTAAGTTGCTAACATTATTGACTGGTTCTCACTCCAAACTTGGCTATTTTGATCCTTGGCTTATTATGCTAATACATTCACTGCTGAAAACAACTGTTGTGTTTTTCATAACTTCCTACGAGTGCAGGAAAACACAACTGTTGTGTTTGTTGTATGGGAAAACAATATGGAGTGTGCAGAGCCGCATCCGTGGCTAGACAAGAAAATCGGCTCAACAGTCAGTGTTATTCCACATAGTCAATTAAAAGTCAGATTATTTGTCAGTCCAAAGTTCCATACTAGTTTCTCCTCCTTTCTTAATTTGCTCACTGCTAAGTGTCGTGATGTAGCAGCCCTCCTATCGGCTATCTGACATTTATGGTTACAAACTGGGTCAATGAATTATCGATCGAAAAATAGCTGTAAAAAAGCTTCCAATGATTAACACCGAGATGACGTCATAAAAATGTTGGTTAGACTATAAGAACATAGATTTTTTGACAATCTATTGTCAGAAATGTTGGCCAGTGATCATCACTATGTTAGATCTGTCTCCATCTGTGACTGTCTCTGGGATTGTGGAATGCCTTAAATTTTGGTGTCTTACTAATGGAATATCTATGAAGCCTACCAATCATAGGATTATTTTGATGTATTGGCACAAATTGTCGTACCTCAAATCAAAAATAAATTATATGCTTTTCAGAACTCAATAAGGCACAACTTATCCCTGAATAAGTGTTTCATGAAGGTTGCACGGAGTAAAGACGACCCCGGCAAGGGCTCGTACTGGGCGATGGACGCCAGCTACAAAATGGCAGAGGTGGCGCCCAGGCGGCGACGGAGCTTGCGAGTCGGTGACAAGGTGAGTAATCCTACTTATATTTTTAATAGAGACTACCAAGAATAGAAAGTAAACATCTTGAAAAGAGCAATTCAAAATGAGTAGATATACCAATGGAGAATGTAGATATTCTCATTTAGTAATTATTTAGTTAACACTATGAAAAATATAAAGTGTAATGTTTTTTATAATGTATAAAAAAATACTAAAATTTAAGGCATTGTGCTAGCTCTATTTTTATAAATAAGACTAAATTTTAGTTTAATCCTGCCAATGTGAACATGAACTCACCAAAAGACCACCGCCTCTCACCAGCATGTTGTATGTATAAAGCAATGAAGCCACTACCACGAAGGCGCCATATTATTGGTCGATAATATCGCCGCGCAGTTATTCTGATAATGAATCCCGTGTCCAATATTTCTGGCCTTATACTAGCGTTAAATAGGCAGATATCTGTAAGATCATATGCTGAAAATAGATGTACGCCTGTGGGTAGGTAGGCACCCCCACAATCCCATCTGGTCATGATGTCAGTGCGTTCGCTCTAATGCCTAGTTTGATAATGTATTCTTCATACTATACCCAACTAAGCAGTATCTCTCCCCCAGGCCCCGTACAGTCCAGAATGCAGTTCAAACAGCAGCGGTGAGGTGGGGTTAGCCGGTCTAGTGGACGCGGGTCCAACGCCCCCTGCCACGCCCACCACTCCAACCACGCCCACGTCTCCCTGCATCCTCGGTGTCACCATCAAGGAGGAAATCATCATTAAAGAGGAGACGGGTGAGTATCACGCGTCACAATCATATACATTGATCCTGACTAGGACCTTGTACCTAGGAATCGGGAACTAGGAATATTATCATGCAAATCCAAATTCCGAGCAAATATCTGTGGTGCCCTGTGTGGGATGGAACCTTAACTTGAGGTCCACTTACGCCTAGAAGGTCGCCGTATGAGACTCAGGAAGTAGATTTTGACTTGAAAATGACCCCAGCGACCTCACTCTTATAGTTTGCGCGACGGATCCTGGGCATTGGAAAAAATTAGATCCTAGGATCTAAAATTTTTACGACGCCGCATGCAGCTAACTTCGCAGCTGCCAAGATCCATTTTGTGTACTAATAATGACAAGTTAAGTTTGATTTTACTATGACTAACTATTGGTAAATATATTCTTTTTGAGTCTAAACTTGAGTAATAATCAATAATAATATACTTCAAAATAACATTGAAACCACAGTTTTGTGCATTTTAGATTCGCAAACAGACGACGCGTTGACTGCTCTTATGAACGAAGAATTGATGAACGACGTGGACATCGGCAGAGGTAATCTTTTCCTTAGTTTTGTTATAATTTGAGACGAGCAGGTCGTTTGTCTGATAGGGAGCGTATCGCCCGCTCTATTGAATACCCATTAGCGTAATATGCTAGTTTCCTAAAGCAATATATGAGTTTACTCTCATTGAGCAGCCAGACTAGTGAATTGAAAAATTGTCATCGTCGACAATACATCTGTCTTCTATTGAATTAACTGTGGTCGACATAATGTCCCCCAGAGCGTTCGTGGTCGGACGGGTGCCGGCGCCACACGTGCGGCGCGCTGCGCCACAGTTCCCTGACGGACGAGTACGGCAACTTCGTGGTGCGCTGCCTCGACGACTGCGACTGCCCCGACGAGCCGCTGGCGCCGGCCGCGCCGCCCGCCGCGCCGCCCGACCCGCCCTACTGGCACGAGGAGACTTTATAACCCGGCCCGCGTGCCGGCCGCGGACTGCAAGTGTAGCGCGATGGTGCCGAACCTCGCGCGGTGGCGCGCGCGGCTGCGATCGCACTCGAGACCCTACAATATACATAAACTCGATAGTTCGAAGCCGTCTCTCGCTCGTCGCCGCGTCGAGAGTGACGAGTGAGGACTGATGATCCGAAGAGTTTTATTTCGTGTACGGTTTCCTTTTAAATCAGGGTTGCGATACGTTAAGAAGTTTGTTTACTCGAAAACTTTATAGTACTCGAATCGATATGAAGTTGGACAGGTCTGTTGAAAATGTTGTCTATTTGAAATGTTACGAGTGTAATCGATTATTGAATTAAATAGTTATTGTACCGATGATTGCGATGCTTGTGTGAAGAGTGAGCATATATTTGTTGTGAATCGCCATAAGAAAAGAAAGTTCCATTTCGATAAAAAAAATGTTTCGATACCGTTTTTCTCGCGTTAAATCAAAATCGAATGATCGTGAATAGTTCTGGCCGATGCGGTTCTTGTAATTATACGAAATCATCGGTTCAAGTGGTAATATTTTTGGCATCTTGGCCGGCCCGAGTTACTTAGTGATGTAGTTACAGATGTTGATTACTCGGTTTGGTCATTCGCTTTTGATTCATCGCGAATACGTTTTAACTTGGCTGGGCGTCAGCCGTCGTGTGTTCGTTTTACAATATATTACGCTGTTGTTATTATGATAAGTAACATTATATTACTAGCTTAATAATCTACAACAATCGATGTAAGTCCAGCGCCGCTAACATATTATGAGAACGACATATCTGTGCAACAATCTAAAAACCTTATTAACGAGGCTGGCCTACACACCATCCTTTATAAGAATATTAATTAGATAGTTAATTAGTTTTGGAAAGTACTTAAACTGGAGTAGCCAAGAGTACCATCATTTATACAATCTATGGGTACCTAATGTACTGCACGCCAACGAATACGAGTCTTACGACATTATGAGCCTAATGTAATTGAGAACGCAGAATACATTCGATCTTTAGATGAATAGAAATGGTTGTCTTTTAGTTTGCTATACATGTTATGAGATACTTTGTAAGAGTTTGGTGTATGGTTAGCCGAAGCGGTGTGAAGGCGGATTGTATGAGAAATTGATCGCAGTGGACGTTTGATGGGTTTGACTATTATGAAGTGTGGCGACGAAACACCAGCCTGTTACAGGTGAAATGGTGGATTTCTTTCACCAACATTCTTATTTATTTATAGACAACTTAATGCTTTCCAAAAAGACTGTGACTGTTTTTGCTTCGTATTGCGATCAGCGTCTGTTGGTCGGTTTTGTGTAGTATTACTATTTAAAGGCAGCGTTGCCGCATTCTTCAGGGGCAGGTTTCGAACGTCCACACGTGGTTATAGCAAGCACTGCATGCAAAGTGTTCAATGAAATATGCTACTTATGCTAACAAATATCGCTACGGAGTGTTGAAAACTAGGCACACGCGCAGTTTGCCTCTATTACATTAGCTGCGTTTACGTTGACTGCAAAGGTGCTCCCAACACGCGTTTTTAAAATTTTATTTAGTTTATCGACTATCCCATTTGTACCTATTAATGAAACGTAGAATATTATTAATATGGTTGAAAAATAATAATAACAATATAATACAATAATTCTTTATTGATATCATAATAACAAGTAACAACACAAGAAATAATGAAAAAAAGTGTAGTACAATGGGCGGCCTTATCGCTCAAGACGATTTCTTTATTTTTATTAACGCGTCACGATTACGTTTGCCATCAATAAGTTGTTGCAGAAATATATAACTCATTTATAATTTTTGAAAGTATTCAATCAGTTAAGTGATTGTGGACTCTAGTGTGGGAGCACCGCCAGAAGCAAGCTACTGTTATGATTGTATAGTTATGAAGTAGCGTGTTTTGTTATGGAATTGAAAGAGTAAACTTTAGAAAACAAATGATTACAGTATTGGAGCCAGATTGGTGACGAACAGATCTCAGAATGACCAGTATAGAATGTATTATTATAAAGAATATATGAATAGTGTTCTAATAATAATTTTAACTGTGCATAATATACATACAATTTAGTTTAGTTGATAAAATATGAGTTAGTTTGTACGAATTTATTATTTAAATGGAAAATAAATATATGAATGTATTGAAAAGTCGCACTTATATACGTAATGAATGCTTTCTAGGAACGTGTAACATCGGCCTATATTGGGAAATACTTATTTTAGGTTTTGCTTGCCTAATCATTGTGTTATGTTTAAGTTGGTTAGGTGCAACATAATTATACTGAATGTATTTAATCTGTGCCATACAAGAGATCAATGGCGTCGAGCACTTAGATTAAAAATACTAGAATAGGAGACAGCTCCAGAATCGCTAACTCTAAATAGCACGTTTTTTTTCTGGCGCTCTCTCTTGTACTATTAAAGTAAAAAACTGTCCCATATCTTATTAAAAATGTGTTCAAAAAAGTTTTTTAGAAGTTGTATCTACATACATGAATTATATTAACGTGTATATAGTAAGGTGTTATTTTAGTACGAACAGGTTTCTTGTGAAGTGTTGTATTGTAACATTTTTACCAGTTTTTGAAATGCCGAATGTATTGGAGTCACATTTGAGTGATGTGGACGTGTAATGCTGTAAATATTGTACACTAAGCCGCTAGAAAAAATATACGGCCATTAACTGTGTTCTGCTGTAGCTTATATTATTATTTTTCAGTCGGCTAACGGATTTTTTCTCGAACAGCACTGACCTTCCTAATACAAGACGTAGACTGGAGAACGGATACAAACTTATCTTATCAAGCCTTCCTATCTCAGCGTGTGTAGGCAGAGCGGGAGATATTGGAACGGATATTGTGATCTAGAATTCTAGACAATCGTAATTGTAGTCGCAATACATCAATTGGTTGCCGATAACTCTCGGTAGGCGGCACTTCTACTTTCATTCTGCTTCAGCTTATCAAGCATATTTTTGTTGTGGAAGTCAGTGTCTGATAACGAGAAAATGTCACGTAAAGGAAAAACAGACGCTACCTACTACGCTACCGTTTGTGTGACGCACTGTTTGAACTAAGTGCACTTCCTAGACAAACTGTTTTACAACGTCTAAGGCGCAAGCCACATAGAATTGGCGCGGGCGGAGATTTCAATAAATACTGTTACATACTAAAAGAAATGGCGTGGTGGCTGTTTCGACAACGCCACTCACTACGCTCGCGGCTGTTCTATGTGGCTTGCGCCTAAGTTACATAACGCTGCTGTTTTTTATATAAAGAGTTGCAATATTTAGCATTCGCGTTTTTTACAAACTGTGGCTGGTAACACTGGAGAGGTCGTTTATAAGCGACGTGGACGCGATTTCACATATTTGTTAATTAAAGCTTTACTTACTCATAGAATGCAGCATTGTGAGTCCGGGTTAACTCCTTGACAATGCTTTAAATATTATTTAAAATATCAATACATCGGAGTAAAGAACAATTTTATTTTATTTGGCTAATAAATAATCAGTCCTGTGAACTTCACGATATTGTTTTCGTTCAAGGTGAAGCTTAGGAAAAAAATCATAGATTTTATCTTAATGATACGGAAAATAACATTCCCATACGATTAGTGAAATTAGTATATTTTTATTTTGATAATTTGTGTATTTTGCTAAAACTATTATTATTTAGAAAAATAGTTGGCACAGTATTTATAATTCATATTTATTATTATGATTTGCAAATAATTCATTAACTTAGAAATAGATCATTCGAATTTATAAATTGAAATATATTATTTCTTTAACGACTTTCATATGAATTTAAGTTGTGTATACTTACAATGCCTATTTTGTCTAAGATAATGCTCGCTAAGTACTATTATGTTGTTTCAAAATAGCCGATCAAATAAAACAAATTGAAATCTTTTACAACAAATTGAGGACAAAGACTTTACTACAATATTGTGTTTAGGTACGTACCCTTATTTTTACTCTTTTTACTTGAATCAGTAAAGCATTATGTTAGACAAGTGTAACATTTAGTTTTAAACGCATATTTAATCACGTCGAAGTAACATTTAATTAGTTCTTGTAAAGCGGTGCATAATGTTAGTTGCCATCTTATTGTTTGATAGTATTTATTATTTCTGTGATAAAAAATATTTTTTTCGATGATTTTAACAATTCTCGATCTTGTTCGGGCATAGATGCTTCAAAGCTGAAAATAATAATGTTTAAAGTAGAGAATCAGAGATATATTTATTTTGTGAAATAAACTTAATTACATGTGACAGATTTCTGAAATTAACTATGTATATAACAGAAGAATTATTCGCAATTGAGAAATCTGACGCGCGTGAGGCAGCTATGTCCGGGTATTTCGGTCAAAATGTTTGGAAATAGATGTATATTTTTGCGTTATTTCGGTTACTCACTCCGCCTATAAATGATATTAACGCGGCGATTAAAAAAATAACTATTTTATTATCATAGTAAACACGATAGCCGTTTAATTTAAGCGTAGGATGTTCTACCTCTAAACAAATCATAGTTGATGTACAATAAAACTTTTAACAGAAACTGTTTGCTTTTTCATGACCGAACCTCCCTCCGTTTTTTTACAAACAGAAAATACTAAACAGCTAAAATTTAGCTCAAAGTTTTCCTATCCTGTGTGATAAGGCAGCCAACTACTTTAATTTAGCAAATCTGACATAAAAATATTTTATTAAATCCAACAGGGATAACGTACATTATATGAAAAGCCAGTCTGTCATAAAATATAATGATGAAAATTAGTTCATAGCTTGTTAACACTGGTGGCATACCCTAACTGACACATCCCTACCCACATACTAGGATTAGTATTTTTACGCCAAAAAGCCCCAGGTTTACCTCGTGTAATGATGGTGCTCGGCTTGCATCCTGTTATTTGTATTTCCTTTTTAGTGCAGGCATAGTTCTAGTCAGTCCTTTTGTATTGGTTTTCATTACTTCACAGACGCCCTAGTTTGGATGTCACCGCCTACTTAAAATTACAGGAAAAGAAGAAAAGTAAAACAACTCAGTTGAAATATCAACAACTTTAATGATATAATATATACAAGATTAATATACATACATGTGTTAACAAATCATCGTGGTCGCGCAGTTGCGGTCGATAATATATTTTCGTAGTATGAATCACAATAGTTATCGACAATGCTACAACTTAATAGTGCAAAGGAGATATCGTTGTACAATAATTACTTAATTAAAAAAAACCCAATTTTATTTTATAACAAATTGAAAAATAAAGAATATTCTATAAGCTCATCAAACTACGAAAATAATATGCCGAGTCAACTTTATTATTACATTGTTGACATAAAACAAAATTAATATATCTGCTACAAAACACAGTTTCTTCAAAGTGCAGTTAGCTGAACTGAAATTCGATGTTTCATTCAAAAAGCCAATGTATCTAAACAGTGACGCTAAACTAAAACTACGTAAACTCTAATTTCATGAGACACGTGAAAGAAAAATGTACTTTTGATACTATTACGAATATAATACAAAAAAACAAAAATGATTGCACGAAATAATAGAACAGATCACTAGTTTCTAGGCACCATAATCTAGGACGCCTTCCTAAAAGGCGCTATTAATAATCACAATTTCGAAATAAAAATATCATTAAATATACAAAATATTTTACTAATCGTTTGGAGCGTCAAAATTAACTATGCCGTCACAAAAAGAAGGCGAAACACGGTTTTGATTTGTGACGACACTAGTAGAAACTGCGCAATTAACTACCAGGGCGTCATCACATCGAAAAGTGCCAAAAGCGAAGTGTGGAATTTTCCTGATAGTGCTGCATCCGTAACTAAAGCAGCCCTGATTTATCCTGTTCATAATATACCCCAGGAAAGCACATAATCGGCGATCTATGCTAATACATTGGAACTGGTAAAAAAAACATCTCTACATAATAAAAACTAATTCAATTTTCGTTTCAATGTATACCTAGTCTGTGAATGAAGATAAACAAAAATACACATCGATTTGAAAATCTTTCTCAAATATAATATCTAAAGTAGTAAATTGACTGAAATTTGCTGCATTTTAATATAAGACGGCAAGGTTTGTAAGTACATACTTGGATTACAAAGTTAATTTTATATTTATAATAAAATCTACCATTACTTAATCACGTTACAATCAGCTCAAAAGCATTTTATATTTAATTTTGAAGGCAAGCTCTATATTATTTTAAAGTCTATGAAACGGTTATCTCCTAACGTAAAATAAGAATAGCGGCTAACCTATATTAAAAAATATGAAAAAATAAATATGTTATAATCTAAGTCGTTCGTGATCGCGTCAACAGAGTAGTAAAATTTACATATTCACAGCCCTAGCAACACCCTTCGAACATCCCCGAGGAGTCGACGGCAGGCCTGCAGCCAACGCGACGGTGCAAGCGCAACAGAACAAAAATATTCCTCCTTTGACAACTCATTATGCAGCAACACGTTAGAAAAAAGATCAGTCACAAGGTTGATAGTTACAGATAAGTCAACTAAAACAAAAACGATATAATGTTATCTCGATTCAAACGTGCTAACTTATTTCATTTACTACCTTAGCGTCATCTTTAAAGAAAGAGACGTCCTCAAATGCTTTGCCACTACTTTGGGGCGCAACACCGAGGTAAGCGAGTTAAATAAAGTACATAGTGCCATAGAGTTAAAATAAGGTGCCAATTCTATCGGCATAAACTAAACTAAACCTAAATATGACAGCTAAGTTATTGCTATCGTTTTCGAAGGAGATTAAAATATAAACTAGTCTGTAACGACAGAATTGGCAGCATTACATATCATGTGTAGGAAGAAATTCCTATATTTTTTAAAGGCAGGGGTTTTACTCGCCCGCGCCTATTAGCATTGGCGTATGCGTTTTTTTTTAGATTTTAATTTTTTTTCTCACATCGTTACGTCCTAAGAGCGAGTACGGGCCGGCCTCTACGTGAACCCGGTTAAACTGCACGGTGTCTATATTCCGCTTTCAAAGCTCTTTCAAAACCTAGTCGTTGAGATAAATTTTCATTAGAAAAAGCAAAATCGCAGGGACATAGGACCAATTAGTTTTATTTTCATGTACATATTTGGGGTTCGGTTCCCCGCTTACGAATAGGTCGGTTCGGGGAGTCGGACATATCTGGAGCGGATGTGAAGGTTCTCGCGGCCCGGGAGGCCGGCGCGGCTCAGGGCGGCGCGCGGCGGCGGGCCAGGTAGTACGACACCATGAGGCCGAGGATCCGTCAGAGCGAGTCGCGGTGCCACACCCACGTGCGCTTGGTGTGGTCGAACCGGTGCGCCAGCCACTGGTCCTGCAGCAGCTCCAGGCGGTCGGCCGACAGGTACAGCGGCTTGCCGCGCCTGCGGGCGGGGGCGGCGTCAGCTCAGGCGCCAGGCGGCCCGCGCGAAGGGCCGCCTAGTTTACAAGGGATATCGCTCATTTGCGGCAAGAACGTGTTATCTCACTTTCAACACGTTGAGGAGATAACACGTTTTAATCGCAAATGAGCGATATATTAAACCTTGTAACTATTTTTGTATAAATAATATGTAGGAAAGTATGGCTTGTTACGGTTTAATATTTATAAATCAAACTTTGATACCTAATTAAAATAAAAAATTGGATACTGGTCGATGCAAATAACTGCTAATTACCACATTTATCATTCCAAATGCCGATCCGATCCACCGTATTAGATGTCACGTTACACAAAAAAATTAGGCGTCCAACTTACTTGAGGTCTCGGTCCTCCTCGTCGTAGTCGTCCAGGTACAGCGAGCCCCACAGGCAGGCGCGGCGGCCGCGGATCACGATGATGTAGGTGGAGGTCACCACGAGGAAGATGCCCGTGCCGCCGCCGCACTCCATCGCGTGCTGGAACAGACCAACGCTTCTTACTACGATATCAGTTTAAGAGAGGTAAAGCGATAAACGTTTATACAAATGACTATAAAATTTAAGCAAAAATTGTCCAATCGGGCGAGTCGGTCAGCATCCGCAAGAGGCACGAGACGCACCTGCACGGCCTCGGCGCGGTGGTGCTGGCGGCAGCACGGCTGCTTGAGGCACACCAGCGTGCCGCACAGCAGGCACACGGAGGCCTCCTTGGGCACGGCGCCGCACTGCAGGCACACGCGCTCGTGGTAGTACGTGAACAGCGTGTCGTAGTCCCTTGGCAGCGCCAGCAGCGCCGGCGGCGCCCAGCCCACGTGCGTGGCGGCCAGCAGGCGGCGCACGGCCAGCTGCGCGCGCGCGCCGCCCGCCGCCAGCGCGCGCGCCCAGCCGCGCGCCGCGCCGCCCGCGCCCGCCGCCAGCGCGCGCGCCGCCGCCCACGAGCTCCACTGCATGCCCTGCGGGCAAGCACGCCGGTCACCGGGGGTGAGGGACGACGCTCCACAGTCTAAAATATCTGCATACTGAATTTCATCAATATGCGGTCGACTGTTTTGGCGCACAGATTGAATAACCACACCCCGACTTGCGCAATTATACTATGAGTGAGATTGCCCCTCCCGGGCGATACCTCGGTGACCAGCTCCAGGTAGTAGGCGAGGCGCACGAACTCCTGGCGCGGCGTCTGTATGTCGGGCAGGTCGCTGCCGTACAGGTGGTGCCGCAGCAGCGCCGCCACGCGCAGGAACGGCAGCAGCAGGCTTTGCAGCTGAAATGAACGGATGGTTAGGTGCACCGAATAAAATTAATTCCAGAAAACCTCGAAACAAAAATTGAGACTCCAAACTCATGTGTGGAAAAAAATTAAACCGAATCCTTTAGGAATACTTTAAAATTTATTAACACCGTGCGCTAACTAAATGATATACCCGAAAATAATGATCACAAAAAAAAAAACTTGTATCCTCCAGACTGCGCCAATCGAACTTCCTCCAACGATTCTTACCTCTTTCTCCATCTCCACAATATTCGGCTGAGGTTCCGTGGAGGTCCCGGACGGAGGGCCGTCCTCTGTGAACAATTCGGAGCCAGCCAGGGCGGACAGCAGCAGATGCGCCGCCTCGCGGAGACCCGCGGGCTCCCCGGGCCGCGAGGGCTCCGCCAGTGCCGCGCGGCCTTCCGCCGTGGCGTTGGCACAGAACTGACACACGATCTGGTAGTATGTTAGCGCGTACAGCGCCTTTACTATTTTTGTGAAGTCCTCTGGAAAATTAACAAAGTTAATGTAAAGATCAGCGACCAACTCAAAGCAAAAGGTATTTTGTTTTAAAAACATCAATGTTTTAGATATTATTAGATGTGTTTAAGTTTACTTTGTTCTGCGGTGTTTCAATAAACAGTTTATCTATCTATATATCTAGACGTTATAAGTACATATTGGAAAAAAAATTATCAAATTTATCAAGGCAGCTTGTATGAATAAATGTTTGACTGACTGTGAGATATTATAATCCGAAGTGCATAATAGTATGTCGTGAAAAATACCAAATAAACGTGTTTTCTTCTCGTTTCTTTTTGGCTACTTACGCATGTCGAGGTAAGGCGGGTTGGCCGGCGCGAGCAGCAGGAAGTGCATGAGCAGCGCCAGCGGGTCCCGCAGCAGCAGCGGCACGGGCTTGTCGGCGGGCGGCGGGCGCAGCGCGGGCGGCGCCGGCGCGGGCGCCGCGGCGTCGCCGGCCGGCGCGGGCGGCGGCTGCAGCAGGTCCCACGTCTCCAGCGCCAGCGAGCCCAGGTTCTCAGACGCGTTGCACAGCACGCGCGTGTGGGCGCCCGCCACTACTAGCAAAGGGACTGGGAACGAACGCATTTTCTGTCAGTTGTAGTCTTACTAAAGACGCATTTTAGGATCGAGACGAAAACATAACATTATGGTATCATTTCTTTATTAAATGTACGAAATTTGCAGGTCACAATATCGCGGCGTAGCGTTCTATTCTTGTTCGTGACACTTTACTGAAGTATTACAAATTAAGTATTATTGTGTGATATGTTCCTAGATAAAAAAAATAAAGATTTATTATAAATATATAAATCTATAGTCTGTTCTTTAAAAGAGGACAGAGATTCCGCCTAAATAATAAAAAAAAAAACCATGCAAGTTGCATCCTCTCGACTGCGCCAATTAGATATAACATAAAAGTGATCGCAAAGTCACTGACCTATACACTCGTTCCTGGGCTTGTACCGCGGCGCGGGCGCCGTGAGCAGCGTCCCTCCGCGCTGCACCAGCTCGCACTCCAGGTTGGTGCGCACCAGCGACGCCACGAACGTGAAGATGGCGGCCGGCGAGGAGCCGTAGCGCTGCTTCAGCTTGCCGCCCGCCGTGCCCGTCATGTCCTCCATGCACTTGCCCATCGCCTCCGACAGCTTGCTCGGCGCCTGCGGGCGGGACAGGGGCAGGGTACAGGCGCGGGCGCGGGGCGCGGGGCGCGGCGCGCGGGGCGCGGGGCGGTACTCACGGGCGCGGGGTGCGCGCGCGCCAGCAGGTCGCGCAGGCGCGGCTCGGGCGCGGGGCGCGGCGGGCGCGGCGCCAGCGGCAGCGCGGCGTTGGCCAGCTGGCGGCACACGGGGCACAGGTACTCGCCGCGCTCCACGCCCGCCGCCACGCGCGCGCCCGCGTGCAGCGTGCGCAGGTAGGCGTGCAGGCAGCGCAGGTGCAGGTGGTGGCCGCAGGTGGCCACGTGCACGCCGCCCTCCCAGCCCACGGACACGGCGGCCAGCGCGGCGTGGCGCGCGAACGTGGCCTGCAGCTCGTCGTGCACGCGGTAGTGGTGCGCCGCGGCGGCCGCGTCGCGCGCCGCGGCCAGGCGCGCGCGCTCGCCCTCCGACAGCGCCAGGCGCGCGGGCGCGTCGGCGCGGCGCCGGTGGCCCAGCACGGACGTGCACTGCAGCAGCACCACCAGCCCCACCGGGTCGTGCGGCGTGGTGGGCGCCGTGGTGTTGCAGATCACGCAGTCGTAGTCGCGCTCCAGCGGCGCGTCGTCGTCCCACTCCATGGCGCCGGCCTCGCCGCCCTCCATGCTCTGCATGGCGGACAGGAACTGCTGCTGCTTGCGCTGGAACTCCCGCATCAGCTGCTGCTGGCGCTCCCGCGCGCGCCGCGAGCGCTCCTCCTTCTCGCGCCGCTCCCTGCGGACACGAACGCGCCCGTTAGGAAACGCAGACCGCCGCGCCGCCGCACCTCCGCGCGAGCCGGAGCCCCCACTCACCGAGCCTTCTGCTCCGCCTGCCGCTCCCGCTGGTGCGGCCACAGCGTGTGGCGCACGTGCGCGATGGCGTCCACGCAGCGCTCGTCCAGCGCGGCCAGCTTGCGGAGGACCTCGCCGATGTAGTACGGGCCGTCGCCTGCGACAAATCCCTCGGTGGTTACACGAATGTTGACGTATAAAATTTCCTCCCGGACGTCCAATCCCGTACCTTGGTCGGGCGGCGGCGGCGGCTCGTCCAGCGCGAAGGCGTCGAGGCGGCCCGACAGCTGCGAGTGCAGCTTCAGGAGGAGGGAGATGATGGACTCGTTCACCGGAATCGAGTCATCCGCGTGGTTCACCACTTGCACCTGGAAATAGAGCTCACTTTAGGACGAATATTTGAAGCGAATCCGATAAATGCGGGACGAGAAGGGACTTTGTAGGATTTTTTAACAATTGTTTCGTCACCAGTCGTCTGTTGTCGTTCCCGTGCCTCACCTGGTTGCTAGTGCTGGGCTGCGCGTCGCTGGCGGCGGGCAGCGCGGGCCGCGCGGGCGGCGCGGGCAGCGCGGGGGGCGCGGGAGACCCGCCGCGCACCGTCACGCTCCACTCCGCACCCTCCATGTCTGTGGGAAAGAGAAACCTTGAAACATTTTCAAATATATTGACGTAATTAAATGAAAAAAAAAAAACGAACCACTGATGACAGAATTTAGTTTTATCTTTTTACAAAATACGTACCATAGTCGATAGGCGCGGGCGGCGTCTCCGGGTCAGACTCGGTTGTAAGCGCGAGAGTCATGTCGGTGTCTAACGCTTCTAGAGTTTCCAACGTTGGTAGTGCTAGAGCTTGACTATTGCTCAACACCCCCTGCAAACACACAGTTTATTGGCTATAACTATTTACTGGACATGAAAAGTAAGTTCAAAGACTAAAACCCGACCTACTGAAAAATTACGCTCGAAACGTACCGTAAAAAAAAAAGTAACCATCTTTTTTTTGTATCCTTACTGTCGTCACGAGGGTGGCATATTCATTTTTTTTTTTTTATAATGTACTAACCCAGCGTTTGACCATGACCGCACCTGGGAGACGAGGATATGACCGAAGGCGAAGCACGTTCGCTTAGAAGATTTCTATCCACCTCCGACCCAATTCCTATAATTTGTATATGCCTAAGGTAATCTTACCTCTAATGCTCGTATTTGTGGCGCATCGCCTCCGCCGTCCGACTGGTCGTCTGGCACGGAATCTCCTCTGACGACCTGACAGAACAGTTTCATTATATTTGACGGAGCGAAGCGGGGCCCCACTCTACTGGGTACATCGGCGTATGTTTATATATTTGTTAAACGATATCTTACGGACCGTGAAAAAGTAATTGTGAAATTTTATAGGCCACTTAGTGTTCATGTAATCAATTCGAGGCTTTAACGGTGGGTCATAAGTCGACGGCGAAGCGTGAGGTTGCGGTTTCGATTTCCACACGGGGCAAATATTTGTGTCACCTACAGGTGTTTACTAGGATCATGGTCTTCCTAGTTTTTGACGTACTTTGTTTTTTTTTAATGTTCTCACCTGTAAGGAGGGCGGCACGGCTAACGCAGTACTGGTGGCGGTGGAGGGCAGGGAAACCGATTTGGCTATCAGAGGCAGTCTCGTAGGTTCCGACTCGGAAGGCTCCCATTCCGTATCACCTGAATAGGACAATTTGTAATTAGGGGGGTATTTTTTTTTTCGAACCCAGCGGGGGATCGTGCTATTTAATAAGCATAAATAAGTCTTTGAGACTCGTCTTTTAATAATAAGCGATTTTTTGGATTGCATAAGAAAATATTAGAGTAGGAGTCGATAGTTACTGTCGGAGTTGGCGCGGTCGCGGTCGCGGTGCGCGGGGTGCGCGGCGGCGGGCGCGTGCGCGCGCGGCGCGCGGTGCGGCACGTGCGCCACCACGGTGCGCGCGTTGTGGCACACGCCGCCCGCCAGCGCGCCCAGCAGCGGCGCGCCGCACACGCGCGCGTGCGGGCCCGCGCCGCGCGCCGCCACCGTCATGTCGCTCTGCGGGGCCGCAACCAGGTTGTACACAACAATGACAATAATCTGCACCGCCGGTGTCACCCTCCTACGATTAAATCTGACATTCCATGTGAACATTGTCAGAAGCATAGATTTATCCAGAGCTTATTGCAGACTGTCTATGGTAGATAAAGTAGACTAGTTAGCATATTTTACGGCTCAAAGTACTATTTCTTTTTAATTCAAAGTACTGCGTACCTTCCCGAATACTCCAACGACACAATTTTGATTAGTTACTAAGTCGTAGTATTAATATTGACGTCCCGCCATCATTACATATTAAGATGACATTATTATCGCTAGTAGAACTCGTAACGAGCATTTTTTTACTTCACATCTTAGATGAGGTCCGCGAAGATAACTAGAGCATTATTATAATGAAATAAAAACGAAGCGGCCGAGCCATCGACATACCGCGTCCCCGGGCGCCTGCTCGGCCTGCAGCGCGGCGGCCACGTCCAGCAGGTAGACGGCGAGCGCCAGCACGTGGTCGGGCGGCGCGTGCGGCGCGTGCGCGTCGTTGCCGCGCCGGTGCAGCCGGCGTGTAACAGTACTACATACCGCGTCCCCGGGCGCCTGCTCGGCCTGCAGCGCGGCGGCCACGTCCAGCAGGTAGACGGCGAGCGCCAGCACGTGGTCGGGCGGCGCGTGCGGCGCGTGCGCGTCGTTGCCGCGCCGGTGCACGCCGCGGTGCAGCACGGCCAGCAGCGCGCCGTGCAGCACGCCCGAGGCGCACAGCGCGCGCGGGTCGCCCGCGCCCTCCGGCGGCGCCGCGGCGGCGCGCAGCGGCGGCCACAGCGTCCCAATGGCGGTCTCCGCCGACCCGGATGATCCGCCCGCCGCTTTCTGTTTCTCTCGGACGCTGTGATCGAATTGTGTTGTAAGGTAAATTGCGAGCGAAGTATTGGTTTGTTTCGATTTTCAAGCGATCTCACTTTGACTCGCTACTACTCTCATTATAGTTTTTCAATCGATAATTTTTTTTTTTAACAAAAAAAACAAAGTCAAAAAACATAAATGGGTCCTGTATCCAATTATACACCTATAATTGAAAAATAATATAACTAATACATCGTCCAAACCTGGAAAAAAGGTGGTGTAACATAAAGAGAAGCCAGCGTACTCACAAGGCGGTGTACCGCTCCATGGAGGCGTGGAAGTCCCGGCGGTGCACCGCGCGGCGCAGCACGTGCAGCGGGTCGTAGTACTGCTCCCACACCACGGCCTGCGGGACGAACAGGCCCTGCTCCAGGTTCTCCGAGCCCTTGGGCGGCGGCCGGTACGTGGACAGCTGCGGGCGTGACGGGGGTCGACTTAGCTGTTATGTGATGGCTGGGCGATTGTCGACTAAACTAATAAACTCAAAATGTTCAAGTAAATATGTTCATTTTATTTTTGTCGTGCACGCTATTACAGCCCTCTTTCTTTTACCATGTGTGGCTGACTGGTATAAAGTGCTTTTAACGTTAAGTTCCACCAACTGTATTAAAAAATAAAAAAAAGTAAAATTTTATCAATTTGTTACAATGCAACACCGCCGTGATGACTGAACGAATTTTGATTATGTTACCACATACGAAAGCAAGTATAAGTGTACATTTAAACGGATTCTAGGATATATAATATCTGTAACTGCATATGTTTTATTAAGAAAGGATTACCAACCTCCTTGAGCACCGTCTCGAAGTTCCTGGTGTGCGCATTGCCCGAGCGCTCCGGCATCAGCTCCAGCAGCTGCGAGTGCGTCTTGTCTCCCGCCGCCAGCAGCGTGCTCACTTCCAACCGCGATTGCGTCAGCTCATCGTTACCTGACAACATCAAAAAAATAAAGGTAGGTCCACTCGAGATCGTGACTTCGTGATCCTAACAAATACGCACGAGAAAACACAAGCGTGGACGGGCACGATCCAAGATATAGACTCAACATAAGATATTGTTGTGCCAGATGATATTTCAAATAGCGCCATCTATTGTTAGGTAACGGAACTAATTCCAACTTTAGATTTAATGCACTCTGGAGTGTTACATTCAGGACGTATGACTGTAGATGACTGGAAGTAGTATTTGTAGTCTTGAAAATGACAGCTTGGCGATCCTGTTGATTGTCAATTGTAAGCGTCATGTTCCTCACCGAGATTGGTCCGTGAGGAGACGAGAATGGCGAGGAACGTGAGCAGCCCCTCCACCATGGCGTCCTGCTCCGCCGCCTGAATGGGAGACATCGGCAGCATGCTGAGCCACTCGCGGCATCCAAACCTGTACGTTCCAAATCCAACGTTACATTAATAGAAGTATAAGGCCAGAGCTTCCTGATCCCTATGATTTTCAAGAAACCCGGTGTCACGTTTAGCTACTGACGGCGTATAAAATTATTAGAGCCTACTCTGGAGATCTATCTTCTGAATTAAAAAAAAATACAATTCGGTACCTAAATCTTACAGATGTGTAAGATACACAAAAAACGACCTACATGAATAATACCCGCGTACTTGACATTGCCTTACGGATAGGTGCGAAAAATTACTTCAAAGTCTGGATTGCAAATGCTCCTTACTTCACGATTACTAGGGCCTAGAAACGACTAGAGCAACTAGAAAAGATAAACAACTGATGATGATGTTTGGTGTTCTTAAAACGGCTGAACGGGTTTTCTTGAATCCTAGCCCAGAGCAATCTCGATAAAGTCACATTTCAAAAAAAATCAAGTCAGTTTATCCGTTTGGGAGCTGTAATGCTTCAGACGGACACACACATACACACGTCAAGCTTATAACACCCCTCTTTTTTGGGCTGGAGGTTAAATAGCGAGTAAAAAAACAGCACTCACATATCAATGCACATGTCGAGGAACTGGTCTGCGGGCAGGTTGGCGGCGCACACCTGCAGGAAGTAGATGTCCATGTCCACCATGGAGTTGCAGAAGTTGGCCTGGATGTACGTCATGGCCTGCCCCTTGATCTGCAGCCCGTTGCGCACCCACACCCCCGCCAGGATCTCGTAGAACAGGCTCTGTGACAAGCAAATGAGTCATTTACATTTTCATCACCCACTAATTGAAACCCCGAAGGAATTGTAAATTTTTCCGGTCACTCGGGAATGGCGTAGCTTTGTATGAGTATATGAGTGAAAGAATTTCTAGAATCGGATCAGTACTTCGTGAGATTGCCTTTTTCCCGAATGACCATCTATTGAATAAAATAAAATGATAACAAAAAATGTTAAATGTTTATTGTACTGTGTCTACTGAAGCTTATGGTGTTCAATAAAGAATTATTGTATTGTATTGTATCGTTTAACCACAAAAACTCTGCATTTGCCCGGGATAAGACATAGCCTAATAGGTACTACGAGTATACTCGGGGATGTTTTAGGTATTAAACCTGGCACTCATTTACAATAAGCGTATATTATAATTAAATAAATGCCCAATAATGATAAAAGTTGTCCTCTTCATTAAAGTTCTTAATAGTCATTTCTATATCTATAAATTAGTGTGTACCTAATTAATAAATACTGAATGACTCAAACTCAAAACAGTGAAGTGGGAACAAACACGTAGACAACATTTTCGCATTTATTTTATTAGAATGAAGAGAGGACAACTTTTGCATTGATTATATTATTTTAGAGAGACATGGTATACTTAGATTATTATTTTATGAGACACAAACGTATAGAGTTTCATACGAAAAAAAAAGCTAATAAATCGCGGTACATTGCTATTGTGACAATAAAATGATCGATCTTGAAGGATATTGTGGGAGATATTCTTTGGAAATGATCACAGCAGTTGGTAAACATCACATACCATCACAGAGATATTTCCCGGTTTTCAGCAACAACAAACACAAAAGAATCTACACGTCTTTTAATAAAGGACTAAAAGTCGGTACAATAAAGACAACTAGTTTCACAAATAGTTTGTCTCTTATTGTTGTAATGAACAAATGATTTTCATGTATTTTTTTATAAAATTATCATCATCCCATATCGTCCACTGCTGAGCACGGGTCTCCCCTAACTTTCGTGAGGAGTGTTAGGCCATAATCCGGCCCGGTCCGGATTGGTGGATAACACACCTACCTCCGAAATAATTCTCAGGTAAAATTATACAAAAATATTGTAGGTAGATCACATATAAAGCAAAATTTCAAAAATCCAACTCAAAAAAGTCAATTAGCATTTTAGTGTAAATTAATGCAGGAATTTGAGTCTCACTTAACCCTTAAATTTCAACCCTGTAACATAAAAAATATCGGTGCGAAAGAAATAGAAAGTAACACAAAAGCCGTTTGTTGACTAACAACTGAGGGCAAGACGCTACCTGACAACACAATAGTGTTGCCAGATACTTATAAGTTACCCGAACGGCGGGAGATTTTAGATCGATAATTAGCTGGAAACGTTTTTTATGGGTATGTTTAATAATACGTCAATGATATTTTATTGTGATATTATTAAATTGCCTAATACTGCGCGTATTGTGTTCAAATAACAAAACTTAAGATACTGTACCGAGCTTTAATTCTCACGTTCACAAATTTATATCGAACTTGACATTGTTAAAACATAATGGCGATATAAGTTCCAATTAAACCAATTAAATATTATTGACTTATATGGCATTTTGTACTATAGATATGAAACTGCTATCACAGAACATTTGTTTTATCTATACTTACCAGAAACTGAATAAATCCTCAAATGAAATTGTTAATAATCAAAATGATTGGGAATATTTCCATGAGGAGAGTTAGAAAATGTTTGCTATGTAGTGGGCACCCCACGACCTCGCGTGTCGTACTCGAGTCGAACGAATCTCGCTCGACGTCAGTGTAAAGTAAACGAGTCCGCCATGAGGTTCCCACGCGAGCGCTCGGTTTTAGCGCTGCTAACGCTCGCGGCGTGTGCGCATGCGGTCATAGACGATGTCATAGACGTTATTAAATTAGGTAAAGAAATAGGCGAGGAGGTTTTCGTCTCCTGGGATTTTTTAAGCAAGCCTTTCAACGTGTCGCGCGGCGTGGAGCTGCCGATGATCAGGCGGCGGGAACGCGAAATTTTGGCGCGCTTAGATGGGGTAACGCGCGCGATACAACGACTGGAACTAAACGTGGAGAAAGCCGGCGCATTGGCCATATTCCTGGCTAGGAACAGCGGGCGCGGGACGAGGGTGGAGTTGAAGCTGCACGAGATGGCGGATTTGTTGGGTCGCGTCGCGTCCGCGAACCGAGTGATGAGGGAGTACGTGGGGCTGCAAGAGGAGCTGGAGCGGATCACGCTGCAGAGCTTCGCGGAATGGTGCGTGTCTCCCGAGCCCACGGCGCTGCCCGGCCTTATGGAGCGCGTGCACAACATGATCGTGCCCCCGCACACCAATTTAATAGGGCGAGGACTGCTGCTGATGATCCTCGAGGATTTACAGGTTTGTTTCCACAGCTAAACCTCACTCGAATAACTTGAAGTTTAAATGGGGTTTTTTCTAACAATTGTTGTGCCGGGACAAAAGAATCAGACTACAATGTCGGAATGAGTCCTACCCACAACTCGCGTTTCAATGTCAATGAGATCTGTTTCGCGCCAATCGCCATATTTTATCATCCGGTTTGAGTGCTTGAATTCTAGACGTTAATTGTTTCTTTTAAATAGACAGATGTGTGTGTTATAGCGTACGTGTAATATTTTTTTTTATTTGCCTGTGTGACGAAGCGAGCAAGCCGTTTACCTGATGGTAAGCGCCACGGCTGCCCATAAATGTTACAGTGCCACCCAGAACTTTGCATTGCACAATCAAAATTATCATTTAACTATCTCAACTCTGATATTCTGTATGGCGAACACCCTTCATTACTTAGCTGCCGGGTAAAATACAACCGAAATCACGCTTGAATACTCCGTCCGAACTTTGTTTATCGGAAATATCGTCCATTCGACCCGGTACACAAGAATGTAACGTAAGCAGTCGTCAAGCCACCAAGGAGGCAATACTCGTTAAGATTTTAGAAATCCTCGTTAATTACTAGGAAACACGATATTAAGGATATAAAAAGCGATAACCTACCATAAAGGAAGGAAACGCGCCGTAACTGTGCAGGATGAGTCACAGTGGTCGGGTCAAGTAACTCATTGGGCCGGAGACGGGTCCACGGGTATTGGTTAGTCCTTGATAACCAATTCACGCCCTCCCATGTTAGCTCGGTGACCGTTGTAACCTGACCCTGCTTCACCCCATCTGGTTAACTCCAGAGTTCGTTTACTGCAGTTTATGAGGGTCCTATAGATGTCAGTGATATCTCTCGCAGGCCCGGGAGCATATAGTGCTTTAATAATATATTCTATGTCGGGAGCTTTATGGTTTCTATTGCAGTAATAAAGCGATGTAAGGATTCAATTACATATAATTAAAGGAATGAAATTCTAATTTTTTATATGGTAGGTAACACGTGAGTAAATAGTGGCATCATAACAATATGCGGTTGGCGAATGCGTGTTTGTCAGTTTGTGATGTTTGTTAACTACCATTTTTCTACGAAACTACTGGATTGTTTTTTATGTTACTTTTTAGATATACACTGGCTGGTACCACTAATTGCGTTACAAATGAAGTCTTTGTTTAGTCTTTGGATAGTCTACATTGTGTTATCGAGTCAGTTTATGAACATAATTCTGTTATTCAATGTGCTGGTTAAACATTGTTAGCTTCTTGCGTGATGCCAGAACAAATAAAATAACTAAACATTATCACTTTTACTCATGCAATGTACAGTCAGGAACAAAAGTCGCTGAACATGTCATCACTTCCAATTTAACTTTACACGCAAATATTCAAGTTTTGAATAGGATTGTTTTTTATTTGACTGAGTAAAGAGACAAGCGAGTCGTTCACCTGATGGTAAGCGCTACGCCTGTCCATAAAAGTTCCAGTACCACCCAGAACCTAAACAAGCTTAAGTATAGTAATTGAAAGTTTGAATATCTTCAGTAAATTTTGTCGCTAACTGTTAGCGTTACTGATATACATAGATACTTGGTATTTAGACAGTGAATGATTTCCGAGAAGCCGTATCTGTTGCAGGCAGCTGAACGATAGCGTTATGTTACCGATTATAGCCTTTTGAAAAAACAATGGGCACATTTCCCATGCCCTGTTTCGCAGAAAATAAACCGACAGTACGAAACTACAAACAAAACAGTAGTTGTTCTTTTTTTGTTCATTATTTGAATGCATAACGAGACGAGCATGTCATTCACTTGATGGTAAGCGCTACGCCTACCCGTAACAGTCACAGCACCACCCAGAACTCCGCATTGCATAATCTAGCGTGGCAATGCACTGCGCTCATCACTGAGACATCGGCTCTAAAGTCTCATATGACCAGTAATTTCGCTGGAAACAGTTTCAATGTGCTAGTCATCAATCTATTATCCTATTTCATTCGCTGTCAAAATATGCGATGTTTCGGAGAGGGTAACGCTAACGTGAGGGTGGAAAATCAATAAAAGCCCCTCTTATTTATTCTATTCTCAATCTATTCCAACGCCTTGGGCTTAGATCTCGGTTAGCATCGATTAGTCGTTAAGCCACGTCAAAGACCCTCGGGCGGCCTGGATAAACTCCGACACTAGAGGCTGCCAATGCTTCAATCTTCAAAAGACATTAGAGCGCTGGTCACCGAGAAGTGTGCATTATATGCTTATCACCTTGGCTGCGCACCTGGCGGTTAATTTCATCAGCGCTTATTTTTTTGTAATGGGAAGTCTCTTCTGCAAGAATCCGCCTGGGGAAGTACCACACCTTTGCCAGATATTCATCCGCCAAGCAGTAGTGTGCAAACATTGCTGTGTTTCGGTTTGAAGGGGCACTGTTTCCAGCTAAATTACTAGGGATATGATACTTTAGAGCTGACGTCTCAGAGTGACGAGCGCTGTGCAGTGCCGCGCAGGATTATGCCATGCAAAGTTGTGGATGGCAGTGTAACTATTACGGGCAGGCGTAGCGCTTACCATCAGGCGAACGACTGGCTCGTCTCGTCAATCAGTCAAATAAAAAAAAAGCTATTGAAAATATGCTGAGCTTATTAGTCAAGCTAGGATGTCGCACTAGTTAACGGTCAGACACACTCTTAAGTTGTCTAAAATAAATTTTCTAGTAAGAGAGTTGAGTACCTAGTTTGTTCTCTTTGTCCATTAGAAGGATATAAGTAAGACAACAGAGATGACTCAGCTTCAAAAGAAGCTCGACAAAAACTTTTTAATAGGTACCTAGTGGGTACATTATTTATGCTGTGTCTATGCTAATAGCTTGCGAGATTCGAACCGGTCCAGTCGTGAAAGGTGGCTGAGTCAGGGTTCAGTACTGCTACTTATTCTGTGGTCAGGCTTCGATGACGTCATCATGAGCGGTTGTATGACTAATTTGTTTGAGATAGTTTTAATAACCCATTTAATTTATTTTTAGGCTGCGTGTAGGTACGAGATCGACCAATGAGACGAAAGTTCTAAATAGTACTAGGGCGATAGATTTCAAATATCCGCATCATTTATTATTAACTGCGCCCCGCGGTTTCACGCGCTTAGATCTCGTTCCCGTGGGAATACGGGGGTAAACTAGTTCCTATGTTACTCGGTGATAATGTAGCTTTCCATAGGTGAAAGAATTATAATATTAGTTACGATTAGCATTAAACTGTTCACTGATTGGTTCATAAAGAAAAGTTGTAATCTAACTTCAAATGGATTTTTGAAGTCTGTTCAAAAACTGACCTAATTTACACATACACTGATAAATCTTTAAAAATAAATTTATAAAGTTGAGAAGAGAAAGTGATTATTTGTAACGTAATGTGTTCATAAACATTGTAGGTCATACGAATAGGTACAGTCAGCCTCAAAAGTAATCACATTAGGAACATCTCCTTTTAAAATATTTCCTTTACGATGAAGAAAAAAAAAATACACGGATAAAATTCAATTAGAAATTAAGACAAGTTTAGCTACTTCTGAGGCCGACTGTACTTACCTACTTTTGTTTATATTTCAGTGTTAATGCAACTGCAGTAGGTAGGTTAGGTAACAGTAGCACGCGGCGAGCAACTAGGCCCTCTCACGTAACGGACACCGCCTACTGACTGTTTCATCTTCTGTGACCAACACATCCGATTACCGGCTAATGCATGAGATAGAATACAAATATGATAGAATGCATGTGTATGAAGTTATTGATACTTCCGTAATTCGGATTTCGAAACAAGTCAATTGTCAACTGTATTTCATGACCTGTTGGGTTGAAGTTAAAACGGCAAGAGTTGCCAGCGAAGGTCAGTGGTTCATTGAATCCTTTTACGTTAATGGGACCTATTATACTCTCAATATTATCAAGCGATTTTCCGTTTCAGAATGAAAATAACTTGATGAAATGGCCTGTTTTCGAAATGGGTCGATACGATACCCGTAGACTTTTTAAAGAAACTTAAACTCCGAGTCTGGGTGTTTGTAGGACCATGGTCCTCTTAGTTCCCGATTCCCTAGACATCGGGAATCCTAGTTAGGGGTTAGTGAGAAAGTGACGCGTTAACACTTTGACTGATGAGCCGATTTTCTTGTCTAGCCACAGTTACGGATCTGTATCTGAAAATTGGTACGATATCTCAATCTCAGCAGAAGATAAAATTCAAAAGAAAACAGACTCCGCATACTGTATCAAAACAAAGATTGCTTTAAAGTTCAGCAAGCGTGTACCTACCGTTATATAAATAAATGCCTTAATGCATGAGATTTAGAGTCTATTATTGTCAACATATCGGTAAGTTGCAGAGCCGCTTGAAATCACACAAAAACATACAAAAGCGGCGAGTCTGCGAGGCACATTGCGCGGGAGTCGCCAGCTGACACCACATTAATGAGCGAATAATAATAACAATGCGTATACAAATCATGCTCAACCCGCCATGTGCTAATAAAGGCTTTAATACCCTTGCCATAAGAGCTAGGCGGACAGCAAACACGATACTTGTGGGAGGTAACAGTACTCAACAAACTGGTAGTGATGTGAAGTAGTCGAATGGAGTCGATTATTTTTTCGAAGTTTCTGTACAAGATACGTATACAGAATTGACCAATATACAAAATGATTAAAGAATCAAGAAAGTTACATAAAAGTGCAATACTGATGCATATGACATTAAACTGTTGTGGAGCAATATCAAAACCAATTATAAAACAAAAAAACCACGCTCAAATCTAAATTGTTTTAAAGATTGCCTTGTTTTCTCAATAAATTGTGTTTCATACTTTTAAAGTGGACCTCCGAAGTTCAATATAGTTATAGGGTTCAAATTCTCAAAATACAACATACCTAATAATTATGGCATTGCCGTATAGCATACGCAATCAGCCAAAAAAAAAAATTATACGCCTGCGTCTGGTTTTGGAAGAATTGCAAGATTCGTTTACGCTATTGATATGTGACAAAAGCATTTTTTAATATGGACATAAACACACCGTTGCAGACCATTAAAAATGTAACACCAGTAGGCTACTAGGCATGTTTAAATCTTAAAAGCTGTCGAGTTAACATGCTCGTTAAACATCGATACTTGACTCGTAGGCAGCGTTAAGTCAACGTGGCTCGACTCAGCTATTTGTATCGATAAATCATGGTCGACGAGTCGTCATCACTACGGCGACCCCACTCGCGAACGCGATCCCCTCACCGCTCAGCGTCAGCGGCAGTCAGTGTGCCTCCGGTCGCGTAGTAAACACAACGCGACGAGTCACGATGAGATTCGCGGCGCTCACCGCGCTGCTCGTTGCCAGCGTCGCCGTCGCACGGGACCTCACGCCCGTGGACCACCTGCGCGACACTTTCTACAACCGCGAGAACGACCTCTGGAAGAATGTCACCGACCCGGGATGGAGAGAGAACGGCCTCGGCGGGGACGTCGAGTTAACAAAGGCGTTCGTCGCCCTTCACGAGAAAATCGAGGCTCTGCCGCGAGTCCCGCGCCCCGCGCTGAGATCCTGGCTGTGGAACAGGGCGGCGGAGACCCTGCAGCTCATCGAGGGCCTATACAAGAACTTCGTCGATTTCACGAAGCGCCAGGCCACGCCGGGCTCCGTCCCAGCGCCCGTGCGCGAGTGGCTCGACCTCGCCGAGGCCATCCTCATGGACCCCAAGCTGTCTGTCAACACATCAGTCTCTAACCTGCACAAATTGATGGAGCACGGTGACCTATTCAGGACCGCGCTGCAGGTAAATGTTATTGTATGGACGCATCGGACTGATCACTATCGGGGTACTCGTACAAAGGTCTAACAAAGGAAAATCGGATCCGTTAAAAGAAATGTGAATGTAAACCACGCATGGTGTCAGTGACCCACCGATTAAATTATGTTTTGTGTTGTTTAATCGTTGCCGCGCCTTCCGAAAATACGTCAACCGCAAGGTTGCAAATATGGTAACCACTTGTTATTATCTGCCTAGGTGCTTAAGCACAAAACGTTGCGGCTGACTGGGCAGAGTGAGGTGAGGTAACATTAAGCTAAAAATGAGAATTGCGCGATATTTGCTGTCATCACGTCCTACTTACGCTGATAAATATGTTGACTCTTGAGTCGTAAAATTAAGAACTTATTAAAAGCTAATTAACAATATGACCATAACAATCATCCCATATCGTGGGTTATAATATAATATTATCCTCAACGTAGTATAACTGTTTTATAAACATGTGGATTACGTGAGGGTATTTGTTTATGAAATGGCCATCGATATCCGGTCGTGGATCAAACATTAATGAAAATGCAATTAAACTTCTGTAAGTTTACGTACGTTAGTACATAGATAGAAATATTTAGTTCGTGTTCATTTATCAGCAGAAATCGAATGAAGACGAGATGCCTCGGACAAGTTTTGATTAACGTTAATTAAACTCGCTACAAATGTACTATCTCAAACATACGTGGTATTTGAATGACGGAAGCAGTCAAGTTTTTAACAAAAAAAGCGTCACTAAGGTACTAAGTAAAGAAACGCTCACTTAATTAGGCATTGTCTGATTAACAATTCATTAAGACAATATAAACGTATCTAATTGTTACATGGACATATCAAGATTGAATGAGTATTTGACCGTATCAAATTGGAAGGGATGCTGATTGAGGTGACCTTATATTATGGCAAACGTAACAAATCCTATTAACTTAGTGAACGTAGTTGACCGTAGTCGTCCGTATTACATTATAGAATTTCGGTAGATATTTAAACCACCTTGACCTAACTAAATGACGGTGTATCAACATTGGAGATTTCCGCTGCTCTACAAAAAATCCAATGGAGTAAACCCACTGATTTATTATTATAGTTATAGGTCACAATTAGTGGTAGAACAAATAACTTTTCATTGGTGTTATAAATTGATTTCGAGAATTTTGGTTATATGTTTATTTTTGTCGTATTTTCGTCTCGATATACGACAAGATGGAAAAATAGATATCGAATTTAACAATGCTAAATAGGGTTACTTTTACGTTGAAAATTCAGATGCCTAGACTGCTTTTCATGGTCACTGCGTTATTATAGCAAGCGCGGGGATATTTTATATTACTAAGGAACGAGACAAGCAAGTCGTTCACCTGATGATAAGCGCCACGCCTGCCCATAATAGGTACAGTGCCACCCTGAGACAGTGTCTAAACTCTCATATGCCCAGTAATTTCAATGGAAACAGTGCCCTTCAAACCGGAACACAGTAATGTTTACACACTTCTGCTTGGCAGATGAATATCTGGCAAGTGTGGTACTTCCCTAAGCGGACTCTTGCAGGAGTGCCCTACCACTACGGGTTAAGCTACAGGTCGCATCTATCTAATATAATGGTTGTTATTCTATGGTTTCAGGATCAAGACTCTGATATTTGCGAGCTGCAGATGTCTCCCCACCAGCTGATCTACGACATGTACAACACGATCGCCCTGACTGAGATCAAGGGCTACGCTATGATGCAGTTCTCTTGGATGCTGCTCCGAATCTACCAGAAAGGTGAGTCCTTCATCCTTGCGACAGGACTTCAAATTGTGCACTATGATTGCCTATATCTGGGTACTTTATTTCCTTGCAATATCGATGATGATCTTGAAAGCTACAACAATCGTATTAAGGATACACAACACATTAAGCAACCGCAAGTACCATTAAACCTTTCTCACGTAAACGTATTAGGAATTCCCATTGTGTTTCATATTTTGGGACCAACATGGTAAAATGGTTTTAATTAATGATTTCCTGCTCCAGTACGCAGAATGAAACAGTTAATGAAGTGGCATGCGTCAGTAACGGTACATCTCATTGTTTCTATTGTACTTTGTAAATAAATATTTGCAATGAACAAAGTAAACCTTGATTAAATAAACAAACAGTTTACTTGACAAAGGAAGTCAGGCTGGGAAATTAAAAAGATGTATGACAAACACGTCTCATGCACTGCCAAAGAACTTTCTAACTTTCTTTGTAGAACCTGGTTGTCTTTGTGTAGACAGACAAAAATACATACAACCGTTTTCATGTCATTATTGGATGAACGCCGTCAATGCATAATTTGAAGTTCCATCGATTACGTGCAGGTAAGTAATTGTGTGTTATATAAAATTGATAAATCCATCACTTCAGATGAAGACAAAGGAAATCAAACGAACACGTACAGACGTATGCACGTATGGTAAAACACGATACTAGATGATACATAATGTATTATGACGACAGCAAGTTAAGCCTACAAAAAGCAGTCAGCATTTACTTAGAAATACGCCATATTCCTATCGATTATGTGAGCTCGATATACAGTCTTACGCAGATGTCATAAGGGTTAAATTAGGTCAATGTAAATCGAGTGTGTTATTCATTGATTCAATTGTGGCGAGGACGGAAGCGGCTTGCGCTAGTGTAGCTATCTCACTGCAAATACTTATGCTAACATTGAACTGAATCGAGAGCAATGAAGGAAGGAGTGCAATGATTCATCGAAATAAAATTCACAAATGTAATTTATTACTAATAGCAAATAATGACACATAAATAAAAAGTTACACAGGAAGTCAGATTTCGCAACCAATACAAGCAACAATAATAATTTAGCGAAGAACACACAACAATTGTATTTGTTAACAAAATCAAAACTCATTAAGAAACGTCTAGCAAAAATACCCTGTTGAAAATGTTCATTCATCAAGATCACAGGTCCCATAACAAAATTTGTGATTTCTTGGTATCGGGTCTTAACCCCTTTAATGGAGTAGAAAAATAAGAATTTTAATTATTTTCAGGAAACTTCACACAAGAAGCAAGCCTAACTCGGCAGAGGTACGCTGAGCGCACTAGCCAAGCCGCAGCAGCCGCGAGGTCCGCGCTGGCAATGGCCGATAGAGGCATGTACCGGTGTGATCCTGCTCAACACGTAGAAGGTAAAAAAACTTCCACAGATAACAAACCTACAAAAATTTCATTGAGGAAATGTTTCACAAACTTCAAGCAGAAATACGAATCGCAAATCTTTGGTAGATTATTGATGTCATAAAGACGAAAAACTCAGGGTTCAAGAGACATTTAGCAAGCAACAAGCGGCCGACGAGATTGGAAATAGGTATCAGACCCGTATTCCAGACATTGGGTTTAGATTGGGATGGAGATCTCCGCTGCGTCCCCTGTTCTTTCAGAAAAGCCTACATTCAGCTGCAGACTGGCGAAATTATCACGGAAAATTTCTCTCATATTCCAGGAGTCACATATGACCAAGTGACCCGCTTACTCCAAGGCTACGTCGAAAACGAAGTGGACATGAACCCTGACGGCACCTGCCGGGAGAACTGTGCATTCTATACCCTCACCAAGTCTCACGGGTGCTTCAAGGATCAGTACTGTATGAAACAGAAGAAGTGCGAGGGGAGAATCATCAATTGCGACTACATCGACAGTGACATGTGGGTCTGTCCAGCGGTGAGTCATAAACCTTTTTTGAGGGGTGTTATTGAAGATTAACAAGGATATATTACATATCAAGTTGTTTTCAAAACAAATTGAAAATCGTATGAATTTTCTGATACCTGTTCCAAGATTCCTGTACTCATTTCTTCGTGAATTTGTCGCCGTGAGTCATAGTATCGTTTTTATGTCCAACGTGAGCAAAAGTTAATGAAAAACTTATTTTTCCAATCATTGCACGAACAAGAAGGCCTTTACCTCATTATAACCGCAAAACGTTTATAAGAGCAGTACGGTCAAAATTAACTGTATAACTTCTACACTTAGGTGCAAATTGCATATGAAATGTGCAGAAAAACTGTGGCTAGTGATTGCAGTGAGTAATCAAAGGTTTTATAATTATAGAGTGAACGGAGTAGCCGGCGGTACGAGTGGATAGAGTACGAAAATGGCAGGACTTTGGGGCACGCGGACGGAACTTGCGACCTCGGCGTGGACAAGGTAATGCGACGATGCGAGAAATAGCTCTTATTTACAGCTAGGTTCTGTGTTTAAGCTGCCGCGAAAAGGACGTGAAATGGGTAAAATTGATATCTACGTTGCATACGTTTCGGTTTTTGCCATAGGAATTAGTGTTTGCATAAAATTTTGTCTGTACGCCTGCTCAATTACTAAGTTTTTATCTGTACTGTCAAGAATCATTAATGGGGTCAGTAGATTATCATAATAAAACTGAGCAAACACAATATTCAACTCCGTGTCACATGTAAAACAAACATGCAAGATTATTAAAAGCAAAATCTTTTGTTTACTAAACGTATAAATCAAAACAGAGACATATTACAACAGCTTCGTATTAATATTTTTGTCTAAGAAATTAACATGGGATATTTTTATAAAATTTGAAATACCCATTCAATATCTGTACCATACCAATTAATTTCTTCAAAGCTATTTGATAAATATTGTTTAGGAAAATCCGTTCTAAATAAAGAATATAAGATAACAGAAACAGTGAGAGGAGGCGACTTATGCAGTATGTAAAGTTAATTGATTCATGGTAGCAAGAGATTCCAGAGCTGTGGAAGGGTATCGGTGACCACCGGAGTGTCCGCAGGTGGACTCGTGGTGGCGCTGGCTGTTCTGGCACTGCTCCTACTGCATGTGCCTCTGCGACGACGCCACCAACTCCGACCGGTACTTCAGTCTCTGGGAAGCCACTTCCGACGTCAAGAACAACAAGTTAGTCTACAGAGGGACTCCGCACACCCACGACTAGGACCCTTAGGAGAACTCACGCTTGCAATGTGCTAAATACGATTTTCTTCCAAAGGTCGACTCCTGGTGGAGATGGAATCTCTCAC
This sequence comes from Campaea margaritaria, assembly GCA_912999815.1. NCBI lineage: Eukaryota > Metazoa > Arthropoda > Insecta > Lepidoptera > Geometridae > Campaea > Campaea margaritaria. The sequence continues at coordinate 1,004,727 of OU538800.1, forward strand.
ACTGCACCTACTGCATGTGCCTTTGCGAGGAAGATGTGCAATCCAGCGAGCGTACCTTCAGTTTGCGCGAAGCTAATGCAGACTATGGGAAGGGCAAGTCAGTACCTCAGCAAATGGGTGCATTGGCTCAGCAGTCTCATCTCACTGCTGCACCTACTTGGGGCTTTCGCAATTTATACGCTGTCGCTTACATTTTAGATTAGTTTCGATGGTATTCATTGCCACGGCTTCTCATTGTTAACCATTGGGGTATACAATATAGATTACTATCCTACCTAGTGTAATAGCACATAGGACTTTTAGTAGATCAAAGTAGCAACCTTATCGAAGCTTCCCTCCATTTCTGATCCTTTCAAAATACTTCATTTTAGCATATTGTTAATAGCATGGGTGTGCGGGGTGTATCCTCATTCCTCACTAGCCACACACTAGCCATCACCGCATTGGTTCATCTCATCAACTACATATTCTGTTATTCCAGGGTGGTGACAGGCATTCGGCTGGTGAAGCACGGCCGGGTGTTCCACCTTCAGATCCACCAGGGGACGTTGGGCGAGCGAGGAGTTGTGGAGGCCGGAGACTGGCTACCCATCCAGAAGTTCGATCCGTCTGACCACGGCTTCACAGACGGCGTAGACTATCACACTTTGACGTATGAGAAGAGAGCGATCGACTTGGACGAATTGGATTCCCCTGCAGGACACGTGTTGACTGGTGTTAGGTGAGAATAATCAGCTTTATGATCCATATCTAATTGGTGCCATCTGATATCTAAGCTGCGATGCATTTAAAGATGGAGGTTAACAAATAGCGTAGAAAGTCGAAACATAGCTATGAGCTCCATTTCTTGCAAGTTTTTTAGAATTGTGGGTCCAATTCTAAGTAAATAAGAAGAAAAAATCAAAAGTAATACAGTGACAACTCGCACATTTCAGGTTCCGCATGATGGGCGCTCACCTACACTTCGAGATTAGATCGACGCCGTTCAACTACACGACTGGACGGCTGTCGCCTGAGAAGAGCCAATGGATCAGCAACGACAACACAGAAGGAGCAATTGAAAGCCCGAGGTACGGTCCAAATTGAACACGATGGATAACTCAATCAAAAACGCATAAACGATGAGACAGAAATTTCCACCCGTGAGTTTTCCGCATTGACATTAGAGAAATTCCAACTTATACTGTAACATTAGATTCCAAAATAAAACTAGAAAATGTTGACCGATTTTACGTTCATGGTATCTCGTCACACCCATAAGACACTTTGTACGACGACAGTGACAACTGACTTGATATTCTTATCATAATGTGCGAGCAATAAATGAATCATTTCCGTTTGCAATACGCGACCCACATTATAATTCAGAACCTGTTTGTTATCAACCGTGACAAACACGCTTAAAGAAATTTCAAAGTCGTGACAAATCTGCCGATACCGTGTAACGTTAAAATATCATTATGTATTCTGAGCAGATCCGCGTATTCGTTCGCTCGCAATAAATTTAAAGGTCAGAGTCAGAAGTCATGACACTCAGAACATAACAAATGACGCGAGTTGACGAGACAAACATTACCGCTAATTTTTTACTTGTGTTTGTTGTTGTTCCTATTTTTCTAGATAGAGGTCTGTATTTTTGGGCATTGTTTCTACTGATAAACTTGGTTTAAGGTATCAACTCTCTGCCAGATTACTTACAGCTTTGCAGTTGTAAAACGGAGCAATTACTATGTGATCGGTCTCAAAATGTTACTAGAAACTATATTACGGAAATTAATCGCCCGCCGGTCCCCGAATGCATTTTGGCAAAGCGTCGCTAGCGACAGGACTCCAATAGGTGGAAACAAATAAAACTGTATTTGCTTTGGCAGTTTTTGAAAGTAAGAGCAATGGTCGCGAGATTTACTTCTGTCGCAAGCCTATCGTGAGATTAGTAATAAAGCAGCTAATCAGCCGATCTACGCCTGCCATTAGCTAATTGTGTATGATAACTGTTCCAGGAAGAAACTAGATCTGTACAAGCCCGACGTCCCGACCCGAAGCCACACCGCCATGCCGGTGGACTCCAACCACGACCAGTACGTCGAGTTCACGCACACCGACTTCAACGCCGACGCCGCGCAGAGCACGGTGCCTTTTATCGATGTACAACCAGTGCTGCCCGCTAAAGGTGAGCTTGAATCTATCGTATCAGGTGCTTCTTGGAATATTTAGACACATTTAGAGGCTACCGTCGATTTCTTGATTGACTAAATTGTAATCTTTCAATTGTACCGTTTCGTGCACTAGCTTTAACAAAGTACGAACGGTTTAAGCTCCGTCGGATCCGGGCGGAGCCGACTGCGAAGCGTGAGGTCGGGGCGCAAGTAGGACTAAGTAAATCTGTACATGAGCAAGCTCTCGGTGCGGCCTCGATCCGAACGTGTTGTGTCGCAGGCGGGTCCCTGGCGTCGGGCGCGGGGCTGGTGCACCGCGGCGCGCGCGGCTGGGGCGGCTGGCTGGCGCCCAAGCTGGTGGGCTACGACGTGGCGCGGCACGTGCAGGCCGAGCCGCCGCCGCGGGCGGACTTCGCCGAGCCCGACGGCGCGGACTTCGCGCCCGTCATCAACTAGTGCGTTACACTACAGACTTTACGCCGCGACTTACTAGTCTAGTACTCTCCGACTATTGTAGGCGTTGTGATGTTAATTCGTAGATTAATTTTTATTATAAGTGATTTGATACAGTTGTTGTTTTATTTGTGGACGTTACGTTAATTTTAGAATTTTCGTGCGGGATTTAGGGGAAAATCTTGCCGACATCAAAAAATCTATTTAAAGTAAAAAATCATATACCCTGAGATACCTAAATTGGACGCCTTAGGATATCTAGTTTAAGCATCGATATATAAACCGCATAAGGTTAATAAAAATGAGCGCTAAATACATATAAAATTGATAAAGTTTGAGAATAAATACCTTGATAGTGTAACGCCAGAAGCGTGTCGAAATATAGATCATATTTGATTTATTCTTTATTTTTTTATATGTATATGATGTTAAAGTGTTTCACTTACAAAAAATGCACTATTTTTGCCTACTTGCAACAATGATTTGACTTTTTTTTATTAACAAAATAGACCGGCTTTAGGCACCCATACTGTAGTGTTGTAAGCCCAAGTTATCGCTAACATAGCCACAATTCAATGGTCTCATAAACAAGGCCAGTTCATCTGGAACTAGCAAGCTGACTCACATGGTTGGCCAGTATTATATCGTCTTTTATTATATTATAAAGTATCGGAACCTGGTAAACGTATAGTAATTATTTACGAGTTTAATTATGACGGGTCGAGACCATTATGGAAAACAGGAGTAATTAATGACTTTAAAAGGCCATCTTTAATAAATATTACATTGCAATGCAATCAAGTCATTTGTTTTTGTTCGTCGTCAAAAAATATTTCAGACATATTTTTATCCTATTGATATTTTATATATCAGCGCCATCTACCGAGTTAGACGGAACTAATATTTTTAATGTCAAAGGTGAAACGAATTAGTTCGTTGACAATGTTAAGATCGGTTAGGGACCAACCGTGGAGCCGGACAGAATTAGTTGTTTAATGTTCAAGAAGTAGATAGAAGATCGTAGATGCTGTCAAGGTCGGCTGGAGACCAATATCGACTATTTTTCTCGTTACATCGACACCGATCTCGACTTTGAGCGGATTTTGAATACATCCAAAGCGAAGGAAGTGTACATGTTGAGGGCGGAAAGGTCACATCGACAATGAATCCCCTTGGAGGCACTGACCTGGACCCGCAGCGGGTGGTGCGCCAGCAGCGCCAGCAGGTCGGGCGGCGGCAGCAGCGCGGCGGCGCGGAGCCCCATGCAGCGCACGCCGCAGCACAGGAAGGCCGCCAGGTACCGGTGCAGCGGGAAGTGGAACGACGCGTGCGCCGCCTCCGCCTGCGGGGACACCGGCACAGTGTAGGCACACCTCGGTCCTTTCGACCGACGACGCAAAAGCCGTCAAATGTTTGTGTGTACACACGAACACATGACACATTTGACACACACACAAATGTGTCTGTCGCAAAAAAACCAATCGACAAGTATGAAGGTTCATAATGACCCGTTTGTCTATTACATTTGGGCGTGTAATATCGTCTACCTCCCGACCTCTCCCTTTCGATAGCGGGTAGAGGTGCGGGGATGCGGATTACGCAGGTTGGAGTGTCAATTCTGTATGCAGTGCTACATAGTGTCACGTCCGGCTCACCTTGGGCGTCCCGGGCTTGCAGAAGTTGACGGCGTCGAGCCACTCCTGCAGGTAGGCCAGCGCCGTGGCCACCATGCGGCGCGCCAGCGGCGCCTGCGCGGGCTCGGCGAGGTGGCCCAGCACGGACCACATGGGGTAGGCGGCGGCCTCCAGCTCGCACGAGAAGGCCGCGTAGTACGAGGACGGCTCGAACTCGATGTGTCCGCCCATCTCGCGGATGTTCACGTTCATGCCTGCAACGCGACCGACGTCACAGCGGCGCCCACGCGGGACGCCGGGGCACACTGCTCGCCCCTTAACTTTAAGAGTTAACTTTGAGGCAGTTCAGTTAAGGGATGAAAGTGATACTCGTGGCGACTGACGGCGTCGCGCGGTCAAACGATACGTCCTAATGCTATGCACCGTGCAACAATTTAAGACGAAATTGATCGATAAAGCTGATTGTGTTGTCGTGAGATCTAAATTCTTTGAGAATCTACGTTCACCATCCCTTCTCATTATGATAGCTGACTCTAATATCATCTAGAATTCTAGCTGTAATTCGTTTTCCAATGTAACGATGACAAAAAGTAACAAAATTGAAAATTCTAATCTATTATTCAAAAATTATATATGACGTGTGGACGCAAAGAGTACGATAACAAATAGACAGAACTAGTGGAAAAATAGCTTACCTTGCAACATTGACAGAAACTCGAACCACATGTCCACAAGCGCGTCATCTTGCAAGAACAGCAGCGCGACACTCTTATGCGACAGGACATTATTGAAATCCGACACTAGAGGCCAATAGCAGTGCTCCTTCATGACTCTCCGCGTGCAGTCGATCACGTAGTGGAAGTTCTGATCCGGCTCGTGGAGCGTGTTCTGGACCAGGATCTTGCCCATCATGAGCCGGAGGGAGAGCACCATGACGTGCAGAAGGTGCAACTGCTGCACGCAGCGCAGGGCGAGCGCTTCGTTGGAGAACAGTTGGACGGACATGTGCACCACGCGGTTGGACAGCGTGTCCGGGTCGGCCGCCTCCTCCAGCACGAGCGGGATGCGCGCGTAGTGCATCACGAATGTGCGGGTCAGGTGCTCCTGGAACACGGAGGGGAACGTCAGTACTATCTGTACTTGCAATAAAGGAAAAATAAAAAGTTTACACATTTAAGGCACGTTATAAAAAATATAGGCGGTGGTAGCCTAGTGGAAGAACGTGCGCCTTCCAATCAGACCAATTCCAATTCCAATCAGGCACGTACCAATGTGTTTCTTGTAAAACATATGTACGTTATTATCACTCGCTTTTCGGTGAAGGAAAAACATCGTGAGGAAACCCACATACCTACCCGAAAATTATTTCGGAGGTAGGTAGGTGATCCACCAATCCGGATCTGGCCCCCGTGGTGGATTATGGCCTAACCCTCCTCACGAAAGTGAGGGAAGACCCGTGCTTAGCAGTGGGACGTTATGGGTTGATGATGATGGCTTCTCCAAGTACCTTATAGTCCTGATCGGGCAGCATATTGAGCAGGAAGCAGACGACGTTCTGCGGAAACTCGTACTTGAACGTCCAGAATATGAACTCGTCCAGGAGTGTGTTGTGAGTGAGGCGCGGCGCTAGGGCCGGCAGGTGCCGGTATCTGGAAATAGCTCACAGTGAGTAGCTTATCAAATACTATTTTTAACCATTTCAAAGCCGGTTATAGTAGTCAAAGAGTTAGTTCCTGGCTGCTCCTTTATAGAATTCTTGGTTCAGAGAATAACTTCTTCATTACAATAGATTTACTTTTTTTTTAATTGCGAATAGACAATCATTTGACCGCAGTCTCACACGATGGTAAGCGGCGACGGTGGAGCATGCTTGCCTAGAAGATACCTATTCACTTTCAACCTGAAAACTACCAGTATATAGCTCTTGACTAGACGTTGGGAGGGTGTTCCATTGCTTCGCTGTGCAAATTAGAAAATTTCGAATCGCATTGTTCGGATAGAAGGAATAGTATACGGAATTACGGATGCCGTGTTCCCGTACGTCTTGTTGTCCCATGGTAGAAAGGAGATGGAGGAATCAAGTTGTGCAACTCCATCGCACACTCTCCGAAATGTATTCAGTAGAAGACTCAAAGACTGGCTACGCGGTGCGACTTGTGGATACTCTCGCATTCTCTTTGGTTCAAGGCCACAAATAGTGTGGGAAGAAAGACTCACTCATCAGGCGGCTCGGGCGCGGGGAACATCTCCAGCGCCTTCTCATACATCTCGGTAGACTCGCACATGTAGTACCCGTACTCGGTGTCCGGGAACGGCGGCTCCACGAGGTTGCGGTACATCTGTACGAGGCAAACATATAGTTAACATTTCACAGTCTTGTTGGGTTGTTTCCAGTTATGATTACTTTAGCAGATGAGATATGCACGTAGATTAAGTGAGATTACCTGAGGGTTGATAAGCGCTTTGGTCATGGCGGAGCGCATGAGGTCCCCCATGTTGTTGAACTCCATCAACATCTTCACGTACCCCTCGCACTCTTGCACCGCTATCCTGTAGCTGTCTGAAGTTGAAGTTGAATGGGACCCGCTGAAACATCACGAAGAAATCTTACCACTATGACTCGATATAGTAATGTCACGTGAGCGGATAGGACCCGGAGAGATGAGCAAAGATCGCTACAGATTGGGTGTTTCAAGACATTTGGAGACGTCGAGGTCATCCTCAGAGACAATGGAGCGACCAATGATGAATAAGCTGTGAATTTTTTTTTACGACACAGTAACATTTACATAAGTGTGGCTGCTAAACAAAATACGAAAAATAACAACATAATCGTCATTGTCATACTACTCGTAGTCATTCTTAGTAAGCATCAGAAGTTACGTACTCAAGTGTGACGTACTTAAGTAGAGGATATACAAATAGGTGCAAAGAGGTTTATTTGCGGATGGCAATGAGAACCCAGTGCATACGGCTTCATTAATCAGGTTAAGGTTGCGACAATAGATTGTTAATGATCTAGGCGATACAATGTATTATTAGTTCTTCTGTGGTAAGCACATGGAACCGATGAGGTCGACTGGAGACCACGTTTAGGCGAACGTAGTGTAGGACGACCGCAGGCTAGGTGGAGTGACATCTTGCGAAAAAGGGTAGGCAAAGACTGGGCGAGGGGAGCCGTAGATCGGGCTCGATGACTAGAAGAGGCCTACGTCGAGCAGTGAAGGAATATAGGCTGACGATGAGGAAGTACTTCTACATGTTCTACAAAGATCGCTCTGCCCAGGAAGTGGTAACGTATAGCAAGATAGACGGATCTGTGTGAACGTCGTGACTAAGAGCTTACTTACTCAAGCTTACACACACTAGAACATGGATATGTAAATTAATGGCATCATCTGCGGTGTAGATGACACCAGAATCAAAGAATGGACTCCTAGAGTTAATTATCCTGTGGTACTACTAGAGCGGAGCCAGGCACTGACTCTTGATGTGTGGGTCATGTCCAAGAACGTGTTGTGGTTCCTCTTGATTACCTAAACGCTTTGCGGTCATTTTTGTAAACGGTCACAACGCGATTTTCGCGTTGTGGGCGTTTTATGTTTGCCGCAACGTGTGCCGATGTATTTTTTGTCCATACTTAGAAGAGTAAAGGACATGGATGTTTCGCTGTAAACAATTATAAGGGACGTGAACACACGAGGTGATCAAGTTTGTCTCGGGCAACTAACTATACATAGGAATGTGATGTCCATTCTTCTCGCACTAAAGGTTATTGAAATTTCGTAATGTATTTTAGGAGATAAGGTACCTTTGAATCTTTTTGGAAAACAAACAGTTAGGGTCCACTTATGCCGCAATCTATGCCCAGTGTCTAGTGCCTACACCACTGACCGCGTCAGGCCGACGTTGCAACACAGTATCGCAGACTGAATTCGCATTGGTGTCACGGAACATTGACACCGCTGAATTGGGAACCTTGTAATGTACGTCGTTATCAGTACTATTTACGTATTTATCAGTTATTTTACCTGTTCTCTCTGAAGTGCTGAAGCAGCCGCAGTATAAGCCGCGGCATCATCGCCTCGGCGATGCACATGAGATCAGCGGGCACCGTGCCCGGCCGCGGACATTTGTTGCCATGGTTACTGCAGAACCTGGAACATTAGGGATATTTGTATTAGGAGAAATATCTTGTTGAAGCTGGAGTGGCAGTTAAGTAATGACTGTGGGAACTCTGAAATATTACTGGAAGTAAGTAAGATTTGAGAATTAAAACGCAAATTTTCAATACACAGGTGCGTCCGTTGCATGGTTCATCCTAGGCACCGGTAGAGCACTAGTCATCTAACGAAAACACTCAAGCAAACAATTTTCATCGACAAGCCCCTTTCGGGGCGTTTCGACCCGAGTCGTCGACCAGTCTCATTCAAGGCGAAACGTGTTAACCACTGACCATGGTCAAACATGGCCTAAACCCAAAGACTGCCATACATAAGCATTTATTAATCCTTCCTATGCTTTACCGTAGTCGGGTAAAAAGAAGCGTAATATCGGGCTGCCATTAAACCTAAAGAACCTTATAGCCAGCACTAAACATAGCGTGCAATCACGAACATTTCTACGAAACAATAATCTTAACCATTTTAGTACCAATTGTTTATATTTTGTCTAATAATTTTAAACACGATACAAATAAATATATAAACGACTAATAGACTGAGACGGCATAGTAGATACAATAGAGTACGTTGGGTCCAGGTACTCGATGATCTCTAAACGCTCCCCTAAAAAACCCACTATTCGCCCCAGCTGGGGCGCGACCGGACAACTTTTTTAAAAGTAACTTTATTCCTTTTTCTTAAACGGTATGTCTCCGCCTAGTACTCGATGAGGTAGGGTTACCTACTATGGCCTCTCCGGCCATAATATTTCGTGGAACAATTTTGAACACGCTACAAACACAAACAAATGAACCCCTAATCCATTCATTTCATTATCTCCACGCAACATTCGTCAATAAACAATGTCGAATAAAAACAATATCCTAAGAACTGCAAAAGCTATTAGGTAAAATTATATCGAAGTTGTGATGACGCAACTGCCTGGCGTTACGTCAACTTGGACCAGTCTCGGGAAGGTTCGGGGCGAGATGTAACAAAAATTTCGACAGTAAATAATGATAGCAAAACATTGTGAATTGACCTTTACAAAACTACCCTTTTATGGGGTTGTTTACGTGGAATAAAACATAGCCTCATAATGTTAATTTCATTAAAAGCCTTAAAAGCCGCGATGACTAATTAGATGTTTCAGTCTTTTATATTAGTAAAAATAGGTTAGTTCTAGGCTAGGTAGCTAAAATTAATAATTAATGATACCAACTGATGAAACTCTGAATTTTTAATTTACGTCTCTAGAATAGAATAGAATACTTTATTTTCATAAAATGTGAGTACAATTTACATGTACCTAGTTTAGTTGAAATGATGATCTAACATATTTTGCAAATAAAAGAATTGAAATACTTACCAGAAACAAAAGAAAAAAAAATTTGGTTTCACAATTATAATTTGAGACATTTTCAAAAAATAGATCGGAAATATACCTACTACTTGGGCGCATCAATGACAAGTCAATGACGGATCTTCGTCTGCATTCTTTGAACTTTTTATTCCATTGGGTTTCGAGGGCCTTTAGATAATTCCTAATTAGCTGTTACCCACGACTTCGTTCACGGTGATGTTTTTTTTTAAATCTATATTTAAACACAGTTTTCCACTAAAATCCCGGTGGCCTAGGTATAGTGGCTCGCTGCCACCGCCTACATAGAGATTTTTATCAATAGCTCGGTTTGCTGCATATCATTCTAAGCTATAAGCTTTTATCTTTTATTATTAAGTTTGAAATTATCAATTTTAACTTTACGAGGCTTCGAATAAGAATTTGCCTTCTTGCGTAACAAATTTAGCGCAGACATATTCCATAAGCTTTGTCATATTACCAACCCTCTCTCTCAGAGTCAGACCCCATTCACCCTCGTCTCGTGCCAACTTCCTTACGCAAGTCGTCCTTTGTCTGTGACGTCACGTTACTTTGTTTCAAGTCCAAGGTCTCCGGGTTGGGCGAAGGATGTGGGAAAGGGCGGCCACATAAAGGTCAACACAACAGACTTTCTTCACTGCCAGTTGGCGACAAATTGTTTTTGTGTGCTAGTACATAAAAGCCAACGTGCACGCGGTAACCAATTATGATAAAAAGTCTTCAACTTTCTATTAACCGTAAGGTCATCAATTCCTCACAATAAGATGCAGAACAGTAACGGTTCAAAAGCGAATCCACGACAAAAGGTTAAAAATACACTCTATTTATGAATAAAATCACGTTTCGAGCATCAAACATTTGCCATAATGTAAACAAACATAAAGCCAAGCGCTCAAAAGGGGTCACCTTGGAGCCAAGCGTGGCCAAGCGTCAAGAACCAACACGGCCAAGGTCTAGGCAGGCCCGCTCTAGGTCAAGTTCAAATCTGTACAAGTATCAGAACAGCCAGCCTATTGTTATTTCTGTGCGTGTGATCTGGGCCCGATTTTGACAACGATAACGGTTTTATCTGAAGACAGTGATTGAATCGCCACCGTCGCGAAGAAGAACCTTATTTTTCTGCAGGCTTAAACTAACTAAATCCATAAACTTAATTTAACTTTCGAATTGCTTTTTCATTCACGTCATGAAAATTCAAGCAATCTCGATTGCGAGATTCTGCCTAGTTATTTTGTTCTTTTATTAGGTGCGATCTTGCGAATATCACAGAAGAAAGAGGATTGGGAAACGGAGACATCTCTAGGAGGAGACTTCTAGCAGCGAGCGAAATTAAAATTGTTCATAAAGCTTTTTGAGTTTTCCGCTTCAACAAACTTACGACTTTGTTCGTATTCCATGTTTATAGCTCGCGTAGGCCCGGTTCCTGTCCGCCTCGCGATTCGCGATGCTACACGGATTAGGCAATCTATTTAAGCTGGTCCGACGAGAAGCCGTGTTAATGACGTCACTCGCCCCCGCGCGTGCTGCCTGAACTTATCTAATCTGTGGCTGAAGCCAAGGAGTGACTAAGAAAAGTCGACTCAGTCGGATATGTGAAAGTTTATCTTAGCCTCGGGGTAGCTAGTGAACCTCTAGCTGTCACAAGATGCCCATTAATTGAGCCTACGGTAGTCACAAGCGCGGGCCAAGTACATTATCTGGGCAAGTTGGGTTAAATTTGACTTTACTCAGAATTGGTATGTTTTTACATCTTGTTTCGTTTCAATTGGTTCAACTGTAGGCATAGGGTGCGGTGAAAAATCGAGATGTATCATGTTTTGTATCCATAGAGAAAATAGATTGTTGTTTACCTATTGTAATTCTTCTGTACTGTGTTTAATTTTGTTTCTGTTGTACAATAAAGAGTTTTTCTATTCTATTCTATTCTATTTTCTATAGATAACAAACGGAGTTTTAAATACGACACTGGAAGGGAGGTACTTTCCTCTTCCTGTACTCAGTTAATCATCCTGTGTTTTGCATGAGCTCTGTAAAGATTGATTTGATCTTCACCAACTAAACATTTGAACTAAAAGATGACGATCAAATGTGATGAGAATCTAAGATTTGGTAGGCTAATGTATGCACGAAACTAATAGACCATTTTGTGTTTACGATCAGAGTCGGGCGCTATGCCAATACACGCTCGTTTTATCGGGTGACGAATTGGCGTCAGACAGACACACAGCTGATTTATAGACGCGTCCAGTTCAATATGGTGGACGTTATCACCGAATGAAATTCAGATATTTAAGTACTTGCTAGGAGAGGTGGCTCTCGTGGAATAAAAGCAACTAGAACACTAGAAAAGCCAATGAACCTTGCACGCTTTGTGTACTAGGTCGTCAGAAAGGTGTGCAGGAGTCAAGAACCGCTACGAGCTTGCGACTTTATCCCAGTGTGGCCGACGCCTTGTTACTTGCTAACGCTAAGAGAACATAATTGCACGCTTTGTACCAGGCTGTCAGAAAGAACTGCAGGTGTAAAGAACCGCTGCGAGCCTGCGGCGTTAGTGTGGCTAGGCGGACACCGCTCGCTTCTCTAAGTTTATTGGCGAGTAACTTACCCGTCCTCCTTCATGACGGACTTGTCGCCGCAGTCGCACGCGCCTCCCGCCTGCGACAGGAACATGTTGAAGTCGTGCGTGGAGTGGTCGCCGCGGTGGAAGCAGTCGCGGCAGATGGACATGCACGGCGAGATGCCGCACGTGCGACACCGGTACGCGACCACGCGCGGGATCCACACGAGGCCGCATTTGTCGTGTTTGTCGTACGACCGAACTGGAACAAAACATAAGATGGAGTTAGAATATGATTTTTGGGATGAATGAAACATCTAGAAAGGGTTTTTAATATGGGCCTCCGCACGGTGACTAATCCAATATCTGAACTAAGATCATGATACGTGTTTAATAAGTATAAGGTACTTTAGATGAAATTAAAGCTCATTTTAATTTTCCCGCCAGATATGAACTAGATTACTAGCTTCGTCTGGTAAGTAAAAATAAACAAGCATTCGAAATAATAGGATGAAACCCAAGCAGAAATAACGCAATCCCTGACCTTCAGTCAGTACAAAAGCATAACAGTTTAGATAGGTATGTATATTACATACCTAAAGTTAACGACTCAAAGCTCAAATCTGTGCTCAAAGTAATTACAGTAATCTGGAGAGAGCCAACGTCATAATCTATCCAATTGAAGCTGATTAACTAGCTAATATTCATCAAGAGCTGGCATTCCGCCATTTGGGTCAGCGGCATCGAGAAAGCAGACCTAGTGATCCATCTCACTGGAGACAGGTACGGCGAAGCTTGCTTTTTGATCTTTCTCTAAACAACTGGGTACAGTCAGCGCCAGAAATCTCCGGACATGCCGCAACTTTCAACTTACTCATCATCATCATCAATCCATATCGTCCCACTGCTGAGCACGGGTCCCCCCACACTTTCGTGAGGAGGGTTAGGCCGTAATGCACCGCGGGGGCCCCGTCCGCATTGATGGATCACATACCTACCTCCGAAATAATTCTCGGGTAGGTATGTGGGTTTCCTCACGACGTTTTCCTTCACCGAAAAGCGAGTGATAATTACGTAAATATCCTTTACAGAAACACATTGGTACGTGCCCGCATTGAGATTTGAACTCACGACCTTCTCCTTGGAAAGCAAACGTTCTCCCACTGGGCTACCACTAAATTAATTTTGGGTGCGTAAAATCAAATTGGCAGGTGGATATCTTTAGCGAGTTTCGACAAATCTTACAATTAGGAATGGCAGTCAACCTGCCTGGTTTAACGATGTACTACTGTTTATCCAGTGTCTCCAGAAAGTTTCTTCGCCATTCAGTATAATAGGAAAACAGGATACGTGCCACAGCGCAAGATAGCGAGTTCTTTCAACAATATTTTTACCATATTTTCCTTATTGCAAAGATACGAGCGTGAAAGGGAACAACTGGTTAAAACCGCATGCATGTTCGAAAACATTTTAAAACTTAATTCAACAATCGTAATCGCACAAAATTAGATCAAATTACTAGCAGATAAGTAAACACAGATCCATACAATAATTACTTACAGCGAATTATTTGATGAATCATAAGGTCATTATTTCGGCAAAATAATCTAATGGCGAATTATTGTGTCAGACTTTATATTCTATAGGCATATCGATAAAAAATCATGTTGCTATGCCATTCATCATTAAATCATAATTGTTCACATCAGACCGTAACGAATTAGATCTACATACTTATTTATATAGCTCAGCGTTCTTGGATTTGACAGCGATCTATGGTGTTAATTAATGTGATGATATGGAAACCAATTAGGTATCAGCGGATTTTATTTTTGATATAGCTATTAAAACATATACAACATAGCTATTAAAACTCGATTCCTTTATTGTATTAGGGAATAATAAAGCACTTTTATGAAGTCAAACACATGAGAAGATGAAATTAGATTAATTTTCAGGCAAGCTTTTATAAAATACGTATTTGGTGCTGCAAGCTGTTCAAAATGAGCCCAAACACCATAAAGCTACTTTTTAGTAATGATAAGTTTCGTTGTCTGTAGAAATACACATATTTAAACTAAACTAGTGGTCGCCCAGTGGTCGAAATTCGACCATAAATAATAAAAATTAAAAGTTTGAACGTTGTTAAAGTTCTTTTGTCAAAGACTATGTACCTCTATAAACACAGATAAGAACTGAGAAGACATATCAATACAAAACCATTTTAAACCTTTGTATACTCTGTGATGATCTCATACTCCCGGACTCTTCAATAAACCTTCATGTCAAAGTGCCAACTCTTAGTCCCTTCTGTTATTGTGTGTGTGTGTGTGTGTGTGTGTCAAACACATGTAGTGTGTGTATTGTTTTATTTATATTAATATAGTGTATTTCTAATACTAATAAACTTTAACTGTGCCAAATTTCATACTGATACGTCCGCGCATATTTCGTAAAAAAGGATCACAAGTTTTTGCTTCACGTAGTAATATAGGTAGATAAAAAATGAATTCAATTATCTTAATTGGTCTCAGTGCATTGCAGTACATTATTTGATAAGCATTTGGCATGAATTTAACATTCGGTAGGCCTGGTGCAGCGTTCAGTTTTGTTAGTGCGCAGAACAATCAATCCTTAGCAGCCCTGCGTGTTGTCGCATTGCAGCACGCTTCCACGAAATGAACCGGTTAGGTGGCAAACTAGATAAGCTAGATTTAACATTTGTCTGAATAACTAGTGATATTTTGGCACACAGTGTCGATTTTTATACTCAGTGTTTATATTAGAATAATTTATGCAAAGTGTTTTACTAGTGTCATGCGTACCAGATGATTTTATATTCTCAAAGTTACCGATACTAATAAACTTAAACTCAATATGCATCAGAAAATAATAAATTGACAATGGATCAAAACGCAAGATAATTACAAAAAAGAGATTTTTCTTTGGTACCCATGCCATCACTGTGTTGGATTATTATTTCACTCTTATTGGAAACACTTTCTGCTGGATTGCAGGGTTTTTTTTTACAATACCATCGGGTTGTTTCCGGCAAGTATGTTATTTTTTCAAAAACCTAATGAAACAGTCTTAACTTTCATCAAAATCGGTCTGAAGACGCTTTTGAACGATTTTAGCTATCCTTCGTAGAGTTTCGAATTTGGCCATCTACACCCACTTGAAGTAATGCCTTATATAGACGGGACTGTAAGCCATAACCCCGGAAATATTTGCCAGATAATGATGAGTTCAGTTCTGCGGAATTCCAAGTAACTTCGATAGGAAGTAAGCATTACACGCGGTGTATCATTAGCCTGTTGTTACCGCCGTGAGTTACTGTCGACTGTGGCTGCTCCACCCAGTGCCCACAATTATCTCTAACATACAATTTCATAGCTAACAGATGATAATTACAAAACAAAGTTCGTTGGCTTCGCGATGATGGTGAAAATAATGGAACTGTTATGGGGTTTTTTTCACGACGTAGGTACTAGGCCAGTGTATAACCAGATGGGAAGAGTCACTGGGAACAGTCTCACCAGATGGGAAGACGGAGCACACTTGCTAGACGATACCTATTCACTGTTGACTTGGATGGACGGACTACTTTTACGCCAGCGGCGGCGGCGCTTAGTTTCCCCTGGCTCCTGAACCATAAAATATTGTATTCCGCTTTATGGGGTCCCAAACTGAAGGGTCCAAAAGACCCGCCCTATTGCTGTGAACCTTTTATTGGGGTCTTGTACCCTGTCCAAGAGAAGTCTATTACTGTCGCCACGCTCTCTGTTAATGACAGGTTTGTTATTTATTATTATCGAAACAAGATTAGATACATAGTGTTCGCGCCACTTACATTGGCACTCATAATACCTTCCTACCTTCCTATTCCTATCATTTCTTGGCGACTATCTCTGTCGCTCATATCGTGGTATCCACGAGAAAACTGCTTGCCGCCGCAAGTAGTCTGCGATCGACCCTCGTCCTTCGCGGCTGCCGCTCTCGCCGAATCCAAAGTACTGGATCTGCTGCTCCTCTGTAGTGGTCCACGTGAATTCGACGCGCAAATATAAACAAAACCCGCTATAAACCCGCCGCGTAAACGCTCCTTGCCGACACGCACCAACCGCCTAAAATACAGTCCACTACATCGAACGTCATAACATCCTGAAGGAACAAGCAGCTTGGAGACGGACCCGAACCGAGGTGATTGCAGTTGCATGGAGACCAGGTTAGTCGCCAAGTTCCTTTGTACTACTCTTCTACCAGCCATCCTTCCCCCGCCATTGGAGGCGCGCTCAGCCTATACAGCTTAGCTGCCGCGCTAACATATTGTTGGTCCTCCGCCGCCGGATCTTCTCTGGTCCTCCCGCTATTCTCTGGCCCCTCTTAGGCCTCATATAGTCCTCTTTATAACCGCCCGCAATTTTATATTGGTATTTTTACCAACGATAATTTCCTATAATTATCGTGTTCCCGCCCGCAATTACAGTTCAGATAGTACCCTGTACTATCCTACTACGCTCTTATATACTTATTTCGTGTATTCCGCATTCCTAAATAGTAAAAATAACGATTTTTCCGTAATTCTTAATTTTATTAAAAAGTGAAGGTATTCCTAACGACCGCCCGTGCGTCTCCACGTGGGTATTCAATACGCCGCGCGCGTGGCAGGTAAATGCTGTAGGCAGTTGCAGTAAATTAGGAATTTCATACTTTATCTAGTTTTTTATACTTTGTTAAGATGGCTATGGCTACTCGTTCAAAAGACAAAGATAGTGAAGTATACGAGGACGCAAAAGCGCTCGATACGTTACAGATCGAACGTTTGACCTTGATAGGTAAACGTGACATTATATTTTCCCGCTTACAAGATATTTTTAACCGATCTTTAAAGGCTTTCACTGATGATACTGAGAAGGATTTATTTCTATGTGGAATGATCTCGTTAGACCGCTTACGCTCCGATTTCAATGAAATTGTGAACAAATTAAATGTCACCGAGTTGAGTCTCAACGCTTCGTACACGGTAAACTACCAATCTATAAACGTCTTCGAAGATATGTTTTGCCGTTGTCAGTTTGTTTATAATAAACTTAACCCGCCTTTAAAAACCGCTGATTTCAATGTTGCCCCGCAACGTAAATCCATCAGAATTCCTGAACTCGATTTGATGGTCTTCAATGGAGATCCGATGACCTGGAGGATATTTTATGAGTCATTCAAACGCACGATTCACGAAAATCCCGATCTCACTGATCACGAACGCGTCCAATATTTAATTAATAAATTGTCAGGCCGGGCCCTTGCAGTTTGTTCTGGTATCGTACCTAACGGTGATAATTATCCGATCATATGGCAGACGCTCGTCGATAAGTATAACGACAAACGTAACCTAGCCTCCGCTTATCTTGATCAAATGCTTGATTTTAAATCTTTTAACACCGCGACGAATAAAAACTTAGAATTATTCCTAGATAAATTCTGCACGGCTGTGTCAAGTTTGAAGTCTCTCAAGCTCGATAACATGTCTGATTTTATTTTACTATCGCTCGCTTTGAAGAAAATAGATTCAAGTACTGCACGGTCGTTTGAAATGCACATGCGAGGTAAATCTATGCCTACATACAATGAACTTTTAAAATTCACCCGCGAACAAAGCAAAATATTGGAACGCACTACGACCGATTCTCTTAGCCGCAGTGATAACAGGCCGGGTACTGCAAGGTCTACGCAGTCTTTTGCAGCATCATGCGTCACTCACTGTCCGCTTTGCAAGCAAGCCGATCACGCTAACTTATATAGATGCCCTGCATTTGATAAGCTTTCTATCGACGACAGGTACACTTTTGTAAAACAAAGCAAAGGTTGCACTAATTGTCTAAGCACTACGCATATAAATACTGCTTGCAATTCTAAATTTAATTGCCGTTATTGTGGATGTAAACATCATTCTATGTTATGCCGCAAAGTATCATCTTCCCGTGAAGACAATCGCCCGTACCCTAGCGCTCCGTCACAGGCGCACGCGCCGTCTCCGCGCGCGCGAACTGGCATCTTCTCCGCCGCCGGGGATCACATGCCGCCTTCGGCATCGCCGCCGCCCGTCGCGGGCTCCGCTAGCGCTCAGCTGACGAACTTACCTACAACTGCTTATCAGTCATCACAACAACAGGTGTCGCTGTGTAATATACGCCCCGCTTCGCAGCCTAATGACACTACTTGTTTACTGGGAACCGTACAAGTTTATGCTACGGATTTAAATGGTCGCCGCCATGTAGTACGCGCCTTAATTGATTCGGCTTCCCAAAGTAACTTTTTAACTTCAAAATGTTGCGCTAAATTAAATTTAAAATGCAATAAGGTGACGAACACCGTTGTTAAAGGGATAGGTTCCGCATCTAACCCAATCAAGGGAGCAGTTTCTGCTACTTTATCTTCCCGCCTAAATGATAATTTTATTGCAATTGACGCCTATGTTATCGACCGCATAACAGACAATTTACCGGCAGTGAAAATTGACGTATCCTGCCTTTCATACCTGAACTGCCTGCCTCTGGCAGACGACAGTTTCGCTTCGCCTTCCGAGATCGACATACTTATAGGCGCGCCGCTCTTTTCTGAAATATTGCTATCAGGCCGCGCCGCTGGTCCGCCTGGTACTCCAACCGCTTTTGAAACCATTTTTGGTTTTATCGTAATCGGGACCGCTCCCGTTACCCCCGCTCATGTTACTCCCGCTCATGTTACGCCCGCTCATATTGGAACCGTTGTTTCTATCACTGACCCCTTGGTTGAAGATAGACGCCGCTCTCATATTTCCCTCTGTACCTTTACGGAAGGACCACGTTTAGATAATCTTGTCCAACGCTTCTGGCAGCTTGAAGAGGTGCAATGCACGCCGACTTTGAGCCCAGACGCTATAGAATGTAAACGCATTTTTACAAATAACGTTTCCCGCGATCCTACGGGACGCTATTCTGTAGCGTTACCTTTCTCCCGCGATCCCGCGACCTCTCTGGGTAATTCTTACCCTATCGCTAAAAAACGCTTCATGTATCTCGAACGTAAGCTCGCCGCGATACCTGCTCTGCGCTTAAAGTACGATGCTATAATCAAAGAGTACATTCAGAAGGGTTACATTTCACTGATCGACAATGATAGTCCTTTTACTGGATATTACGTGCCACACCACGCCATTGCGAGACTACAAAAAACAACAACTCGATGGCGTATGGTGATGGACGCCAGTGCTGAAACTGACTCAGGCCTCTCCTTGAATCAAGTTTTATATACCGGGGATAATTTACAAAACGATCTTTTTACAATCCTCTTGGATTTCCGCCTCTACCCAATTGCTTTTACATCCGATATTAAACAGATGTACCTACAAATTTTGATAAATAAGGACCACCGCAAATATCAAAAATTCCTGTATCGATTCGATCCCGTTTTTCCGCTTGATACCTACCAATTCAACCGCGTTTGTTTTGGTCTACGTAGCAGTCCGTTCCTTGCAATGCGAGTGTTGCGACAGCTGTGCGCCGCCGACGGTGCCCGCTTCCCACTCGCAGCATCTCTTATCAGCGACAACACATACATGGACGACGTGTGCTACTCCATGCCTACTCTGTCTGCTTGTTTACAACTCAGAGACGATCTCCGCGAGTTGCTCAAGGCCGGGGGCTTCGATCTCGTCAAATGGGCTAGTAACTCACCCGCGCTCCTTGACTCCCTTCCCGTCTCTGCGTTAACGGAATGCGTTAAAAATGCGAAAAATGCGTTAACGGATCTTTTAAATTCCGACGAATATAATAAGTCTATCTCAGATGAGTTATCAGCTAATCGCATACACTGGAAATTCAATCCACCGCGAAGTCCTCACTTCGGGGGGAATTATGAAATATATGTGAAAGCGTTTAAAAGTCATCTTCATAAGACGATCGGTTCACAGTTACTCACGTATGAGGAAATGTTAACCGTACTCACACAGATAGAATGCGTTATCAATTCTCGTCCTGTAACGTTATTGAGCGAAGATCCGTCTGAGCCGACCGCGCTGAGTGCTTCACATTTCTTAATGACCGCACCGCTGAAGCATTTGCCCGCTTGCACGGTTCCCGATGAACCTGGACACTTATTGAAACGGTACGCTTTATTGGATCAAATGGTACAATCATTTTCCAAACGGTGGAAGTTGGAATATCTTCACTTACTTCAATCTAGAGGAAAATGGAATACACCTTCGAATCCCATTACAATAGGTTCTATTGTTCTTATTATCACTGATAATATTCCCCCGCTATCCTGGCCTCTCGGCGTCGTCGTGGCCACTCATGTCGGCGGCGATGGCATCTGTCGAGTAGCGTCAGTAAAAACGGCGACCGGCGTCTACCAGAGACCCGTCGTCCGTTTATGTATCTTACCTACCCAATAATTTAACCCCTTGCTCCCCGGTCAACCGCTATGTTATATTTAACCCGTTGACCGCTTTAGAGTTTAACTCTTATTTTTATTTTTTTTATTTCCCGCTTTCTTTTAAAAACCAATGGTTTTTAGGCCGGGGGCAAATGTTCGCGCCACTTACATTGGCACTCATAATACCTTCCTACCTTCCTATTCCTATCATTTCTTGGCGACTATCTCTGTCGCTCATATCGTGGTATCCACGAGAAAACTGCTTGCCGCCGCAAGTAGTCTGCGATCGACCCTCGTCCTTCGCGGCTGCCGCTCTCGCCGAATCCAAAGTACTGGATCTGCTGCTCCTCTGTAGTGGTCCACGTGAATTCGACGCGCAAATATAAACAAAACCCGCTATAAACCCGCCGCGTAAACGCTCCTTGCCGACACGCACCAACCGCCTAAAATACAGTCCACTACATCGAACGTCATAACATCCTGAAGGAACAAGCAGCTTGGAGACGGACCCGAACCGAGGTGATTGCAGTTGCATGGAGACCAGGTTAGTCGCCAAGTTCCTTTGTACTACTCTTCTACCAGCCATCCTTCCCCCGCCATTGGAGGCGCGCTCAGCCTATACAGCTTAGCTGCCGCGCTAACACATAGGTTTACAATATATCTGAGTTTATCTTGCGCTGGCAAAGTAAACACGTTGCTAGTGCCACAGAATACCTACTTATATCCTATCCTGTGCATACAATATGGTAATTTGTGATGTAGCGAAAGACCCCTATTCACGAGTGTCGGAAAGTTTTCGAATGCGATTCTGACAGATTCATTCCCGATCCGAAGCATTTGAAAAACGACTTTCTGATAGAAACTGTGAATAACGTTTTTCGAATAAGTTAGCACTAACTGTCAGGATAAGCCCATCCACCTCACCCATGTCTAACCTTATGTCTTTCCTTACGCTGTAAATATATTTTTATAGGCACATCATAATAAAATAACTAAGCTATTAAACAGGAGAAGTAAGTAAATCTAATGGGGTTATTAACTTTCTTTTTATCTTTACCATTATGAATCCTAATTGAAACGACTCATAATGAAAGCCTGTTTATGGTGATGCCATAACGTTAGCACAGAAGATAATAGAATAACATTATGTATTTGTAAGTACTATTATTCAAAAAGTCATTTTATGCAATAATTTGTCCACATAAATAAGATGTATCCAAGAGTTAAAGATTTATTCAAATATGAAGGCCTTTCTCCATTCTGGACGTATATTGGGCAAAGTCTCCTTCACTACAACAGACATGGCCGGTATGGTGATGGATGACGGCAATGGAGCCTAAATAACATCGAGTGCAGGGTTGCTACCCTACACTGCAGTGCAGTATAAATACATAATAGCATAAAACTTCATTGTTTCTAGCTACAAAACGGCAATGATCCAGCAAACATCCTTAATTATGGAGCTTCGATCGACAATCAATAGAAATTATCGAAAGACTTATCGTATGTTATTAATACGGATTTCGACCGCCCCGTGCTTCCATGTTTGCTATGCTGTCGGTCCCGTCTCGTCCGAAGCCCTAGGGCAGCCCCACAAGCCCTGACAGTGGAGGCCATCAGTATTTCTTTCTACATACAAACATCGAGCGCGCAAAGCATCCGGCAACGTCGTCGGCCAATTAGCAAGTGTTGTCGTGAACTAGTCCACACAATATTACACAATCGTGAGGAACGTGACACGTGACGTGAGCCGCTTTAATTCCTTCGTATCAATGGTTCGTACCATTGTGTCTTCAAGTGAGCTGTTTTGATTCATCGATATCTCGAGTAAGGTAGTTATTTCGTCAGTTTGTCCTCTGCCGACATTGCTTAAAAACGTCTGATATCAAAAAACATTTTTTTATTTATTTTATTGCAAATAGACAAGTATTTGACCGCAGTATCATCTGATGGTAAGCGACGACGCGGCCGACGGTAGAGCATGCTTAGAAGATACCTTGCCTAGAAGATACCTATTCATTCTCAACTTCAAAACTTCCAGATTATAGCTCTCAGGAAACAGACGCTGGGGGGTGTTCCACTCCTTCGCTGTTCGAAGTATAAAAATGGATTCGAATTGCTTTGTGCTGATAGCAGGAATATCAACAGTATATGGATGCCGTGTTTCTGTACGTCTTGTTGTCCAATGGTGCAAAGGAGATGGAGGAATCAAGTTGTTTAACTCCGCACACTCTCCGAAATAGATAACTACCGGGACCGAACCTTCTGAAGCGCGGTGGCGTTCAAATGTTACGCCTCTAAACGGTCACCCATCTAACGTGTGTGCTGCTGGGAACATTGCTTGACTTTGGCTGTAAGACTAAGTTTTTTTTTTATTATTTTTTTTTTTCTGTACTGTGTTTAATTTTGTTTCTGGTGTACAATAAAGAGTTTTCTATTCTATTCTATTCTATTAAGATCCCTAGTCAAACTATGCCAACGCTGTTTTGGTTGAAACAGTGATGACAAGAATGACTGCGCTGCCGAAGGTATCCCGGACGACTTTAGAATCATATATGAATTTTATTAAAAGCCACTCAGGGAGGCTCCTGTCTTACACGGTCTTAAACCCCGATTTCTGAAGATACATTCCGCTAATTAGTAGGTATGCGAGATTAATCCACCACAGCTCAGACAACAGTTAGTAAGTAAATCGTGAGCTACGAGCGACGCTAGTCTAGTATGCTGTAGTGAAGCCAACACAAGCAATCGTCATTCATCATAACTTGCTTAGCCATAATTCAGCATAACTACCACGGCAATTATCAGTTTGTACGTAATACCACAGCGTATTCTGCAGTTAGTACGTGTAACGTGGGAGCCGTGTGCGCATAGGGTTACCAGATGACAGCATTTCTTGGAACATTTAAGGAATTTTAGGGAAAAATCAAGAAAAAGCTGGGATTAAACCGGAATTTTTGAAAATAAAGATGAAAAAAATTTAATGCAATACACAGTCATGATTACGCTAAAAACTGATCGTTTTCTTTGGAGAATACTGTTTTTAGTGACATTTCTGAAAATATTATGTAAAATCACAAAAAAGAAATACCCAAAAAAACGAAAATTTGCATATGATTCCTATATTGATGACACGCTACGCGAACGCGCGTGTAAAATTTATCACAATAACTGTCAGTTATTTAGCTTAGTAATCATGGATAGTGTCAGGAAATGTTGGTTTCGGATTTGGTAGCCCTAGGTCGTGCGCATCAATAGGTGGTCGCGTGCGCGCGCGCCGTCTGCAATCTGTGACGATATACTTGTACACGTTAGGTGGTTATTGAACTGGCCGTGGCGGGGCACACACGGCGGGCCGTTTTGGGGCCTTGTCTTGATACGTGGTTTAGTTAGCGTCATAAATGTTCATTGTAGAGGAACATGACCTGAATGGATGGTAAATTTTTAACAGACTTCAAGAAAGGTGGAAGTTCTCAAGTCGGTTGCATTTTTTTTTAATATGCGTTACCGCAGAACTGCAATTTATCAACCGATTTGGATATTTTTTTTTATTTGTAAGGTTATTAGTTTCAGATTTGTTCCATAAAAATTACACCAAAATCCGTTTAGTAGATTGTTTTTGAAATCAAAATAGCGGGAAAAAAATGTGAACCAAGTATAACCGAAGCTGCGTATTTGGAGTCAGCTATTTTTGTTATTTTTTTTTTTTTATACTTTTAATCATTATCGTTATGTTCACAGCCTACGTCCATGAACTGCTGAGCAACCTTACTTTCGTGAGGATTACGGAGCCCGGTCCGAATTGGTGGATCACACACATCTGATACACATACTCGAACTTCCCTCCGAAATTATTCTCACATTTTTTTTTCTCTTTTGTTTTTTATAGGGTAAAGAAGAAAATTCTTGAAGAAGGACGAAAACGGTCGAGGTCGAGTATTTAAAATACACAAAACTAAGTTATCTCAGTAATTATCAGTTATAGGTTTTAGTCAATGATCTGACTGTACAACTTGAAGGAAAGACTTGACCAAGGTCAGATCCAGAAACCTAAGTGAAGAGAATTATTATGTAATTCTGCGGTAACTGACTGACCTGTAAATTATGATGATGGAAAAGGAGTCAATTGGCCAGTTATCTATTTCTAAAAAAAACCTTGATAGTATGTATTTAACATTTTGAATATACCACAAATGAGGTGACCTCTTTATTGTATAAGACCTTAGAAATAAAGTCGTTAATTCATGCAAAATCACTAACAACTTTGTAAAACTAATCAGATAAAAATTAAAAATACACTGAGTAAGTAGATGGCGTAACCACGTCGTCTATTATGTCTAGCGACTTCAAGAAATACAATCTCCTAAAATAGAATATGGGTTCATAAAAAGTGTAAAACATAACTTTGTAACAAACAGGTTATATTCAAAGCTAGCTTTTGCCCGCGGCTGCTCGTGGCTATTATATCCGTTACTGTCTCGGCATGTGTGGGTAGTGACGGCCGAGATGGTTACCCATTAAAATGTTTGAATCAGTGTGAAAACAACATCGAAAAAAATTCTAAACAAAAAAAAATAATTCAACAAATAGTAATTACAAGCAGCGCTGACCTTTCTACGAAGATTTATTGCGATTCTTGGAAGCTAGAAATTTTTAGCTTTTTGCGAATAATTGTTCCGCTGGGCGAACCCAATCCGCATAACACTGCGTGTTATAAATCGACCACTACGCCATAGAGGAATTTTTCCTGAGCCACTAATCGACCAGGTCAGTTGTAGAAGTAGGCAAGTTTCCAGCATGATATTATGTCGGAAGGTGACGGACGAAAAGCAGCGGCACGACGATTTTACTATTCATGAGTTCCGGATGGCACTGCATCTGTTATGGGCTGGCCCGGAGCTGAACAGTTGACAGGCCTGAAAAAAACAGTGCAGATACTTGATGGTAAAAAATGGGATGGAATGGAGAACCTTCTCCATTTCGAAGGCAGCTAAAGCGGAAACTACCATAAAAACTCCACGAATACCAACCGTTTACAGACAGACAATCAGATCTCGTATAATAGTAACCTAAGATGTCACCACATGTATGTATGTGTCATGGACAAACGAGTATCCGACCGTCTAATTAGCGCAAGCTACTGGCTGCATTCCTTATGCAGTTTTTCCTCAATATTCTAGAAACAAAGAGGATACACAAGCCGTACAAGCTCGGCACGTGTCCGCGATCAGCTGTTGCGAGGTCGTCGCACGCCACCGCCACTGGCCGTCCTACTACGCCGTCGGTGAGGAGCCCCACGGAACCGTGGCAACCCCGCCCGGTACGATACACAGCCGAGTCAACGCTGCGCGGGGTCTAATGCTCGTCTTGTACCGGTGCCTTATTATCCCGACAGGCTTGCGATAGGCGTACATCTCGCGATCTTTGTTACAACATGTTTGAAACAAGTCATTATTGAAAACCGAAAAACAACGGATTCTACGCATTGCATCTATAGCAGTCCTGTCGCTAGCGGCGTTAGCATCTATGACCAAACTGCATTCTACGCCGGCGTGACAATAGGCGGGCGATTTTACGTAATAATGATTTCTAGTGAGTCGGTTGCTGTCGTTTTGCTATTGAAATGTTCTATTTAATCAGGGGGCGGGCTATGTTTTGCAGTGCACCGTGTGTAGTGCCTGATATTCGGTAATATAATATTATTATGCGACTGTGGCACCGGAATGTTGGCCATGCAATGAGTCCGTGAATCACGCAGCCTCAACTGCAGATTATCACGTAGCGCTCAGCAGGCAATATTCAATGATTACCTATCAACAAAACGTATTGAATTTACAATAACTATCTAACTACCTAGTATCTTCACGTTCAAATATTTTGAGATAGACCTCTTTGCACCTTTTAATACAGGTTCTAAATCTTGAAAGGAAAAACATGCTGAGAACGCTTGAGAAATAGACGTCTACTTCTGTAGCATAATTTTAACTCTACAAAAAAGATAATCCCAATCGAAATGTCAATTAACGAGCTCGATTAATTGTAAAATGCCAATAATTATTTATAACAGTCAATGGCATTAATTCTGCATTTAAATGAAGTATAGCCTTTGGTAGTGGCATGCGATGTGCCATCATAACCACTTGGCCTACTTGCAAGGCGCGGTTATCCAAGCCCCAGCGGGGAAGCCTGCGCTACATAAGTACCTACTATATTTATTTCTGTGCCTGGGCTAAAAAACAGTCTTTCCGTTTGCAACTGCTAGGTTACGTGATGCCACAACGCATTTTTAGCCAATGTTGTCAAATTACGGAGTGTCGGTCTCTGGAGTCCGTCTGGCAGGCCCTTTATCATGTACTACCTCTATTTCGCTCCCTTGCGACAAGAACGTGTTATTTCCCCAAATACAAATACAAATTAATATATTTATTGACCTCAATTAATTTTACAAGTTCGTATTGAATCCATAGGCAAGCGAACTAGCGTAAGCTGTGTTTCAGGAACCAGTTGCTTCTCCCATAATAATATACTATTACTATTTATGTCTGCTAATCTATGTTGGTTGAGATAACACGTTATTGTCGCCAAGCGACTTGTATTAAAATTACAGCTGACTGACTACCGAAACATCTTAGACTCGACAGAAGAAGACAACTGGCTGAGTAATAATCATAAAATGTCGAGGACAATTTGCATAGGATGATATTTTTTGCATTCTTCAAGAGTCGTTTAATGACGAGACTGGCTGTTTATTGTTTACTTTATGTCCTTGTTGAATAAGGTGCTTATATTTACGATGGAATAGATATCTGGCTGAGTTGAAATTATAAAATGTAGCCCTAGAAGAAAATTGCATAATATTGAATAGTTTTAGTCTTAACTGGCTGTTTATTGTAACTTTTATGTTGACGTTGAATAAGGTGCTTACGTTTAGCTGTTCAAACATTACCCCTACTTAGTTAGAATAGTTATATTAACTTTCACGCTACATCTAATAAGCTAATAGCATCGGATTACAATAATAATGGGTACTGTCGGCTTGAAAATATTGTTATATCCAAACTTATAATTTACCTTGCACGAGCTTAATTATGAGTTTAATGACTTATTCCACGACTTCTGTCGCCGACTGTACTGAGCTCCTTAGAGAGCTTAACAAACGCAAAGTACATAGTAACTCGCTTTTAACAGCGTCTGCAAACTTCCTTAAGTTCAAGCCGTAACTTCGACCGACATAAACTAGAGCTTTATCGCAACATAGACGCAAAAGTCTTGTTTTAAAGATGTCCTGAACCAGGAAGACGTAGAAGCGCCACTTATATTACAACCTGCGCACACAAGTTCGTATTTTAAGCTAAAAATAACTCCGCACTAAATATTCAATGTTGTTCGTGGGATGTATAAAACTGCCGCTTTGTCATAAAACACTTGAATCATCCGAGTTCGACCCAAAAGTTGTTAAGTTTAATATGGTGACGCTTATTGATTGTTTGACGAGTGATTACGAGCAATAAAGGATCGGATTGATATCTAATGGGTCTATTGATTGGAATTTACGTATTCAAATGATGTTGTTTCTACCCCGAAGCGACGTGATGCGTGATATGTATGACACAGTTTGCTATGGAAGTTGAAAAGGGGCCAGCCTTACTGGCACAGTGGCAAGTCACGCGTGAATGTTTTTGGGCAGATCAAACGCGACGATATTTAGGTGGGCATCTAAGACTTACCCCACTTGAAAAAGAGCCGTTCAAGCGTGATTCAGGAAACAGGTAGTTAGTTTCTATTTAAATTAAATATGTGAATTTGGATTAGATTCATGCATCGCTGATCGTCACTCCAGAATGCATTAACTCAAGGTGTGCAGAACTTAGCAGTTCGACAACCGTAATGTACCACGGCTAAGCGCATTGTCCACGTGCCCGAAAACAACAACCGGTGCGATATGGCGGCATTGGCACACATTGCCGGCCTATGCATTTGTATGGTCGTTGCCGGTTGTAGGAGGTCGCGAGCACTGACAACCGTACAAATGCATGCCATATCGGGCTGGCTCGATAACGATGACATGTCGTGCGACCGTGGACAGAGGGATGAGTCGAACGACAACTGGGTGGTCGGTTAAACTGGTTGAGAGGACCCGGAAGACTGGAGCTCATTGGGAGAGGCTATGGAATACTTGATTCATTGTTTTGCAATCCAAAACCCTGCACTGCAGCTGTTGTGGACTGGCGTGGCACCTTTGAGCAAGGGAACGACGCGTTCGTCTCATTACAAAAAAAAAAACGCTGCATGGCGGATGAATATCGGACAAAAGTGTGGGTACTTTCTTAGGCGGACATACATACTAGGACATAAATTTCTGGTGGGACTGTATTTGCCTTTCTATATCCAGCCAGCAGTAGTCGGATGATAATACTGTGGAGTGAGACCCCCTCGGCTATAGTTTATTTTCATTACAACTATGCCATTGTTATTGCAGTTTTTTGTGAACGCTGGCATTTAGGCCGCGACAGACGAGGGCGACGACTCGGCCGGTAGCACGAGACAACAAAAACCTAAGTGTAGTCTGTTTCAACCCTTCTCTTTGAACTTTTACAAACTGGTTTATTTATTCTTGTTCATAGTGACAATGCAGTTGGTGTTTACTTTTTAGTGTTTAGACTAGCGAGCCTTCCTACCCATGGTCGCAGGGCTATTTAAATATAAGGTCGAAATAGTCATCCTAGATTTCGAGACGAGCGTATGCGTATTCGATGCTTTTTGGAGAATAAATACTACGACCACGACGTGAGATCTTCTCAAACATGAGTCATAGCCATTTGTTATCATATTATTATGTGTCAAACTTCACAAAACCTTAACACTATTATTGCATTCAATTTCTAGAATTTTGTTACAGGAATACCTGCCTACTCACTAACTCACTATGTTAATTGTTTTATTATGTTAATAATGTACTACTAGACTTGCCTAATATGTTAACATGCTAAATTGGATTGGTATAAAATGATCCGTAATGATAATTTAGGTCAGTACCATGCACAGTTTACATGAAGCAAAACATTTAGTAAAAATTTGAGTT
The DNA here is from genome assembly GCA_912999815.1 of Campaea margaritaria. Taxonomy (NCBI): domain Eukaryota; kingdom Metazoa; phylum Arthropoda; class Insecta; order Lepidoptera; family Geometridae; genus Campaea; species Campaea margaritaria. The sequence goes on from OU538800.1 coordinate 1,034,568, forward strand.
TTTAACAAATAAAGGATTCCAAGATTCGATGAATCTACTGTGATCTAGACAGAGGTCTATGACTAACCGATAATCTTTATGTAGGTATGCGAAACCACAATGACGCCAGAGACATGACTTGCAAAGAAATGCTTTGCAAGGTATTCATACCCAAAATTGTCCAGTCACAGTTTATTGTTATCTATTATTCATTAATTAGGCACTTAAATCTAGATAAATTTGTCCATTTATCTAGTTTTAAGTGCCTAGATACTGTTCTGTTCTGTTGTATTCTGTTCTGGGTTCTGTTTTGTGCTAAACTAATATGAAAGCTTTTGATTTCATAGCATAGAACAGGACCTATGTCGTATATTGGAAAGGCAAAAAACACACTTGCAATCTGATCTCTAGAATTTGTGTAGTCTGAAGAGAAAAAATCTATGAAATCTAATACCTATCTGAAATATTGTTTATGTGTCTGGGATTTAATATGAAGATATTAAGTTTTTTTTTATAATTGTAGATGGGCAGATGACGTCGTCCACATTAGGTCATACATGAGAAAGGGAAGCTTAGGACCTGAAAAATTTGGTGTGCAGTAAAGAAAAGGCCTATGTCCAGCAAGGGATCGATAAAGGATAATAATGGTGATAATATTGCATCTCAAAGCCACAAGACGGAAGCTCTAGCTTATTTTGTAGCTTGCTGATAACATCAATACTGATCTTAATTGTTAACTGTGTACTCATTAGATATCATCAGAATATTTTTAAGTCCTCATCCTGTGTAGGCTATTGTAAGAGTATTAAAAATGATGATTGGAGAGCTTTCAAAACTTTCTGAGGACATTAGATGCTTCAGGAAAATTAAATTAGTATCAAAAGGCTTGCCAACATGACCCTACAAAATTCAACTACATTTATATAAGGCGAATTTCAACTGTTTGTTTCTTTGCAAGTAGGATCTATTTCTGTTTTACCACTTTTATCTGTAAAAAGTATAGAGGTCTCCGAAAACCTAAGCTCTTTTGATTTATTGGCCTTCCCAGTAGGTAGTTCAGCAATACCCATGTATTGCTAATAAGCGTACCCGTAATATAATCATAACTTTGTTGCAATAACATTATAACACAATGAATTAACATGGGGCACAAAAGGGTCCAGTATCATAATGAAAAAGAAACAAAATCATAATAGCTCCAGAGTACAAACAGTGATGACTCAATTTGACAAGGTTGCACAACATCTGTGCACCAATGAGTGTGCATATATGGAAAAGATGAAGGCTGACTGCTTCTGATAATGGTGCCTGCATATTTACATTATTTGTAATCACTGCCAGTGAAATCTTTTATGCAATACTACCTTTATATACAGTAGTCTCATTAATCCGGCACTATTTAATACCAGAGTGTGTCGGATTATTGGAATAATCAGATTACTAAATTATGATTGTAGTTATATGGAGGTATGTATTTTCATTATCATCATTATCCACCCATATCGTCCTGCTGCTGAGCATGGGTCTCCACTCACTTTCGTGAGAAGGATTAGGCCATAATAGATCACAGGGTCCGGTCTGGATTGGTGGATAACATTCCTACCTCTGAAATAGTTTGATATGTATTTTCTATCTATGAAACTAATTATCTTTACTAATTTATATTAAAATGGAAGTTCAATGAACAGACTTTTCGTTTGACGTTGTACAGCTTTATTGTAAGTATAATTAATAAGACAGTTTTAACTTTCCTATAAACAATAAGTAATGTAAGAAACTAATTTTGCACTAACTCGCCTGATAAAGATGTCGATGTCTTGATTGTTTAATCCTCAATTGCAAAGTTGAAATGGCAGTGATAATTATTATTATGATTATAGACAAATGTTAATTAAAAGGCAGGCAGTATTCTCGTATTTAAACTCAGTGCAAACATCTCTACATAGACTGGTTCTCAGTGTAACTGTCTGATGTTAAAGCTGACATCAAATACATACAACAAATATGCTTCACTAAGTGCAAGAAACAATGGAAGGTCATTGTTAATCAATAATATACACATAATACAAAGAAAATTGTGCGTCAGAACGTCTCTAAAGCTACGGTAAACAGTATATAACCTACAAAGAGTTCAAAACGTCTGGCCACCAAGTACAGTTATTTGAACGGACTCACCGACAGCCGCGAATTCGTCCGGCGTCCTGCCGCCGGCCAGCAGCCATCGGCACCAGTCTATGGTCTCCCACTCGTCGATAGCTTTGCCAGGGTTCAGTAGGACATCCAGCAGCGGTCCCAAATGCTGTGGGGATCCGCTGGAGCAGTCCGCGTGTATGTACGCAGCTGCCCCTCTTTTCCCCTTCCTCATCAACACTTGAGCTGTCGAATTCGACATTTTGACACTGCAAGCACTTCACCAAAGATCCACTATCACAACACCAGCATAAGTCACCGAATAATTCGATCACTCACGGAAGAAACACTATTTCAAGTTTTACATAAGGCAATGAACTGCGATCTGTCACATCATTGCGGTTATCCATGTTTGTGACTTGTGAAAGCACTTTTAGTCATTGTTAACACATGAAGCAACGTCGCGATGAACACAAATGTAAGTTAGTGAAAATAAATTGAATTTTTCTTGTTTCATTGAAAATATGCAATGCAGAAACAACTCGGCCATTCATTCGTTTGTTGGTGTTACAATATAACAAAATAAAAGAATAAAGACGTTTTTGTAACTTCAGTGTTACTCGCCTGAATAAATAAATACTCCCAAAAAATTAATTGCCAGATTGTTCAAACAAAACAGAAGGGATTTTTGTACCTTAAAAAGGCACTAAAAACCCATCTTAAAACCTGCGACTTCATGTTCTCTTCAAAACTCCCTAGAAAGTGGCAGCTAAAACCTCTACAATTTTGACTGAATGGTGACGTTTCCTACGATATGACTAGATTATAATATGCTCAGTACTATTTTAATTATTATTAACCGTGATCATCCCACTGCAAGGCAAAGGCCTCTCTTCCTTCTTTCCATTTATTGTTCTACGATAGCTTTCATGATCCAGTCGTTGCAAAAAGAGTATTAAATTATTCTATTTCAATTTTTTTTTAAGTTCGATCCGTTGCTTTGTATTTTAGTGGCTTCCTGTTGGCTTGCTTGAATGCGGAGAAGAAATTATATTTATAGTATACGAAAAGAAAATGATGATACAATAATATTAAAATCCAACGGTGTGTTTATAATTATATTATGAAAAAGGTGTATTTTTTGTACAGATATAAGATGAGTTACATTTGGGATAGGTATTTTAAGTTTAGAAAAGTTTAAGGCTAAAAAAGTCAAGGCGAATGAAGTCGGGGTGCGCAACCCGTATAATTATAAATGGATACACGTATTTATATATTTAGTGTGGGTCTATGTTTTGTTAAAACACAAACTAAAGAACTTTAGTTACGGTGCATATAAAAATAATTATTATTCTGTTTAAGAAAATGTTAGGATAATAATGGATATTACTGTTGAAACTTTATCTTATTAAGACCTTTACATGTACACAGTTTTATGCAATACATTTTATTCTATTCTATTCTAGGGTAGCACAATGGAATGCAATAAAACTTCGACATTTTTCTATAATTAAAACAATTCCTAAATTGCCCTCTGGCAGCACTTGTGCCGTGGCAACAAAGTCCTTTCCTCTTTTTGTCTGTGCTGTCCTTTATGTGGGCAGCACTGACTGTGCTTGTCAATTTCAATTCAATTTTATTGTCAATGTCAATACATATTATTATCTATGGTTCAATCAACAACATGTGTGTTTTGCATGGAACTGCGTTTTATTTTTAAATTCATCCGACCACGTTTCTTCCAAACATTCAAATATATGATACATTTCGTGCAGTTAAATCGACTTTTTATCTTCCGAAAGATCTATTAGTTACTATAATTGTACAACGAGATAATCCATCAAATATGAGTGAAGACAAAAAGGTTAAGTTCCATGAAATGGAACTAGATGATCGCATTTTGAAGGTATTGTCATCACACAAATTTTAATGCTAATAGTATCAGATTGTGAAGCCTAGCTGCGTATTTATCTATATAGACCTTTCATTTTAAACTGTAGTTTACAAAGATATGCATATTATTAAAATACCACCTCTAAATACTACTCTGTATTCATATAACACGTGAAGAAAACAACGACTATAAAATTGTAAATACCTACCTAAATTTTAATTATGTCGGTAAATAGTTTACGCCAGCTAATTGCACGTTTTATTAGAAATTCTATCTGTCATAGGCTATATCACAATTGGCATGGGGAGAACCGACGCTGATACAAGAGACAGCCATACCCTTACTTCTGGAAGGTAAAGACATGCTCATGAGAGCTAGGACGGGCTCCGGAAAGACTGCTGCATTCACAATACCGCTAATACAGAAGATATTGAATTTAAAAAACACAAGTCCACATCAGTGCATACGGGCTCTTATATTGTCACCCAGCAAAGAGCTTTGTGGACAGGTAATTTATTAAAATGGTTTATTTATTTATTTCTTACATATAAAATAATGTTATTTCACAGTAAGTACATAAACTGAATAATAATAATAACATATTCTTGATTAGTCAAGAAGTGCCTACTGTTTCTAAATTAATATGGTCAGTAATTTTTTTTTAGAAATACATAATGTAGAAATGCGCAACTCTGGGCCCTGACGGTAATAACATGTTCATATTCACTGCTTAACCATTTTTTTAGTACTTTTGAGAATCTTCACACAACATGTGTTTCCTGGCTTTGTGTTGTAACTAAACTCAATCAGCAGTGCGGTCGCACACTACTGTTGTCTTAAAATTGACAATAAAGCAGTGCATGTTAGCACGCCAGGTGTGTTTTTGATTGCCGTATAATTATAAAAACACAAACATGTGTAGGTTTTCAGCAGTTTCAGCATAGCAACAAAATTTTAAGTATGAAGGTATTATTGTCCTCATTTATAAATCTATGTTTGTAATTGCAGACTGCATCAGTTATCGGAGACTTAACTTTAAAATGCTCAAGAGAAGTGAGATGCATTGATATATCTGCAAGTGGAGACACACAGATACAGAAGTCGTTGCTGTCAGACAATCCGGACATAGTTGTGGCCACCCCATCGAGAGCCCTGGCGCATCTCAATACAAATAACATGAAGCTGAAAGACTTAGCTGTTATGGTGGTGGATGAGGCAGACCTGATATTCTCTTTTGGTTATGAGGATGAAGTTAAAGAGTTGTTGGGGTAAATATTGGGTACATTTTGCTTTTTCCAACTTTATAGACATATTTGATATGTTGCGATAAAATTGTCAATACGGCAGTGCGGGTTCATATACCAGGTGTGGTTTTCGCTTGCTGTAAAATTATAAAAAACACACACATTTGTTGTGGGCACTGCCATTGGACAAGCAAGCAACTGTGACCTGTGACCAATTTTAGTAGAAAGATATAAAAATTTATAATATGTTTACATTACAGTCATCTACCAAAAATCTACCAAGCAGTACTTGCCTCGGCCACACTATCAGATGACGTATTAAGCCTCAAGAAAATAGTCCTCCGAAACCCAGTGACCCTCAAGCTTGAAGAACCAGAGTTGGCTCCATCATCACAGCTGCAACATTACCATCTATTTGCCGAGGAGGATGATAAAGCGGCCATATTGTATGCCTTGTTGAAACTCAATCTTATAAGAGGGAAGACTATCATCTTTGTACGGACTGTTGATAGGTGTTATAAGTAAGTTAGCTATTTGTTCTAGAACAGAATAGAAAATACTTTTTTGTACTCCAGTTCTGAAGTACAGAAGGTACATAGAGAATAGAACTTATTGGGATAAATATAGACTAATGGATGGACTTATCGCTTATCGCTAAAAGCCATCTTTTCGATCAACCAGCCAGTTTGGACGGACAGAAGCAATGGAGCTATAGAAGGAAATTAACCATATTAGATCCTACTGACTGCTGGGTATTTTCACTGCTTCTATGCTTTGAGATAATTTATCAAGCAGACCATGTCTTTTGCTCCAACTTAACAAGATCATTAACCCATTATGCTACTGGATATCCAACTTTCCTCTTAATGACTTATTCCACTCCATGGCAGTTAGTGCTCATTAATTATATTTTTGTAATTAATCAATACTTGTTTTACATTTTAGGCTAAAACTCTACCTAGAACAGTTCAAGATCGCCTCATGTGTCCTCAACTCGGAGCTCCCTGCAGCAGTTCGATGCCTGTCCGTGGACCAGTTCAACAGAGGCCGGTTCCAGATCATCGTAGCATCAGATGAGAAGGCACTCGAAACACCCGATGGAGGGATACTGCCTATTGAAGAGCGAAGTAAAAAGAAAAGGGTTGGTTATTTCTGCTAACTATTATAAACTGCAGCAACATAGTGTAGGACGCCTGCTGCCTTAGTGGGGTGTCGGAAAACACACACGTGGTCACAGTTATCACTAGGAAAGGCCTACGTCGCGTAGTGGGCGAATTTAGGCTTATGAGGACCCTGATAAACTAGACTAAATGTAGGTATAATTTAGCTTGCACTGCCACGTGATGTTTAACATCACAGGTGAAAGACTTGATTGTCACATTACTCAGAAACATAAATAAAATTTCAATGGTGACTGCTAGTAAATAATATTAATTATATCATTTTTCCACCTAATAATGTGCTGCATGTTTAATTTTTCTTGCAGCAAACATCAAAACGGCGTAAAGACAAAGAGTCAGGCGTGTCGCGCGGCATTGACTTCCAACATGTGTCTAACGTTATCAACTTTGACGCGCCGCTTGATGTCAACTCATATGTACACCGAGCCGGCAGAACAGCTAGAGGAAAGAATCAGGTAAATGAACCTTATTAATTACCGCTTTAAGCAGAAAATATGTTACAAGCTGTTTTTCGGTTTGTTACAACTGCAGTTCTGGAAATAAACTGTTTTGTTTCATCTCAGGGATCAGTGTTGACGTTTGTATCCATACGGGAGAAGCCGCTGATGGATGCGATTGAAGCACATTTGTCCAAGGGATTCAATCAACAGAAAGTACTGCAGTAAGTATAGATTTTAAATCTCTTTGTTAATTACAATTTCTGGTAAAACTTAGTTCAAGAATATAAGAAACTAAACTCAACCTTATTGAGCAATGGGTCGCTTTTTATATGCCATGCTAGTTCTTTTCTAATGCCATGCTAATTCTGTTCATGACTCTTATTCGAGGTAAGGCATTGCCATCCCGCTTGAGATGTATTGAGTTGCCTCGTACGTCACCACCACTTCTCCATGTGCAGGAAGTACGAGTTCGCCCTGGAGGAGGTGGAGGGGTTCCGTTACCGGTCGCGGGACGCGTGGCGCGCCGTCACGCGGATCGCCGTGCGGGAGGCGCGTCTCAAAGAGATCAAACAGGAGCTGCTCAACTGCAAAAAGTTACAGGTGAGACAGCCATATTCTTCGTCTTCTTTATTTTTCTTTGGGATTCTTTATTTGGATAAATAGTGTGTATTTTGATGTGTGTAGTGTTTGCTCTGAGTCTGGGTGTTTAAAGGAACATGGTCCTCGTAGTTCCCAATTCTCTAGAACCTGGATCTGGGTTCTTTTTTGAGGGTTCATTAGTGGCTCCTGATCGGATTTTTGGTTCCTGAATCCTAGTTAGGGGTCAGAATCTAAATTTTCTGATGCGTTATTTTTGTTGTATATGGAATTACCACAGTTTGACTCGTGTGTGGCACACTGGGACGATCCAAGGAAAAAAGTGCTCACTGGCACAGAATTCTTATACCTCTTGCGGTTATAACTAAGTGTACTGTATAGCAAAGCTAGTTCTATGTCCCAAATATAGGTCAACATTTTGCTGTTGAACAGAATATAACCTTCCTTGTGAAAAGATAATTTCCTTAATAATCACTCATGATGACCGAACCGTTACATAACGCATTGAAGAATGCGGTACTGATGAACGACTAATCTTCTCTCTGACTTTCCTCCCTCACAAACGAGTCCGTTCCGACCACCACAGGAGCTAACCAAGCTGTACCTTCCAGGGTTACTTCGAGGAGAACCCTTCGGACCTGGCGGCGCTGCGGCGCGACAAGGCGCTGCACACGGTGCGGGTGCAGGCGCACCTGGCGCACGTGCCCGAGTACCTGCTGCCGCCCGCGCTGCGGACTGAGGACACGGCGGGGGATGAGCAGGAGGCGGCGGCACCGGCGCCGCCGAAGAAACGGAAGCAGCAGGCTCAGTATGGAAGCAAAAAGCGGCATAAGTATCAGGTAATTTTGATTATTTAGTTACGTCCATGTGATTACATTTTTCATTGTGACCAGTGAATATTGGTAAAAAAAAACATGGATGTCAGTGTCGTTCACCAAATGCGTACATTGAACTGTTATTAGAATAATTACTTTAAAGGATTTCGGTGTAATCGGGATTTTTAAATATAATATAACGTTAAGCCTTGTCCGGGGCCGTTGGATGATCTGAGTAACTCTGACACTAGAGGCCGGCACTACCTTATACATGACAAAACAATCAAAATATTCTTCTATCTCCAAAAACTAACTGTACGTTGTTGTTCCAGGCACGACAAAACGACCCCCTAAAGAGCTTCGATGTCAAGAAAAAAGCCGCGTCGACGGCGACGGGAGAAACATAACGGCTTACTTTGTTAGTATCCGAAAGGAGACGTTGTTTATATTCAGATTCAATAAATGTATTTCAAAGTTCTTTGGTTTTATGACTTCTACAGCACTATATGTATCTATTTATTTATTTATTTTATTCTATGTATACAAGGAAAGCCACCGTCCGATGTCCTAATTACTCCTCTCCGTGCATGGTTGTCTGGAAGAGATCGCTCTGAGCGACAAGACCGCCCATTGTGATACTAATTGTAAAATTTGTTTTGTTCTAGTTTTTAAGTTTTCTTTGTTCTGTGGTGTTTCAATAAAGAGTTTATCTATCTATCTATCTACTAGTTGAGCGAAATAAACACGGCCATACCGTGGGTGCTATTAAATAGCTTGTTGATAATAGGAGAATATCAAGCAGTAATAATGAAAAGTTATGTGTAAATAAAGTAGTGAAAAATTTAAAAGCTTACATGCACGCATTTTGTTGATAAGGGCTAAAGGTTCCCTAAAAGCGCTATTAAATAATATGCTTTACAAGAGCAGTCAGATTTCTTGAAGGCAGCGACGAGTTGGAATAATGATAACGGACCGCGCAGTACGCAAGTCCGACTAACAAAAATTACACGTACGACTATAATGACTATAGTCATAGACTGACTTGCCCCGGCCCGAGTGCAATGGCCGGAGTCAGTCTAGAGCAACCGCCTACTTGATCACGGTATGCCCTACGCAAGGTTAGTATGTCAGTTAGACTACGGCGAGCCTTTTTATACCCTCTCAGGAACATCTTGTCACCGCGATGTATTTTGACTATTGCTTCCATCTATTGCTCATCGTTGGGTACTTATTTTCGGTCATCTAAAAAGGTTTTTAATAAATTACTTGAAACCTCTTTGCATGAATATCCACGTAAAAAACTTTTTGGATTGGTTATCATTATCACTTTTAATTATCCGAACCGCTATTTTTATTAGCGTCGCGCGAACATTACTTTCATAATTATAAAATTAATTTTATTCAGATTTTATTATAATAAAACAAACCTAGTTTAATACAAATCAGTTTACTTTGCATCAATATAGATAAACAATTACAAAAGTCTGTCTTAAAAAACAAATCGATTAACAGCTGTCCATGCCCGAAGACATCTAAGGAAAAGTCAGACGGATTTGGAATATCGTTTTCTCTTTGGAGGTTCTTTGATGAGTATGTTGGAGTCGCTGAACGCTTTCCTCAGCGTGAGCGCCTGCTGCCTGTCGGAGACGGTGGTGGTAGGCGGGATGGTGGAAAAGGGCCGGTTCAAGTAGTACCCATAGGGTCCCATCTCGCGACGCAACCAGGGACTTGTGGTTATCCTGCGAAAGGAAAACGGGTCTTGAAATGGCGCACGTAACAAAGAGGCAAAGAAGAAATACGTACAAGCATTCAGTGGAACTGCGTAAATATTGATCAAGCAGAAGTTAAACAGGATTAGGTGAAGTGACTATCCTCGTCTTTGCCTAAAATCGACCTAGCGCAGCGTAATACTTAGTTCTACTATCGACGTCCTTTCTAGATTTTAACGGTAAATCTCATCTTGTTTCAAATATTAAGCTAAGTATAACAGAGCCCTGTAATTTCATCAAAGAACGCCATCGTCACCATAGCATGACAGCAACAGCCATGACTCACCTGCCGCGCTGCCTGTCGCTGTCAGCCTAACTTAATCAATCTGGATCTGGATCTTCATCTGGATACTCAGGCACGAATAACTCGTCACCATCACCGCTGCAAAATGGAATATAGACAGACCATATCATGAGGGGTGGGGTGTCGGGCCGCGGCCGCGTGTGCACGTAGACGGCAAGGGGAACCACTCCGCAGATCCATATCACCCATTGTTGCATCACCCGGCTACTCTCCAGGTTTTCGGCGGAGGGGATGAGAGACTTGTGTTGACTGAAGTCCAGCATTATCGCCTGAGGGGAAAACAAACAGTAAATAACTTCTCCCTTCCGCCATTGGGGTACAAAACTTAAGGAATTTGACAGACGGATGTACAAGACGAAGGGATAGATTTTTGGTCACTTGACCACGATCTCACATAATTACCATGGCATTAAAAGAGTGTTTTTAGTTGCACTTACATCTTCATAGCAATATTCAACGAAGACCTTGATCGCTTTCACCAGCATCACCCAAAAGTGAAGACTATAAATCACCACCCACACGAACAGTAAATTCTGGAAACATCAAAAATATGATTGAGCTTTAGGAAAGCATGATCTGTTGATCAGTTTAGATCACACTCAGAGTTACAAGCCAGTCAGTACAGTTTAAATCTTTTCTGGCATCAATAGTCACTTCCTTACTTGTAATACCACCTCCCACATGGGGACCCTTCTGAAGAGGAACCGTCTGAACAGAGCCCGTATCATTCTCTGTGTAAGCGCTGCGGTCCCCACTGCCCACAGCAGAGTTGGAGTCACCGACGCGTAGCCTTCTCCGCATTTCGCCCATTCTAACAACTGAAATATTCAAGAGACCTGTTGTTACAGTATACCGGTTTAGCAGATCTGGTGGAGAGCAATTTATTTTCCTTTCTCTTCCCGTGTATCCTCCACTCCACCCATCCGCAATGCAGGACCCTAAATTTTTCATTGTTAAAATCTTAAATCCATTAAATGCGGTTTCTAAAAATTCCATACCTCGTACCCCTCAGCTTGGAAGTAAGTGCACAAAGCCTGCAACATCACAGGGTTTGGAACGTGTTTGAGCAAAATATTGGAAGCATTTGGTTTTAATTATTAATCTTGTTTACGAAGCGGAATATTTATATTTTATGTCACCATGTTCGTCTGCGTTTACGTTGTCGGGTTGTCAGTTTGATGAAATTATCTCTATATTTGGGTCATCGAGTAGTGATAGTGAGCTAAAACCTTTTTTATAAATGACTATGCTGCCTTTGAAAAGGATTTATGTTGCGATTCTGTTCTCTTTGGGGCTTGTTTTGGGAACTTGTAAAAACGCTAACCCATGTATTAAACCTCTTTACTGTGGCCTTGAAGCATTTTTTGGATAATAATGCAAAAAATGTTGTGCAGCGACGAATACGTTGTGGTAAAAGTCCACAATCACTGATGTATTCTCTTAAGGCTTAAACATTTACAGGCTGCTCAAATGCTCACCTCAGACAAAATGAACTCTTCGCTTCCTACCATTTACCTATATTGGTTAAATAATAGTACATTAACAGTAGAACAATTTTAATTAAAACGCAGTTTGATTAATAAGTTACATCATTCAAGTGGTAGTGGTTCCATGCGTCTCCAGGGATGGTCTTCAAGGCTCTCGGTCCTTTGGAGTGGCAAGGGGAGTACTAGGGATCCCCTCGTTCTGTGTACGTCCGCAAGCGCAGCGCGTCGCCTAGAAATTTATAGTATTGTCATTAATGAATCAACATATATTATTAATGAATAAGCTGATATTTGCGACTGCGTTTACTGTGGTAGGCCTGAAAATAGAACACGGGGAAGCTGTATTGTTATTGTATGTGTTGTTTTCTTTTAAACGGTCGACGCGGCGCACTAAGGAGTAAGAACGTTTGTTTCAGAGCTCGCAACACCCTGACGAGTTATGCGTCACGTTATGAAAAGGCATCTAGGTAGACGTAGTTGGGAATTACTATAGAATTTGAGCAAATACCTGGATATAACATCTGAGTTTCTCGATCGCATCCACAGTTGTTTCGCTGGACTGGCTAAGGAGCCGCAGACAGCGTCCTCCGGGCGAAGCAGCCCCAAACTCCTTCCCCCGCTCTTCCGGGGGGTCTCCATCATCAGGGGCGAAGGGCAACTCCTTCCAAATCTCACTGTTTGCTCCACTGATCTCCGGCGATGTTTTTGCAGAAACGCATTCACTCTAGTTAACAGAGTCATGTCTAAAGCTACGATTAGGCTTGAAGAGCAGATTATTTATTATGTAGTTACCGATGTGCCCTTATTGATTTAGAGGTTTCGTTTCATTCGGTTAACCATCACGGAAGAGTCTAAGTTTTATCTCCATTTTACTAACCCAAAGACACCAGTGCTCTCACCAATCTAATGTAATAAGTGCTGGGTAAGTTTTACACTGACAAATATGATAATAGAAGAAAGGTTAAGCAGTTGCTTACGTTATGAATTACTTAGTTTTGTGTCACTTTATTCGTTGTTGAAGAAAACATAAATCTTGCCGTCATTTTCATAGAAGTGGTGCTAATTTACGAATATCAGTGATAGGTTCCTACTACAGGCAGCAAGTGTAGCGCTGGGTGAGGATCAGCAAATATAATTACAGTTGTTGCGCTAAGTTAGGAAGGTTTAAGCATTACGTGGTGTTGTTAGACGTGTAGCCCCGCAGACGGCGGTGGACGGACCCGACGAAGGTGTGGGCCTGCTCCAGGACGCGGTGCACCTGCCGTTCTGCTCGCTCGTGAAGCTCTGCCTGCCTGCCGCCACCAGTGATTGGAATAATTACATACTCATGCCGATCTTACAGGCATAACGACATGGTACAAGGAAATCCGGAAGTAAAAGTGGGATTTAAGATGTCCTGATGACCTTTTTTTATTCTCTGCAGCTTTAGGTGATACAGTAAGAAGTCCTTGGTAGCTAGAATTTGAAAGTAGGCTGACGAGTTTACTTGACTTGATTTTAGTTGATAGGTATATTATTTAATAGTGATTGTAATGTGACTTTTGCCTACCGGTCGAGATGCACACGGCTAATTCCATTTAACATTGCCAGCTTTCAGCAAACCGACTGTACTAACCACTGCTCCAAATAGGGCATGTTGAACCTCTGGCAGTAGTGCTTCCTCACATAGTCAGCGTAGCACAGAGATAGGAACCAGCAGATCGTGATGTGGATCTGCGGCTGCTGCTGCCGCAGGAACCTGGTGAGGGGCCCTAGGGCTACCATCTCCTGCCCACCTAGCAGCCCGGCTGTTGTCATCTCTAGCAGCACGTTGGGACTCTGAGGACGGGTACAATTAATTGTCAATACGATGAAGAGTTAAAATTGCGCCAATTCATAGGTTCGACTGACGTGACTCCAATGCAGCCTCAGTCTTCCGCGTACAACGTCTGGGGTGCATGTTCGCTCACATATCATATTAGATGGACTGCATCTTGAATATATTACAGCTAGGCATGAAAAGTTGTCGTTTCATTTGTAATAGTGACAATAGACGATGACGCCATTTTCAATATTCTACTGGAGTGCGAGTCCTTATTTATAAGTCTCCGCACTTCTTTCACTATTAGTATTACATGTACACTTATTAGATAGAATGTTTTAATGAATATCAGCAATATACTCATAGGAAATAAAAAGCCAATGACATTAATATTTCTATGTATTTGAAGACCTAGGAAAATCTTGAAAATCCTAGCTAAGTCAAACCGAAATGGTTAAAGAAACTACGGTTAGGTACCTATGCGTAACTCACGTCTTTAATGAGTGTATCCAGATAATACTGAAAGAAACGCATGGAGCAAACCCAGAGGTGAATCATCAGAGCCAGCATCCCCAGCACCATGGTTGACTGAAAAGTAAATAAATTAACTAAGATTTCCTTTACGGTCTGTTTCTTTTAAATCAAGTTTTGTTCAATAAAAGCCCATTAAATACCCTGTTAATTTACCTACCACCATGGTTTTCTCCAACAGGGAAACATGCTGGTGGTCTCCAGCCATGAAAATGGTGGATTCCAACTCGTTGTAGAGAAAGAGGGCGGCAGCGCTGGCGAACACGGTCGTGGGGCCAACTCCCCAAACCTCGCCGTTGCAGCTCAACCATTTCGCGACTATCTCCCAGTGGGTGTCGCATAGATTCTGGAGAGGCCACAGATTTATCTACTTGAGGGTTTTTGCTAGGCGGGTAGTGCCCTACCACTTGGCATTTGCAGATCACTAAAGGTTGAAAACGTCCACCATGTAGTGCTGCTCAACTACCTACTTAATTAGACGTGATAAAGGTTAAATTATGCCTTTCTAAACCAAATATATTAAATAAAAAAGAAACGCCATTGAATCACAATAAAACTTTCCTCGATTAGTCAACGCTATTGCTAATCATCGTGGAAATGCAGCGAGTGTCGTCGGCAACGTGCCTTATGGAAACACACTTTTGTTAGATTTTTAAAGTTAAGTTTTATATGTAATGTTATCTAATTATTGGTTTTTAAGTTCTGTAAATCTATACTAATATATAAAGCTGAAGAGTTTGTTTGTTTGTTTGAACGCTAGGATCTCAGGAACTACTGGTTTTAATTGAACAATTATTTTTGTGTTGTATAGTCCATTTATCGAGGAAGGTTATAGGCTATATAACATCACGCTACGACCAATAGGAGCGGAGCATCAATGAAGAATGTGGCAAAAACAGGAAAAATATATTGCTTTTAAGAGAGTTATTGCGGAAAACCTTGAATTATGCGGGTGAAACCGCGGGGCTCAGTTAGTTATACAATCAAGTGTATGAAACATGTATGTGGAAAATAAATTGTAATATAAATGAATCAGAAACTCGGAATACCGTTGAATTCTGGTTGAAACTCACACAGTGTGCGTTGAAGCTCACAGTTTTACCCGCCATACAAGCGCTGGGAGTCGCATGCTACGTGGCCTCCCTGTCCTAAACATCTTCACTTGCCGATTTCATTGAAATAACTTTCACTATTTTAACTTTTTTACTTATTCATAATGATTACTGTGATTTTTTCGCATATATTTTGGGACTTGGATTTTGATAAGCGATTGTCAAAATTAGTACTCTTTGGTTAAAATCAAGTCAAAATCCAAATTCCGTCAAAATCGAGGAGGCTGCCACGAGTGCAAAGAGGTCAATGTACTCAATGTACTTGCTTTGAACTGAACCCAATGAGTTTGAAACATTGAAACATTTTGTACCTAATTATTACTAACCAACTAAAGTTCTTGCTTACTTACTTGGTTGTCAGGTAGAGATTGATTTTAGCAAAAAGACCGTCAATTGTACCTATTATTTAGTTATGTTTTTTGCGTTAATTTGTACTTGTTAGTGTTTATAAAGAGTTATCTATCTATCTATCTATACCTTATACCTTATCACAATGCCCTATTAATTACGGTTTTATAGCTTGAAATATTAAAGTTAATTATTTATTAACACTTTGACGGTTGACCCGATTTTCTTGTCTAGCCACGAGTACGGATCTGCACACGCCATAGTGTTTTCCCATACAACTAACACCACAGTTGTGTTTTCGGCAGTGAACGTGTTAATAGAATATGCTTTAAACTGTACCTGCTGAAGGTTGAATCTCTCTTTGACTCTTTGAGAGAACGACTGTGATCTAACTCTTCTAGCTAGCAGAGGAAACGTAAGGATGATATAGGATTATAAAAAACACAATTTTGGTTAAAGACAGATGGCCAGATAGTCCTGCAATGGCTGATACAGGCCTAATCCATACATCTGTTGTATATTGTAATATAGGCCAAACATTGATTATATTTCGAAAGCACACACAACAGTTACTACATAAACATTTAAATGTTCCAAAATGTATTTAGTTAATTCAAATCACAAATAAAATACGTAAAAATTATAATAGTGTGGGTATATGAACATTTTTAAAACTTTTTTTATAAAAACATTCAAACGCTGATTACATAATCTAATTTAATAACTTTCAAACACGCTAAATTGATAAATAACACTAGAAATATAAGAATATATCAAATAGTATGACACTACATAATACTTATAAAAATCACAATTCTACCATATTTGAGTATTATATTTGACTAAAATGTTCTACTTACTAATCTGTGATAAACATTTCGTCGATTATTTATAAATCTACTAAACGATATTATTTATTTATTTATGCTATATGGAAACGACAGGATCAAGGGCGATTATAAACAGGATACATTGATTGATGCAATGTTAGTGAGCCTACGTTTAGAAATAGTTTAGAGTATAATGAGTATAAGCGCTATTCAAAACATGCAACATTACTAATATAACATTAAATTATCTGCATTAATATCATGATAAAAGAGTCCATTAATTCTTGCTACGTTGCAAGAGCTGAAACGATTTTCATGAGATTGGAAGACAAATGAAATGTTTCAATACGTTTTCTTACACAAGCTACATATTATATTTAATAAATTACCTATTATGTATTAACATACTAATCTAGAACATTAAGACGTCCAAAACACGAATACAGAAGGATTAGAAATAACTAGACACGTCTAAGAAGTATGCTATGCTTGTGATCCCATGAAACAACATTTATTTTCATTTCTACATTTACTTATTTCTACATATTAGCTTACTAGAATACTATGTTGTAATATTTCTGCATTCATTGCCCGGGAATACAGAAATATAAACAAACTTACCTACCTATTTATTATAAACAATATAAAATATACAACGAAGTTCGCTTAGTACCTAGTACGAGAGTTCGAGATGAAAACTTTATATTGAACGGCTTAAGAATATTGATTACACTATGGAATATTTTTTCCCTCTAGTGATAGAAACTACATATTTTTTATCGTCAAACAGCAATACTTTCAATATTTACATAATACCTACATTAATACATTTATTGAAAACAAAAAGTTTAATATCTATAACAATACACATTATTTTCGTTGTATACTAGCATACAATTCTTAGAGGAGAATAAGTATAGGGTAGAGTAGAATAAGTTATTTAATATCTTGAGGAATATATTCGAAAAATATTAACTTGATAGATTTAAAATATCATGATACTCTACAAAGACAGAAGATATCTACTTCCACTACTATTTTACGACAATTTCAAAAGCATTCTACAATCTCTACAGGTTTAATAAGCTCTATATTGCTTTAAAATACGTGAATATCATCAATATTAATAAATTGAATTGTCTGCATTTATTAACTTTAAGTTAACAATAAGACATAATACCTATATAGGTCCTACAGACTCTAAAGTTTAAATATAGTCATACCTAGTTGCATTTGAATACTGGATAATACGAGTAGTTACTTACTATACTACTCATAAATACCCAAAATTACCACCTAAAAGCGAATAATTAGAAATTTATTTTGTAATACGCGTGAAAGAAAAGGTTCCTGCGAACTAAGTTGTCTCTAAGTATCATCGGAACGAGACATTAATTAAATGTAGCTTTGTGTTTCGGAATGGACACTAGACCAGCCACTCGACTGGCGGCTTCCGGTCCCAAGAACCGGGGTCAGGTCACAGAGTGCACACGGTAGCATCCGACGGCGGAACTGTCGTCACTTCCGGGGTCTTAATTGTGCGGATACGCTGAAAACGAAGACATCGACGATGAAAAGACTGGTGCAGAAGTTAATTAAACATTCGTGTCTGATGATCGTATACTCACGGTCATAAAGCTTCCAGGCGTAATCAGAAACTTGTAGATGATGTAGAGCGGTATGCAGGAGACGGTGGTGCCGGTCATGATCCAACCCACGGTGATCGACCACTGGGGGTAAGTGTACTCCCCGCCTAGCATCTCCTCGTGTGCCAGGACCGAGAAGACGAAAAGGACTAGGAGGAATACGGGGCTGGAAGGAAACGTTTGATTACGATGATGATCAGAAAGAAGCTTCACCAAGTTCAGTGTGCCAATAGGTTTTCAGTAGCTAAATTTGTTGGTCATCAATAATATTATCTAACTGTTGAAAGAGTTCACGTCATCTGCATTTAGATGTTCATTGGTAGCCGGCTTTTATAATTTACAGCAGAAGCCTGTTTATATAGATCCTATAAAAGAGAATCGGCTAAAATAAATAGAAACTATTACTTCTGCGTCCTCTTCAGACATTCCAGACTTCGTTGGTTACTTCAAAAGATTTCTGCTGTTTTTGCCATTTAGATCATAATTATGTTAGAATACCTGATGTAACCAAGTAACCTACCTGATATAAGACCAGCAAGCTCGCCAGAACCAGCCTGGTTTGTGTCCCAGCATGGTGCGCACGTCCTCGGAGAAGCGATCCACTCCGTACACCCAGCAGACCCCAGCAGCTTCAGCAAACACCACAAACAGGATCGCCAGACCCGGCCCATATACGTTCAGTAGGTCCACGAGGTAAACTCCACCCTGATAGTAAGTGGGAGGCATAGTAGGTATAGAGTAGTGTTAATAGTGCCTCCACACGACTGTTTGGCACTAAATAGTCTATCTGGCGAGAGCTGTAGCTTAAGAAGAAATACCACTTTGAAAGAGCTGCTGGAGACCTATCATTGAAGGAATGAAGGGCGGAATACGTGTCTACATATGTGGCCAACTCCGTTAGGTTGTTGAGGCCGTAAGCCATATCAAACGTTGGCAGTAGCTGCCAGAAAAGTGGAGAAATGTTTAACGAACGTAGGTACTCAAAGCACAAGTTACATCACTGTTTTACTTATCGTTAGCTCTAAGTCTGTAAAGGTTCTACTACACAGAAGCACCTAAAGCTTAGGTCTCATGAATTATGTAGTTGAATCTATGGGATGGAACATATTAAAGGGATTCGTAGTAGGCGTGGGCCTACTATGTTTTACGGTATACTCAGTAGACGAAAGATGTTGTTCCGTTGAGAAAAAATAGGCTAAAACGACGATTGGCCAACTGAACTTCCTTTTTGTGGTATGAAAAATTATAATGAGTATCTGCGGACTTTTTTTTAATGAAATGGTTGGCAAACAAGCCTGCAGCTCACCCGATGATAAGTGGTCACCGCCGCCTATGGACATCTGCAACGCCAGGGGCATTGCCGGTGCGTTACCTATCCTTATTAGTAAGGACTCTTTTAACTTCAGGCCATTTAGGCATTTCAGGATTGCACATTAAAATTATTATTCTAAATTTAAAACTCTATAGAAGTTCTACAGTTGTTGATTCAACATCTACCGACTTTAACAAATGAACAGAATCTCAGTAGCTAGAGCAAGGCAGCCTACATAAACAGAGCACAAGTGGGAGTCATCCCCTAAGTGGGCATGAATAATGCAGGCGCGTCCACACCTCAGATAACGCGGCGCGGTAATTTATCCGATGATACTCTGTTTCGCCGGGTGTTTATACGGGAACTTGATTTCTTATGGGTTGGGTTGCTTGTTTTGACGCGAAATGACTGAGTATGGGGTAAAGTTATTCAGTTTAATTTCCGTCTATCTTGTTTGCTTTTTTTCATTGTATTTATTGTACATTTTGCAACGACACGTTAACTTTGACAGAATTATGTAATTATTTGTAAATTTAAGGGTTTTGAAGTATCCACTATTTACATAATTTACTACACATAAACGGGTCTAATTCGCGCAGAGATTAATATCAAAATAAAATTTTGACAAGCTTCGATGATTTGATCAAGTTTTTATTTTTATTTGACTGAGCGATGAGACAAGCAAGTCGTTCACCTCAAGATAAGCGCTGCGTCTGCCCATAACAGTTACAGTGCCACCCAGAACTTTGCTTTGTGTAATCCTGCGCGACACTGCACTGCGCTCGTCACCCTGAGACATCGACTCTAAAGTCTCATATGCCCAGTAATACATTAAACGTACATTCATCGTAGTCATGAGAAGATTGGAAAATGCGGATAGGTACTGTCCACTGATTCTATAAATTCAGCCGTCGCCTGCACCACAATCATATCTAGTACAGATCTTAGACTCTAACTAGAAATTCCAGACACAGCGCTGATACATGTGGTTCCCGCAAATTGATCCCACAAAATCATGCTTTGTAGTTGACCCGTCACAAACTGGTATCAATTAACATTTCCTGAACACATGTCGTAAACCCGTAGTAAGGTTAAAGCATCGTGGAGAGTGACCTTTAACCCGGTAACATATCCATAGAGTACTATATCACAGCAATAACATTTTGTGCTGAGTCGCCGCACCCGGCGATGTAGGGAGCCCTAATCCGGCTCAAATATAGGTTGGGAATCTTTTAGTTTTACGGATACGGATTATGGGAGGCAGAGATTTGAATCAGGTCAATAGATAAACCGGTTTTGCTCAGTTGTTTTGTTTGACGTTAGGGGCTTGAACGGGATAGAAGATAGCTACGCAGAATTGGAAAAAAATGCTGAGGTTGAAAATGAAAGTGGATATTAGTTTTCTAGGGTTGCTTATTCTTAAGAAATCATAATAATATGTTTGCTATTCATGCTTATTTCACTTCTAAGTGTAGATTAATTTTATAAACCTACCACTGAACCAATTTTAATAAAAATAATTAATGACGCTGAAAGTCTCCCTTTTTAATAAAGAATAATATTTATTACCGTTTAGAAATTCCGGAGATATGAAAGAACTTTTTAAATTGTTAACCTCTATTTTTTGAAGTCAGTAAAAATAGAGTTGTTAACCAATTAAATAAACCCTTGAAAATAGGGGCCGGTTCTTAAGATACTATTTTCAAGAATCATTAGATAAAGTTATATCTGCAAATTATGATTATGAAACTACAAAATACAAAGACATAGATGTAGGTACTTACATAAGTGGTGGTGGGCAGAGCACAGATGTAGATGAAGACAAGCAGACCGGCCACGAAGAGCTCTCGGTGTCTTCCCAGCACACGAGGGTACTCGTCGCACAGAGCCGTCGTCACTGCTTCCAGACCTGGACCCAACGTGGATAGAACTTTAGTATTTTCCTTTCAGAAGGTCTTTGAGCAGTTGTGGTTTGCTCTTGTCAATCTCAACTGAAAGTGACACGGCATGAATCAAATAATTCGAAGATGAATAACAATTTGGAGAAGAAAGAGTTCTTGGCAGCTTTTCCGAATCCAGTCGTAGAGTCGTCTAACTTCCACGAGAACTGCTTTTTTGGTTGGAGAGACAAACAAGCTTCAGGTATAGTATAAAATAATGCGGATGATGACAAATTAAGTCTTACCTCCAAAAGTACTGTCCAAACCCAGCGTAATAAGCATCAAGAAGAATATGATGGCCCAGAAGACAGAGCCGGTCATGGTGGCTATAGCCTCGGGGTACACGATGAAAACCAGCCCTGGACCTTCCAGACCTACCTCTTCGATACTCTTATTCTGAACATGTGCCATGTATCTGGATTGAAAATTGGATAATCAGTTTTAGAAAAAAGTTATGGAACTGCAATGTTATATAGCTATAGCTTTGGGATTTGTGAAGACATTGAAAAGACTTACCCCAAAACTGAGAAGATGACAAATCCTGCCAAGAAGCTGGTCAGACAATTAATGGAAGATGTGATCAGGGCATCCCTGTAGCAGTTATTGTTAAACTTATTGTAACTGGACAGGGCTAGAAGAGTTCCAAACCCTGGGCCCAGAGAGAAGAAGATCTGTGAGGCCGCGTCCACCCACACCTGGTAGAAGATAAAGCTACGGATCAGTGACCTCCTCATGGCTGATAATTTCAAAAAAGTGTTTAGGTCGTACCTTTGAGTTCTGGAGTTTGTGCCACTCGGGAGTCAGGTAGTACCGAATACCTTCCGCAGCTCCTGGAAGGGTAACGCCTCTAGCCAGTAGAATTAAAAGAACTACGTATGGAGCCAGAGCTGTTACCCACACCACCTTGAAACAGAATGTTTATTTATAGGAACTGTTATTAGGACGTCATGAGAAAATAGTTAAAATGAGATAATTTCATGACGTTGGTCAATCTACCTTCCCCGCACTCCTGACGCCTTTCCAAAGAGAGAAGTAGACGAGAACAAAGACTCCGAAGACGCACAATGCCAGAGATGGTTTGATCGGCCCCATGTGGTCCAGCCCGTTTGACCTCTGTTGTTCCAACACGTTACGTCTGAAGGGGACAACGTTAAGTTAAAACCTATACTTTCATATAAAAATAGGACTTGTGCAGAGTAAATGGATTCCATTGATTAGATTATAAATGACATGCGTAAATAGCAGCGAGCATAGACGGCAATGGACAATTAATGCTCAGCTGTTGCTGTTGCTCTCCTTGAAAAGGATTAAATAAAACTGTGTACAATGAAAAGACAGACGCTTTTTAATCATAAATCACTGTACTCACTCAAAGAACTCCTTAGCTGGCGTGGAAGAGTTCGCGTGGATCTGGGGAGAGGTGACAGGAGTGCAGAGAGGGGTGTTCCATTCGTTGTTGCAGCTGGTCCAGGGCAGCACGGAGTTGATGGAGGCCAGGGAGGCGACTAGGTAGTACACCGCCCAGCCGATGATGGTGTTGTAGTACATGCCCATGTAGATGTCGATCATGCAGATCGCGTAACCTACGCCTGGGAGATGAAACAGTGATCTAAGTTTTTACAATTAGTTTTGAAGAGGGTGTGTTATTGTACATCTTGTAAGTAAATTTTTTTTTTATTTTTTATTTATCAATAAGTACATCATTAAAATTGCGATCTAGCCTGAAAGACTAATGAGTAATTTGCGTTTAACATAAATTGCTAAGTAGAGTTATTGCTAAGATTGTGTCCATTAACACATTTCTTACTGTCTCTATTAAGGCGAAGGCACTTTGTTAATGTGTTCTTTACTAGTAGATTTAACTAAACTACACTTCACTGTCACATCACTACACTAACTCGAAAGGTTTCTTACTTTTTAGTCTTCTCACTATATCCGTGTTGTCGAGGAGCTGGATAGCCTCGACGTTCACGTGGTGAAGTCTATGTTCATGAGCTTCGGCAAACTTTTTAATGATAATTGAGACGAAGTAAGTAAAAATGGAAATCTTTTTCATCTGTGCTATGGTGATCTATCCCTTGCTCATTATATTTCAACTCCAAGCTAGATAAAACAGCCACAAGAGATGGAATATGTTGTATAGAAAACATATTTCAGTGAAAATCAAGTCACTGCTAAGAAACTCCAACAAAAACTTTCGAAGTCAGCAATCAATCTCGATTGAAGACGGCAGAAGCCATATTTGTCAAGATTGCGTTTCGCGACATCTTGCGACACATAAACCAATTAGTGAGCGCGATGCGATATCATTGGATTACCGGCCGACAGATGGCAGCAGATGATTTGATTTCTAACATGGCGGCCCGGATACGTCGAAGTTAGCGCGAAGTTTAGCGATAATTAATTGGATTCTGACGGCTCTAAGATTTATTGTGAGTAAATAAATGGATGAATGCTGTTTTATTGGAACGGGAATCACGCTGCGGATTTAATAATTGAATTCATTAGGTAGCATCAACAAGTAGACTCCTTGAAGTTTTTATTTAAGTATTTTTCATGGAAACACGTAGGTTGATTATCTAGCATGAACACCAATGAACAGTAATGTGGGTTCCGGATTGTCAAACTAAGCTTCATTTGTATAAGATTCGAAAGAGTCAGTAACAGTTTTAGAACTGGCGAATTTATTTTGCTTTAGTTTGAACCCTGATCGAAACCACAATGATGGAATGAAAATACAGGATATCATCAAAAAAAGGTGTTTTTATAGCTTTTCATGAAATTAACGTTCGTCACTAGCACCGACGCTGATTCTTCGGATTCGTTGATTATCACACGTGTCTTCTAGGCACTATTTATTTCACTTTTTAAATTTCGCTTCTTAAGTTAAAAGAATAAAAGCGCGATGAGCAAACATCCTGAATCTCCGGGTCCGCTGCACCTCGGGCCTGCATAATTCATTCTTTTACGAATACGTGCATAGCCTACTCTTAGCGTAACTATGTACTCTGTCACGCTACACGCATTTTATACTTGCGGTATGAAAATTTGTTACAGAAAAATATTAATTCATCACACTAACCTGTTATTTAGAACTTTTATCATCCATAGGCATAGTTTTATTTTACTGAGGGATGTGACGAGAATGTCGTTCACCTGATGGTAAACGCTACGCCTACTTATAACCGTTACAGTGCTATCCAGAACTTTGCCCAGTCATTTCACTGGAAACAGTGACCTTCAACCCGGAAACCGGAACACAGTAATTTTGCCAACTGTTCTCGGTTAGTAAGGTTGATTTCATTACAGAGCCCTTCCATATCCGTGAATACGCGTGAACTTTTTTGTTCCTAAATAGTTAATTCATTCAGGCCTTCCATTACTGAAATTTCGACGAGGTAAGACCCAAATTAATTGTGGCTAAGATTAATTTTATATGGCGTTTAGCTAAGTCACGCTGCATCTACTTACACATTAATACAATGAGAATTATAAGGTATTTCTCTCTATTTGTGTGAAAATAATCATGAAACAGGGTGCAGATGTTTTTCTAAGACATAAAGTCCAAATATTTAGGTATTAAAATCCTTTTGTAACTGAACATTCTGCATGGAATAAATACCTCAGTTCGCGTTATTCTTTCTTGCGGCTTTCATGTCTCATCGATTTCAAATTTACAACATCCTGCAGCATCGCCGTGGAGATTGTGCAAATTGATACTAACTCGGCGGCGCGGGTTCGATTCCTGGCGATAACGCTTCCAGTGATAATGGTGATGTATGAGAGAATGGCGGGGAATGACGGCTTGATAAGGGAAAATATGCCTCTTACATTGGGGGTTAGAATCGTAAAGCATTCAGCACGGAGAGTATTTAGTATATAATTTAGCGAAGGTTTTGGGTCATTAATTGCGTTATTTTTGCTATTGAAGGTAATTTTTAGCGTGTTTTAGTAACATAATATTATTATCACGTTGTAATCAGATTTTCATAATTTCCTGTCATATCGTAGCCTTAAGATAAGACTTTCAAATTCAATGTTAAGTTTAAGTAACCATAGTATACATAAAACTACACATTCATTCTCAGAAAAAAAATATTAATTCATAACTCAAATCATTTATTGAAGTAAAAAATATTGCACTTTTCAGTCAATCATAATTATACATATAAATCAAATATGATCTACTAAACTAATGATTGGGAAAAGGTAGCTCCATTAATTCTACCAGTGCTTCGGAAATACGCCGTCAGAGAAGATAGCTCCAAGAAACTCTACGAGGAAGTGATTTTTTCAATTTTCCTCATTTTTTTTCCATATACCTAGTATAGCTAAAATAAGACTGGTTAATTAATGTTATCTCCTTTAGTGCTTATTATAAACAGGACACTTGCGTGCAACAAGTGTAGAGACAACTTTCATTCTTGATTTTCATGCCGCTACCTACTACGGATAAAATTTGTACCGGCTGAGAACTGCACAAGCGCCAACTTTATTTCAACATTTAAACGCTGAAAACTGAAGTTCTGTTAGTTTATAAAAGTGTTGCGAACTTGGTGATTCTTGTAAGAATTGTGATTGGTCAAATCATAACTTCGGTGCGCTTGCTTTGTCGGCTATGAGGCTAATAGGTCACGAACTGAGGAAAAGTCGCGAAGCTCCCCTCTGGTGTATAGAATATTATGCGTTTTTTGTCTGCTATATTTTGTTTGCTACAGGACGTTTTCGTGAAATGATTTGTCTACAATTTTTTTTAATTTAGTAATGAGATGAACCTGTCGTTCACCTGATGGTAAGCGCTACGCCTGCCCATAACAGTTACAGTTGTAAGTATGAGTTGTAGTTGTATGTTGTACCTAAATTTTCTAAATAACTTCTTTTTCTTCATTAAATCGCAAGAGTGTAAGATGTCTACTTGTCCTTCTGCCTAGTAGTCAGCCAGTAAGTTAAAAAGCACCCGGCAGGGGCTTTATCTGTCGAGCAAATATTGAATCTCTCCTTCATTGGCGCAGATCGATATCTCACCGATGAATGTCACATCAAAACTCTATGTTGGAAAGTTCTAGATAGATCTGCATATTTACTGTATTCAGCTAACTACTAGATTTCAGTGTCAGCATGCGGATTTAAAAAAAATGATTTTGTTTTTAATTCCTAGCACTAAGTCTTAAATTAAGTTGATAGGTACTCTAATTGTTGGTACATTCGTTCTGTCATCACCATAGTGTATGGTCATGACTACAATTATTTTGAAATTATTTTTATTCAGCGTTCTAAAAATGTAATCAGTTTCTTTAAGCTTTCAACCAAAAGAACTTTTTAAACAACGTTTGTCTGTTTTTATATTAAAAAGTAAAAAGTTTAAAAGATTGTTTCACGCTTTCAATAATTGTGTTAAGAGGCATAATCAAGAATCTTGGACAATAACCAGTTGAAAATCTCCACAATTCTTAAGTCATATATCTACAACGAATACTTTTTATTGGAACTTCCATTCGCACCCAACTTGTACAAATGGCGGACGGATCTGGAAACAAACAGTTCGCATGACCCGCCGAGTCCGCGATTCATACATTTTAACCAGGGACTATCGCTCCGCTATTTGTCTTGGCGTTAAAAGCATTGCCTTCTGTATATTTATAAGCCGATTCTTAAACGTCCGAGGTGCTATCTGTGTGTGGAGAGTGAATGGTGTTGGGGAAGTGTGCGGCTTGGCTTGGGGTGATCATTAGAGAAGGCTGCGCTTCAAACACTTTGTACACTGTGTTGCTTGCCGAATCTCATTCGTTTTGATGGTTAAGGCACAGAATTCCCAATTCTCAAAGAAGGATCTTCACAAAAGACCACTTATAAAAAAAATACACTAACTTACCGTAAATATTTAGGATAATATAATATGATATTTTAGCAGGAACAAAGGTCGCCAATAACTTTTGACGATACGTAGATCAAAGTTGTATTATAAACAGCATCGCAGCACTGCTGTTAGTTTACAAAGTATTTAATACACCAATACGTTAAGACGCCACAAATAAACCCCAAGGGGTCCCAAGGGTGCGCGACAATCACTTAGCGGCGCTGTATTGTGGATCCGGCTTGTCTGATTAATCAGAAAGGAAGTCTATACTTTGATGACTTGTGCAGGGCGGCTGTGAATGTGAAGTAACCGTGCCTTGGGATCGGGAGTAATCGGGACTAATTTAGCTTTTGTGCTGATGGTATTGTATTTTAGCTTTTCAGCTATCTTTTTTACTACGTTAAATAATAGCGTTAACGTGTAATTTTTCAAAAAATAGGTGACTTTGTAGAGGTTCCCAATATGCTTTTTCTACAAAAGACTGTCTGGAGAAACACACCTTATGCCAGATATTCAACCGCTAAGCTGTAGTGTGCAAACAATGCTAAGTTCCAGTTAGGAAGGTCATGATTTCTAGAAAAATGAGAGGGTATAAGGTTTAATAACCCCAGGGTACGAAGCGCAGATTTTGTGTCCATAGTTCTGGACGGCACTGAAATTGTTAGGCAAACGTGAGGTTTACTATAGGGCGAACGCCTGCTTGTTGTAAGTTATATAAAGGTTCCACTTACCTTTCAGAGCGGGACATATTCTCTTCCACAGAGTGAGACAGCCACACCGGTGGTACTGCCCCAGGGCCAGCTCCATGAAGAACAGGGGAAGTCCCCCAAATAGTAACATCACGCAGTAGGGGATCAGAAATGCACCTGATGACAACGGATCTTTCTTATTTTCTTCAGTAATTAGATGTCCTTTACGTGGGTGGTGGAGCACCAAGCATTGGACTAGCTGGCGACCATTCTTCAAGCATAAAATCTGTCACCAAGGCCTTTCAGAGAATTCTAGCAGTATTTACTTGTAGGCAGTATTATTATAAGGTTACCGCCTTTATCCACACCGCAAACGCTAGTTCATGAACAATATCAAGGGTGGGTTTCATAAATTTGTTGTCACCATTGCTAGGACACCACGTGACTATAGGAAGAAGGATGTTCTACTTACCGCCGCCATTCTGATAACAGATGTAAGGGAACCGCCACACGTTTCCCAGGTCTACCGCGAAGCCCACCACTGCCAGCAGAAACTCCGCCTTTTTAGCCCACGTCTCCCGCTCTCGTGGTGGTGTTAGGGACACCACCATAGAGCGGGTCTTCGGTGGCTGCTATTTACAGAAGAAAGGTTTAAGATTATTTTCTTGACTCTCGACTGGGTCCCTCTCGATTCCTATTAAGTTTGTTAGTAGTTTGATATTTTGGACGCAGGTCGGTAGTTCTCACTCTCTATAACCATTCGTAAGCTAGGCGTTGGCCTGGGGCATATCTTCGGTCAGCTCACTTTTGCCGTGAAGTCCTTTGGGCCCCAAACTCTTTTCTAAAGTAGTAGAGAACTTGGTACTCACAGGGGCGGCAGTGGGCGGCAGCGCGGGCGGTGGCGCGGTGGGCGCGGGCGGCGCGTCGGACGGGGGCATCTCCTCGGACAGCTCGCTCTCCCCGTGGCGCCGCTCCGGCCCTGGACTCTCCCCCTGGTGATAATAGTCAGTTTAGCCACGGATTGAGAGCTAAACTAAAGGAGTTCCCGGTCGTGAGAGTAGAGATCCAGTTTAAGTAGAACTTTTTTAAATTTTTCAGACATTGACCTTCATCCCGTCCTGCGCTACATCACCTGAGAGAGAATTTAATCTGCTTGCAGATGACTTGCAGCCTGCGGACTTATATTGCTTTCACCCAAAAAACAACATTGGTAGTAGGTACCTAATATTTTCAGTTAGACTAAAACTACTGTGGCTTGACGACGCAATCCCTGAAATCAGTATAGGTAATTGTTTGGGCTACCCAAAGACTAACATTTAGAAAGCTTTTTATTTACTTGGTAGTCATGACCTATTAAAAATCCTCTTACATTTAAAGTCCTTTTGAAAAGGGACGTTGAAATAGCAAGTAGCACGCACAATTTGTCTTGTTTATTGAGGGTAGTCAACATTCGACGTCTCGACAAACAGACAGTGGCCGCCAAACAGATTGCTTTGCAAACAAAAATAATGAAAAGTGACCCTTCTTGGTCCTGTGGTCCCAATGTAATGTCGCGCTGATTGGGTTTGTTAAACACGGATTTGAGAAAAATGTTTGATTTCTACTATTTCAATATTATTTTCATAGAAGAAAACTGAATCACATACAAAATTATCATTATTTTGTATGATACTTACCTACATCTTACAAAATAATTTGAATTGTCTAGTTATTACACTAAATTAAAAGTATCCATTATCCTTGATTTTTTCTTTCATCGTTTCGATTAGAAGACGATTACTTAAGCTATTCAACTGTTTACGGCAAAATAAGGAAACAAAAGCTCGCTCTACACCCGAATGAGGAAATCAATCTTTATTATCGCCCGGAGTGGAACACACACCGTTAAAACAACTTTAATGTAAGGATTAGCCGTTTTATTTGGCGATTAGCGAAAACACCTTCCGTGTGCCCAATCTAAATCCTAATCTTATACTTTGTAATCTTTGATCAGTAATTGAGATTTTTGAAGTAGAATGCAATCCGGCGAGTCATCATGAGTTATTTATTGATAGAGACAGAATAATAGGCAACTTTAAATTTAATTTAAAATGTACTATACTGTGTTCCGGTTTGAAGGGCACTGTTTCCAGCGACATTACTGGGCACATGAGACTTAATGGCCGATGTCTCAGGTGACGAGCGCAATGTCGCGCAAGATTATGAGTATGCAATGCAAAGTTCTGGGTGGCACTGTAACTGTTATGGGCAGGCGTAGCGCTTACTTTTAAGTTAACGACTTGCCTGTATCTTCACAAAGTTAAATAAAAAAAAGAAGGAAAATAAATCTGCATCGTAACAAAAAACTCAAGAGTCTTGTTAGTGTCCAGTTAATTTGATAATAAACTAATATGATAAACCAAAAAAACAAACATAACGCTTACTTTTAGGCGTGACTTTGCGTGAAACGTTTGTTATCGTAACAATCACGTTTCAGCACGTGCTTATAAGACTGTTATTTCAATGTAATGTCGAAAGATTTTTGCACCAAAACACATCGAGCTGATAATGTTTGCTTCCATCTTAACTTCAATAATTAAAAAAGAATTGGCTTAGCAGAATTAGAGTGAATGAAGAATATAAATGAATAAATTGAAATGCTAAAATGCAAAACACCATACGTAAGGGCTATTCGGGAAGCTTTTCCTTGCCCTTTATGGGTCATTCGGATGTTATAGACCATAAACCGCGCGTTTGCGCTATCATTCACTCGAAACGGCTCAAAAGTTAAACTGTTCGTTCGTTGTGTTCATTTCATTGGGAGGACTCATTAAATCGGATTTTAAAAGAATTAAATCATTGAAATAATCAAAGAATTAAATACGATATTATGTTATTCTCATTAGTTTTTTTTGTATACTGTAAATTATGTAGCATAAAAAATACGAGAATTGAAAAAATTACATCACCGTAGACATTTTTGGTGCTATCTTCTCTGACTTACTTACTCTTTCTTTTCTGTATTTCCGAAGCACTGGTAGACTTGATGGAGTTTCCTTTCCCTGTACAAGATTAAGTCGTAAATCAGCACTTGAAAGGGAAATTTCCTTTTTCAAACTCAAACCATAACCAGTTTAATAACTCAGTAGTATTAAAATTTAATGTCATTTTATGTATAATTCAGTGTTATCTACTTTCTAGGCAATATGTTGTGTTATTTTATGTACTTTAAGTGAAAACAGACTAAAGCAGAAGTGGACAAAAACCATCGGAAACATTGCGAGAAAGCAATTATCAGTTGAATTCCTCGACGCCGACTTCCCCCACTTGCGGGGTCGGAGAGTTTTTGTCGAGTGTGTGGTAAAACGGAGTTACTTATACCTACTGAAAATACACAAGATTAGTGTTTCAACAATCCACTACAATTAAGTTTTTACACCAAATCTGAAGGTGGCGAAGTGAGGACGACCTTGCTGTGGTGTAAAAAAATCTTGCATCTTGAATTTGTATAAGTTTATTGCATGTTTATTTATTATATTCTTTACATTATATTTAAATGGTATAAGTCAATAATAAAAATGTATTTACTTACTGATCATAACAATTTTAGTTTTATACTAGCTGCGCCCCGCGGTTTCAACCGCGTAGTTCCCGTTTTGTCCCACGGGAACATACTATCGGGATAAAAAGTACCCTATTACTCAATCCTAGTTATAAACTATCTGTGTTTCAAATTTCATTCGAATCCGTTCTGTGGTTTTTTCGTGAAAGAGGATCAAACATCCATCCATTCATTCTCACAAACTTTCGCATTTATAATATTAGTAGGATTTTCAGCTAAGCTTAGATCGGTGCCTATTGAATATTCTCGAATTAATAATCCCATTGGTAAAAAGGCACATTTCAATTTGAATTCTTATTTCGTTTTGTATTTGATTTTGACTTGTTTTGATTGGAAATCTTTTTTCTTTGGGTTTGACTTTAAGCCCTTTTTGTTTTAAATTTAATTCAAAAATGGTTTATTGTGCAGCTAGAATGTGTCCGCTGTTTAAATGGATATTCCTATCACCACGATCTTTCCACGAAAACTGTTAATCACCGGGCATAATAGTTGAAGCATCGAAACGAAAATATAAGAGTCTAACACATATTAGATATCTATGCTTAGTATGACTATCCCAAAACTTCGAAACGCTGTAATTTATCTCTAGATATGTGGTAATGCTGCCAAGGCCGGTAATGTAAGGCACGAGGGGAAGTATGCACCGTGCATACCGCGCGGGATTCGCGTCCCTTCGTAGGACTAAATCAACATTGTCAACTCGGAATTAAATCTTTTGGCTACAGAAGATACACAAGTTGATGTAATAAAATATTGAAATAACAATATACAACCTAACCTGACTAAAATGTTACAATAATGTGTTTAAAATAGTTTCCTGTTACCTATACATGTTAAAATTAAAACTGATTAGCTAAATGTTGTTAAAACAGCGTATTATCTACTAGGTAAGTAATCGCTTTATAGAGGTCTTTAGAAATATTGTGAAAAATATTTTGATAGACGAAACTTCTTTTGATACCGCGTGGTGTTCGAGTAACAGGATAATGTCACAACTGCATCTCTGCTATTCGTTTGTTTTGTTTTCATTTTTCTGATCGAAACTGTGAGACAAAATCTAAAATCAAAACAAATTACTCCCGCCACCTCTACATTAAGCGTGAAGGTAAAGTTCCAATCGCGCGAAACAAGAGAAGTAATTCGTAAAGGCCTCAACTTCCCACTCACCTGATCACGGGACCTACTCTCGCTTGTACGATATAATCTCTATAACACACCTGTTTATATTAAACTTTAGTGTTAAATGAAAACTTAGTTGCTGTAAAGTTCTTGCTGATTTTAAAAATCTCTCATCATCAATCTGCTTATACTTTTAATGTATGTATAATGCGATCGTATCTAGAGATCTTGCGGAATCCAAATGTGTCCAATAGCCTCCGGCTTGTAGTTCCTCAGATAAGTGTTTATTCACACACAATTAATTATTTTTCACTCACTTTTCGGGAAGGAATTATTTCCGAATTTACCCGAGTATTATTTCCGAGGTAGGTAGGTCAGTTATCCACCAATCTGGATCAGGTCCCGGTGGCGGATTAAGGCCTCACCCTTCTCACGAAAGTGAGGGGAGACCCGTGCTCAGCAGACGGCCGACATGGGTTGATGATGATGAAGTATTTTTTTGGTCCAAAAAGGCAAATAACTATTTAAAAAGTAAGTTTTTTTGCGAAATGATGTCGATGATATACAAAGTTATCGAAACGTAATGTTGAAATCAAGTCGTATGAGCAAGAATTGCCCCCAGTTGAATTCATCGACTCTGGCGGCATTGTTGGTTTGATTCGTTCTGCCGCCTCGCGACATCAAAGCTTGACTTAATGTGATTATGTTGTAACGAATGAAACTCTAGCATAATGGGTATAGGTAACTGGGTTTGATAAGGTCTTGAATAGGATAATTCGGTATCTATTGTGTGTCGTAGTTGGTTTATAATTTAACTGTCAATTATATACATCGGGTTTATTTTTCATGAAACATAATATTAAGCTTTTATATGTCCACTGCTCCACGCACTGAACGCCACTGAGTCTTATCTTCAACTCTTTTTATTCTTTATGAAACATGTTGTGATTTTTTTTATAAAAAATCTTAGGCAGAATTAATTGCGAATTAGGAAAATATCGGGAAGGTTAAACGAATAAAGTAAAAGAAGATATTTAAAACTCTAAGCTATCTAAATGATATTTTAAGAATACCTAATTTAAAAAGTTTTGTCAGTATTATCTTTTCAATCAAGCATTATTTACAAACTTACGGAGATATAAATACTTAAGAAAAGTTTTGGGAAGATTTATAAAGATGTCCTACATACATCAAACAGACTTTCTTCTAAAAAAAAAAGATGTATTAATACAAGGTGACCACTAGCAAATGAACCACGTTGGGTGCCAAAATGTGTTAATAATTTTGGCGCCCAACGTGGAACTTTGAAATATCGAAATAAGTTGGTAGCGGAGGTCAATATCATATCGGATGTGTTGTTGTAACCCATCCAAATGAATATTCACCCGTGCCGAACCGATAGCAAATTCAGATCTATTGTGTTTGGGTTGGACTCGTTTTTCGAAGGGAACATATTTCAACTAAATAGCTTAAGTAAATAGATTAAGTTAATACTGATTTAAAGGTACAAATACGCTTAGCTACATCTTCATATTTTTTAAGCCGTTGATTTCAACTGTTACCTTTTATTCAAGCAGTATACTACAATGATTTGAATTCGGGCACTACAACTTAAATTCCCATTCATACTCAATTTAACATTATAATTTTTTCATCCTCCATATTGTAATTTTCTACCCCATTACTTAAAACCTCTCAGAACTGAACGCGTGTCCTACTAATATTGAACAAGGAACCACTAAATCCAAGATCATCTCAAGTGTCCAATTCCGAAGTTCTAACTGAACCTTAGAGTAGCCAATAATTGAGTACAAGTATGGGACTTAGAGAAGGGATCAAACTACCAGGAAACCGTTCTAAGTTTGGGCACCTGTGGTTTTCAGGATTGTCCCCTGCACTGCTAGTTCCTATGCAAACTTGAACCATGTGCTTTTAGTAAGGACTAGCTGCGCCCCGCGGTTTCACCCGCGTAGTTCCCGTTCCTGTGGGAATACGGGGATAAAATATAGCCTATGTTACTCGCTGATAATAATTAATCGCTCTAAAGTAGCTTTCCATTAGTGAAATAATTTTAAAAACAGTGCAGTGGTTCAGCCGAAACCTTACATACTTCCATACAAACGTTCATCCCGTATTTTTATTTCACCCCTTAAGAGTAAAATTTTTAATGTCATATTTATTTATATCTAGTCAAAAGCCTTAAAAATAATTTGACGAAAATGACGAACTTCCATACAAACTTTCATCCCCTAAGGTTGGAAAGAGTTGAAACCCCTTACAACCCTTTTTTCTCTTTAAAAAGTAGCCTATCACTCAATCCAAGTTATAAACTATCTGTGTTCCAAATTTCATTCAAACCCGTGCAGCAGTTTTTGCGTGAAAGAGAAACAAACATCCATCCATTCTCACAATCTTTCGCATTTATAATATAAGTAGGAAGTAGGATAGGATATTAGTGGGATAGGGTAGTAGGATACAAAAATGATTGGAAAATACTTTTAAACACACATAATATTATACTGTCGTAGAAGATCAATGCGCTATGATCAATATTATGACTTGTTGTGCGTGCGCGTATCTTAATCATGTTCGTCATAAAATATCTTACAGTATTTTTTGTGGGGCGGAGGACCTAAATCAATCGAGTAACTGAGTTTACGTTCACCCGCAAAACAGTGTGATGAGTGGAAACTGCTTAAAGCAAAATTCACGAATGAATTAAACTCAGCTTTCTAATAGTTACTCTACAGTGTGCGTTAAACCGAGCATTCACAATACAACATTATATTCTGAATGGATACCAAATGTTTCCAAAACATTTGACCGCCATAATGTTTACTGTGGCTGTAAAGATTTTCGGCTCGAGATCTTTTATTATTTTTTGTCCTAAAACCTTCAGTTGTTTACGAAAAAGTGAAAATGCGGGAATAGCCGGCATTCTTTTGTAAAGTTATTTGAGTCCGTACTTGAACGTAACTTTTCTGTTTTTGTTTGGGCTATGGTGGGCCAGTGCCGGCATTTTCGTAAAACCAGCTAGCTTGGTTTAAAAATGTAGATGATTTATGTTCTGAAAAAAGTGCCTTTGTGTATTTTTTGTAAGTCTTTATTATGGTAAGTGTTATTAATAAATGTTTTTTTTTCTTCTATTTGAATGACACATGTACCAACGGATAAAAAATACGATTAGTCAAGATTTAAAGAAGGAAATGGGAGAATATGAGACATCGTTTTAGCTGATTTTATCTAGTCTCAGTAAGTATTAAGGGTAGCACAATTAAATTACTTAAAACACTTGTTATGCCGTCTTTACTCTCATAAGAGAAAAAAATGATTTTTAATTTAATAGGTTGCTGTTTTCTTCACGGTCAATAGACTGCGGACTTACCACTATGAATAAAACATATTGTTATTCGTACTTAGGGTGAAGCTTGCTAATTCTGGATTGATTTCCGGTGGTTTCGGTTCGGGGATTCCGGTGATATTGAAAATGTCATCGGAGCTCGCAGGACCAAGATGGTGTACTGCCGTTTTGATTTTTGTGTAGTTTTTAGATAAATTGAATTTATTTGGATTTTTCTTAAACAAAATTTTTTGAGCACTTGGTAGAGTCCATAAGATGATGCTTGGGTTGTCGTATCATCGAGGAACTATAAAAAAAGCTGGCGTTGCTTCTACAACGAAGTGCCTAAAAAGTTATAAATATATCTACCCCTAATGAGCGAGTTCTTGTATGAGCCGTATGAATCTTGTATGAACCGGTATGTTTTTAAAAACCGACCGAGGCATCTAATCGAAGCAACACGTGACAAAAATGCTGGCCTTTATTTTGGGCAAAGATTTTTAAGCATTGTCATACACTGTAGCAATACAGACAGAATTTTGGGAGAAGTACCTATTGGTAGTGGTTTGTCAGACTAGGTTTACTTGATTTTTGAGTAAATATAACTTATGAAAGCCTGGCTGGAAAAAATTGAGGCTACGAAACTCTCAAAATTATTTCAGATATTTTTTTTGAAAATGGATGGAAAAATTATGAAACAATGTTCCACCTACCTTAAGGTTCAGTAGTCGTCAGCGTTCTGGCGACAGGAATCTGACGTCGAATCGCAGGAGGGCAGCCATGTCGTCTCGCGCGCGGATGAGCAAGCACTGCAGACCCTGGCGGAGGAGCAGACCAGCGGAGCCAGGGGGAGGGGCCAGGGAAGACACGCCCACAGCAACAAGTGCCATTGGACCTGATAGATAGATTTTTTTACCATTTTAAGGTTATGTACCCATTTAGGAAGTTATGGGAAAGTTTGCTTTGAGGCAAATAGAACAGCTTTTACGTAAAATACGATCCGTGTACGTATTAGATTTAAATTAGACTTATATTGTTTATACGATTCAAAATTAGTGATATAATTATGTAGACTCTATCAAACTCAAACTCAAACTCAAATCATTTATTGTAAATAGGCATAATATTGCACTTTTACACGTCAAAAAAAAATCTTATACATAAGTATAGAAATACAAAAAAAATAAGTCAAAGTATTATGATCTACGAAACTAATGATTATTATCTAATTATGGTTTGAGTTAGAAAAAGGATATTTCCCTTTCAAGTGGTGACTCATGCCCGAGTCTCACACAGGAAAAGGAAAACTCCATTGACTCTACCAGTGCTTCAACAAAACTATATCAATAAAACTATATTCGAACAAGAGTTGTTAAAAGATGTCGTACAAACAAAATAATAATAACACGTTACCATCATGTGAGATTATCATCTGAGAATTTTATGTAATACGCATAATTTAAAATGGTTTCTTAAAAACTATTTTAATAAACCATTTTTTATATTACACTTTTACAAGTATACAATACTGTACAACCATAGCCCAAGCTGACAGCAACCTTGTTGATTGAATTGAAGGTGTCCGTAAACCGTTTTACGAAGGCTCGACCCAAACCCTGAACAGATTACCTCTTTTTTATCACCATATTTATCTGATTGTTTCTAAAGAGTTTAAAAAAGAATTTCCTAGTTATGAGTAAGTTTGAACATGTATTTGAATGTGACAAATTATATTTCTCTTACAATATAATATTTTTAGGCTCTTTTGACTTTATTATACCCATGTACACCACCCTTAAAAACAGTAACAGCAGATAAATAAACATCAGTTTGCACTAAGTCCCGCCCCCGGCTTCGTCTGTGATCTCCGCTGATTTGACCAATCAGCCAGCCGATGCTACATCCGTTGATTAAGGGTCTTCGATGAATAAGTGATTTCTCCTGTAGCGGAGGCTTCTCTGGAAGGCCGCTGGGATATGGGATGTCGATTTGTAGCTAATTGACTGGCGGGTAGGCTTGGGTGATTTGCTTTTATTGTTTCTGAATCGTCTTTGTAATGCGATGGTAAGCAAATGTCCATTTTTTTTTATTTATCGCAGTCAAATATGTAAGAAAAATAAAACTTTAAAATATAATAATTCGCCATCATCAACCCATATCGTCCCACTGCTGAGCCGGGTCTTCCCTCACCTTGGTGAGGAGAGTTAAGCCATAATCCACCACGGGAACCCGATAAAATAATTATTAATAGTAAAATAATTGATGTTTACTTGGTTACTTATCCAACATTTGGACTTTTGTGAAAACCACAGTTAACTTGAAACTGTCATAAAATATATAGATTGTTTAAGTTTTGATTGTGAATTGTTGGTGAACTCTAAATTGAAATGGACAAACTGTAGTGTTTACTACTTGTCCATCATGCTGTAGAAAAGGCCCAAGTTGGTACTTGTGTGGTGTTTCAATAAAAAGTTTATCTATCTATCTATCTATCTATGTCCTTATTCAGCATTTTTTTTAATAATCTACCTACTTTGTGTTTGTTATAAATCCTAAAAGTTTTTAGTCTCTAGGATTCTAAAAAAAAAATTGTACGCTTATTTTCACCACAAAATAAGTATACCATACTATGCGTTTTTAATTAAACCATTAGACGTTCAAGAACGTTTCGGTTTCGAACTGGAAACTCAGCTGATAACAGCGCGGCGGTGGGAAAATAATCAGTGAAGTAATTTCAAACATCCCAAAGACGAACAACTAATGACTTATGTGCAGATTCCGATTGTTCCGTGCTTCGGAGAGCACGATAAGCCTCTAGTCTAGGTTACAGTTGATAGATCAGCCACACATCACACACACACACACACACACACACACACATCAGGGGCTCTTAGGCAGAGATGTGATAAGCAGCTTTAAATTGACAACACGTTTAAGCGATGCGCTTTATTGTAAGCACGCTTAAAAAAGCGTTTTGTTTAAACGGTATTAAAAGCGTACTAACCAAAATAAACGAAATAAAATAACATTACGTTCCGTTGGAAAAGCTAATGCCACAAAGAATTTAGGTTGGTCTCATAATACGGTTACTGATCCCATCGATATTGAGTCTTCTTTACAAAGAAATTAGGTTTTTAAATCAATTTAATATACTTAGAATCTTCCCAATGGGCCTTATTACAGTAGAAATAAGGTCACTTTCACGGTCGAATATAGTAGTACGAAACAATGTTTAAACGAAGCCCGCTTATATTCGTAAGCGTTTAAACGAAGTCAGCTTATTTTTGTAAGCGCGCTTTGGCGCTTATTTTGGAAAGCGTTTTCTGAAACGTTTGTCGTTTAAACATTTTACTCTTAGGCGGCACTCTGACAAAGGAGACCCGTAACATTTTGTGACTTGTAAAAGTGCAATATTATTGCTTACTTGCAATAAATGATTTAAGTTTTGAGTTTTGAGCACGAAACCGAACTCATTCAGCAAAAATACAACAACGAGAAGTTTATAAATTGAGATATATGTGGAATTTTGATGATTTGGAGTGCCTATACTATGAACATAGAGCCAAGGTCATCCAGAGTGACACGAGATCCGATAAGAGCCGCGTCCGCCGGATATGCGGGCACTATCTTACTAATATGGAGATGTCTACTGTATTTAGTTTAGTTGAGGGCTCAAGGGTGGAAAAATTACATAGATATTATGAACAACTCATGATCTTTTTATGTATCAATATAAGTAGCACTTTAGCCACTTTGGTGGTCACGTGTGGGTAAGCGCAGCCGCGGAAGACCGATACAACGGTGGGTCGACGACATCAAAATGTTGTTGGGTTATACATGGTCCAGATCGGCCCAAAGCCGGGATGAATGGCGTAAGAGGGAGGAGGCTTATGCCCTGCAGTGGGTTGGATGAGCAGCATATGATGATGATGATAAGAAGCATTTTATATAACTATTATCATACAGGAATCGTACATTTTTACGGGATTAAATGTATTTTATCCGCCAAATTTCCCCAAATCTGTACAGCCGTTTTGGCGTGATTGAGTGACAAATTTCCAAACATAAAAACTTTCATATATATAATACTAGCTGTGCCCCGCGGTTTCACCCACGATGTGTATTATCCTGCAAAAACTATTTTATTTTACTGGATAAAAGTATTCTATATGTTAATTCAAGTTAATAAACTATCTGTGTGCCAAATATAATTTAAATCCGTTCAGTAGTTTTTTCGTGAAAGAGTAACAAACATCCATCCATCCATCCTCACAAACTTTCACATTTATAATATTAGTAGAATATGATTAAGTAGGATTGAGCAATATGTACCTACCTGACTGACTGGGACTTAACATTAGGACTATTTGGAATTAATACTATAAAAAATGTAATAGTAGATTGTACCACAAGGGAACAAAATAATGTATTTACGGCGAGAGCGATTTTTGAATCCAGAGCGAAGCGAAGGATTCTATAGTAGAATCCCGAGCGTAGCGAGGGATTCTAGAGTAGAATCCCGAGCGTAGCGAGGGATTCTAGAGTAGAATCCTAAGCGTAGCGAGGGAGTCAAAGTACTTCGCTCGAGCTTAAATAATTTTGTTACCGTGTGGTACACGATACTTTTCATCCCAAGCTATGAGAAAATATTCATCATATGAGAAAAAAAATCTTATGACGACTAATAAATCTATGAACGCCGGCTGCATGCACGAAAAAGTTGACACATTGTCCCGTTACGCTCATTGTACGCTTGCGCCGCATCTTTCTCTCTTCTCTTCT
Organism: Campaea margaritaria; assembly: GCA_912999815.1. Lineage (NCBI taxonomy): Eukaryota > Metazoa > Arthropoda > Insecta > Lepidoptera > Geometridae > Campaea > Campaea margaritaria. The sequence continues at coordinate 1,075,316 of OU538800.1, forward strand.
TGACAGGTTAATTATTCTTGGATTTTAAAAATCTGATTACTAGTATAATTTCAAGTATTTTTCTTTTATTATTAAAAAATGATTCATCTTTATTCATAAAAGTATGCAATCACTTCATCAATGTTATGTTAAGACGTTGTCACGTTAAAATATCGTCCGTAAACCAACTTTACCGACAACCATTTTTTTTTAAATTTGGATATCCGATGCCGCTTCGACACGCGCTGTTTTTTTTTTATTGCCGGCCAGGAGTATATTGAAGCGAATTGCGTTCAAACTTTTTAATTAAATAATGTTCCAAATTCAAAACTCATTTCGTCACTGATATTAAGTGCGCGGAAAAGACCCACTTTGCTCGCACTTATCCAGGAGCAAAATGCCACTTTTCGAATACATGGGATGAAAAATACATTATTTAATACTCTACAAGTCTACACTGCCTAAAAGTACAAATGTACGAAGCTAAAATATTTAAAAAAACTCTGAAGTTCAACAACCTACCTATACATAGAAAAACAAAAGAGCACCTATAATTATTATACAAAACAAACTTCATAATAAGTATTAGAGTTAGTATTTCGAGGCAACTGAATTGTTCCGATTTAATAGCAGGGTTTACGTTAATGTTAGACAGAAAGCGAAGCTTTGTGTGTACGTGATAATTGCAATAATAACATAATTGTGTTTGCCGACGCAAAGCTGTCAATTATCAAACGTGAAGACTATAGGTTGTGGGGTCTGCAACATTTTATTTCTAGTTTTCTTTCATTTTATCTCCGCCATTACTTTGTGGGGTCGGTCAAAGCCTTAAAATTGACACTGTGACCGATAAAGGTACTTTATCTGAAATATAACAACACACATTATATGAACATGATTTTTTTCCAAGTTGAAAAAAGCTTTTAAATTGCCTAAATAATGTCCGAAATGAAGGAATGAGAGCGTTGAGAGTAACGTCTTTCTATCTAGAGTTCATACAGTTAAGAACGTTTTTTATTTCTGTGCCTAAAAAGCTTCACCATAAATTGCGTTCTATGAGCGAGACTCACTTCGTCGTCGCTTTTTGCGTGCACATTAATCAGTTGGATAAGTCGTGGCTAATTATTTTTGTCACTTTCAAACATATCAAATAGAAGACATGCTTAAAGGAAGGCAAGTCAAAAGTAACTGTAATCGGCGAGCATGTAAGGAACTCATGAAAGTGGAAGAAGCGAAAGATGTGTATTAGGGTCGTAGCATGTGAAATTATGTAGTCTTTGCCTACTTCAACGGATAAAAGGCGTAACTGTATGAATGTATGAAAACGAAAGAGATCACTTGAGAGTTGTCCAATTAAGTTACAGTTAAGTTTATGCCAATATAATTGGTACTATTTCGTAGTTACTGTGACTAAGTTACATTATACTAGCTGCACCCCTCGGTTTCACCCGCGTAGTTCCCGTTTCCGCGGGAATACGGGAATAAAATACAGCCTATGTTACTCGCTAATAATGTAACATTCCATTAGTGAAAGAATTTTTAAAATCGGTGCAGTAGTTTAGCCAAAATTTTCCATATTTCTATACAAACTTTCATTCCTTTACAACCCCTTTTTCGCATTAAAAAGTAGCCTATGTCCTTTCCTAGGCTCTAGACTATCTCTGTACTAAATTTCATTTCAATCTGTTCAGTAGTTTAGGCGTGAAAGGGCAACAGACAGACAGAGTTACTTTCGCATTTATAATATAAGTAAGGATTTGGATTTTTATTTGGGGTAAATCAAGTGAGATAAATAAATCCACCATTTTCAAATAAGCATTTCCGCTAGTTTTTCTACTGTCAAATAGTGGCTACTAGCCGCCGAAACTGTGGAAGCACACAAGTTTCCAGTGGTGTTGTTTACCCCTGAAATCTGCAATTAAGAATTCTAAAGCGTCCGTGTTTGCTACCACGGCCGCATTCGCTTCTTTTGTGTCCCGAACAACGCCTGAAAGAAGTTAAAATGGGTTTTTTGATACAAAATGCGAATTGGTCTATAAGTTTGTCTCTTACCGCGTTAAGGCTGGTCGGGTTTTGGGTGCCTGAGGATTTGAGCAGGAATGGGAAACTATTGTACTATGGCTACGCCGTCTTCTCGTTTATGTTTCTTTTGGGTTTGTATTTGTCGAGATAAAATTCAGTTTTCTGTGGTTTCTATTTGCCTCTCTATTTATTTGGTGGTTGGCTTCCGCCATGAGGAGAACCTACTAACGTGGTAGATTTGACGTACCCATCTAAGTATTATCATACCAATATTAATTCTATATTTCCGATAGTTTTCCGCGTACTTGTGTATGGATTTTGAATTTAGTTATTCCAGGGAAATTGAAGGGCGGGAGTGATTTAGCCAAAATACTATTTCAAAAAAATTCTGATACCGAAATAAGAAAAAAGATTACACCATGACTACATTATAATAAAAATGGACACTGACACCGAAAAAAAAAAGATTTTGAACACGGAAAACTAACACATGTTTTAAGACTCAGATTTCATCACCAGGCACCTATCTGGTCATCCAAGTGGTGGACCTGTTCCTCATCTGGGGAAACCTTCCCTTGATGACGGGCACGGCTTTCCTCTTGTTCACGAACCTGGCGCAAGCTGCCAAGATCTACAACCTCATCCTGAAGAGAAGGGTCATCCAGAACATAATTGAAGAAGCCAACGAGGTCCTGTTGGGAGTGCAGAGTGAAGAGGCTAAGGAAATCGTTAGGAGGTTTGGTTTAGCTTATTAAGCCAAGGAAAAGCCAAGTTATTGCTTACGCTGCAAATATTATAGGCAGGCGTGGCGCTTAACATCAGGTGAACTGCCTGCTTGTCGCATCGCTCAGTGGTTTAAAATAGTTCATGTTTGAATCCTCATTTACCTTTACATCTCACAACTATTTTTTCTTTTAGTAAATTAAGTCGTATCTGTATAAAATTCAGAATAAAATAAAATTGCCCGGATCTCTATTTTGTAAGTATTGATTAAAAAAAACATTAAGTATAAAAATAACTAGAAACAAGTATCTGCAGATCAAAAGTGCATAGAAATGTAGTATTACAGTTTGGTCACCATAGTTCGCAAGGAAATGCAGAAGCACAGACCAATTACTTCAGTGGCTGAATATTCCTACAGCTGCAAAAGACCTGAATGTGGTATTGGCATATAGAACTGTGGTAGAGCGACTTATTTTGTGTCCGCCTGGTAAATGCTACCAATATCAAGCTGAAAGTGTCGCCAAGCCCAAGGTGTTCCAGCAGCAATCCTTGAGAGCTCATTCTAAGCTTAACTTGTATATTATCTACGATCAAAATAATCGTCATTTAACATAAGGTGCGATAATGGTGAAACGCAAGCCTTGTATCTTTATTTTAATTAGTTTAGGTAATAAAATTACTTTCTACGTCACAAAGGTGCGACAAGGAGACCAGGCTGCAGCAGATCCTGTACTTCTGCTTGACTGTTATCACCACCATCGGATGGGCTGCGAGTGCTGAGAAGAACCAGCTACCACTGAGAGCTTGGTTAGTGCATAATTGGTTACTTATCGTAATAAGAATTAGAGTACAATTTAAACCAATCCATATAAAACTGGTATAGTAGACAATTTTAGCTATTTGTTGACATCATATGAAAGATTCCACGGTCTTTTGATCAGTCTTAAAGTTATTGCCAAACTTTGCAAAGTGATAAGAAATCGTTTATAACAGGATCAAGCTAATATTTTGATGAGTAACAACAGTAGGTATCAGGGTGTTGGTGTACTGCTTTCCGCGGAATCGTAGCATGTGAAAAGATGTAGTCTCTGCCTATCCCAACTGTAGAAAGGCGTGACTGTGTGTACTCGTATGTAACTACAGAATGCGCACCTCTTCAGTTGTAAAAACCATAAGAGACACTAAAAAATCAATCACCAACCCCTTTGGGTAGCCAGTCTTTGAAGACCTGTCCCATTTTAACCCTGGCGTGCTACTCTCGACCAAATTGTCACTGCTGCTTATCACCGAAGTATCACCAAACTCGAGTCTAGAACTAACGAATCACAGCTGAATGTAATGACCCTTCCAAATCAGATTATCGTCTTCAGGTACCCATACGATACCTCAAAGTCGCCAGCGCACGAGCTGACGTACGTCCATCAAGTCTTCGCCCTCTTCATCGCAGCCTACCTGAACGTCGGGAAGGATACCCTCGTCTCTGCGCTGATAGCTCAGTGCCGATGCAGGCTTAGGCTGTTGGGGTTGTCTCTGAAGACTTTGTGCCAGGATTTGAAGGTTCCAGATAAGGTAAGCCTTTTTTCTGGTAGTTCATTACTGCTTTCATCAACCTGGGTAAATGGACACGTGTCTGCGCAAATAGTTCAGTGCTAGTGAAGGTTCTAGCTGCTGGGGTTAGCTCGGAATACTTAGTGTCAAGATTTGAAGGTTCCAAATAAAGTAAGCCTTTTTCTGGTGGTTGATTATTGCTTTCATCAACCTGGGTGAAGATCTGACGACTTCCATTCTGGAATTAATTTGGCTCATTGAGTTAACATTGCTATTCTTGATATTTTAAAAAAATAGCATTGAGGTTAGTCAAAGTATTTTTTTATATAATCAAGTGTAAAATAAATCCTATATTTACAGTAGCAGCATTACGGTGATATCTAAAAAAATATTACAAAGTTATTCTAATTGGTGACATCTACCGTATCCATAATAAGATTTGATCTGTACTGGCGTAGCAAGCCGTAGCTTGCGTAGACCTTGCTACAAACCGTAGGCACGTAGCGTGGCGTAGCATGTAATTACAACTGAATTATATAGATGGCGCTGTATCGAAATGCTTGATTTAAAAAAGTACAGGGTAGGATTTTACAATAATTATAACATTATGGAACCCTTGTGACATGGCACTGCAGAAATTTTGTATAAGGGTAGGACACATTAGTTAACAAATATTAAAAAAAGACAAAACGAGGAACCGAACCTTTCGACCTGATTGCTTGACTTGCTCTTTATTTTATTAAAGCAAAATATTTTTATTTGCTCCTCATATGTTATAAAATTAATTTTGTTGAAATCCTGTCTCAAGAAGCTAAGCGTGCATTGGATTCTATTAGCATGGCTTTGTAATGGGACCGATTTCCTCGTCCCAGCACCAGCTGTTGAGCCAGGAGCAGGAGTACGTGGCCTCATCCCGCCTCCGAGGCTGCGTCCGCGAGCACCAAGCAGCTCTGGAGGCCGCGGGACAGCTGCAGGCCTGCTTCTCTGTCCCGACCTTCGCGCAGTTCACCGTGTCACTTATCATCATCTGCGTCACGGCATTCCAACTGGTCTCGGTGAGTGGGATGTAGAGAAGCCTCGAGTTGGACTTTTTTACAACTTAATGACGTCACAGTTGGAGGGTTTGTTCCAGAATAGTGTGCCTGGGTCTAGCACTGGGTGCCGCAAGGCAATACCCCTGTTGGCATAGTCTACATATTGTAATTGAGCTTTATGTAGTTTATGTCCCACTTTTTGAAGTGAAAACTTCTTTAGACGCGTTGAGCACTTTTTGGGTGAACAAAAATCATGGAACTCGCGTCATCGTCACCGAACGCTTACCATGAGCTATATAATATACTGTGTATTATATATGTGTACTTTTTGGGGGAACAAAAAATTGTTCTGTATTATTAGTGGCATGATTAAAAACCTATTTTAATTTTTTAGCAAACTGGCAATATGGTCAGGCTTCTGTCCATGGGGACTTACCTCCTCAACATGTGTTTCCAAGTTTTCATCTACTGTTATCAAGGGAACCAGCTTTCTGAACAGGTAATTACAAAAATAAATAAAATAAAAAAAAACAATTATTAATTATTTGAGTAAATAGTTTTATCTGCAAATTGTATTTTTTGCTCAAATATATATTCGTACATTTCTTTTTCCAGAGCTCCGAAATAGCAGGAGCGGCATACGAGTGCCCCTGGTACCTTTGCTCGTCCCGCTTCAGGCGAGCGTTGCTCGTCGTGATGGTGCGCTCGCGGCGAGTCGCGCGCCTCACCGCGGGCGGGTTCACTACGCTCTCGCTCGCTTCCTTCATGGCAGTGAGTATTTAACCTTAAAAACTAAAATAACGAAATGAAAAAAGAAAACTTTTCAAAAGAAAAAAATTTAGAAGAAAATAGGTACTTCGTTTTAGCCTTCGAGGATGCGTTTACCATAAGACGCGTCTTTTCTTTGTTACGCGTCACATTCACATACATTGATCTTGTTCCCTAACTAGGATAATAATCTCTAGATACAGATCTAGAGAATCATGGTCCTTCAAACACCCAGACTCAGAGGAAATCCTTGTGATTCACATAAATCTTTGCCCTGTGCGGTAATCGAACCCGCGACTTCCCTCCACACAGTTGGCTCGTCACCACCTTACTTCACATTGTGCGTGAACTCTTGAACTCATCGCCCTGAGAAGCTCCACACCACTTATACTTTTCTATTATTTTCAGATTATCAAAGCATCATATTCGCTCTTCACTCTCTTGCAGCAAGTTGAAGAGAAAAAGTAACAATTAAGCAGTAGTTATTATGAGATTAATTCTGTTTATAGTATGTTGTTATGTTATTACGTAAAATAAAGGTAAATTTACGTGTCAGAATGTATCATTAAAAAAAGGTGAGTCAAATAACTTGTTAGCTACAACGATAGGAGTTGTTTGACTTGATGACTTAATTGTAGAAGAAATATTTTACTTTCACAACTAGTAATCAGAACGGTTAGACATGGGTAAGTAACATTTTAGTAGTTAGATATTTTTACACGTAATATTACACTCTTACCCGTACATAAATGTGGGTGAAAATGCTGAGGTCATTTTATTTACAGTTTTCTTTTAAAGTGAGGCGTGCTATGGCACACTTAAGCACAGTACCCAAGTACCCAAATCTCTCCTACTTTGTAGTTTTACCTTTATTTTGTACTTACAAAGTTATGGAAATAAATTAAACAAAAACGAATCGTTATTCTATTCCCCGTTGCTTCTTCTTCATCCGTGCTTCGCCGTTCTTCAACCCAAACCTCCAGAGCTAGAGTCACTGTTTCAAGATATAATGGGAGCTAGACTGCAACGTCCACAAAACAAATTCCCAAAAACAGGTCCATTCACGCACATACATATAATCAATATAATAATTTTGACAATCCTCGACGTTTTAATCAAATTGCATTGATAAACCGTGGCCACAAAAATTTGGTGATAAATGGTGATGGCCCTGGTGTCAGTCTTACTTTGTCATATATTTGCTGTATTAATAGTTATATACTTTAGTGAAGGAAAACATTGTGAGGAAACCCACATGCCCTAGAATTATTTCAGATGTATGCGATCCAGCAATCCGGTATCGTGGATTACGGCCTAATCCTTAGTCCTTACGAAAGTGAAATGAGACCAGCGCTTAGCAGTGGGCCGACATGATTTGCTGATGAATAGATCCGTTTTTAGTGACTAAACGCTAGCTAATAACTCGAAAAATATATAAAAATGTTGTCTACCGCTGCGTCAGTCGAATTTTAGCCTCTGTGTAAATCGAACACTGGTGTTTACGATGTTTCTACCATCAAGCATAGGAGGCACTGTTTGCAGACAAACAAGGTCAGTCAGCACGGGGTACCAGCCATGGGAGTTCTACTGCAAAACCGCAATTGGTCGCTCACATTGTGCCTGAACCTACTGAAAATTGTAGGATTTTTAGTACCTGGACAGTACACAGGGATATGGAAGGTTCTCCTGAGATTCTACAGTATTTTTTGGTATTTATTTTTAAATGGTAAGAATCTGATGTTTATTATCTTTCTAAAGAGGATGGAGTAAGATTCACAAATCAGATTTATGGGTCTAGTATAAATGGGCCAGCTAGCAGGGGTCGACGTAGGCAAACGTACTTCGATCAAATCGAGGTCGTACTAAAGAAAGGCCAGGTCAAAAGGACCTATAACCGGCGAGCATGTATTAAGGGATGAAAGTAGAAGAAGCGAAAGAGGTGTGTCAGAATCGTAGCATGTGGAAAGATGTAGTCTCTGCCTAACTCAACGGGAAAAGGCGTGACTGTATGTATGGATTATTTTTCTTCATTTAGACGTTTGAACAATTTGTCTAAGGTGGGCTGTTTTGGTTTAAATATCGTGTTGCCATTCATTTGCCAGTCAGCTGGACTGCGGTGCGCTGTTAGAGTCATAGAGATGATTTTATTAAAACTCTACTAGAGGAGACTCCCAGTATGTTTTAATAGTACATAGCAACCTAAAACCACAGTCTTACTTATTATGATGGTCTTCACATTGGATTTGCAGATCAAAGTGATCTATCAACTGCATTGCATATTATTTTCTAGGTATTTACCTGATAGTCCAAACAGGTGACTTGTTTCAAATCTGGGGAGATCTCCCTCTCATGGTGAGCACATCATTCCTGTTGTTTACGAATGTGGCGCTGGGGATGAAGATCATCAACGTAATATCTAGAGCAGAGGCCGTGCAGGCCATCATAGACGAAGGGGATGAAGAACTTATTGAAGAAAATAGACCTGAGGGTGTAAAAATTGTTGAAAGGTTTGTAATGCTGAATTTTTTAATTGTTGATTCTAGCTTCTAATTTTGGCCGTGAATTCGCTTATGTTCTAAGTCCTGTTGTAATATTTGCCTATTTTCTTTAAATCTAACCGCAGCGATGATATTTTTACATTTCTAATAGTCGTTTGTTCACTCCGGTAGATGGCGCTTGTGGGATCTCCCATCTTGTCTTTCCTCCTTCTCATCCTTGAATTCTCTAGGGATGAAATATCTCCATTTATATTTAAGGACTTTTTTAAATGCACAGTATTGTAAACTTGACTTAAAAAAAATATTAATTCCACAGTAGCAACAAAGAGACATCTCGGCATTTGTACCTTTACTCTTTCCTCTCTGGAGTCACAGTCCTCGGGTGGGGACTGGGCGCTAAGAAGAATAGTCTACCATTTAGAGGGTGGTAAGTTATTTTAATGATTTTAAGGACCGTTTCTATTAAAATGCCATTCGTGGCTTGCTTCCTAGTGCGTTATGTTGTGTTGTAAATGTCATGCCTATATTTCAGGTATCCATACGATACATCAAAATCACCTGGATATGAGATAACATATTTTCACCAGGTGAGCGTGTACATATTTCAACAACCTAAGTAATAAGTAGTTATAAGTTTTAAAAACCGCAGTTTCCTCGAAATATCGGAAATTCATAGAAAAAAGGTTACTTATCACTTCTAGGTAAGCATGCACCATCGTATTGGTAGACGGCATTGTCAATTAACATCGGGTGAGACAGTGGTCAGGTACGAACCTATTTATTTAAAAACAATATCCCGTTTGTAAAAGTTATAAGCACAAAGGAAACCTTAGGTAGTTTGTTGAAAATGATAAAGGTTTGTGGTATTTTTATTGAGGTATTGTTTATTGTCCAGGTCACAGCGTTGCTTATCGCTGCATTAGTAAACGTTAGTTTGGATACACTGGTGACGTCACTGATTGCAGTATGTCGCTGCCGTTTGAGACTGCTGGGTCTTTCCCTCAGAAACTTATGTACGGATGTCCATGATGTGGAAACAAAAGTAAGTGATGATTAGAAAAGCTGCTCCGGAAATATTGACTACGCAGATAAGTAAAAGACAGATAGATAGATAAACTGTTTATTTAACTCTTTTAACACCGCTGGTGACAAGAGGGTTGGCTAATTTCTCGCACAGACAATAGCTATTGCTATTCAACGTAGAAATGCAGCCAGTATTCTTGACACCATGCCTCATGGACGCCGTTTGTGAGATTTTTAAGTTTTAGTTATAATAGTTTTAATTTTATCTAATTAATAAGATAATATAGAAATATATAGTTTTAATTCCGCCAATTTTAATTTACGACACGTGTTTTGTCTCTGCACGAGACATCCTCAGGTGCTGTTGATTCGCCGAGCGCTAGCAAGAGAGTGACGGTGCAACGCCGGGCGGCCCCTTTATATAGTACTCGGAGCGTTTGTACGAATGGTGGGGATCACTGCACCTACGCTGTGTTTTCGTTGCCGCTCAGTGCTTGTGACGTATTTCTCGTGAAAATACGTAGCAAAGGTGATGAAACTAAGTTGGTTTGATCGTTTAGCAATGTATAATTACTATTATTATGTTTCAATATCTCTAATTGTTCCAACACGCACAAACGGAAGCCGCCCGGCGTTGTACGGTCACTCTCTTGCTAGCGCTCGGCGAGTCAACAGCACCTGAGGATGTCTCGTGCAGAGACGAAACACGTGTCGTAAATTAAAATTGGCGGAATTAAAACTATATATTTCTATATTATCTTATTGATTATGGATTTCCGCAAAATAACGCCTGATTCTATTTTATCTAATTATTGTTTTTGAGTTCTGTAAATAAATTAATTATTTTAGATAGTTTTAGAAGCTTTCTTCAAAAATAATGTTTCTAGTCGTACTGTATATATTTTGTATGGGTTTATTTTTTGAGCTTTCATTAACTTTCGTTTTCTTTACGCGTGTTGAGTATGATGTAGCAAATAAACGATTTTTCTTTCTTTTTTTATCTTAAGGCAATAGAAGATCCTCATCAAGAGAGAATGGTTCTAACCCGCTTGAATGCTACTGTGTGTCGGCACCAGGCTGTGCTCGGAACAGCGAACGAGATCCAGAGGTGCTTCAGCGAACCAATTCTGGCACAGTTCACTGTCTCCATGGTCATTATATGCGTCACTGCTTACCAATTGGCTGCGGTGAGTAAAAGAAGAAATTAAAAATAGGGCGTATATGTATGTAGGGTGTTTTATGTATGATTTTTAACATAATTATTATCTTTGTTATAATTATTCTGTGACAAACTTAATTGTCTCAAATAGATTCACTCAGGTTAAGTAGCTCATAAACTAAGTTCCGCTTATACTAAAAATATCTTGTAAATAGCATGGTGCTTTTATAAAGTTATTTGTGTTATGACCGCTATTTTTTGTAGTACATTTATTTCCCTTTTTTTTTCAGGAACTGTCCAGTACTCCTAAGAATGTGGTGCAAATAATAGCAATGACTACGTATTTGCTCTGTATGATACTGCAAGTATTTCTGTACTGCTACCAGGGAAACCAATTGTTAGTTGAGGTACTAGAGACAATCTATATATATAAAAATGTTATGTTGGTTTGTGTACGCTTCAAAAATTCAAAAAGTTCTGCACCCATCGAGTTGAAATTTTACCATGATATATAATCCGCATCAAGGATTGTTTTTATCTATTTTTTTCATCAGTGACATATCAGCGAATGTGCGAATGTGCCACAGCGAAGCGTGGCAGGGAACAGCTAGAAGTCATATAAAACCAATAGTACACCACTACTGCTTGTACCAGTAGTACCGACTCTTCCCACTCCTGACCTACGAATGTCCCAACTTCAATATAAATTAATACATAAGGCGTCGCGATCACATAACTAGGACCATGGCCCTACAAACACCCAGATTCAGAGCAAATATTTATTCGACTCCCGCACAGCCTGGAAGTCGAACCCGTGGCTTCGTGCTTCGCAGTTGGCTCATCACCCACTATGCCATGGAGGCCGTCTGGTTTAGATATTTTTTTTAATTATTTTGCATTTAATAAAAAAATGAATGAGTTCATGTAATCATGGAACATTTCACCTTTTCTTCTTCACAGAGTTCCGAGCTGGCTTCTGCAGCAAACGATTGTCCTTGGTATCTATGCTCGCTCCGCTTCCGGCGCTCTCTGCTCGTGGTGATGGTTCGCTCGAAGCGAGAGGCGCGCCTCACCGCCTGTGGGTTCACTACGCTCTCGCTCGCTTGCTTCACTTCTGTGAGTAACTTCAACGCTCCGTTTCTGACACGTGACAGATAGGCCTACACTCCCTGGCTCGTGAGAGTTAGTAAAAATTGATGATTACTCAACTATATTTCTGTTTTTTCTTTTAAATGTGTTATTGTTGGTTATTTTCAGATTGTGAAAGCATCTTATACTTTTTTCACAGTATTACAGCGTGTTGAAGATAGACGGAAATAATATAATTTATGTTATAAAGGAACTACGAACTCCTCAGATAGCGGGCGCGGTGGCGTCGCTGTCAGCAGCCACTAGCATGTAGCCAATACTATACAATACATATATACATACATAACATTAAAAATGGGCCAATTTCTGTTTGTTATCCCAAAAGCCGCGTTAACCCCCAGCACCATAACCTGCACCAGCAATTTGTCGCTTCGTAATGTTATAACGAAATATAGAAATAAAAAACTTGTCGACAACTGATGTTTGTTTTATTCATTATATTTATTCATTTGCATGACCAACAGTAGAACTAACAGTAATAGACCACCTCTTTAAATTACAATTTCATTTCAATTTGTTTTTATTGGAGCATTTCCAAAACGACAGGCTGTTGACACTACGTATTTATATTATTAATAATATACACAATAAAGCTACTCTATTCTATTACTCGTATACGGAAACTCTATCATTATAACACCATATTATTATGTGTTAATTTAGTTCGTAAATAGTCGACATTTTTATTCAGCAGTTAGTAGTTGCTGAGGGCAGAAGACGTACAGTCAGCATCAAAAAGTGCTTAAGCAACCCGGTATAATTATTGGAGCGACGAGGGCTTTATAAAATGGTTTTCAACATATCTATTATTTATTTATTTATTTATTTATTTCAATAAACAGTGCCTGCAGTGTGCTTATTGAGAGATACGGAGCAGGGTCAGGAGCAGGACCCCTTCTTCTTCACTTCTTGTTTTATCAGGAGTCGCGGTTAATTTAGTGCCCCCAATCAGACTGGTTACGCCGTTATATGTTCACACTAATTGAGGGAAGCGCGCCATCTCTGGGTGGAATGTGCCGAACCGCTGGGCTGGCTGAGACGTCATCCGAACGGTGACAGCCTGCACACGCGGCGACCACCTCTCGCTCTCGAAGAGAACGATTTCCTGTGCCGTCGACCAACCACGGCCAGTTACGCACCGCATCCTCCACTGGAAGGTTCGGGACCGTCCTCTGCCCGACCTTCAACCGCCGCGCTTACTATTGTGTTGTGATCATCCTTTGCCAACCGTCACTTTGACCGTAACTGTCGACGCACCCGCTAGTGGAGCAGTGCTGAACGCCTGAAGGAGGACGAGGAAGCTGGCTTAGTGGTAAGTGCATTTCGCCTGTTGGCTGCCTTTCCTCTTTTAGTGTGAACACGGCGCTCCTCCCTATTTAATTGCCCAAAATTCATTACGCATTTTTTCCGCCCCGCATTCGCTCAAAATTGAATAACTCCCGCATCACCATAAATTTGGCCCATACGAGCACGGATATAACCAGCTCCTATTGCTATCGATGGAATCTGTTATTTAATTTTGTCGTAATTAATCTATAATTTACTTGCCTACCTACCCCCTTAGAAATTTGTTCGCATTTAATACTCGTTTACGTAGATTAATTAATAACCCGCTCTGCCTACGTAATCGTTTATGCTACATACTTACATATTTTGCAATATCATCATATATTATATCATATCTACACTATTTATTTATTGTATCGCCCGTAATTCGCTACAAATTCCATTGCGTAATACTTGTTCAGTACTACCTACTTGGCTGGTGTTTGAATTGAACGGCTGTTATTTTAGTTACCCGCTTATTTCACTGCTAAAATGGCTTTAGAAGCTAAATGTAAGCTGATAATTGCTAAGAAAGAAGCAGTATTCTCATTTATTAATAACTTATATAGCTCCGCAAAGAGAATAACTCAGTCGGAAGTCGAAACTAGGAAGAACCAGGAATTTCTAGCAGCGTCTTCTAACATTGAAAATTTGTATAAAAACTTCAACGAATTGTGTGACCAGCACAACACTTTGTTGTTGGAAGCCAATCCTGAATGTGAATTAAATTTTAGTAACTGGAGTGCATTTGAGACTTTATTTTCGTTCATACAAAACACTCGTAAAAACCTGCTGGAAATTCGTAGTTCAAAATCTGTTGATGACAACAGGTCCGCAACGGAACTCCATTATTGTCGTTTGCCGCCTTTGGATCTTGTTGGGTTTTCTGGACAACAGGAATCGTGGCCACTTTTTTACCAGAGTTTCAAAACGAACGTTCACGACAACAAGAAACTAACTGACGCGCAACGAGTTCAATATTTAGTAGGTAAATTAAGTGGAAGTGCTTTGAATATTTTCGCCGGTATTTTACCTAACGAATCGAATTATGCTACGATATGGGATTCTTTAGTGCAAAAGTACCAAGATAAGAGACTTCTGGGATCGATGTATTTAAATAATATTCTCGATTTAAAAACTACCTCCGATTCGCCCGCTCAACTAAATAATTTTATTGAACGATTTAATTCTTCAATGTCCGCTCTAAAACAGTTAGAAATTAGTGATTTAAATGATTTTATATTTACCCACTTAGCATTAAAAAAGTTAGATTCGCAATTAGTGCAAACTTTCGAATTATCTGTTCGTGATAAAGACCTGCCTTCAAGTTGTGACCTTGTGAACTTTGTTAGACATCACGTAAAAATTGCGGAACGAACTAACGCCATTAGACAACACACTTACACTGCGCAGGGATCCAGTTCTCAACCTCGCTCGCGAAATGTAACTCAAAAGGTTTCGCATGCTTTTGCGGTAGCGGAAAGTAGTAACTCCACTTGTGCTTTCTGTAAAACCACGCATCACATTCATTTATACGAATGCACCGCATTTAAAAAACTACCTGTGAACGAACGTTTCAAATACATAAAAGACAACAAATTATGTATTAATTGTTTTAGTGCAAAACATAATACGCTTAACTGTGGCTCGCATAATACTTGTAAGCAGTGTCATAAAAAACACCATTCGCTGCTACACTTCGAAAACTATGATTCAAACTCATCAAAACCGCAGTCTGTAGGCTTTCGTGATAACAGTTCAGACGGCGCGAACGCGGCTACATCCGGCCGCGGCGACACGGCCGGCCGCTCGGCGAACTCGCATTCCTCAGTCTGCATGCATAGTGGGACTCACGTACATACAGCGTCCGCATCGCGCGTTTCTAACGCTGCGGTTAACACACTTACTTCGCCTTCACACAACATTTCTTCTCCGTTAGATAATAACATTGTTTTGCCTACTGCTCAAGTACTCGTTCCGAATAATGGGAAAGGCACTTTAATACGTTGCCTAGTGGATAGTGCTTCACAACATAATATTATTACGCTTGCATGTTGCAATAAATTAAACTTAGACATACAACCGCTTGTAAACTCCTCGTTAAAATCAGTAGGGTCAATTTCGTCACCTATTAAGGGTCACGTTACACTGGAAATTGAGTCACTAGTTTCTGACGCTCACTATAAGTTAAACCTTTTAGTAGTCAACCACATAACTGATTTCTTGCCTACACGTACGGTACCCGCGTCGGTGATGGAGTACTTCAAGGAGTTACCACTCGCTGATGAAACTTGGAACATTCCTGGGGATATCAGTGTGATATTAGGCACCCAGATGTTCGCATTTATAATGCTCGGAGGTAAAGTAATACCGCCCGCGCCGCCGCCGCTCGCTCGCTCTGACTTTTCGGATACCGCTCGCTCCGCTCCTTACGCTCTTGAAACAACGCTTGGCTACATTGTCATGGGGGAAGTACCTATTGCCAACCCTGAAGGTGTAGTTTGGTCCTTCGGTCCTTTAGTTTATGAACTTAACAAAAACCTAGTAAAATTCTGGGAACTTGAAGAGCTACCTTCGTCAACAATTGAGAAGCCGGAAAGTCAGGACTGTGAACAGTTGTTCAAGTCGACTGTCACTAGGGGTCCTTGCGGCCGCTATACTGTCTCGCTGCCTTTTAAAGGCGATCCTAACCTACTAGGTGAATCCTTCACACATGCACAACGCCGTCTAACCGCATTGGAGCTCAAATTTAAGGCGCATACTGCATTGCGTCAAGCGTATAATGACGTCATAACGGACTACATGAAAAAGGGTTACTTATCGGAGATACCTTACTCTGCCGCCGCTATCGCTGAAGGCTACTTCATACCTCACCACGCCGTGATTCGTCCAGATAAATCGAGTACGAAGGTGCGCATCGTTCTTAATGCGTCGGCGCCGACGGACACAAAGCTGTCGCTTAACGAACTCTTACATACGGGGCCTAACCTTCAGGCAGATCTGTTCGCACTTCTTCTGAGGTTCCGATACTTCAAAGTTGCTATTACCGCGGATGTGCAACAGATGTATCTGCGAATCTTGTTGTCTGAGTCTGATCGTAAATATCTTGAGCTCGCCACCCGGGTTTCTACCTGGAAAAGGCTGCTACGCATTGTGGTATACGTCCTACGCTTTGCAAAGAAGTTGCCGCGTTTACCTTCGGCTATTGAAGCTTCGGAAATGGAGGCTACTGAAACCATACTGCTTCGTGACTTACAACGCAAACATTTCACTGACGAACTTAAAACCATACCGAGAGGGAGTCCACCCGCTCCTAGTTTACGGAAACTAGACCCGTTCGTGGACGCTAGCAGCGGATTACTACGCGTTGGGGGCAGATTAAAGAGTGCGGACATACCATATCAAAGCCGCCACCCGATATTACTTCCCCGTCGCGATCACGTAGTTAACTTGATAATTGACGATTGTCATCGCTGCAATTTTCATACCGGCTCGCACCTTCTCATGTCTTTACTAAGACAACGGTATTGGATTATTTCGGCTCGGAATATAATCCGACAACGCATACGCCAGTGCAACTTCTGTTTCAAGGTTTCACCCTGCCACCCTACGCCTATGATGGCAAATCTCCCTCCCGCTCGAGTTCAGGAAGCCAAGGCCTTCACACACACGGGAGTAGATTACGCTGGACCTATAAACATAACTCTTACGCGCCGACGTGGAGTAAGAAGCCAGAAGGCTTACATTTGCCTTTTCGTGTGTTTGACTACCAAAGCTATTCATATTGAAATCGCCTCAGACCTCAGTGCAGAAACCTTCTTGGACGCTCTCAAACGATTTTTGGCAAGAAGAGGCCCGATTTCTTTCCTGTACTCGGATAACGGTACCAACTTCATTGCAGCCAAACGCCATTTGGAGGAACTACATAATTTTCTGGCTGCTAAGGATACTTGTACCGCATTTAGGAACGAATTAAACAACCGGAAAATCACATGGCGAAACATTCCCGCTCGCGCGCCTCACTTTGGAGGCATTTGGGAAAGTCAAATTAAAAGCGTGAAAGCTCACTTATTCCGCGCAATAGGAACCCAACTGCTTTGCTATGAGGAACTACTGACAGTTCTTACGCAAATCGAATGCCTTTTAAACAGTCGCCCATTGTGCTTGCTGTCCGACCAGCCGCACGCTATTCTAACCCCCGCTCATTTTTTAAATACCACACCGTTACAATCGTTGCCCGCGCTCGAAATTAATGAATCAATGTCTCTCGGTAACAGAAAGAAACTCTTAGATCACTTGGTACAAAGCTACTGGAAAAGATGGCATGTAGAATACCTACACACTCTGCAACTAAGACAAAAATGGAATTCCCCTGCGGCATCAATCCAACCCGGTACACTAGTTCTTATCAGCCAAGATAACACTCCGCCGCTCCGCTGGCCGACGGGCACTATTGAGCAAGTATACCCGGGCAAAGACGGTGTAACGCGCGTCGCTTTAGTACGCACCACTGCTGGAACATTTAAGCGTCCAGTAGTGAAGTTATGCCCTCTTCCCTCGCAATAACTTACACTATCTCCGCATTATCTTTAGTAAAATAAACAAACCGCATCTTTATTATTGTAACTTATTTAATTAATTCTACACACACTTTATATTACCCGCATCTTTATACACTAACCCACCTAGGCAACCCTCAATCCGCTTCAACCTCTTATAGGTCTCCCCCTCCCCCTCTCTCTTCTCTTTTGGAAATCCTAAGGATTCCCAAAGCCGGGGAGAAAATGGTTACGCCGTTATATGTTCACACTAATTGAGGGAAGCGCGCCATCTCTGGGTGGAATGTGCCGAACCGCTGGGCTGGCTGAGACGTCATCCGAACGGTGACAGCCTGCACACGCGGCGACCACCTCTCGCTCTCGAAGAGAACGATTTCCTGTGCCGTCGACCAACCACGGCCAGTTACGCACCGCATCCTCCACTGGAAGGTTCGGGACCGTCCTCTGCCCGACCTTCAACCGCCGCGCTTACTATTGTGTTGTGATCATCCTTTGCCAACCGTCACTTTGACCGTAACTGTCGACGCACCCGCTAGTGGAGCAGTGCTGAACGCCTGAAGGAGGACGAGGAAGCTGGCTTAGTGGTAAGTGCATTTCGCCTGTTGGCTGCCTTTCCTCTTTTAGTGTGAACACGGCGCTCCTCCCTATTTAATTGCCCAAAATTCATTACGCATTTTTTCCGCCCCGCATTCGCTCAAAATTGAATAACTCCCGCATCACCACAGACCGTGCAATATTGTTTGTTTGTTTTATAGTGCCAGTAGTGAAGTTAATAATAATGAAATTAATTTAATGAACGAAATGAATGAAATAAATGGAAAGAACAAAATGAACGCGTTTCGTTCATTTTGTTCTTTCGAAAATGAACGAAACGAATGAAATAAACGAAAAGAACGAAATGAACGTAATGATTGAAATGAACGTAATGAATGTAATTAACGTAATGAATGTAATGAACGTAATGAATGTAATGAACGATATGAACGAAATGACCAAAAAGAACGAGATGATCGAAACGAACGAAGTGAGCGAAATGAACGATGTGAACGAAATTAACAAAACGAATGAAATGAACGAAATGAACTAAATAACGATTTAAACGAAACGAACAAATTGAACGACCTTTCGTCCCTTGACGAAATGGATAAAAAAGATTGAAATAAAAATGAATGTTTTGAATGCTGTATTATTTTCCATTATTGTTTATTATTATTATTTTTTTAAATTTTTTTTTTTTTCTTAATGAGATATTTTGATGCACGCCTACACCGTCTCTCCTTCACTATGGGTGGTTGACTGGTAGAAAATGCTCTTAGCGTTAAGTCCGCCATTTGTACTAGTTAGTTAATCTGTGCAATAAAGTATTAAATAAATAAATAAATGTTGCAATTAATTATTCTCTTTGTTTGTGTGATAAAACCGTGGTAGAGTATTTTAAAATAAACTTACATCATTGTACCCACGGGAGTCTCTTGCCCGAAAAATCTATTTATTAACACTGAACAACCCATAACGTCGCACTGCTGGGCACGGGTCTCCCCTCACTTTCGTGAGGAGGATTAGGCCATAATCCACCACGGGGGCCCAGTCCGGATTGGTGGATAACATACCTACCTCCGAAATAATTCTCGGGTAAGTATGTGGGTTTCCTCACGATGTTTTTCTTCACCGAAAAGCGAGTGATAATTACCTACATATGTTTTACAGAAACACATTGGTACGTGCCCGCATTGGGATTTGAACTCACGACCTTCTGATTGGAAGGCGGACGTTCTCCCACTAGGCTACCACCGCTTATTAAAAAATAAAGATTTAAGTTTAAGCAGCATTGCAACGCACGTACAGCCAGTAAGTAATAATATTATAAGTAAACGAATGAAAAGGCCAAAAAGGAAGTGGTTTCGCACCGCGCGTCACGGTGGTCAGCGGAAACGCTTGCGCGCATGTCCGAACCGCCATCCGCTATCAGTCACGCCCCGTTTAAATTCCGTCTTACATCCTGTATAATTTGCCAACTAAATTACCCCTTGACCTGCTACTATGAAATTTGTATTTTAATTATAGGCCTGGCTTTGTGATGGGAGAATTATCACCTGGGTTGCTTAAGACAGTCGAAATGTCGCGTCATTTTCGATCAGTGCTAGGACCTAAGCACACACCGATTGATCAGACATGAAGATATTCATAGAGAATCGGCACGGGACGCTGTGGTTCTGTCTAAATGTGATCAGATGGGTCGGGTTTTTGGTGCCAGACGAGTTGACCGGCATCAAAAAGAAACTTTATCCTTTCTACGCATTTTTCTGGTTTATGTTCATTGTTGGTAAGTTTAAGTTTCTCTCAGAAAAACAGAGAATGAGCTATCATCATCATCATTATCAACCCATATCGTCCCACTGCTGAGCACGGGTCTCCCCTCTCTTTCATGAGGAGTATTAGGCCATGATACACCACGGGGGCCCGGCCCGGATTGATGGATAACATTCCTTAGTGTAATTGTCCTTAGCCGTTTTAATTAATGTCTATAAATAAATAAATAATGATCTACTAAGCTGGCCCAGCGTGGGTTGATAGATGATACTGTCTTTGATTTACTTAACGTCATTGGAAGTTTTTGTTATAATTCGAAGGTATTTACGTCATTACTCAAACCGGGAGTCTTATCCAAGTGTGGGGGAACCTCAGCGAGATGACCAACGCTTCCTTTCTGCTGTTCACCAACCTGGCCTTTACCACCAAGATCTTCAATGTGATGCTGAAGAAGAAATCGATTCAAGCTATCATCGATGAGGGGGACCAAGAGCTGAGGAGTGAGTCTAGAGCTGAAGGGTTGAAAATTATTGAAAGGTTGGCGACGTTAAAAACTTTGAACATGATCCTATTTTCTTAATTTTTTAACACGGCACGATAGCATAGATCCTTAACCCCTATCTAGAGTTCCTCGTCTCTAGGGAATCAGGAACTCAGAGGACTACGTTTCTCGACACACGGTTTTATATGATTTTCACAAAAAAAATATTTGTTCTTAAATATTTTTATCAGTCAATGGATTATTTCTGAAGAAGAGATTGCTTTTACGAATTTTCATTGTAGACAAAGGGGCAAAAGAAACATAAACGCACTTTTCAAAATATTTTAATATAGAGCATAAAATTTAGAATTTTTTTGAGCAAGAGATTTATTACTCCAGCTGCATTCTCTTTGCACGTGAAATATAGAGTGTAGTTTTAACAAACGATTTTGCGTATGTTTTAGTTGCAATATGGATAACCGAAAGCTTATTTACCTCTACGCATTCGTGACTATGGTGACAGTGTTTGGTTGGGCCATTGGCGCTGAGAAAAACGAATTGCCTCTTCGAGCATGGTTTGTACTTACCTATCCTATCAGGGTGTGGTCCGGCTTGTCACTCCCATGTTGGTATGCAGCCATGACCGAGTGTCATCCGCAAAACAGACGCTGCTTAGGTCATCTCCTGCAGACGTATAAGGCCATGTATGTACTTATGTGTTTTTGGCAACGTTCACATGACAATAATCCCAACCCTATCGAAAAATGTTTGGTTACTGTCCATCTACTTACTTAATTTATCTGTATTGTGTTTATTTTTATTGGTGTACATTAAAGAGTTTTCTATTCTATTCAAGTAATTGAATCTATTCCTATTTATACAAAGTAGCAATGCCTGTATATTTTAACTAGTTTTTTTTAAATTTGCCTGAGCGAAGAGACGAGCAAGTCGTTCACCTGATTGTAAGCGCTAAGTCTATAGCAGTCACAGTACCACCCAGACCTCTGCATTGCATAATCTTGCGTGGCACTGCACTGCACTCGTCACCCTGAGACATCGGCTCTAAAGTCTCATTTATTCCAGTAATTTCGCTGGAAACAATGCCCTTCAAACCGGACTTAAAATTAGCTACCGAACCACTGCTAGCCGTAATACAAGAGACAACAAAGCATCAAGCACGCATCAAGCTGTTCGCCATCTGTACTAGCTAATAACAATACGTGTATTATATAAAATGTTATTAAATAAAATAAATAAATAAACGAAATTAATGTAATTATAATGTATTAATGTAAATATATTATACATTTCAGGTATCCTTATGATACGTCGAAATCTCCAGCGTACGAACTTACTTACGTGCATCAGGTAAACAGTTTCTCACTTGCTCCTTTTGCTTACGCAACTCAGTAGATAGTGGCGGCTGCAAGTTGCCGTCCGTGCCTCTAATATGAACTTCCAGTATGATTTGAATTGTCGAGTACTAGGCTTAGTGGCAGGTGCTTCAGTCGTCAGTCGCGCGTTTATATGCCACTAGCTGCGCCCTGCGGTTTCACCTGCAAATTTCAAGTTTTCCCGTAATAAATCTCTTAAAAGCAATATATTTTCCCCGTTTTTGTCACATTCCTTATTGATGCTCCACTCCTATTGGTTGTAGCGTGATGTTATATAGCCTATAACCTTCCTCGATAAATGGACTATTCAACACAAAAATAATTGTTCAATTAAAATCAGTAGTTCCTGAGATCCTAGGGTTCAAACAAACAAACTCTTCAGCTTTATATATGTTATTACTAGCTGTACCCTGCCACGCTTCGCTGTGGCACATTCGCACTTTCACTGATATGTCACTGATGAAAAAAATAGATAAAAACAATCCTTGATGCGGATTATATATCATGCTAAAATTTCAGCTCGATCGGTGCAGAACTTTTTGAGTTTTTGAAGCGTACACAAACCAACATAACACTTTTATATATATAGATTAGTCTAGATATAGATTATAGTGACGTTTCCTTAGAGTCACTAATGGACATCGATATTCCCGATGGCTTTTTGTTCTTGTTATGTTGTGTTCTAGAGCATAGCGGTAGTGCTCCTAGCAGTAGTGAACGCAAGCCTGGACCAAGTGGTCACCTCGTCAGTGTCAGTATGTCGAGCTCGGCTGAAGCTGGTCAATCTCTCTTTAAGGACGCTGTCCAAAGAAATTTATAACAGTGACAAGGTTGGTACGAGTATATAACCTATTGTATCTACAACAAACTTACTTATTATTATTATTATGTGCCCAAAACGTCCTACTACTGTACAAAGATTTGTCTTCCCACTTTTCATGATTTCCCGTTTATTGTAATTATAGGCCATTCCTTTTAAACGAGTCCAGTTGTATACTCTGCCTTATCCTTTCCCTTCTTTTCTACTCTTCTTACGTCGAATACTCTAAACTTTGCTCCAGAGGGAACCCAATAGGAAGTTTTGATACATTTCTTAGCCGAACTAACGTTAGTCCATCTTGACCTGCATATAATATGCTCAGTTTAATTTTCAGCTTTTAACTCGCGAGCAAGAAGAGATTCTCTCGAAAGAGCTGCGCCGGTGCTTGCTTCAGCATCAGGCAGCGCTGCGGTCGGCCACTCAGATCCAGAACTGTTTCACGGAGCCAATTCTTGCACAGTTCACCGTCTCTATGGTTATCATCTGTGCTACTGCTTTCCAACTGGCTGTTGTAAGTGGACTCATCTACTGCTTGGATAGAAAATACGCGTCTTTGCGCTGTCTGCTTCCCCGCCACAGGCAGCAAAGCAAAATTGACAACTTTCATCAATCTATCGAATAGCACTAGACGACTTGTCTCGATGTTCCCTCGTTGACTCTGCACCGCGTACAATTCGTCATGATTTTTAACGTCCAAGATTTCGTCCATGCCTTATTAAGAGACGAAAAAAATTCTCTTGTTTCTAGGAAGCGAACAACACCATACTGCGAATAATATCGATGTCAGCCTACCTGATGTGTATGATAATCCAAGTGTTTCTCTACTGCTACCAGGGACACTATCTTACTGACGAGGTGCCACTTTATATTTTCATAACAGAGTAGATAATTTGATATTAAATGTTTTCTATATTTTCCATTCAATACCAGAAATAATGCACTTGATTGTTTTTCAGATTTATTGACTACTTCTAGCACAACACAAAACATTAAACTACATATTTCTGGGCACTGAGCTGCACTCGTCATCCAATACTGTTTGTGAATGTTGTATTTAAGACTATGGTTGTCTTTTTAGTGCCTGGAAATAGCGGACGCGGCGTATGAATGTCCATGGTACTTGTGCACGGTTCCGCTGAGGCGCGCTCTGCTCATCATGATGCTGCGCTCGCAGACCGTCGTCCAGCTCACCGCAGGAGGGTTCACTACGCTATCACTAGACAGCTTCATGTCTGTAAGTGGCTTAGCAGAAAGACATAGAATAAGAAAGCCATGGCTGCATGGTCGAAGAAATGAGTTAAGAAGGGTGGAAGCAGTGCGCCCAATAGTAACTATGATTTGATATTATCAATGGAGTATGCTGCCTCGACATCCCCCCCCCCCCCCTCCAATCCCGCCGCATATCCGAGGCAGTGCAGATTTGTAATTCTGGAACGATGTAATTCTGGGACGCCCTTTGCACAGGATGTGAGGTTATCATTTTTTGCTGATTCTTAACTGAGGCTTGTACGTGTGGCTAAATCACTAGCTTTAAACAGTTAGTGGCGGGTTACGACCCATCCTCTCTCTCTGAGAGTAAGCCTACCTATGGCAGCAGTGGGAACGTACAGGATGATGATAATACAATTTTTATAAACATGTTTCAGATAATTAAAGCATCGTACAGTTTCTTCACGGTGTTGCAGCAGATGGAGGGATGATGAAGTTTTAAATTTAACTTGTTCCATAATTTAGTTAAACACATTAAATGCTGCTTTTACTTACAAATTGTTATTCTTTTTTTACGGTCTCCGTGGTTAAAGTGGGTGAGCCGATGGTGAAGCGTGTGGTTGCGGGTTTGATTCCCGCACCGGGCAAAGAATTGTGTGACCCACAAATATTTGCTCTGATCTATCTGATCGAGTTATATATCTGAGTTAAGTAGTTTTCTTTTATTATTTTCAATTACTTGAAACGACATCATCGATTTCCAGTAGCGTCTCGTGATTCATTATTTACGTGGAATATATTTTGTTTTGATGTACCTACTTATTTTTTTTTTTTTATCGTATACTGTACGCGCAAAATTCAGAGTTACAAAATTATGTAATATTTGGTGTTTTATACATACAAATATTTTTTTCAAGTAATATTTAATAACTATAAGGTAATAAAAACTTAAAAACTTAACTTGTATAAATTTGTAATTAGGTTCAAACCGGTTAGGTAGACAATGCAAGTGACAAGCTGAATAAGCATGGGATATTGTCCACCTGCATTCACCCACAGAATAATTAACAAGCTTCTGGAATTTAACCATCGATGCATTTCACCTATACTTACGGGGGGTTAAACTTTGATTAATTGGTAGTTATTAGCAAAACCTGCCGGTGGCGATATGAAACCAGCACGTCACTTCTAACTAGCGTTAAAGAGGGTCGAGGATATACCACTAATATTACAAATGCGAAAGTTTGTGAGGATGGATGGCTGGATGTTTGTTACTCTTTCACGCAAAAACTACTGAACGGATTTGGATGAAATTTGGCACACAGATAGCTTATTACCTGAATTACTTATGACTCTTTTTATCCCATTAAAATTAACGGTTGCCACGGGATAATACTCAACGTGGGTGACACCGCGGGGCGCAACTAGTTATACCATAATATTAAAATGGTAAACTGGGGAATAAAAGAGCGATTTTGAACGAACCTTTTGCATTCTCAGTAAAAACAAAATAAATTATAGCAGTACTAATATCGTAGTATTAGTATTTTCTGTCGAAGAAAAACATCGCGAGGAAACCCACAAACCTATCCGAGTATTATTTCGGAGGTTGGTATGTTATCCACCAATCCGGACCGGCCCCCGTGGTGGATTACGGCCTAACCCTCCTCACGAAAGTGAGGGGAGTCCCGTGCTCAGCAGTGGGACGACATGGGTTGTTAATGATGTTAATAATATATAATACAAGTTGACGGGCTCCGTGACGTAGTGAGATATTAGATTAATGAGGTTGCGGGATCGATTCCCGCACAAGGTCAATATTTGTGTGAATCACAGGTATTTGCTCTGCATGTGGTGCATGTGGGACCATGGTTCTCATAGTTCCCGATTCTCTATATACAGGGAATACTAGTTGTAATCACGATTTATTTACTACTAGACCCATGATAGTAGAGATAGGACTGACTTTATCGGTGGAAAACTGGAAAAGGAAAGCGATCAATTAATCTATAATATATAGCTGTACCCGGCCACGCTTCGCTGTGGCACAATCAGTGATATGTCACTGATGAAAAAAATAGATAAAAACAATCCTTGATGCGGATTATATATCATGCTTAAATTTCAGCTCGATCGGTGCAGAACTTTTTGAGTTATTGAAGCGTACACAAACCAACATAACATTTTTATATATATATAGATAGATGTTAGATGTGATCGTTACGCGTTATTTATTTATATCTTAATATTCTATACACTACATTTAGCCGCAGACTGGTTTAAACAGTGGGAATTACCTAACTGGTTTTACTCGTTATACAAGATGGACAGTCAAAGTCAAAGATTTATTCATCTACTAGGTGCCCTGCCACGCTTAGCTGTGGCACATTTGCACATTTGCTAATATGTCACTGATGAAAAAAATATATAAAAACAATCCTTGATGCGCATTATATATCATGCTAAAATTTCAGCTCGATCGGTGCAGAACTTTTTGAGTTTTTGAAGCGTACACAAACCAACATAACATTTATATATATATATATATATATATATATATAAGCCCAGTTCTGATGTACCTACTACAGAAAGGAAACGAGGGCTATTAAACAAACTATTATAATATATACGTTCGGTAGCTAAGGCCCTGCTCTGTTGTCAGTGGTACCCTAGGATTAAGGTTTTTTTCATAATATTTATAATTGTTTTTTTTTTAGAACTCTCGGTTTAGAAACTTCCAGCTCTCGGGAAACAAAGTCACTGGGAGGGTTTTCAATTCCTACGCTGTTCAATTTATAAAAATTGCACTAGTCGCCACTACGATTTTCGAAGGTTCTCCTCGATTTCTCTGGGATGCCATTATCAGATCCTTGTTTCCTAATTTCCTTATCATGGTACTACCCTTGGGATATCTCCTTTCCAACAAAATAAGAATCTTCACAATCGATTCATAAACAACGAAGTTATCCGCGAACACACATGAAAATATATATATATATATATACGTCGAATTGAGAAGCCACCGCCTTTTTTGAAGTCGGTTAACAAGTGGATTTGAACCGCTTTGTGCGGATAGCAGGAATATCAACCGTGATTACAACTGATCCCTCAATACTTGACTTACCAACCATAATATGTAAATAATCTGCAAGTTATTAAAACTAATATTACTCATAATAAATAACCTTCAATATCTTATCGGTAGCAATATGATTGTTTTAGTGTTCAATAAAGTTTTATTTCTTTGGACCTAACTATAATCAAGTACACATCTCGGAGGCGTGGGCGTGTGTTTTGGAGGTGTGTGGTTACGTAGCCATCGCGATCAGAAAAATTTACAGGCTGTTCAATGGGCATTGTTCAGTTTTTTTAAAGATTGTGATTGCCAAACTAAATCGAGGAATATACTTGCTGGAGGCCTACCATGATATCTTATAGCGATTCAATTGAAGACTTAAACTGAACCGCGTCGTATAATCGTACCGTGACGTCTTATTTTTTATGTAGCTGCCATTTTCAACCTAAGTTGGATCCAGTTTAGGTTAAAAATGGCTTATTAGCGACTCAATTTAGGTTGCTGCCATTTTCCTACCTAAACTGAATCCAATTTAGGTTGAAAATAGCAGCAACATAAAACATAAGACTTCACGGTACGATCATGCGACGCGGTTCAGTTTAGGACTTCAATTGAATCGCTATTAGATGTCATTGTAGGCCTCCTGATCACAAAATAAAAGCTTTTATTGAGAAAGAATCGCTAATTTCGATTATTTTTGAATAAACATGATTGACCTTGATTTGTCGGCGATGACGTTAAATTTACCCAAGCAGCAAGCTTTCCGTACCCACTCAAAAAAAAAAGTTATCTGTTACGTGAACTGAGAAGAGGTGTCAATAAAAAACCTTTTTAAACCTTTGTATATTCTATAACGACCTCTTACTCCCGAACTCTTTATCTTATTGAAAACTTTTTTCTGCAAGCCTTCATGTCAGTGTCAACTCTTACGTGACGGTCGATCGTAACAAACAAGCATGACGATTATTTTAAAATTTCTCCCATACGTCTATAAAAAAGATTCACTTCAAAAATTGAGTACTTTCCAGGACTTGGATCTGAAGTTTAGCAACAGCCAATAGCAATCCATGAGGCGGAGGCGTGGGTATCATGTCAGAGCCACTCTACCTATTGCTAACGATATGCTATCAGATCCGATACTGCCGTGTGCTATTATGTGAGTTAGATTATCCAGTCTATAATATAATATTATACAGAGGAAAGATTTGATTGTATGTTTGTTTGCTTTGAATAAGCCCCGAAACTGCTCGACTGGTTTGAAAAATTCTTTCACCGTTGGGAAGCTGCACTATCTATCCCCAGGTGACATAGGCTATATTTAATTTTCAAAAAATTAAGAATATTAACAAAAACTCCGATAATGTAACCCAAGATGTAAAAAAAATCCTTACATCGCGTGCGCTGCGAAAATTATTGATGATAGAACAAAATGATGTGCATATTACTGTACATTGCAGAACATATTATTATAATCTACAAAAAATGTCGCGACAGCATATGTCTAGCTACTACGGGAAGGGAGTCAATGTTAAGAAATAATCTGATCTGAACGGATTTTGATTGCGGCATAAAAGTCCGTTCAGTCGTATTGGCGTGAAGATATTAGCTAACGCGGGTGAAACCGCGGGGCGCTGCTAGTCTGACATAAAGGCATGATACACCGGACCATCTTAAAAATGACTTAATATTGTCTTAATAACACCTTTAATGTTTGTGCATTTGTCACTTCAGATCATATGCCGCTTCACTTTGGGTGGGTGCAGGGCTGAGATGGTCCATATTGCATATACTTTCACATTAGAATTGGGACTTAGAAGTATTTTGGGTTACATACAACTCTTTAGCAGATATTGTGTTACATAAATACAATACATAAATGATTTTAAACTTTATATATAATATAAAAAAAGATTTTAAATGGACAACATGATTATTTATGTCAATAATATAATTTAACTGTCTGGTTATACCGGTAAATGTATCTGATTGAACAGGCTCAGTTGGAGCCGTTAGAGGTCGCTAGAGGCCGTCACACTTTCACCATTAGCTGTTATTCTGCAACTTTACTAAACCATTTGAGTTGAAAATCAATTAGTACGAACTTGGCGCTTGCAGTTAGTACTAGCAAACTAATTATCTACACAGGAGATGGTAATGTGGACTTGGCGTTTTCAGGGATTACTGAATCACTGCACAGTTCATGATTACTAGATGATTTCTGTAATTGAACTAAGCTACAACACGGGAAATGGCAGAATGAACTTGGCGCATTTACCTTGACATGATCGAATTACGTTTATCCTTGATACACCTCAGCCAAGCTGATAGTAAAAGTGACAGAAGTTGTATAGTGCGTTTTTATATCTGTTTTACAAGTTATCACTTTGTTCATTCTTTCTTTCTTTTCTTGACTTATACTATTTCATTGTTTTTTTTATTTTTTTGTTTTCTGTTATTATAGTCCGCGCGCAATTAGGAGTTGTTTACTGTTGTAACTGTTTGGTTAATTTTACCACGTGGCCGCGTAGGTGGTAATTGAATTGGTGGGCTTCTCTTTTTATCGTAAAAATTTTGGATATCAGTTTGTGTTACAACAGCCACAATATTACACGGACTACTTCATGCATGTGTTTAAAAAATTATATTGAATCAACCATGCGGATAATGTTTCGTTGTGTGTAGTAATAAATAACATTATACACATACCTTTAGTCCAAGCCTAGTATGAATAAAAAGCGGTAACGTCGGTTTACAGAGACACGGTCTCGGCGCACGCGCAGACGTACCATGACGCTATTCGGTTTAGTGCTGCTGGTGGGAGCGGTGTGCGTGCCAGCTACTGGCGCCTGCTACTGGAACGCGGAGTGCCCATTTCTACTACACTCCACCAAGACGCCCTACGACACTGTCCGTGGAGATATCAGGGATTACCCCACACCGCAAAGTAAGTAAAATATTTTTTTAAATCAATGAAACATTTTAATTTATGTTTTTAGACTGTTTCTATCGAGGTTTGAATAGAGGAAATCATAGCGGATTTACCAGTTTGCTACGTGATTTTTTTTAATAACAGATTCCATGTTTATACTTATAAGTGTAAAAAAAAATATTTGGTGAATCCAAACATGTTACTTACGCAATCGACTTTTTTTTTATTTTTTTTTTATTATGAAATTTGTAGCATTAAATTTACGTAATCGACACACTGGCTGCTCTGGGAGTCCCTTGAGTGTCACACGGTCCAAACTAAATATTCCACACATGCGCGGCACGCATAGGTTTTTACTTTCACTCCTGTACAGTTTTTTTTAAATAAATATAAATGTGCCCAGTTAGGAACTTGGCGATGGCAAAACGCGACCTTTTTAAAAAGACCATATTATGGTTGCCGTGGTTACGCAACCGTCCGTCTAGTCGTACCCAGGAATTCAAATGTTTTTCATAATAGAGTACTCTTTGTGCAGGCACGCATTGACCCACTAAACGCGATTACTGGTGGTCACCACCGGTGGCGCAGCCAAGCCACTAGTAGCTTGGTCTAGTGGTCGCGTTAATTCCCATTAACTGGCCCACTAGTGGGGACGCTGGGAATTTGGATTCTAACCATTTTGGCACTGGAGATGCAAGCGCTCTGTTCCATATCTATAGACATTCATCACACACGTGAGATGAGAATATTGGAGTTTCACAATATCGTGTGCGAACCTTAGTTTCTGGTCTTAAATGTATAGATTGTTCATTTGTTATCCTTTAAAGATTTCGTATGACGTCTCAATAGGATTTCATAATTTTACATTCAACAAAACATTGATTTTGACCAAGTTATTGAGTTATGTAAATAAGACAGCACTTCACGAACTGTTCGCTTTGTTCTAAGGTTGCGAAGCAGTCAGCATCTGGACCCTGAACAGGCACGGGAACAGGAACCCTGGAAACAGCGTCACAGCTGACATTAAGTACATCGCGTCCCTGAAAGAAGAAATCATAGCCAGCCATGAAGCCGGCCGCAGTCAGCTTTGTGCACAGGTCAGGTGTCTACAAGCGGAATTTTGTTTATAATAATTCCTATTTCAGTTTAATAATCTGTGACTGTTCTCATAGAAAATTACTCTACACGTGTTACTGACGCAGAGTAGTAGAGCGAATGAGATCATTCCTACTATTTCTGATATAATCAAACTGATAAAGACCTTTATTTAAAATTAAATGTCTAGGTAATTCATAACATAGAATAGGTACAACCGTCACAACCTGCCTAGCTGTCGTACAGGCAGCCTAACTGTTCTAATCCAGTATCAGTCGGCAGCGTGTACCCACCATGCTGGCGGCACTGCCACGTGGAGTTGCCAAATTCTGCTACTTCATATTTAATTTTCTTCCCCAGGATATTGACAACTTCCGAAGATGGACGTGGAACGACACGCTCGAAGTCTCCCAATCCTTCCTCACTGGAACCGGCTACGAAGAGCTGTTCGACATCGCCAGTAGGCTGCGGGAAAAGTACCCTCACCTCCTCCAGGGGTCCGACGATGAGTACTACTTCAGACCCACTAACGAGCAGCGAACTATTACCAGTGCTATTGCATTCGTGCATGGGTTGACAGAAGGCACCAACTTGACAGTGATTCCCGATGAAGCGAGGGCGAGAGACGATGTTGTCAGGGTAAGCATAAAAACTAAGGATTTTGGCAATAGAAAATGGATCTAATGGATAATTCATTAAAAAAAAAAATGTATTCAGGTACACAAACTTGTTCTGTAGATAAGTGAGGCAAAGTCAGATGATAAAGCACATGCTTGCATAGTTTGTCTGAGAGATCGTAACCGATTATCAAAATAAACCACCAGCGACAATAACTTGGATGGGGAAATGTTTGGTGGCAGCAGTGAGCGCTTCCATGCTTCGGGGGCACATTATACTGTCACTGTCGCTAAGATATAATGTGGACTGGGACCGACCCGGCGGTCCTTTACCCTGGTTGTTATTACTCATTAAATCAGATCAGAAGCTCTGGACAGCGTGGCAAGTTCTAGCATCAGATGACGCCGTACCAGTTCTCATTTAAGATTGATTGTGGATAGATGCAATTTTCTAATTCATTGGTGCATTTGGATAATGATTATATCTTTTTTTCCAGCCTTATGAAAACTGTGATAGATACCAAGAAACGGTAAAATCTAGTCAGCAATTGGATGGACACTTGGTGGACTACTATGCAACTGCAGAGTTCATTGCTGTAAGTAAAAATCAATTTGTTCCTTGACTTTCAGTTCTAAACTCGCACCTCCCCTATTTCTTCCGTTAAAACCATGAATCTAAAATTATTCCATTCACACTAGGTAGGTATCTACTAGCTAACAGAGATAGGATCGTGATATTAAGATAGTTATCGGACCAAATTATCGACTTTAGGCTATCATCTTTGAAGTGCTCTCAGCTCAATTTATCTCTTCCTAGAAGATTACACGGCCTTGCGTTATCTTTAGTAGCGATGATTGCTTGCTCAGTTGGTTCCATCTTCGATAGTGATGCTGCGCGGCGTTGGTTTGTAAACAGACGATGAAGCACAGAGCGTATGAAGCTTTTCAAGAAGCAAAACTTAGCTACTAACCCTCGATCAGAACATTATTTGCAAGCAAGCTGTCGGAGCCTTTCCACTGTAAAGGTGTGCCTGACCACCAATCCGATTCTAAGCTTAGTCTTTACCAGCTTTGTCGCACTCGCGTGGTCGTTTGAGCTAAATAATAAAATTATAATACCTTCAGGTGCAAAATGCAGTCCAGCAACGACTCGGCCTCGTCACTCAGCTGACTCCAGAGAACGTCTACTCGTTTTACGAAATCTGCCGGTTTGACCGGTCCTGGACCGAGAGCCATCAGTCTCCCTGGTGTGCCGCCTTCTCCGATCAAGACCTGGTTGTGCTGGAGTACAGGGACGACGTCAGACATTATTATAGGAATGGATACGGGTCGTGGGTAAGTGATCCCAGTAGAGATTTGGAACTGATGGAATCGGATTAACTCTTTCAATAAAAAGGGATGACACTTGTGCAGATGGGAATTAAAGAGCATAGTTGTTCTTTTAGTTAAGTTTTAGGCATCCTATTTTTTACCCTAACACGGTACAAAAAGGTGTAACGTGCTCCAAAACATTTCAGTTGATTAAAGTTTTCATATTATTAAGACCCTGACCCTGATTTCATATTATTATTAACCCTAGAACTATTAACTGTTTTCATCTAGTCTAATTAATTTTTCTGCTTTTTAACTAACAGGTAAACGTGAACCTCGGAGGTCCAGCCTTAAAAGACCTTTACGAGAACTTCGAGACCGCCGTCACCGGGCAAGGCAAGAAGATCATCTCCTACTTCACCCACGACACA
The DNA here is from genome assembly GCA_912999815.1 of Campaea margaritaria. Lineage (NCBI taxonomy): Eukaryota > Metazoa > Arthropoda > Insecta > Lepidoptera > Geometridae > Campaea > Campaea margaritaria. The sequence continues at coordinate 1,108,777 of OU538800.1, forward strand.
ATGCTGGAGATGGTCTACTGCGCCATGGGGATCTTCAAGGACCCCAACCAGCTCCGAGGGTCCTACAGAGACCCCAACAGGGTGTGGAGGACCAGCACGATTGGAGCCTTGTCTGTTAACATTATAGCTGTTTTGAACAGGTATGCCAGTGTCGCTTTGGTCTTCCTCGAATGGAGTTTTAATAGATCGATCCCTAAGAGGATCATGACCCCACAAATACTCTTTTTTTATATGATTTGTAGTTTAAAATGCATTTGCAACGCCATAAGCTTTTCGCACAGCGGTTATTGTAAAGTTTTGCAATCCATCTACTTCTCTATCCATAACAATTACAGTGTTACCCAGAACTTTGCATTGCATAATCTTGCGCGGCACTGCACTGCGCTCGTCACCCTGATACATGGGTTCTAAAGTGTCATGTGGCCAGTAATTAAATATTGAAATGACAACAAAAATATTCATATATTCAATAATGTTTAAAGATTCTGGTAAAATGATTACTTAGCTTGACTGCGATGACGCTGGAAGATGGTAAATTATCGTGATGTTATTTAATTGTTTTACAGTACCTATCAAGGTAATATCTCTTTATTGCGGCTCTACTAAATAACTGATTTCAATTGTTATTAAGTCGTAAAGATTTGGAGATCCTAATATCGGTCGGAGGCATTTATAATATGATTTATCTATTTTGTAAGTACAGGCAGTTATCAACAGTTGGCAATGACATGAGTTCTTATCATGTGAACATTTTAAATTTTTTTTGGATGTTACATGCAAATAAGACAGGATTTCCTTATCGGATCACTCGTCTATTTGACGTATCGGCCTAAGAATTACCCTCGATATCGTATCTCTACTGATCGCTTATCTGATCTTTGATCATAAATATTGGATTATTTAATTTATTTTACTAGTTTATAATGAACCAGTTGATAGAATGGGTATCAGTAATTATGATTATCAACTGGATGTTGGCCTTAAATGTTGAAGGTTGATGCTTTTACCATACCATAAATAAAGGCCCTTTGCGTGGTTCTCTAGAAGGGATCGCTCTGAGCGATAAGGCCGTCTTTTGTAATACTAATTGTTAACTTTGTTTTTATTCTAGCTTTCTCTAATAGTGTTTCATGAAGAGTTTATCTATATATCTAGATAGACATATTTTTTTTGTAATTTATGAAACAATCACACAGGAAGTCAGTAACTCAGTTTATGCTTGAAACTTTTTTACAGGTGTGAAGAGTCTGGTAGTCAGTCCTACCGCGTCCAGATCTTCGTTAACGAGAAGGTGACTGAACTGTGTCCCCTCGAGGGCTGCACCTGGCAGCAGTTCCAGGAAAGGTTCCAGAGCTTCAAGGCGGTGGACCTGGAGTTCTGCAGTATGGACTATAGAGTCCCAGAACAAGACAGTAGCGCTTTCGCGGTGAAAGGATTTGTTTGGATTCTGCTAGTGCAAATAGTTTTCCTTAAGTTTTACAGCTGATTGTAGACTAACTTGCTGTGATAGGTACTCGTAAGTGTAAGTGATTCTTAATATCTGTGTTAATTTATTTTTACTGATTTGTGATAATTTAGACACAAAATTTGGAGATTGTTGTTTTGTATCATTTATCCAGTCAGTCCGTATGTATGGTATATCTATTTACCAATAATTGCAAATAAGTTCGACCAGGTGTACACAAATTGCCATCAACGCCATCGTTCTGAATGTTATATTTAGGAAGCTGCGTCGAGCGCTCAAGCTCTGCCTGCACACATCTGTCGGCGCTCTGTCTATATATAAGTTCAAAGTTAAATCCTAATAATCGAAGGTGTACCTAATATAGAAAGATGGCATCGTGCAAGTAACATTAGCATATATATTTAATTCACAGGCTATTTAGGGTATCTAGAGCTAGTAAATGAAACTTCAAGATTTAAAGTATTTTATGAGAACGATATCGCTTTATTAGATGTCAAATGGGGGCCCAGAGCGGCGCGCGCACTGCAGCGCGGTGCGGGGGTGTGGGGCGTGTCTCGGGGTCCATGCGCGAGCACAGAGCGCGCGTCGCCCTGTCCCCACTATCGATACATACTCCACGGTAATAAATAATATAAATAAATATCAACAAGTTACAAAATATCCTTTCGTAAAAAGATTAGATCCTAACAGTGTATATTTTTTTCATTTGGCTTACAAAAATTTTTACAGTTTTCGTTTAACGCTTTCGTACGTAACACTGCTAACATGTATAAAAAGTTACATATTCAACGAAAAATCTGTACAGTCCGTTTTTTGTTTTTGTAGTGGAACGTTTAGAAATCTTCGGGCGCCAGGTCGAACCTAGGTGGGAAGGTGCCAAAGCCGTCGGAGAGGCCGGGGCGCGAGCGCTGGGGCTGAAACACAAAGGGACCCGTCAGTCTGTCGCCCATATCCCCTGTCCTAGCCACGACGTGCAGGAATCATGCTTCTTAACTGGTCATGCCCAAAGGTAGTCATTTCTGTATATAGGGTACACTCAGAGGTACTATAATAATATTCTATTGTAAACGAGGGCCCATCACTGTTCTCGGTGCTGTGCTGTGGGGAGCGTGCAACGAAGGGTTGCCAACTTACATTATCTCCAGTGCTGATTTAGACACGTCCTTTAACGGACGCCTAAACGAAAAGAAGCAAAGTTTAGTTTCTACGAAGTCTAATAAAAGTCATATAAAGTGGTTAGAAATGATAGTAGTGACTCACCGCTGGGCTAACTCCTCTCGCGGCGGATCCCGCGCGTCCCTTGCCACGGAACTTGCTAATGGCCTGTTCGGCGAGGTCTGCCCTCTCTTCGGCTTCCTCGAGCTCTTGCTGTGCCTTACGGAACTTAGCCAAGTTGAGAGCGGCGATCTCTTCAGCCTCCTCAATCTGCCTCTTGTAGGTCTTGATCTTCTGCTGCAGCTTGTCGACGAGGTCCTGCATGCGTTCGTGGTTCTTGCGGTCCTCTTCGGCCTGGAAGCTGAGCTCCTTGATACGCCTCTCCGACTTGCGGAGGTTCTTCTGGGCGTCAGCGTGTCTCCTCTGTTCGCCGTCGAGCTCGTTCTCGAGCTCTCTGACTCTCTGTTCGAGTTTCTGGATGGCCTTCTTGCCTCCCTTAAGCGCGTTGGCCTCGGCCTCATCGAGCCTGACCTGCAGTTCCTTGATCTGTTGTTCGAGAGCCTTGCGGAGCTTCTCCTGTGTCTGGGCGTGTTCTTGCTCGGCGCGGAGCTCGTCAGCGAGGCGAGCAGCGTCAACCATCGCCTTCTTAGCCTTCTCCTCGGAGTTCTTAGCCTCGTTGAGGAGCTCGTCGAGGTCGGAGTGCAGGGTCTGGAGCTCGGACTCGAGTTTCCTCTTGGCAGCGGAGAGGGACGCGCTCTGGGCGGAGAGCTCGTTGAGCTGCTCGTGCGCGTCTCCCAGCTCTTGCTCGGCCTGGCGGCGGGCGCGGTCGGCCTGTTCCAGCAGTGTGCGGGACTCCTCGAGCTCGTTCTGGAGAGCGTTGGCGCGGCGCTCCGAGATGCCGAGCTGTTCGCGGGCATCGTCGCGGGCGCGCTGTTCCTCCTCGAGGGCGGTCTGCAGGTCCTTGATCTGGGCCTGGTAGCGCTTGATGTTCTTCTGGGCCTCGGCATTGGCCTTGTTGGCGTGGTCGAGAGCGATCTCGAGCTCGTTGATGTCGGCCTCGAGCTTCTTCTTCATGCGCAGGGCCTCAGCCTTGCCCTTGGCTTCGGCTTCGAGGGACGCCTGCATGGAGTCGAGGGCGCGCTGGTGGTTCTTGCGCGTGTTCTCGAACTCCTCTTCCTTCTCCTGGATGCGGCGGTCGATCTCCTGCCTGACCTGCGACAGCTCGAGTTGAGCGCGCAGGACCTTGTTCTCCTCCTGTTCGAGGGCAGCTTCGGCCTCCTCGAGGGCAGCCTGGAGCTCGTCCTTCTCAGCCTCTAGACGTTTCCTGGCCTTCTCGATCTCGTGGATGTTGCGGCCACCTTCGCCGATCTGGTCGAGCAGGTCCTTGACTTCGTCGGCAAGGTTCTTGTTCTCGCGGCGGACGGCTTCGAGTTGCTCCTGGCCCTCTTCGTAGGCTCCCTTGAGACGGAACAGTTCGGTGGAGTAGTTGCGGCATTCCTTCTGGCTGGCGTCAAGCTCGGCGGCGAGGTCGTCGACCTTGAGCTTCCATTCGCTGATGATCTTGTCGAAGGCCTTCTGCTTCTTCTCGGCGGCGTTGGCGATGGCAGTGGCACGGTCAACCTCGAGCTGCAGGTCCTCGACCTCGGTGGCAAGGCGCTGCTTGGTCTTCTCGAGAGCGACAACCTTCTGGTTGAGGGACTCGATGGTCTCCTCGGCCTCGGCGAGGCGGGCCTGGAGTTTGCGCTTGGCCTCTTCGAGCTCCTCGGAGCGGGCGACGCCCTCGGACTCGTACTTGGAGCGCCACAGCTGGGACTCGGCGTTGGCCTTAGACAGTTGGCGTTGCAGGTCAGCCTTGCCTTCAGCCTCCTCCTCGACCTGTTCGCGGATGTTGTCCAGGTCGTGTTCCAGGTTGCGGAACTTGCCAAGAAGGGTAGCGCGTTCCTGTTAACAAAACAAATGCAATTACAACGTCTGCCTTGATATATTTAATCCATTTTAATAATGATTGTGATTCATCGATCCACGTATACATACCCTGGCTTCTTCGTCGGCAAGCCTCTTGGTGTCCTCGAGCTGAGTGGTGAGCGACACCTTGATCTTGGACAGCTGCGACACCTGGGACTCGGCCTCCTCCAGCTGGCGGAGCAAGTCGGAGTTCTCGATGGACAGCTTCTTCTTGGCGGCATCCAGGTCGTTGAGGGTGCGGTTAGCCTCGTCGGACTTGCTCTGGACCTCGTTGAGCTGGTGCTGCAGCTGCTTGACGACCTTCTCCTGGGACGCCTGCATTCATAATTTTATCATTTAACACGTGGTTTATTGATTGTTGGCTAGAACACGCTTATAAAAACTGTGATAAGGCCTGGCAAGGTGTGAGTATATTATTATGTTGTTTCTTTGAAATTGCTGTTATAGTGAGATATTAGTTCTTCATTATTATTCAGTGCCATAGACGTCTCAATGAGGCTAAAGATGTTAATAATATTTTCGGATTAGTTGAAAACAAATAAATTCAAGTTGTTATGTTCTTCATGCTAGCTTAATTGTTTTAAATTATTTAATTTATTTTTCTAAAACTATGTTATATTTTAAAGCTGAAACAATATTTAAACGAAGCAGTATTAGCTCTTTTGCTGATTTATAAAGATATTGTATGAATTCATGTTAGGTAATATTAAGGGTTATAGATATCATGGGTTTTTGTTATGTGTTTCAATGTGTTGTGTTTCATCTATACAAATTATTTATTATTTTGCCATAAGCTGCGAAGCGATGTCTGCCGGCAAGGGCTGAGGCCACAACATTATCCTTTCATCTTTTTGTACCTTTTCGTTGGACAAGTGGTCGAGACCGGCACGAAGGTCATTGACTTCGCTAAAGTATTGAGAGCGCTCTTTCTCAGCCCTGGATGGATAAAATATTACACAAAACTTTAGTAATCCATTTACAACAGTCAGCTTAGGGGCCTCTCCGGATCGGTAAAGTAAAATGTCTATGTCGAGTGTGTATGTCTCGGAAACAAAGGTTCCATGCAGGGGCACCCCGTGCGGACATGCCTCTAGGGCGACATGGTACCTTCTCCCTGGCTACGGTATCGACAGCAGCGCGGGTGTTGTTTAGCTCGCTGTAGCAAGACGCCCGGTCATGCTCGGCCCTGGATTTTGCATTATAGTCAATAAAAAAGATTCTAAATGTATTTTCGGAATGATTGTCGGAAACAGACCAGTCTATAAAACCGCACATGTGCACGCGCACATCAGTCATGGGTGACTAATCTGGTGAGATAGTTATAGAACTGAAATCAAAATACTCACTTAGCCTTGAGCTTGTTGAGCTGGTCGAGCTGCTCACCCATCTCGGCGACGGCATCGTTGTGCTTCTTGCGCAGGTTGGCGAGGGTGGACTCGTGCTGGATGTTGGCCTCCTCGAGGTCGCGGCGCAGCTTGCTGAGCTCAGCCTCGCGCTTCTTGTTAAGCTCGATCTGGGCAGAGGTGGCACCACCGGCTTCCTCGAGACGCTCACCGAGCTCCTCGAGTTCGCGAGCCAGGTCGGCGCGCTGCTTCTCAGCCTTAGCGCGAGCCTGGCGCTCGGACTCGACCTCCTCCTCGAGCTCCTCGATGCGGCCCTGGAGCTCCTTGATCTGTTTCTGGAGCTTGCTGACCAGGGACTGCTCATCCTCAAGCTTGGCGGTGAGAGACGAAATCTCCTTGTCCTTGCGCTGGATGGTCTGTTCGAGCTCCTTCTTGTTGCGCTCGAGGTCGGCGACGGCCTCCTGGGTGAGCTTGAGGTCTCCCTCAACCTTCCTCCTTTGCTTCTCGACGTCACCGCGCAGTTTCTTCTCGCGCTCCAGAGAGTCTTCGAGCTCATCGAGGGTCTGTTCGAGCTTCTGCTTGACCTTGTTGAGGTGGTTGACCTTGTCTTCGGCGGCCTGGAGCTCCTCAGCGGTCTTCTGGGTGGACTCGCCCTGGAGCTTCTTCTCCTTATTCAGCTTGTTGATGAGCTCGTCCTGGTGGGCGATCTCGTCGTTCAAGTTGCGGATCTGGTGGTCCTTGGTGGCCTTGTCCTGTTCAGATTTCTGGACGGACAGTTCGAGGTCCTCAACATCCTTCTTGAGTCCGGAGACTTCCTGCTCCAACTTCTTCTTAGCCTGGAAGAGCTGGTTGCGGGCATCCTCCTCCTGAGTAAGGCGGTCTTGGGTGTCCTAAAATAAAATGTATTGTATTAGTTTCGTCCGAGCCGTTCGATCCGATATCGCGTGGGTGGATAACTTTTATTGTTCGAATCTGGTTCATGTTCATCGGCACGTAATCGACAATCAACATTTTGCAATAAAACCATGCAACTTGCAGACGCGTGGTATATTTTTAACTCTTCGAACTATTTCTCGTATAAACAAAATCGTTGTTTATTTAAAGAATCACGTCAAGAAAACACGCTACCAGGTGATTCGCAACACTGTAAGTAGGTGAGCTTCTACTAATTTGGGTCGCGGCATACCTTTCGAACGATGTTTATCTAAGGTACGAGATTACATCTCGTCTAATTAGTCATACTAATTAACTGCAGGTTCCTCGCACGCAAAATTCTCTCGACCTAAATATGAACAGCTATTTCAGTTGCTATTTATTAGTCTCGGAGTATCACTACTCGTTGTTTATGGGTTTTATTAATTTGAAGTGGATGTAAGGGTCATATAATTTTTATATCGGTAAGAATCAAAAGTATGACTCACCCTGAGCTGGTTATCGAGGTCAGCCTTCTGCGCCGACAGCTTGTTGGCGCGCTCCTGGGTCTCGGAGAGAGAGCCCTGCTCGCCTTGCAGCTTGGACAGAAGCTCGTTCTTCTCCTCCTGCAGCTTGCTAGCGATGGCCTCAACCTCCTTGCGCAGCTTCTCTTCCTTTTCGAAAGCCTCCTGGGCCTTCTGCGCCTTCTCTTCGAGTTTCTGCAATATGTCTTCACTCATCACTCCGTTCCACTCGCTTATTTGTACTTCCGCCATGATCGGTTTATTTAATTAAAACATAAATACAAAAAAAAAGGAATGCAAATGTGTCGGTTCGTTCGAGTTAGGAGGGGTGGTGCGCGCGCCGCCGACCGCTCCGCTACTGAGTGCCGCTGGAGTTTTCCAGCGGGTGGATCGCCGCCCCCGCATGCGCTGGAGAAAACGCGCGGGGCGGCCGGCGGGGCGCGGGCGGCCGGAGCGGACTCCACAAATGGCGCAGCAGGTGCTGCGGTGTCGCGTAACCGACAGGTGGGCGCGGTCGGTTCTATTTGCGGTTCCTGAATCACGCGCCTACTTCGCGGTAGCGGGTCAGAGTGCTCGATCATTAATATGGAGCCGGCGACGGACACTCACCGCCAACTCATCCTCGACGCGGGTGACGTTGAGGAGGGGCTTGACCTTCTGCCACAACTTCCACCAGGGCCAGGTGCGGAGCTGCAGGTATTTACGCAAGTTGCGCTGGACAACTTGGAGGGCGACCCTGTTCGAAAAAATATATATTAAAAAACTCCAGGTCCAGATCCAGATCCAGATCAAATCCAGATGGAGTAGGGGACAACGCAAGCGTTTCCAAATATGGATGTATCTGATCTTACCTCTGTTCCTGCAGCTTCTTGTACTCCTTACGGGACAGGTAACCGCGGATGTAGGCCTGGAGCCAGGACACGATCTTGGACAGCCTGTCGTCACGCAACTCCTCCATCTGACCCAGGACACCGGCGCGGAAGAACACCTGCCCGTACACGGAAGTGTTAGCGGGACGCACGCTCCGCACGTCGCCGTAACGTATTAATAACATTATTCCATAAAATGTGTTAAATTCTTGAAACAACGTTTAAACAGTTGTTGATAATGTAATATAGTTAGTAAAGCGAAACAGATTTATATCTGAATTCTTAAAAGAAGACATTTGACACACAAAGATAGGAAATTGAGAATTAAATTGGCATGCAAAGACAGTAAGGAAGAATTTAGATCGTGTGGTGTGTATTTGCATGCTTGTGCGACTACCTTCGTCTTGCCAAGCCTGAAAGACTCCGAATCCAAACCGGTATGTTCGAGAATTTTCTCAGTGGCTTTCTCAGGTGTAATGGGTTCTTTGATGAGGTTCGGGCACAGAATTTTGTATCTGCGTTCGAAGAGCACAAAAAATATAATAGTGGTGTGTAAAATGTTCAATGTATGTAGGGTAAAGGTAAGGAATAACACTGGAGTCTAGTATCTTGGACTCCTTAGGGTAAGCAGCCTACATATTAAGTATATCTAATGCGAATTATGACACCGGTCTCATCTGGTGCTGTATAATTCGACAAGCGCTTCAAAGCCGAGCGACCCGTGCTGTGTGGTAGGGTCGCTGGCGCCAACCGCTAACTACTGGTGTTCGGACATGCCTTGGTGTGGCCGAGACGGTAGGACTCGACATCCAAACCAGTAGCTTCCAGGATCACTTGAGCGACTTTCTTAGGGTCGGATTCCTTTTCAGCAGCTTGGGGGGCCAGGATCTTGTAACTATATTACCAAAATAATATGGACACACAATGAGGGGGTGATCTGATATAGGTTCGTACGTAAACATAAGAGATACAATATCTGCAGTATCTTAATGTATACATAGGTCTATGAGGAACGCAAGGGGATAAATCACAATTCCTAAAACGTGTGTGTACATAAGTATGATGTTTACAACAACGTTTTAGAAATCAACACCATTCAGTTCAAACATGTTGGGGAATTTTTGATGTGTTTTGTACACACTTTTCCAAAACAGGAGTAACTATCTACTCATGGGTGCATTTGACCGACAACATAACAGTGTTCTGTGTAAATGTTGACATACAAATGTTGGGGCATCGAACGAACTCTATTCTTTAGAGTGGTTTTAAGGTACGGTATGTCATGCTGTCACCACACAACGGTGGTGTCGGGTTCTCATCTTGCCTTAGTGTGACCAATACGATAGCTTTCGGGATCGAGCCCGACGGATTCCAGACACTTGGCCGCCGCGTCTTTAGGTTCTTTTTCCGCAGTCATGATGGCTGGCGCAAGAATCATGTAACTGTTCAATAATACAAGTTTAATATAAACTTCCACCAATTCCTATCCCATAAACATAGCGGCTACACCTGTAAACCTGAGGCGTCGGTGACGAATCATCAAATTAAATTTGGAAAGTGTTACGCGGCTGCATAAAGTTTTCGATGACGTCAGCATTTGCAGTACCAAAATAAAGTCAAGGCAAATCCAGAGTTGAAGGAATTTTGTTTAGACTCCAGCCGAAAATATAGTCATGTTAAAATAAAATTTAATCTATTGATATGAAAATAAAGTAGCTGTTTGATGATTCGCCGTGTTATAAATATTTGTCGGATGAGAAGTTCGTTCCTAGAATAGATTGGAATGAAGTTGTTTACGTGGACGAGAACTTACCGGAGCTTGAAGTCGGGGTAGACCATCCTGTTGGGGAAACCTTTACGGCAAATACGGATGCCTTCAAGCACACCGTTACAGGTGAGCTGATGCATCACAAGATGGGAGTCGATGAGACCTGAGCGAAGGAGGGAATACACATGTAGTAGATTCTAGGACAAATTTTTGGGGAGCCTGAAAGTTTACAGATTTTACTTACAGAAAGTTTACACATGATTGCATATGCGTCACTTAGCGGAAACTGAATAGAAGTTTATAAAAATGAAAAGAAGGCTATTTTTATAAAGTTTACAAGTAACAAAAAAGTGTCAAGTTCTTGAGAACTTTGAATCTTAGAAATTGGAAGACAACATAATTCTAAAAGCTTTTATTTTTTAAAGGTATCTAAAGGTGAATGTTGATATAAAAAGAGTTTTGACTCACCAGCCTGCTTCAACTCGTTGGGGATGATACAACGGACGAAGTGAGGCTGAGTCGACCTCAGGGTAGCCATCAGGTTGTTAAGTTGTTCCTGTAGATACAAATTCCATCAGTCTCCTGGTCATTTCACTAAATCGTAAATTAATATCAAGCACTGCAAATTTTGATATTATTAATGTTAATTTTGCCAATTTTAACGATATTTAAATATCGCTCTAAAAATTTAAAATCATATAAAAGCATAATCTCTAAACATTGAAAGCAACACTCGATGAGATGCTGTACTTATACAAAAGAAGTATTTTAATGAGCGATGGCAAAACCCAAAACTGTGGTTAAAACATAAAATCACAAATACAAGCTTGTTAAGTTGAACTCAGCAGAAAACGTAGCAACGCAAGTTTTTCAGGTAAACTACATTACTGCTTAAAGTTGAAATGATTGACACACAGAATAAGTATTTATTTTTTGTGCGTCTACAATGAGTGACAGTGGAATAATCCAGTATATAAACATGTAAATGGATGAGAGATGGTAGGAAATCTCTCAGTCAGTGATAGAAAAACGAAAACATCAAAATCACTCGATGTAGTGCTATATTGTAGCAGTTGGTTCTACATCGGTGGTGGTGGTAGTGATAAAAAAAAACAAAATCATCTAAAACATCTGAAATAATTTATAAACCTTGTAAGCGGAGGAGACAGTAGCGAAACCACCGCCCTTCTTACCGCGGCCGCCTATGGACGTACATTAACAAGCAATGATTAGTACGAGGACGATCACAAGAATGTCACTTCAATAAACGGGGACAGTACTCGAAGGTATAACATCTGCGACATTGCCGGCGACATGAGCTGTGCTGTAAACTATACATTGACTAACATGACATTAAGGAAAGCGTGCAAGACTGGCCCTGAGCGACGAACGGCGACATTACACAGCGTTCATATCAGCGCGATGGGTGCCAGCCTTAAGCGAGTTGACAGACGAAGACAGAAAAGCCACGTAGAGGCACAGAAGCAAGTGTTTGTATGTCGGCCTGTTTACCCTGTAGAGTGACGATACGGTCTGGAATGCAGAACCCTTAGCGCGTTTACCACCAGCGCCTATTCGTCAAAAAATGTGTCACCATAAAATAGAATATGATAAAGATAAAGTTTGCCAAATAGTGATTTTAACTCTTAAAGAAGTAAGGAGAATGTGGAAAGCTGATGGACCAAGTTCCATTGAAGTAGTTGTAACCCGGTATTGGTGTCAAGTGAAAGATGAAAAGTAGAATGGTAAAGGTCTAAGTAAGTCTTTATGTTTTGCATGTTCACAGTAGAAGTATTACAGCTCATGATACCTTTGGCTCCGACGACGTCAGACTGCTAAATCGAATTTCAATAAATTTCAATTTTAATATCAATAGGAATAAGAGTGGAATTCTATAAGATTGTATATAAACATTAGCATGGTACATACCTCCCTTGCCACCGCCAGCATCACCAGACTGACCAGCGTGGTCAGCGAAGATCTCAATCAAGAGCTTGTTCTGGCCCTTCTTGAACTGGTCGACAACGGTGTCGTTAAGGGGGTCCTTGTTCTTCTCAAGCCAGCCAGTGATGTTGTAGCCGACCTATTTGGTGAAGACAAAGAGTGGCCAGAATTAGGAAAAGTGACATTTTAGAAGTCGATTATAGTGAAAAAGATCAGAAATGACATAATGAAAGGTACAATGAGCAATTCTATAACTTAGGTAATTGATGTTGGAGATACTTACGTTACCGGCGTAATGGCCGATGGCGAAGTGGGCAGCTTGGCAGCCAGGCTTGGGGGGCTTGGGCTTCAGGTAAGGAGCAGACTTGCCCAAGTGGTTGTTGTTTAGCTTCTCAACGAAGGTCAGATCGGTGGCTTTCGGGAACATAGACTCTTCCTCAAGGATGGAGAGGATACCCATAGGCTGGAATCGTACCGGTAAGTTTAGGCCGCGAATATGGCGACATTAGAATTTGCATGCAATGTTTGTACTTTTATCTGAAGAGGACACTAAATTTATAATCATTAGAAATATTTACTGCATGAAATGTATATAAGTAGAGTGATTTTAAGTTTCTACACTATTAAAAGTTACCAGTAAACAGACAAAATGAGTTAAACATATTTTTTGGGGACCAATACAATTGTTTTTCTGATTCATAAATTGATGTGTGTTGTTAAGCGTTATGTATAAAGCAGCATGCGAATAGATAACCAGTGTGTATTGTAGCTGTGCTGTGCTTTGGAATTAGAGAGCCTACTACGATAATTTAGTTTTTTTTTTTAATTCAACATCGACTGGATAGTATATCAAAAATGCGTATAAAAGCATTATTAGCCATTGATACTCTTAGTATATTCATAACAATATTAATCGACGCAAAAAATATTCCAAGATTTGCCTAAAAATGCGTAACAAAGCATCATTAGCCATTATTAGTTATTTATTTTGCATAGGTACCTACTAAATTTGTGCAAACTTAACGAGGACAGTGTATTTTATCTTTGGAGATATCCAGGTCGCGGCAGCTTGATGTAAAATGTACATAACGATTTGACTTTAATAGTCGCAATAGCTTCGCCTTTTTGATTTGCGTGTGTGGGTCAAGCGATTTGTTCTGAAGGCCTACTCGTTAGCGGGATGGGGTTGCAGCCGTACTCATTGTTGCGCTTGCAGGCCATGGCTCATAGCTTGAAGCTCTGCTACTCGCGACCCTATAGCTTCAAGCTTCAACGCTACTCCTCTAATACCTTTTCTATCAGATTTATGGTCGGTTGGAGATCCATACCGAAATCTATAAATTCCCATTTGATCCCTTCTCTCTCATACTCCTCTTGTTCTAGGACGAACATGAAATGATTAAAGTATTGTTGCAACTTTTCATTGGTATAGTTAATACATAGCTGATTAAACCCGTTCATCTGCATCGCGAACCACATGGAAAAAATAATCGAGATACTCATTAAACTAGGAGTAATACGGAGTTTGTATGTAGGTACGTTTTTCTTGAAAGGTTTGATAATATTAATTAAAAAGATAGTAGAAAATACACACGAGAGAGAAATCACACAAAAACATAACCAGCAGCATTGAAGGGTCAGTCGAATAATAGTCTTATGCTTGGTGTTTGACCAATGATAAATTTAAAAAATATATAAATATAGCAAAGTGTAACTTGATAGAAATTATTCGAGGACCACATGGCGTGAGGCAAGCGCTTCAGTTGCTTTGACGCCATATACCTTTTCAATAAGGTCAATGCAATTTTGGAGATCCATGCCAAAATCAATGAATGTCCATTCGATGCCTTCGCGTTGGTACTCTTCTTGCTCCAGCACGAACATGTGATGGTTAAAGAACTGCTGCAGTTTCTCGTTGGTGAAGTTAATGCAGAGTTGTTCAAAACCGTTGAACTGCAGGGATAAGGAATGTTATGTTTAGGGGAAGGTAAGGGGAAGTGGCTGTGGACATCATTCCACAGTTAGCCCTAGAAACCCTGGAATTGGACCTGTCCATTCTGGCCCTAAGAACACGACTAAGCCCGTCACTTTTGGCTCGAGTTGTGCCCCCGTATTACATTAATTGTCGATGAAAAATGACCCCGTCAGGACTGCTCCAGGCGTCGACGGGTTAACAACTCCGTCGACTATTACCTTCTCGATCAGATCGATACAAGCCAGCAAGTCCATTCCGAAATCGATGAAGACCCAGTTGATACCCTCCCTCTTGTACTCTTCTTGTTCAAGTACGAACATGTGGTGGTTAAAGAATTGCTGGAGCTTCTCGTTGGTGAAGTTAATGCAGAGTTGCTCGAAACCGTTGAACTTTTACATAACAGAAAACCCAGTTGAAAGACAGGAGAACACAGTTATTTACACTTATGACTATTCTACTAAGACAAAAAATTAGTGAGCGGAACATGTAGCTGCTGAAAACTCAACACGTGGTTGGACTATGATGATCCCAACCGAGAGCTTCGGACTTTCGGTGTACCTTCTCGATCAGATCAATGCAGGCAAGCAAGTCCATTCCAAAGTCAATGAACTCCCAGTGGATGCCCTCTTTGGTGTACTCTTCTTGTTCAAGAACGAACATGTGATGGTTGAAAAATTGTTGAAGTTTCTCATTGGTGAAGTTAATGCAAAGTTGCTCAAAACCGTTGAACTAAAGAAGTAAAGGTGCATTAATACAAACATATTGGCGTCTGAAACAATTCTTATACTATTTTTGTAATATAATTATAGTTTCGAAGAATTTCCGTTGTGGCTAAAATAAAAATCAACACGATTAGCAAATACAGTGTCTCCCAAAAATGTCAAGTAAAACTTTTAAGCTGGTTCGTAAAACTTCCCACAATCAGGAGGAGTCAATATAATTTTGAATATGGACTGCAATGCAATTACAAATTGGCTATATTAACCAGCTTGAGGAACATTGATTCAAGGCAGACTGTTCCATTAGTGCTGTCGTCGGTCGCACTAACAACACTCATGTTTTACTGCACATTTTTGGTTCGTATAGATTATCCCGAAATCCCCATAAACTCACGTCGAAGATCTCGAAACCGGCGATATCCAGTACACCGATGAAGTGCTGCCTCTTCTGCTTGGTGTCTAGGGTCTCGTTACACTTCTTGACGAGCCACTTGAAGAGACGATCGAACATGCCCTTGCAGAGAGCACCGACGGAGTTGGTGACCTGGTCCTTGTTACGGCCCTGGGTGACGAACTCGTTGCCGACCTTGATGCGGGGCTTCAGCAGGTTCTTGTACAGATCCATGACCTCAACACCGAGGAGGGTGGCGACCTTCTGGCCGTCCTGGAATACGGAAAATTACCGTCAGTGTTGGTGGTGAAGTAAAAACGATGAAAAATTAAACAAAATTCAGTTCTGCAAATCACTACTCTTTTGGAATGCAGTTATATTACAGTATGTAAATACTATATAGCTCCTAGTTTTTTTTGGGATTTTGGGTAAGTATAAGAAATGTAGTTAATATTTTTTTTACAGTGATGTGGGAAGTTTATCCCTTACGGGACAAAATTTAGCTAATGAATATACTAACCTCAGTTCCGTCGGCTTCAGCCTGCTCCTCCCGACCCCTCTGCTTGAACTTCATGCTGCCCATGTGCATGACGGCGGCGGTGATCTTGTACACGTTGTCCTTCTCCTCCTGGGTGAAGCCCAGGATGTCGAAGGCTTGCTACAATGTCAAAGGTATATTAGCATCACAGAATTCACGAGAATCTTTGAGTACGTCCATCGGAAAGTTATCACAAGGTTAAAGGTAAATAAATATGATGTAGTCATTATAAAAGTGGCGGTATCGAATTTATAAAATGAAAAAAAAAAAATTATATAATCATTGTTAAAGATTTGTTTCAGAAAGAAGTCATAAAAGTTTGAAAGATATAGTTTAAATTAATAACAAAGAGCAAAATGTATACTGAAAGATTACTGAATACATAGAATCAAAATTTTAAAAAAAAGTTAAAGGTAAGCTTATATTCTACGAGTGTAAGTTAGTTGTAAAGATGGAAGCGTTAGTTTCAAGCGCGTGGTGGGCTCTATTTTAGGTTTTGGTGCACAGGTTTGCTGTTTTACTCGGGGTTTCATATCACGTGGGCCAGCATATGCAAATTTGTTTTTTTTTTTAAGTCATTTCAGACATAACAGTATCCAGTGTCTCTAAAATATTTTACTGTTAAACCGACAACGACTTTAGATAGCATACAATTTGATATGGAGCCGCAAAACCGTAATACAATTTACAGTAGGAATTTTAATCCAATTTCTTTGGATGTTTGTCGTATATCTATGGTGGAATTTCAAAATTTCTCCATTATTGTCAACATTATAATGGTTTTATTTTCCAGGGGGTACAATAGGTAGGTATCGGTTCTGTATTTCCAACACAGAGTTCACTATCTTCTAATAACTCAACGGGATCTCCATATAATGTCTACCACTTACGTCAGTCAACAGACACTCCTCGCCGTCATCGACGTTGGGGATGGTAATCTTACCCTGAGCGACGTTATAGTAATCGTGGACGTCGTTGGACAACAGACATTGTTCTGTTGGTAAATAAATCAATCATGAAGAATCTATTGTTTTTACATGAACCTGTAAAGGGCCCTAACCCTGTCGACGATCCTGTCGGTGCCTGTCCACATTTTAGTTTGTTTGTGTGTGTGTGCGTGCTGGAACGGGATTCAAACGATCGCTCGTGAATTGAAAAACCTGTGCAAAAAGCCCTTTAGAACTCTTGCACGGAGCGGGCATGTCGCGTGTCAGTCAGAAATTTTGGTGCAACGCGAAACGACACGGATATCTGAGACAAGACGCTCGCTCCATGCGCGGTTCGCACTTACGACCGTCAGTTCGAACTGCAGAGCGTCGTTGACTCCAGGTATACGTGTCTTCCCTTGACTTATGAGGGGATAGTCCGAGAGGCGGGAGCTAAGCATCGTCTTTTCTGCAAACACCAAAATGTTCTGACACACATGCGCAGCCTGAGTTGTGACTCAGACTGAAGCGGCAAGCAGTTAGCAAATGGTATGAAGAAACTTTTAGAGGTAGAGAAAGAGTGATGTAAGCCACGATCTGGAGTGAATCATTATAGACTCACGTCGGTAAGTCTCATTTCCTCGCCGTCGTCAACGCCGGCAATGACCGTCTTGCCTTGCGACACGATGTGGTAGTCCGTTACGTCGTTGGACAAAAGGCAGATGTCTACAAAACGACACCAATCACAGTCACATTTGATAATTGGTGCCATGCTCTAACGGTTCACAAACTCATGCGTTTCTCCCAGTCTATAGGGGTAAGGAACTAACTAAAACTAGGGGTATCTCTGTCAGTATGAGACGAGATGAGCCGACCGCCGTCCGGTTGCTTGCGGCAAGGCGGTCGGCGACAAACAATCGGAACTCCACAGCTTTCTGTCTTCGAGAGCTGAACTTACGTCAGTAAGAGTACATTCCTCTCCATCGTCTACATTGGGGATGGTAGTTTTTCCTTGCGATACGATGTAATAATCATATACGTCGTTTGACAGCAAACATTGCTCTAAATATTGAAAATCAAAATTATTAACATGGTATAGGTTCTATGTGTGCAATGTTGTGGTGTTTGGGTCGTCCAGTTCCGAGCGCTTCTGACGATGTAGACAGGTCTTTGATAATATATTTGGCGAATAAATATAGTCACCTTATAATACTACACACTCTAGTAAAAACACGTTCAAATAAATAAAAGTTATCTGACAAATAAATAAGACAGGTCTCAATAAGAGCTGCGGTGGCAAGCGCATGTTGAGCCTTCAGTTTCGGTGGTTATCAGTTGATAGTAGTTGTTAAGCCATGCCCTAAGGCAAACTTTAACACCAGAGGCCAACGCTACTTTATTCAACAATCTTTTAACTATTCACATACGAGATTATCATGACAATTAATCCTCCTAAGCATTACTACTACTTGACTGTTCAAAGAAAAGTAACAGTAATAACCAGTTCAGGACTTATTTCATAACAATATTGAGCTGTTCCTATCTGAAGACTAGACACTATACGCACCCTTAAGTCCAGGGACGGAGCCAGACATCATCTGGTAGAAGATGTGGTAAGATCGCTCAAGGGTTTGCTGGGAGATGACACGGGCCTTCTCGAGCAGGTCTGGAGGGAAAAGTGCAATGTAAAGCAAATGTTATGTCCCGGGGTGACGAACCCAAAGAGTTCCTATATTCTTCCATGGACAAATTCTTAGCAGACTCCCTAGAATGACAATTCAATTTGAGAGATTCGATTTGGTTAATTGGTATGGTTTGGTTCAGTTGACTTGAGTCTCTTTAAATGTTAACTTTGATTTGTTTACTCAAAATTCATTATAACTGTTTTGTAAGTCACATTTAAAATCTAAAATTTTGATAATATCAAAAAGCGTGGCTTTTTTGTGATATGATAAAATTTATCTTTATTATTTATTGAATGTGGGAAACTGTCTTAACTTGGAAGAAGTTTTGAATTCATTGTGTTAAGGTTTGGGAAATACTTACAGGTCTCGATATCAGCTCCAGCCAGTTTGCCAGAGGGTCCGAAGTGGATACGGATGAATTTACCCTGGGGAAGGAGGAAACAACTCTTGTAGTTCTAGCAATCATAAATTTGCGCGAAGTAATCAATATATTAGTTAGATAATTGGTTTCAATAGTGAATTTAGTCATTCCTATAAAAATGACTTGATTTCCCAAAGTTTTTAGGATATATTTTCTAAGTTTTGATCCAAATTCCAAACAAACTAATAGACGAAGCCGAATAAAAGCTTGAATAATACCTAAAGTGTAAAGTAGTAGGAATAGTAAAAGTGTATACTTACGAAACGGGAGGAGTTGTCGTTACGCACAGTCTTGGCGTTACCGAAGGCTTCAAGTACCGGGTTAGTTTGTACGACCTGGTCTTCTAGGGAGCCCTTCTTCTCCAGGGTAGGGTCCTTCTTCTGGGAGGCACCGACGGTGGCGAAGTACGCAATTACCTTCTTCGTGTTCTCAGTCTTTCCGGCACCAGACTCACCGCTGTTGGGAGAAAGGGGTTTGTTAACCGTGTAACGGCGTTTTGTACGACATTTTTCTTAGATATCGTAGAATTTTGGATTTGACTTGGTGTTGGTTTTTTTTAGCAATCTTTGTCCGGTCGAAAATATTGAGGGTATCTAGATTTGCCTTGTGGCTGTGATGAAAGGTTTCCCTGACTGTGATTTTTAAGGTATATTCCATATTTTTTTATACAATTCATTATTGACTACTGCACATCATTAGACTTTAGTTATCTCGTCAGAATATTTTTCCAATTTTAGTTTACTGAATTGATTCTACAGAGAGATTAAAATTATGTGTTTTTTTTTTACCAACAATGAAAGTTGGAACTTACGTAATCAACATAGATTGATTTTCGTGGTTGGTCAACATGTTGACGTAGGCACCGTCGGAAATGGCGAAGATGTGGGGTGGCACTTCCGAGCGACGCTTGCCTCTGTACAGCCTGGCGCATCTTATGGTGTACACGGGGAACCTCTTGTAGGGGTTGATAGCCACGCAGAAGAGACCGGAGTACGTCTGTTGTGATTAGCCAAAGATTAGCTGATAGAAAATGCGCCGATGAACGATGTCGTGGAAATAATGAATCGTGAACTTTTGGAGGCGAGTAGGAAGACTGTGGGAATAGAAACCATCGTCGGCAATTGGGAGTGATAAGGTTGTAAGAGATGATTTTCCAGTAGAAAAAAAATGGCTTTTATTGACTTTAGTGTGAAAGAAAATGACGTTTTTCTGGTAGGTGATGATTTTGAGGAGTTTGAAATAACGAGAGGTGATACCTTAAAAACTAAATCTAAGAACACACTAACACAGAGAGAGTATTGTATTGATACTTTTGTCTCTGCGTTTTGGAAAATGTGACAAATCTCTCTGCAAATTACGCATTTTGCTGCAATTGAAAAATATTACTAATAAATAAGTATTTTTGGTAGGTTTTTTTTGCGGAGAATTTTGTCAGCATCGTGAAAATAGTTTTCACCCATTGTATAAAAACAGAATCCTGATAAAAACAAAACCAAGAAGTAGAGCGGGGTACAGTAATGATACCTTTTGCTCTATGACAAGATTGAGCAAGAGATTCCAACGTTGGCAACAACGAGGAATTCAACTCTAAACACAGCACAACTAATTCTATGAACACGAAGAACACTATTTTAACGTGAAGAAAATTCTAAAAACGATAGAAGTCCTCTGGATGCCTCCGAGTTTGTTTGCACCGACTTGTCCTGTGTAAAAGGGTTCAAGTTCGGTCCCACAGGATAAAGGTTTAGTCACAGTATGGACGCAGGAGATGGATCGGTAGACACATTTTCTACGAAAATTGGCTTACGAAGCGCCTTCACATTAGTTGGCGGAGTTGATAATAACATTGATATTGATTATTAATCTTCATCGCATCATCGCGTACAAAACAATTAGTCTATCGAGAGAGAAACTTCTTGATCGATAGATACCGAAATATATATCGATAAATAATGTGTACTGAAATAACAGCAGCAGCTGGCGTGCCGATGATCCTATTTATATCTTTCGGGACACCAATCCAAATATAATGGCGCCGTTCATGGGCATCTATTGCACTTTAAAACTTGGTATATATCCAATACTATCGAGAAATGTGTCTACAGTGTTGAGAGATTGGAGAGGTGAGGTGCATGCACACTGCAAGGCTGCAACTCTTCGCCGGCTGGCGACTTACGTAAATAAGCTTATGGTAATATCTCTGCTTCAAGTTATACAAAACTGAAGCGTCGTTGAGGTATGTCAAGTTGGACATATCCTCGCATTTCTCGTACTTAGGTGGGTTCACTTGGCCTACAAGGTCCTTCTTGAAGTCTTTCGTCTGCGGGAGAGATGTTGACATTAGTGTAGGTAATGGCAAAGGCGCGCTTGGCGCCTACTTACATAGATCAGTTTCGCATAGTATCGTTGTCGAAGGTTGTGGAGCACGGCGGCGTCGTTTAGGTACGTCAGATCGGCCATGTCTTCGACTTTCTCGAATTTCGGCGGGTTTACTTGTGAGAGGAGTTCCTTTTTTAATGTTTTCTCCTGCTCATTTAAGACAAATGTTTAGTAACTGTTTACAAAATAGTCTATTAAAAATTAAGGGCATACTAAAGCTAAGTTTTTAAGGTCGTTGGCATGATTACATTCGCCTTGATCTTAATTAACAACAACACAGTTAAATTAATTTTAAAACTTCTCAGCTATGACTAAGTAAATGTTATCTATCTTTACTCTACTTATAAAAAAATTAACTATAGATTCATTCAGATCAAGGAACATAAAGCTCAAAAGTTCAACTTTAACGTCATCGTCATCATCATCTGAGTTTAAAGTGGAGTGTTCAGAAATGTTGATAACTCCTGACACACTTCTCATACTTTTGTTTACTTGGTAGTCGTAGAAAGTTATCACTCTGGATTGGATGATTTGTTCCTGGTGATGCACTCGAATACATTACCTCGCCTCCGGGAAGGTTGACGGTCACCAAGTCACCCTTGGTAGCCTTGATCTCTCCCTGCAAGAAGCCCTCCTTTTCGTCAGGCACCCAGCATGCCTTCTTGCCATCGTAGGGTTTGCTCTGGTCGATACGCTTCGTCTCCAGAGAAACGAACAGGTACGGGGACGGATCGGGGTCGTCCCCCTCTTGTACGACGGGCTTCGGCATTTTCGGAGGGCTAACGAGACTTCTGGGCTAGTCGAGACACGAGAACGCAGCCCTTGAGCCTTCCTGCAACGACACTGGTGGTTAGTGGAGCCGCGAGCGGTGTGGCGGAGCGTGCGGCTATTTGTGGGTGTAACCCGAGTCGGCCGGGCCAGCTGCCAGCGCGCGTTTGCGTAATACCGGCTCTTGCGGCCGCTTCTATTAGCTTATCCCGAGCGGCCCTTCGCGGATATTACGTCACGAGGAATGTGCGCCTGGACGCGCGCCAACCGATTTATCCGTCACTGGATTGTTTATTGTCTTTTATGGTGCTGGTTGATGGGTCAATGGAATTACTCTTCACTATATTTGGTATATTTATATTTCCGCTACTGAATCTATTTCTATTTCCTTCATTTAATCTACTTTTATTTCCTCTATTGAGTTGGTTTCTATTTTATCTGTAGATTCTGTTTAATTTTGGTCTATTTAACAATTGAGTATTATGTTTTAAACGGTCGATTAAACGATTCAATTTCTTTTAGATGTATTGATATTATTTCTTATTACCATAGTCACTATATTGCTATACTTCTGTTTATTAAATTTTAAATATAGCTTTCAAATTCAAATAAAATTATAAAAATTCATAACTTTACGTTAAGCATCTCACATAATATTCAAAATCAATTTCTAATAAACTCAAAAAAGCTACAAAACTATCGCTTAGGTTACCAATCGATCCGAAAATCACTGGGTAGTCCAATCGAACCGGCGATCTATTATTATCGTGCGTGAACCATTAACCAAACACCGGGAAGCTCACTCCAGAGTCCAGACACTTCACAATCAATCCAATCACGATAAATGGGGTGTCGCGTGTGTTGCACGTCACTGTTGCGTGTTGCACCGGGCTCGGTCGCGCCGGCAGCGCCCGCGGTGGGTTGCACTCACTCAAGCGCACGGGGAGGTGCGCGCGTACTCACGTTTGAAGCCGTTCTGACCGGCGGCGGGGCGCTCAGATCATTTTTATACCCGCAATACGATACCAGCGCGCGCGATCACCCCATTTTAGGCGGATGCCAGCCTGGGGCGCAGCTACACTTTCAGACAAGCTTAGCTTTCACTTGCGCGAGCGCGCGCGCTGTCGCGAAACCTCGCGGCGCGCTCGATTCAATAAAATGCATTTCAGACGCCGCCGCGGCTCCAGACGCATGTTTACAAAATAAAACCTGGAGCGAGCTCTGGATACTGCTGTTGGGTTAATCGAACACATACTATGGTCACTATTTTATTTCAAAGTTGCTTAACTGATGTAAACACTGACGCTGTTTGAACTTTATTGCGGTGTTTAGTGATGATTGAACCGTTTCATTCATTATCGATTTTATTGATCGAGTTTGAATCCAGGTTCCGCATTTGATAGGTCTCAGCGTTATCATAGAAATATAGTATTTATTGAAACTATTTTACATAAGACTATTTTTCATTCCTATAGAATATTTTGAAAGCTACAGCATGATATTGAATAGTATATATTCTTTTTAATATAAACTTCTCAATTTATAACGTTATGAAAAGGAAACGTCAGATCAAGTAGTCTGTTTTGTTTATATGTCCTCAATTTATGTTGCAGTCGCAGTGAGTCGCATTTTATTTTGATACTGAATTTTTTTTCATGCGATTACGGGACCGGAAAATATCCATTATATAAGTATTCTGAATATTTACGGCCAATCTAAAAAGTTATATAGAAATATCATAGATGTAACTCGTAGCAAACTCTCTCGAAAGAAATGGCTCTTTTGAGAGAGTTTGCTACGAGTATTGCTACGTTATTTGCTAAGGCTACGAGACAAAGGTCAGCAGGTCTACAGAATTTGTAGCAGGTCTACGATCAACAAACTTTCACTACTAAACTTTTTTTTTTATTTATGTTTTATTATTAAAATGTAAGTAAGTAGTAAGTATATTTTTTTCTAGAAACTTTATTATTTAATATTTAACAGTACTGTGTCAAACTAAATTTGTCAATAAGTACATTGTGTTGATATTTATTTTCATTTCTACACTTGAGAAACGAGCGGGTCGTTTCCCCGATGGCGTCACACCTGCCTAGTTATAGGCAACTGTAAAGTTGCAGTGCCATTCAAAATGTTTGATGAAAACATCTTGCACGGCACTGCCCTGTATGCCTTGTAATATTTATATTTATTTTGTGGTAATAAACCCTTTTTTGTCGGTGGATCATTGTTCGATAAACAGTTTTTACACGAAGTGACATTTATTTTATTTTATTTTATTTTATTTATTTGATGCACAAAACAAATTACAATCGTTGTAACTTATGAGTTAATTAAAGTAGTTTAAAATCTGGATTTGATGAACAATTGTTTGGTATCAGTACCGTATTCGTGCAATAAGTATTCTCTATCATTAGCTCTTTTATCACAAACTTCTTCGTAGCATCTCGTTCACACTGAGGAATTCCAGATTCATTATATTCTGCATGTCACAGTATACGATGCGATAAAGTAAAACAAGAGCGCAGTACCTGGAGCGGTCCCGCGCCACTCACACTACCACACGCACGTCCTATAATTTAATTAGGCTTTGCCAAATGTCACAACACGTCGGGTATCAGTAAAATATGCATGATTTTATGGGGTTTATATTTTTTTAATACTATTTATGATTTATGGGGCATAAACTAGAAAACTAAGTAGTTAATATTTTAGAAAAATAAAATTTTGGTGTTACTCCATGATATTATTATTACTAGTCAACATAATCATCAGCCCATATCGTCCCACTGCTGAGCACGGGTCTCCCCTCTTCCTGAGGAGGCTTAGGCCATAATCTACCGCGGAGCCCCAGTTTGAATGGGTGAATACTTCTGAAATCATTCTCAGGTAGGTGTGTGAGATTCCTCACGATGTTTTCCTTCACCGAAGAGCGAGTGATAGTAGCGTACATATGCTTCTTTACACAAATGCATTGGTACATGTCCGCACTGAGATTTGAACTCACGTCCTTCTCCTTGGAAGGCTGACATTCTCCCACTAGGCTACCGCCGCCTACATAAATATTACCGAGTAAAATTTATTTATTTATTATTATTTCGAAACCCGGTGGAACTAATGTATAGACAGTTGCTCAGTGGTTTTGGTGCGTAGTGGCATAAGAAAAAAAGCGAAAGATGTAGTAGTCCTTCTGTACATCCGGGAGAGGATAGCCATGGACCAAGATTCGTGTGAGAAGACCATCAATACGAATATTTTTCATTATTATAAGCCTATTACACTATCACTGTTATCACGCGATACTCAATATCGTGATCCAATATTGATGAAATATTGATAGTAATAACACGTTCACTGCTGAAAACACAACTGTCGTGGTTTTCATAACTTGCCACGAGTACGGCAAAACACAACTGTTGTGTTTGTTGTATGGGAAAACACTATGGCGCGTGCAGAGCCGCACCCGTGGCTATATTGACGGATCGGACGGATCAATATTGACGAATTTCAAAACGTTCTTCGAATCCACCATCTTGCATCGTTGTATTGTCACCGATACTACTCATGTATGTACAAATTTAAAAGTAATCCATATTGTTTTTAACGTAGGCTTACTTCGATAAGTTTTCGATGCTTATATCGATTTGTATTTTTGCAACAAGCGTGCCGCCGCGCTCGCTCTCGCCTGCCACCGCTTCCGTCTGATCAATTGGACACGTTTCGGTGTTGACAAACACACTTCAAGCCAATCACAGCCGCATTAGCAACATGCCATAAACAGATGTATTCAAGTATGTACTTCAAGTTCCAATCCCGAAATAGTACTAAATACTATTAATAGATTCTGGAGTAAAATAGAAGTGAATCAGAGGACGCGCCGGTGTCGCTTGCAGCATAATGCCCTCGATATTGGATATTTATAAGACTGTTGCGTTTCCTTCATAGATTCTATGATTATATTGTTATTGCTCTGTGGTTTCCTCAGTTTATTTTTCTACTCATTTTTTTCGTGCTGTGAAAGGAAGTGATTTAGATATGATGATAACTTTGTCCTATACCCTTTTAAAAGCGTAAATAAATTAATACATATATTGTATTTCTAAGCTTTGTTATTTGTGAGGAAAGAATATATCAATTATTATTATGAATCAAATCACAGTAATTAACAGCATTTGAAGTTTTATCGCTCGAAAACTAAATATGACTAGGATTTTAATATGTTGGGTCACTCAAGGATCCCAAGGATCCAAGGCTCAAATGCGCAAAAAACAAAGCACCTCAGAGACCCTTGGACCCCAGTGGCCAACCATTGTTTATTCGACAAACAACAATGTTAGATCCACATTCTCTAAGAAAGATTTTATTTTGTATAAACAAAACCATGTTGGTCGTTGACCATTACAGAACAGTTAAGAACAACAGCATTAAGGTAATAATATCTGATGAACTTAAAGTCGTTGTGCAATCGTGGCAGATATTAAAAAAAGAAAACTAAAATTAAATCTTTTAAAAAATTAATCTTTTTTGTTTATCAAAACAAACCTACACAATTTTCATAAATTAAACAAAGTTTATAATTCCGGAATTAGCCCGGCTATTAAAATCTCGTCATCGTTTAAACAGCGTTCCAGATTATATAGAGTGGGTACGGCTTCTAAATGCATGAATGCATGAGACGTAGAGGTAAATGGTATCCCGCCAAGTGCATTAGAGTGTGCGAAGCTTCGTTTACTCCGCGGCACGATGACAGACGTGCGCGATGATTATTAACAACTTAATGAAGTAAAACTTCTTTACGCTCGCTTGACTCTGGGAGTAAGCTGGTGAATGCGTTACGAAAAATGTGATCGGGCAACGCAAACGGAAGTTGAGAGAGAGAAGTTGAGAGTTGCTGTCAAAGTTAACAAACGTTCCAGAAACTGGCCGTAAGTGTCTTCAAATAAAGTATTTTGCTATTTGTTATAATTAGATTGCATGACGCATGTCGGTCTCGATTATGCCCGATTATACAAGTCTGATGCCAATTAAATTGGCACCATTTCATCGCAGGAAACTAGCAATCGTAGAACGTATTGAATCTCTTCAATCTCAATAATATTTGAAGTTTATTGGCGGTCTAATCACTGCTCGCCAAATCTGATGTTTATTAGTTGGTCGTCCAATAAAACGACGCAGATATATTGCGTTAATTCGTTGCAATAATAATATCCACGGTGTTATAAATTTATGCGTAAGCTTGGGCGTTTTTAAATAACTGAATGAACTCTACATGACTAACTAGGTAAAGATACTGATTTCTCATTAAAGTTAAAGAATTAAAATACTCGTAATAGTCTTTTGTTACATGAACAGTTTAAAATACCTTCTGTCATGTCACTATGTACAATAACTAGCAAAAACCTGTGAAAATACCAAGAAACTCTTGAAAAAAACTTTCAATCCTGAGGTTTTAAGCTAACTGGAAGAGTTTCCGTGTGAATTTCTGTAGTACTTACATGATTCATATTGTCACACGAACACACAAGAAGACACGTTATGTAGCAAAATGGCAAAAACTTAAAAAACCCTGAAAGCTTTTTAGTTTTCAGACCACGGAGGTTTAATGTCTCTCGGAAGACACTAGCGCCACCAAGTGTGAAGTAGCAAAAATATGTTCCTACAACCAAAAAGTTTTCAGACCATGGAGGCTGTATTCCTACAGGAAAACGCTAGCGCCACCTGGCGTGAAGTAGCAAAAATATGTACAACCAAAAAGTTTTTGACCTGGAGGTTGAATGCTTTCCGGAGAACCTTTTAGCGCTATATGTCACGAAGAGCAAAAGGATGAAAGTAAAACAAAAAGTTTTCAGACCATGTATTATACCTAGCGAGCAAACTTTTTTTAAATTATGATTAGTACCTAAGAAACATGCGCCTACGAACCTGCATTCTAAATTACCATCACTATCGTACTCTGATGGTCCACCCACGGCTTTTTATCTATGTTATAACCGTGGGTAAAATCTTATACAATTATTTAAATTAATAATTTTTATTACTTACCTACCAACATCTGTTAGAGAATCAGGTTCACGCACAGATGTGTTTCATCTGTTGCTTGTGTGTGACGAAATCTAATGATTCTTATACGAGAAGTTTTAATTAAGTTCGCAGCGTAAACAACGAGGACTTTTGTAATTACATAATACGAATTTATAATAGGTACGTAAACTCTTTAATTTAAAACAAGCGAAGAAACATGTTGTCGGTCTTGATTAACATACTTAGCAATTTTTAATGCACCAATTATCACTGTCATCATCATCAACCCATATCGTCCCACAGCTGAGCACGGGTCTCCCCTCACTGTCGTGAGGAGGTTTAGGTCATAATGCACCACGTTGGCCCGGTCCGAACTGGGGGATAACACGCATACCTCCGAAATAATTCTCAGGTTGGTATGTGGGTTTCTTCACCATGTTTTCCTTAACCGAAAAGCGAGTGATAATTACATACATACATATGCTTTTTACATAAACACTTTGGTACGCACATCACATCGGCATAAACAAGGCATTATATCGTGTGCCGTCGACCAGTCTCCGGCTGTCTGGTAGCATATAGTTCAAGTGTTCCAAGATAGCACGTTTGACCAAGTGGTGTATTAATAAATAGGCTCGGTCTGGAAATTCCAGGCTAAGTTTCAAGAGCTCATCCAGGTAACGCATGGAATCCAGCAGCCGCCGTGGCGGTCGAGATATCGACATCAATTCAAGATTACAGCTCTTGATGTTCTTAGAGCAACTTGCCCACGGGACAGGATCGCGTTGGTGTCTCTAATAATGCAGTTAGGGTTTTTTTTTTTATGACTGAGTGACTAGACAAGCAAGTCGTTTACCTGATCGTAAGCTCTACGTCTGCCCATAGCAGTTACAGTGCCACCCAGAAATTTGCATTGCATAATCCTGCGCGGCACTGCACTGCGCTCGTCACCCTGAAACATCGGCTCTAAAGTATCATATGCCCAGTAATTGAAAATTAATACATACATACAGTCATGCTTTTTTCACCGTTGGGGTAGGCAGAGACTACATCTGTACACATTCTACAATCCTGACACACCGCTTTCATGAGTCCCTTCATACATGCTCGCCGAACTTCCTCGATTTGATTGAGGTAAGTTCGCTTTATTTTTTATTTTATTTTTTACCTGGGGAATGTATTACGCATACCACCAGACCCGAGTGAGGGCCGGGTGGTTATGTGGGACTCCTCCGCCAGCTAGTCTGACGGGTATACCCACTAAACCCCAGGCTGTTCCACCGGGACGCCTTTGTTGTCGGGGCTACGGGTGCGAGAATGGACTTCCGCGGCCCCGAAAGGTAAGTCCGCTTTCGTCAACCCCTACCGCCTGACCCATTCATACTAGATCCATAAAACTGTTTCGTCTGTTTTAAAAACGACAATGAGATACCCAAAGATTCTCACCAAGTTTCAAAGTCCTCTGGTATTCGCTAAATCTAATTCGACAGTAACAGCCGATGTTGCCGTAATGTACCAGTTTACGAGCGCCAACACCATCTGGGCCGGACTGGGAGTTTCTTTGTTTCCAGCGTTAATCACCACTTCGCTAGAGGTGGTTAACTGCTTCTTTTGTAGGTAACCATTACTATAGAAGCTTTGATTTAACTCAATGTGTTAGTTAAGTATGGATCTATGATTACGTCAAATCCCGGTTTCCGTTATTCAATTGAAATTTTATATGCCTATCGATGACAGTTCAATATCATGGTGACAGATGATCTGATGATAGGCGGAAGGTAGTCCACGGAACTCCTCAAGGGCTAAAACTAGATTGATGGTATTTGGTACCTTCTTAGCCATTTAGTAATTATAGTAATATTATATTATTATTTATTATATATATTATTATATTATATTATACTAGCTGTGCCCTGCCACGCTTCGCTGTGGCACATTCGCTCATCAGGGAATGAGCGATGTCACTGATGAAAAAAATAGATAAAAACAATCCTTGTTGCGGATTATATATCATGCTTAAATTTCAGCTCGATCGGTGCAGAACTTTTTGAGTTTTTGAAGCGTACACAAACCAACATAACATTTTTATGTATATAGATTACATTCATTTTGTTTTTGTATTAAGCATTATTATTTTCCATTTTTATTTGCATAAGATATTTTGATGCACGCCTACACCCCTCTCTCCTTCACTATGGGTGGTTGACTGGTAGAAAATTCTCTTAGCGTGAAGACCGCCATTTGTACTAGTTAGTTAATCTGTGCAATAAAGTATTAAATAAATAAATAAATAATACTAATCCAAAAATCCCATGATTATGATAAGCTGTTTAATTTGTTGCTTAGCCATTGAATAAATTGGAAAAAACATACAGAAGTTCGTTTTTGGGATACAGTCAGCGCCTAAAGTCGCCCACCACCTCCGTGCTCCGTGTACGCAATGTGCGCCAAACATGCGATCTGCACGCTCCACCGGTTGCCAAGAATGTCTGATTGTTCACTGCTTACCGACATGTTTATTTTAGCTGATTGGAAATAAAATGTTGTTTGTCAGGCTTGCTAGGCCTCGCAGCCTGGAAATGAATGCTAGCAGCATCAACAGCGTCCATGGAACAGTCCAATGATGCCTTATTATTAATATCTACGTGTCTACTCATGATAACTATACTTTCGTTTACTTGGCAGCAAGGCTTTCTTTTCTTAATTTTGGTTTCGCGCTGTTTTTTTCTGGTTTGGTTTTTTCACCGACACGACGCTAAAAAGTATTAGTAATTGTAACTTAAGGGTCAGCTGCTTTGGAGAGACCACGAAATGACCAACTCATTGTGATGTTGGTATCATTTTAAAAGACTCTTGCATATTATAGAAAATTTACTAGTTTTCACGGACATTGCACGTTTATACACAAACAAACACAAGTTTGAGAAATAATATAACACAAACTCAACAAAGTTAATGTCGGCTTCTTGCTGAACCCCCCCGCTGGTGTTTGTCGATGTAACACGGCGATTAGAAATATCTTTCATCGATAAAAGTTAACACATTGCAGTTGGTTGCCAGGCGTCTCATTCAGAATGCCAATTATGCAATAATTAGTGCACATGCCGGTTGCCAGAACTCGCGATCATTTTCAAGAACACTGCTGTTGCAAACATTCAAAAATCAAAAATTTTCGTGTCTCTAAAATTTCTTAACATAAATTTCGAGAACCATGGACCACTCACAAAGTTTTGTACATAGTTATAAGTACTTTTATCCCAATTAAAGGAGGGGTCTCAATAGGATTTTATAATTTCACGCGGTCAATTTACTAAAATATTCATATTAATATATTTTGTATTGTGTCCTTCATCATATCATATTATTTCCAGGATTTTGAACAATTCTTCTTTTTATTTGTAAAGGTATGTATACTAGCACTGTGAATCCATTTAAATTACATTAAAATTCGTATACTTACTCTTTTTTAATACCACTAAATATTTAATATCAGAAATAAAATTTTGGAATTACCACTGAGCCATTCGTAATGAAACGCTGTGCTTTTTTTTACCAATTACCGAAAAGTTTCGTCTACGAGCTGCTGTAGTAAATGGAACCGTTTATTGGATTCAACCATTGGAATTGAGCAATGGTAACCCTGTTATATTCCGATAGGTACCGTCTGAGATACACCTACGGCAATTTTGTCAGCAATCTGTCACTGTCTACGGAACTGTCTGTCAAACTGATGCTGTGATGTCTTCATCAGTCAGTCCGCCACATACAGGTGACCTTGCGTGTTTCCGTGCCTCTGGAAATAACTCTTATCAGTTACATCAAACTCTGAATCATGACTGTTTGTCTGCTGAAGTGAAGAAATAATTCCCGTGACATTAGATATTGATAGATGAGGTCCATAATAGCTCAATTATTAGTAGGAGTATTTTTAGGACTGTGCTTTTGTCGTCGTTTCATAGTAATGGCAGGTTTTTATAACGTTTCTTAACTTTGACAACAAATTAAATCTATTGTTGTCTTTGTCTGGAGCTAAACAAAGGCCAAAGAAAGCTATATACTATAATTATGAAAGTTAAGCCGTGGAAGGATAAGAAAAATAAAAATTTCTTGGAATATTTTATTAAATTGTTTACCAATGCTAGAAAGCTAGTTGAATTTAACAAACTGTGAACCTACATAAAAAAGTCAATTCCAATAGACCCCAATAGACATTACATTATGGGGAGACCGACTCGTAGTTTTGTTCTGGTTCGTAACCTAACATGCAATAGATTGCGTTAACATCCTTTATCTGTCACTTAGACCCGTCGCATGGTGGCAGCAACATTAGTATATCAATGGTTACTCCACGTTACAATTATAACATTCCACGTGCGCTAGAAGTGATAAAATATTCAGATATAGAGTGTCTTTTGTTTTATATAATTCACAACGATTTGAAAAAATGTCAAAACTATTCTTGTGTTCCTGATCATTTTATTGTCTTCTTCTAATAACTGAACTAAACGTGACGTGTGTCGTAAAGCATAAATCAGTTTAAATTATTATCTAAGAAGAATAATTGTAGAAGTACCTAATTCATTTCGTTTTCATTTTCATTTAATTAATTTATCTTCTTGAATAAACAAAACTACACAACAGAGAATAAGGTTCATAAGAGAGGAATTTCCAACAGAACTTAACATACAAACACACACTTCCATTCTTCCACACACAGTCACAATCCACACACAAAAAAAAAGTATATCAGATATCTAAAATTTTACAAAGTAGTATTCTCGGAAATATGAAAAAGAAAATTTTGCCATTCGATTTTCGAAGCGGCGGCGGCGGTCGTGTCTTATGCAAGGTGCGTTCGGCGATTGTACATAGAAAAGCAAAAGGAATGCCGACATGATGCCGACCCACATCGCGGGCCGATCTTTGTGTGCTATTTATAGGGCAGCTGAAATAGCCGTCAGGGCGCGCGACCGATTTAGACACGTTTCGTTGTTACGCCGATTGTCGTGTCGCTACGTGGCGCCTCGGTGATGCTGCTGGATGATGAATTGCTGTGCAGTGACTGCACGTCAATTCACTGGCAGTGGTAGATCGAAAGATGATTCCTTGGTGCGGCCCTCTATATTGTGGTACAGTTGAAAATTGAACAGGAGCCTTCCCGAATGACGTTTAATAAACCTTAAGATTCTATGTATTAAATCCAATTCTAATGATGCAAAAGCGTGTTTGTTGAAACTTATTTTACGCAGCAACAGAGTAACGTCTTGATGTGACTTTTTTGCATAGAGCTACAAAGTCACATAGGCTACTTTTTATTACCGAAAATGCCCGGTTCCAATGGCATAATATCCAACACGATTTATCACTGGACGCAGCTAGTAAGGCCGAGGTAGGTTCTCATGAAGAGTAAAATCGGAAAAATTGCCCGGAAAATTGGAAAATTTCAGAATAATTGATTTATCTATGAGATTTTTGTATGAATTCACGATTTGCCATTTGATTTTTTCGCGATCTTCAGCTATTCCTAAGTAACAGGGTAATTTTTAACCTGGGAAATACAGAGTTATTGCAGTTAAACTGGAATTACGCTGGTGAAACGGCAGAGCGCAGCTAGTATAAAGTAGGTATATTATAAAAAAGTTATTTTGATTACAGTAAGTGACAAAACTCGCTAAACGTTGTACGTGGCGATAATCCTTGTGATCCCACGCTGTTATCCGAAGCTCGCTGAAGACCCTTTGATGTCGTCTAAATGTCCAGGAATTCTATAATGTACCAAATCGTCCCTCCTACGTTGTATACGAGTAATTCTTGCAATTAGTTTTGTGAATGTATTTTAAAACGGTTTGTGGTAGCTCAATGGCTCAATGTTACCAACATTAGAACAGTGGTTAATCAACGGTTAACTTTTAAAATATAGTATAAAAAATGTTCATTACTTCAATGTTCAAATTCAAATGTATTTATTAAATGAAATACACCCCAAGGATTCATGAAAGTTTAACGACTTTACAACTGATTTCAGAATACAAACATTTGAGAAACACTGTAGGTTTTTTAAAACTTGTTCTTGGTTTATTTTGTAACTAAGATAACTTTAGACCAAGTTATCTTAGTTACAAAATAAATCTCTGTCAATATAATAGGCCAAGGTTCGATTGAAGTGGCGATGGCGTTATTTATTCGCCGCGTCTTAGGTTGTGGTTTTGGTTTGTTTAAGTGCCATTAGCTACAAGTAAAAGAATATGCTACGTATGTTTACGTAGTAAACTTACCTATATGTTTCGTAGCAATATGCTACGGAGACAAAAATCAGCTTGCTACGCAAGATTGTTTCGTAGCAAGTTGCAAAAGAGATGGACTTGAAACATTATTTTTAAATTAAACATTATTTATTATGAAACGCTTTATATATTTTCTCTTTTAAATTATAGGTTTCTTATAAGCCAGCGTGTCTACAATTGACTGATTTTCGTCATCTTCATTATCATTGATTACTTATCTAAAGCGGTTTACACACCATCCGAACAGTGCTTATTAATGCTTTAATAATCCCACCATGTGGACTGGTATGAAGTTAATTATTACCAGAGTGTCACCAAATAATAAACTAACTATTTTCCGTCGAAAACTATTAAACTATTTTTGCAGTGCCGGTATTCACGACGGCTTCGTTTTGTTAACTGGCTAGGCGTTATGTAATACGGCAGATTTTATTATTTGACTGCGACATTGACACTAGACATTAGACATACCTAAAATGAGCTGTTTAATCGATTAGAGAGATCTCTTCCAGATCACCTTAGGATGCATAGAAGTTATTCGACAAAGCATGGACGCCATCTCTCGGATCAGACTGAACTGTTTTTTTAAATATATCGCTGATAAAGTCTTATTCTATGCAAATTCCTGGTTTCTGTGCTAAACAGCTTTCCGATACAGATCTGCTAGAAGACAGGTCTAGTTAGCTGACCTGTCAGCCGTGACTCACCGCCAACGTTAGGGATCCGATATCTCAGCGAAGCTCCCTGCCAAGTCTATTCTCATATCGTTCTCTCTGTCAACAAACCATTCGCTATCTTAAGACAAAGTCGTTAAACTCATTTTCAATTAACGTTATTACTTATTTCTCTTTCAAGATAATGTAGACTTTATTGCTAAAACTTCAAGGTAGGGTTTGAGAAGATACGGTGGGAGAGCGAACTCGAAATCGAGTTAGTATCGCCAAACGTCATTTTATAAGAACATTGAAAATGCCGAATCGATTGATTTTAATTATTGCGAAATGGTCCTTGAATAATTTCAGTTGAATGTAATGACTTATCTATCGACTTGAAGCCCTGAAAGTTTTTACTGTCGTCAGCCTAATAGTCTTGTCCACTGCTCGACGTAGGTTTTTCCTAGTGAACGCCTCTGTCTCCGATCATAGGCCTTTCTCATTAATTTATTGTCTAAATATATTTTTATTACCGGAAATAGATATTTCTCCCCTGTTAATAGGTGGAGTTGTTGTCATATTTTCTTATTACGTAGGTAAGGTAATGTGTACTTTAAAATTATGAGAACGGTTGTAGTAGTGTTGCATAGATACTAATTAATTTCTTGGCAACATTGTCTGACCATTAGACACCATATTGCAAATTGAAGTAATTAATCAGTGGCTTATTTATAATATCTCATATTTATTTATAGCTTTCTAGATATTTATTATTAATAGCTTCTGTTTACAAATTAGTCTGGCTGTGCCAATTTGTACAAGATTCAAGATTAGTAGGAAGAACCAGAAATGATGAAATTGTATGGCAAAAAAAGTCATAAAATACTGTATATTTATGATATGAGTCCCTTTCTATTTTTGGTGTCTATGTCGTTCAAAGCCTACTACAGTATATGACCTATCTCTTTCTCTAATCGTTCGATCACTGCTGCGCGTAACGCGTCATTGTTACCTACTGGTCTACTCTTCCACTACCCCGCGCCACCTCCAGTGGTCACAATGGAGTGGCACAATGGAGGGCATCTCTTAATGATGATATCTATGATGATGTTAGCTTGATGCACTTTTACAAGTCACCACTTATAAATCTCACGTTAATAGAGAAATCAAATGTGATCAATTAAGTTGTGTCTTTTGTTTTCCTAGATATACCTAGTTTGCCGACTAGACGTCGTAACTAGATACGATTTTTTTTATATTACTGAGTTACGAGTCGAGCAAGTCGTTCACCCGATGGTAAGCGCCACGCCTGTCCATAACAGTTACCACCCAGAACCTTGGATTACATAATGTTGCGCGGCACAGCACTGCGCTCGTCACCCTGAGACATCGGTTCTAAAGTCACATATGCACAGTAATTCCGCTGGAAACAATGAAATCAAATTTTAGATTTAGATTACTCCTTTTAAAGTCTATCACCGACATCATGACAGTGGCTAATACTAACACGATAGCGGTTAAAAGTAATATATATCTAAAATGAATTCCAGAAACTTAGTAAGCGGTTTGGAATTCTGCTCCATGAAAACCCCACTCATTCTCGATTACCAAGATTACCAGTATATCAGTTTATGAATGATTCCTCTTCACGCCTGGTCTGGAATGCCTCCAGCTGCGGCATCCTGCCTAAATGTACTTATATATGTGTATATACGACCGGCCTTCTGTAAATATAGAATGGAAATCACCTGTTTGCCTGCCGTGGCTTTGTCACGATCGCGGCTCGCGTGTTTATGACGAAATCTCGACGTTTATAGAAATTAGAACAGACTTTATGAAGAAATTTAATTACTCGTTAATCATAATATAATATTCTACCTACACTGGGTCTGTTGTCGTGTTGGTTATGTTGAAAACGTTAAATAAAATGAAATGAAAAATTGTATAGAAAATTAAAATTCGTAGTAGGTATGCCGTTAAATGTGTTGACTATGATAATTATCTAGTAGGTAAGTCTAATATATTATTATGTATTAAAAAATACACTACAATATTTTTTTAGTTATTTCAAAAGAAATCTATTAAAGTCTAAATCAACTAAAATTACTATTTTCAAGATGTTTTAGCATTTCAAATATAAAAATACTTACAAATATAAAAAACTCCACATACTTACTTGTTATGTAATCTGTATATTACAGAGAAAAGCATAATGTTTGTTTGTTTAGTATTTTCGGCGCAACGTCTGTTACGCGTCTTTAATCCACTTGAGGTTGAGAGCTCTAATATTTATCCAATATTATGTATTTCAGGAGCTTGCCAAGAGCTTCCTGTCTATTGGGAGAAGTAATAAATCTGTCGATAGAAGTTCAGTCAAAATAGATTTCTCATTGCATGTGCATATAGCAAGTGCATTTAAGCACTTAGCTGAAACGTACTCAATAAAGTAATATGTAGTAGCAGGAGTATCGACGTAATTTTAACTTTGACCTTGTTGTAACCAGAGGACCAGCTAAATAAGCTTGAGCGTCTCCAAAATTTCTGCATCAGGTTCATTTATGGCCTACGCAAATATGATCATGTCTCCGAATATCGCGCTAAACTCAAGTGGCTTCCTATTCGTCGTCGCCGGAATGCTCATATATTGTCCCTCCTCTACAGTATTCTGTTCATTCCATCTTCTCCGCGCTATCTTCGGGAACGTTTTGAGTTTCTCCACACTGCCAGCTCTGGTAGGCTGAGGTCATCAGAGAACCTAATGTTAAAGACTGCTGTCCACAGCAGCAAATTTTACGATTGTTCTTTTACAGTTGAAGCCGTACGACTGTGGAATGAGCTGCCTGTGGACATAAAGCGCACAACCTCGCTAAATGCCTTTAAAAGTCGTGTTAATTCTTATTATCTTTTGAATTAAATTGTCTAGTTGCTGCATATTGTATATTTGTATTAGTAGGTATGTATGTTTATTAATAGTAGGTATATAATATATTTGTATTAGTATGTATGTTTATTATATTATGGTATATATTAAGTTTATCTATTATTTCAGTTTATTTTTGTGTATAATATTTATCTATTTATTTATTTATTTTATTCTATGTATATACGAAAAGCCACCGTCCGTTGACATAATTACTCCTCTCCGTGCATGGTTGTCTGGAAGAGATCGCTCTGAGCGATAAGACCGCCCATTGTGACACTAATTGTAAAATTTGTTTTGTTCTAGTTTTTTAAGTTTTCTTTGTTATGTGGTGTTTCAATAAAGAGTTTATCTATCTATCTATCTAAGACTTAAGAGATAAAGCTTTTCTACGTTTTATTATTTATTCATGCCTGAAATTAAGAAAGATACGAAACAAAGGTTAGGTTAGGTTCAGTACTATACTTATTATACTCTTTGGTTCAGTAGTAAGGTAGAATAGAGACTGGCATAATAAAATGGCTAAGTTTTAGTTACGCTTGAAGTACTTAGATTTGTTCATTTAACCTGATCATCGGATTTATGACTATAATTATTGACTTCGTGGATAATACCGTCTTCCTTTTGATTGTAAAATATACAAAACATTATGAGGTAGAATATGACGCGGGGAAATACTGGGATATAAAAATAAGATGTGCTATTATAAAAGCTGCAATTTATAGTCAGAAAATGCATCGACTTTAAAAATAAACAATTAATCATTCATGTATTCAGTTAGATATAATAATCACCTGTGAATGTATTTTGGTTTGTCTCCGAGCATCGAAACCACTTGGCATCGCCGCGACTTCCGGGAGTAGAGACCCAGGCCCGGTTGAACAAGATCTAGATAATTTGCAGGTGCCCGATCTGATCCGATCCAGACTCGATACCTAGTTAAATTCGAGTCCATAGTGGATTA
The DNA here is from genome assembly GCA_912999815.1 of Campaea margaritaria. Taxonomy (NCBI): domain Eukaryota; kingdom Metazoa; phylum Arthropoda; class Insecta; order Lepidoptera; family Geometridae; genus Campaea; species Campaea margaritaria. Next base: position 1,147,366 of record OU538800.1, read on the forward strand.
AATTAAACGATAAGTCCGCTCATTGTACTATATTTATTCCAATAACTTCTATTATTTATGTACCTTGTGTATTTCTGAACTGGCGTACAATAAAGTATTTTCTATTCTATTCTTTTATACATTTTATCCCAGACAAGAAAAATTACAAGAAGATTCAGTCGGTGGATTTAAACATCTGATTTTAAGTCAATTATGAAAAAAGGCCAAGGAATACGTCTCGTTCAAAGTGGAAGATCAATATTTGCAGTAGTGGTAATCCACACAAAAAAACTGAAATTAGCTTTTGAATTCCATCCAGATGATTTAAGAGAACTATAAAGTGAAATTTCACATTTGGGAAAACTATCCATCTGTCAGTAAACCTATCGGTGACGTCAGAAGAGCTCATCGTTCTCTGCCGACGTCACTGGTATCTATTTCTGCAAAGAATGGTGCACACAAAACATTAGCACGTCTACTTTCGCACTCGGATTCCGTATCATTCATCGCAGCCCTCAAGTGAGTCACAGAGGGCCGCGGCTATAATTACCGCACCTGACGTCACCCGAGTGCCAATCGGTCTCAAAACCGGGTGTTCGGTCACTTGCCAGATTTAGGTATTGTGCCGGTAACCCATTTACGCGCTGTGAATTCGGAATATGTTCGAACGCGTGCAGTTATGTGAAAGACGATACCTGTATTTGAGAATATCCGTTGTTTTAGACGAGGAGTAACGATCGGTTATTTAGATTTTGGCTTCGGAAATAGGCGACGATTTAAAGAAACGTTCTCCCACGCACATTTGTCAAATACTGTTCAATGTATAATCGCATGTATCTATTTTGAGTGATAATCATCGCTGTATGAGTTAATCACCTTAAGTCATGCTAGAAACTTTTGTAGAGTAGATAAACTTAGTTAAGGCTAAGGCTCGGTGATCGTTAAGAGGCTTATTGACGTTTATAAGTGATCTGATCCATACTTATAAAGAAAAAAATATCAGAAAAATCTCAAAATCTTATTAAAATATCAGATATAGCGGCTACATTGTTAGAGCTCCGTACATAATTCGTCCAAACGAATCACTGAACCTCATTGTTGTAACCATGCTCTCTGTTCGTCCATTCGTTCGTTCCAGCTTTTTTTTAAGAAATATAGAATATTAGAAAATTAAATAACTATGTCAGTTTCAATGAAACAACAATTCGCGGTCTTGTTTTTTAAATAAGATACAGAAACACAATAAAACGTTCGTAAATCCAACATTAAAAGTTAACGATCACATAAAATCCTATTTGGATAATCAATCAGTGTTACGGGGAGATATTATGGCCTACGAACTTACTTGGGAAATCCGTCAATGGCCTCTCGGGTGTGTAATCAGCGCTGTCTTCGGGGTAGATGGGGAATGATGGTGCACAGAGATATATCCATAGGACGCCGATGGGGCGGTTTCTTCTGATCCCGTATCACCTTCCTCCGGGATAGAGGTGTGATCAGGCAATCCACACTACACTTAATCCTGGAGCTCGTCTCCGAGGATGGGAATGGCGTCCACGAAATGGAGCTACCGGTGAAAGCTCAAAACACCGCGACGCGACAAGTGCTCGCACGCGCATTTGAAGGACGACTGACTTCCGGTTGGCCAACCCAAAAGTCGTGGGCCATAATAATCTCGTACCAACACAAAATATTAAGCGGAATAGTCTTTGTGTAGTTACGTTCGAAAACACTCAAAATAAAAAGAAAAGAAATCTGTTTCAGTACGAAACATGCCGCTCACCTTAAAAGACTGTAAGTTCTTTTAACACGAAAACTCAATGAACAGAAAGTTATTCAATATATAAACTTAAACTTGATCTAAGGTTGTTGTAAACAACTAGTATAGGTAATTAAAACTTAGGAACTAATTTTACGAATTCGTAAACAATAATCATTCTAAAGGCAGTTTACAAATTTTTACGATCGCTCGTTTGAATAGACTCTTGCCCGTTTGCAAAGTCACAACCCGGATGGAGTGTATGAACACGAGCAAGTTTCCATTGGAGTGGTGGAAGATTATCGTCGCATACCACAACAATGTCGCCTACACAGATAGGAGCACCGCGGTCCTTATACCATTTGCCCTGTTTCAAGGTTTGATAATTCAAAGCACATTGAACAGAGTCATTTTTTAAAAACTCGTACGAATCTCTCAAATAGTTATGACAACCCTGGAAGTTTCCGCAATCAGAGTAAATGTCGCTGCACAAACCTCTGCGCGATGTAAATCGGCGCAGGGCTGCTAAGAACGCCTCAGTAGATAGCTCCGATACGAGCTCCAAGTGTATAGCCTTCACACTCATACACACGAACACGGCGACATAACATTTGATGATTTTAGCATTACGAACCCTATTAGCTCGCATGTAAAACGGGCCCGCGTAATCAACAGCTGTTTTCATGAATGGGCGCTCGGGTCGCAGCCGGACCGCTGGGAGCGGCGCCATCGCAGGCTGTAGACGTACCGGACGCACACGGAAGCGGCGCACACAACGAAAGATTTGTTTACGTATTATATCTCGGCTAGATAAAATCGCATAATTTTGTAAAAGTAAATATTGAACGGCTTGAGTGCCCGCATGAAGATGCGTAATATGGGCATCGTCAATTATTAAAATCGTAAGAGGGTGTTTTTTGGGTAAAATTAATTGATGTTTTGACTCGTACGACAAAAGGGATTTATGTAGACGTCCGGAGACTCGCAAAAAACTCGAATCATCGATAAACGGATTAAGACGTCTCAATTGGTTTGAGGGCGGTTTACCCTGTGAAATGTTTTCAAAATCTTTATGAAACACTTGGTGTTGCAATAAATAAATGAAACGATTAAGCGTGAGTTTATACTCGTGGACTGTGATGTAACTAAGATAGGAACTCTTTTCCTTGTTGACGCGAGATTTAAGAATATTGTAAAAGCGAAAAATATAAGAAGTTATTCTCAATAGTTTACTCAAGGTTGAAAACTGGTTTATGACCTCAACATCGTCGATCAGCGTAGCTGATGCAGACGCGACCGGTTGATTACGTTTCTCCTCACCAGTGCTAGGGATACTTTTAAATACTGGCCACGCCGTAGGATCCTCACGGAGCCATGCTGGGCCGTGAAACCACATGTCGTTCTGTAAGAATGTGGAGGGTAAAAGTCCCCTTGAGTCCCTTATTTTGGGTTGATGGTCATGTTCCATGGGAGCAAAGGGCACCTCTTCCCGCCGCTCACCATGAACCTCTGGCGCCTGAACCGCGGCGAGTATCGCCGGCGAGTTACTGTGCCATTTACGTAGTTCAAACCCAGCTGATTTGCAAATACCTAACAATTCCTGTTGTAGTACCAGAGCGTGTGATTCATCGCTCGCGCCCGCGACCACATCGTCGACGAACACTTGGTCGGTTAAAACCTTTGCCGCTAGGGGAAAATTAGATGCTTCGTCACAAGCCAATTGCTTAATGGTACGAAGAGCTAAGTAAGGGGAAGTGCTCACACCAAATGTTACCGTCCGCAGACGATAATCACAGAGGGGTTCATCGGGCGACGTACGCCACAGAATGCGTTGCAAGTCCCTATCAGATTCTTGTACTAGTATATTTCTATACATTTGTTTAAGATAGTCCTGCAAGCACGCGTGAGACTCAATTTTAAGACTCGGGTTCCGTTGTAAACGTTGCTCTAATTTATGGAACCGAGCGAGGACAATATCTCGTGATTCACCTAGGGGCGTAGCATCAGGTTTACGTGGTAAAGCTACTGTGTATCGTCCCGTGACGTCACGATAGTGTGAGCGTTCAAATATGGATTCACATAGACGTTCCTCGGGGGTGAGTGCCTTCACCTCAGGCACTGACTCCAGTTCCCAAAATCGTTTCAAGTCGCCGTCATCGGATAATGAGCTAAAACAAGCTTGAACTGAGGATGGAGTCGGAGAGTTGAACGCTATTTTTCCCAACAACAAATAACCGAAAACGCTGTTCATAGCGATCGGCGAACCGGGCGAACCCGTTATTACGTTTCCTAAAATTATGTGAGATAGTACATCTGCACCTAACAACATCTCCACCGGCTGTGGAGTGTGAAACAAAGGATCGGCTAAATTTAAATTTTGAATGTGTGCCCACCCCATATGAGGCAGTGGTACACTAGGCATTTTAGGAATAAGTTTCGGCAATACTAAAACTTCAATCGGTATAGAAGGTTGAAGTTCATTTCTCGGGGTTATGCAACACGAAATCTTTCCCTTTGGTCGTACCGGTTTGGTGTCACCTATCCCGTAAACAGGTACATTCGCATAACAACGCTTTATACCTAGCCGCTGTGCGCACGATTCCGTCATGAACGAAGCCTGGCTTCCCGTATCGATAAGACACCGGACAGTCGAACGCTTTTCATTACCTACACATACATCGATGAGTGCGGTCGAAAGCAACACAGTATTTGTTGTGCCAAAAGGAGCATTGAACGACGCGCAATTAATTTGTGTCGCTTGACTCGCGGACATAGCGTGCTGAGTACAGGTGCTCGGAATGTTCTCTTCCCGTTCCTCCGTGAGCGGTAAAGAAACACTTCTCTCACTCGCACGGCTAGTATCACCTTCAGAAGTAAAGTGAATCAATGTATGATGACGTTTTTCACACGAACGACAAACAAAACTCGACTTGCATTGAGAAACGTTATGACCTTTGCGTAAACAATTGAAACAAACATCTTTATTTTTGATAAACGCATACCTATTGCTTGGTGACAAATTCAAAAACTTATTACATTTTGTTAATGGATGTTGAGCATCGCAACATACACAATTCTGGTTCTTGCGCGTATTGACAGAAGGTTGAGAATCGCTCGCACCCTGAGTCGAAGTGCGGCTGGCCACGCCGGCAGCCAACGCTCGACGGAACGTTGGAGCGACGTACTCTTTCCTCTGACTACCTACATTTTGAATATTTCTACTGCCAGATTCAACTATTTCGCTGGCGGTTAATTCTCGTTCTAAAAACTCGATTAACAAGTCGACGTTGGGTACATCGGATGGTTTATGCAATGTTAACTCGAATCGCATCCGAATGGAAGTAGGTATTTTACGTAGTAAAATATTCAACAACAAAAAACTCCACTGATTTGTAGGAAAATGCATTACTTGTAACGCTTTTATATTCTCATGGTAAATATTCAACAAATTACGCACACTTTGATTTGATTTCTCGGCACAGGATTGAATATCCAGAATACGATCAATATGTTGAGAAGCTATGACTCGTTTGTTCTCATATCTTGAAATTAAAATATCTAACGCGACGGTATAATTTTCGTCCGTGATAGGTATCGATTTTATTAAGTTATAGGGCTCGTTTTTCAAGGTAAGAAGGAGATACCTAAACTTCTCGTTATCTGTGTAGGCGTCATTATTATCAACCATGGAGCGAAATAGGTCATAAAATGGTGGCCAATCGGTCAATTCTCCCCCGAATGACGGCAACGGAAGATTCGGTAACCTACTACTACAACCCCCGTGAGTCGGTTGTATTGTATTGTTAAAGGAAACTCGACTCATGCGCCTACACTCCTCATCGTTTTTCTTCAGAACTTCGACATGGCTGACAATTGCGTAATAAATATCATTGAATTGAGTTCGAATACGTAACTGTTCCTCTCGGTCAAATGTTGACAATTTCATTTGTGACTTCTCAATTTTAGTTTGCAATTTAAGGAATTTTCTCTGAATAGAAAGAATATCTTTTGCTCGCGCTTTAAATTGCTGTTCATTGAGTTCGTAAAACTCTAAAGTACGTTTGACGTCGTCAAGTATAACTTCTCTTTCGAAAATATCTTGTTCCGCCATTTTTAATGGACACGTAATGTCGCACACAAAAAATCAAAATCGGCAAAATCAAGATGAAAAACTGGGAAATATTGTCGGGACGCGTAACGCCGCTACGACAAACACTAAAATATACTCGGATGGTTTCCAAAAATGGGAAAATATGCACTAATAACGGGATTTGGACAACGTGACTACAGCAAAGAAAATCCGCAGATCCGGCTCGAACGGATCAAAAATGTTACGTGGAGATATTATGGCCTACGAACTTACTTGGGAAATCCGTCAATGGCCTCTCGGGTGTGTAATCAGCGCTGTCTTCGGGGTAGATGGGGAATGATGGTGCACAGAGATATATCCATAGGACGCCGATGGGGCGGTTTCTTCTGATCCCGTATCACCTTCCTCCGGGATAGAGGTGTGATCAGGCAATCCACACTACACTTAATCCTGGAGCTCGTCTCCGAGGATGGGAATGGCGTCCACGAAATGGAGCTACCGGTGAAAGCTCAAAACACCGCGACGCGACAAGTGCTCGCACGCGCATTTGAAGGACGACTGACTTCCGGTTGGCCAACCCAAAAGTCGTGGGCCATAATAATCTCGTACCAACACAAAATATTAAGCGGAATAGTCTTTGTGTAGTTACGTTCGAAAACACTCAAAATAAAAAGAAAAGAAATCTGTTTCAGTACGAAACAATCAGAAAAAAGGAAAGATCAATAGTTTCAGTTTATCGATATGTCTACATATTCATTGACTTAACACACTTGAAACACTCTATCATCAATCAGAAATCTTGTAGTTCAATGCTGGAGGCACAGATACTATGGCTCCAACAATTCCTGAAATTAAGCTCTACCAGCAGCTGGCATAAGCTACACTTTCTCGACTTCAACATCTGTCATCTAGCGTTTGAATGGCCGGATTATAGCCACCTGCTCTTGGTCCCCCAGAACTTCTACTTGTTTATCAGTTACTTCTTAATCAAACCTTGTTCAGCGCTCCTTTTCAACTAAGAGTCCATTACATTGTTTGTTTTTCTAATTTCCAGGAAAATATTAATCACCTGTTCAACAAGCTGGTATCAAGGTGTCTACGTCATAAAACCATCAGCAGAGCTCTCATTTAGACCAGGAAGGCTGGCCCACGCCGCCTCGCCGTATCTCAGCTGAAATGCCGTTCCCGACAAATATTTTCGTATTTTGCTTTACGATGCTACAGCGTGAATCACGTGGAATCGACGACGTGCGTGAGCCAAATGCTGTTTTATTTCTATGCTTCTGTTTATATTACAGACAATAGTCTCATAATTTTTGGAGTTTTTTTGTTATTTTAGGGCTGGGGTTGCCGTGTGTACATCCTTGTGACCCTAGTTTCCTGTATCGAACTGAATGTTACAAATACAGTACTATCAATAACATTGCAACAAGTGCGGGACGCTGCTTGCGTTGGCACTCAGTCGCCACGTCTTCTAAGACACAGTAGGGCTGGCGCCGAGGCTACTTCGGCAGAGCAGCTCAAACAGCTAAAAGTAATATATGCTCTATACGTCTGTGATTGCATGTTTGAGCCGTATGGTATTGAAACATTACAATCCGATCGCTCCGGGTCGATGTGACTAGAATGTTGGATTTATTTGACTCATTGAATTCAACGAGGCAAATGTGCCGCCAGTGGTTGGGTACGCTGCCAACTGGTAGGATGTGGTCTAAAACAATCAGACTATAGCCTGTAGATTGTCTAATTATGACGATCAATTAGTTGAACAAAACCGCCAGCAAAAAAATCTTATAAACAAAAACCTACTATAAAATTTGTAGCTATTCATTTCGATCCATTCATAAGAAGGCAGTGTCCAAAGTCGTGCAGTCGATTGTAAACAATATGACAATCAAAGATGCCCTTAAACTAGAGGCGTGTTGAAATATCGTTATTTAATCTGCTAAATAGGCTGTCACTAATTTAGACGGCCGGGAGTGTGACTAACGTAAGGGAGGTGGCGTGGTATGAACGACGCGATATGATTTAATTTAAGATCTATATTATTATGTAAGACTTGGGGTTTTATGTTTTTTTTTCCGGAAATCACCCATATCAAACTTAGAAGTTGATTTTCGGAAAACAGATTCCTGAAATCCCTCACGTGGCTCTTGCATTAGCTTTTTGCTTTATAGACTTCCGACAATAAACCTGTTCATTAAATTTTTAGATTCACACCATGAATTTAGAGGCTTCTTCATCATTGGCCACAGTTTTTTTATCCTTACCATTCCTGGCAGAAATGAGAAATATTAGAACGATTCAACTCGCCACGAGGTACATTTGCGATAAAGTTCGATGGGGTTATAAAAGTCTATTATAAATTCTCAAGCCCGCTTCGCCTATGCATATGTCAGCACCCGGCTTTCGACACATGACTCTTGCAACTATGCAATTGTTTGATACTTGCCAACTAATGCAATCCTGGTTCAACGGGCAGCATCTGTAATGTTTTATAGACGTTGATCGCTTATTTTAACTGTGATTTATACGACGCCATCAAAATTGTGTCAGCGCCTGTTGTCGTAATGCTGAATCTTCTTTGTGAATATAATGTAGTTGCTAAGGCGTACAAAACGGATTTTGGCGTTTGCACGCCTACCTACTTCCATTTTTTATTACCAAACTACGGCAAAATGGAAAGGAATAATTACTTTTTAAGCAGTCTGTGTAAGTATGTATGTTTATATTAACTTTTTTTGAAAGTTAAAAGATAAGTAATTGCGAACTTAATAGGGTAAGGTAATAGTAAGAAGACTAAAACAGAATTCTCCAAAAGCGTATTGTGAGATTTTGCCAAATCACTTTATTTTTGTTTCCTTATTTTTTTTAGCTTAGCTCAAACTTGGTCAATGATATTCACACCTGACAATATATTTTCATAAAATTTTAGCCACACTGTCCGCGGTACCATCTTTCAAATATCTTTCTCTTAGCAGGGCAGCAGGGCAGCAGGGCAGCAGGGCAGTTTCGGGCAGCAGGAACTTACACACAAGGGCAGGGCAGCGAAGCAGGGTTGTGAGCAGGACACAAAGACGAGGGGGACGAGGGGGACGGGGGGGAGGGGTGCGGGCCAGGTAACCTCCACGAGTGCCCGGCTGTTGTTCGTCCTTCTTGATGCGTTGCATCCGGAGGGAAGGGCAGCAGCTGGGACGGTGCACCCTGGGGTTCGGTCAGCAATTCTCCTAGGGGAATTGGTGGCCGTAGCAAATAACCTGGCGGGAAGAGGTCCTTCGCGTGTCCCCCTGATCAGCAGGGGGCACATTGAAGGACCACAACGGGGACTTTTGGGCCGCGGATCGGGGGGTCCAACGCCCAAGTCAGAAGTCCCGAGCTGAGGTGCGGCCCGTGTGTTCCGGGACGCACCCAGCGGAGAAAGAGGCCCAAGCCTCACGTGCCGAGCCCGAGAGGGCACCCGCAAAGGTTGTCGCGGAAGCGCCGTTCCGAAGGAGAGAACACCCCGGGGTTTTAGTGGGTAAATCCCGTCAGACCGCGTTCTGGCGGGGGAGTCCCACATAACCACCACAACCCCCCCCCCGGGTCGGCCGGCTGGGTCGGCGTAGGCAAACGTACCACGATCAAATTGAGGAGTTTTAAAGAAAGGCCGAGTTAAAAGTACATATAACCGGTGAGCATGTTTGAAGGGGCTCATGAAAGTGGAAGAAGCGAAAGAGGTGTCAGGATTATTATAATAGAATGTGGAGAGATGTACTCTCTGCCTACCCCAACGGGGAAAAGGCGCGATTGCATGTATGTATAGAGTAGCTTCGAAACGTTTACCACTTGTCTAGCCCAGCTGTTCCACTCACTACTCCGCCTAATGGGACAGAACTAACAATATAATAATTATAACCACCACCATGTAATTCTACATTAATGCAAATAAATAATTCATACGTTATCTTATTCTTTAAACTTATCACTAAGTACTACATTTGTGACTACATCCTGGCCTGAGCGGTTTTCGTGAAATAGAAATGACAAAAACACAAAACTAGTCGCCTATTTTTTTCCATCTGTTTTCCTGAACAGTAATGTCAGGATATATCACGGTGGCCACGTCAGCCGTGACGGTGGAGCCGCTGATGCTGGCACTCCTGCTCGAAGTCTTGACGAAGGGGCGGATGAACTCCTCCCAGGTCTGGCCAACGATCTGTATCAGGCCGATGACTGAGAGACCTAGAAGGAACCCCTGGAAATGGACACGTAGTGGTACAATCAGACAGTGGAAATAAGTAACGCGTCATGATCATATACATAGAAACTGAGCCCTGACTAGAGTTCCCTGTATCTCTAGGGAATCATGAATTACGAGATCCATGCTCCCACAAACGCCAAGACTCAGCAGCATCAGTGTTCTGGGTGGTGCTGTGACTGTTATGGGCAGGCGTAGTGCTTACCATCAGGTGAACGACTTGCTCGTCTCGTCACTCAGTCAAATAAAAAAAAAGATGTCTATGATTTATACGCATATTTGCCCTATGCGGAAATCGAGCACGCAACTTCATGCTTTGCAGTCGACTCATCACTAACATGGGCCCCAAAAGGGCACTCTAGGACAACGATATCAATCAGTAGTACAGTATTATGTAGTTATTGTGTAATGGAACGTAGGTATTATGTCGTAAAACAAGTCAGCAACAGGGATATTGCCGAATATACGGAACTCAGATTCCAGTTGATGAACCAAAATAGCTTTTTTCCCATATGAAAGCTCAATAACCGTCTTACCCGGTCACGTTTGGCTGCGCGCCAGAATCGAGCGTAATCAATGGCACGAGGTATGTCGTAGGGAGGTTACTTTCTCAGAAAATCGGTTGCAAAATCGATAATTATGTCGATACTTTGTCGGGTCTAACAAAAAGAAGACAATCATTATTTATTTTGCTTACTGTAATGCTAGTTTAGTTCATATCATAGACAATAGTATAGCCCATTGCTATTTAATGATGAATAGAGAACCCAAAACAAAATGTCTCATCATAAGGCATAACTTACTCGGCGACATTTTTTATAATTTCTGTTTATGTAAATGGTATGATCTTCTTCTTTCCTGTCTATGTTTGTGCCCTGCCTTGGCTTAATTTAGTTAAAATCGTGGTGGTAGTCGATGCTTTATATCGATAAAGAATATCGATACTTGAATATCATAATAGTTATTTCAATATGTTCAGACAACCCTAGTCTTTCCCGCCTGTTCGAATTGGCGGAAAATCTAGCAAAACCCCGCTTTATTTATAATGTGACCAGATTTACTAGATTTACTGGACGCTCGCTCGAACGTGGGCCGTGAAGGTTGAAGCGATTCGGATCAGGCTATCTGTGAATTTTAAATAGGCTACTTGGATATATATAAGTACTAATTATTTTACAGTAATCTCTCACAAACATATGCATGTTCGAGGGGCGTGGGACAAATGCACACATATGCAAATGCAGTAGCAAACGCAGTAAATTAAAAAATTAAAAAAGTTGACGGAAATTGAAAAAAAAAAATGGTAACTCAAATTCAAAGTATCTAGTTTCTGTTTCATTATCAGTTAACACGGCTGCTCGTCTTTGTGTGAGCTTGTTCGAGCCATTAGAAACTTGAAACTTGAAACTTAGCCATAGCATGGTTACCATACATCTCCATAAAACTTTACTGTCAAGAGGTTAGGAAACTAATTGCGTTTATTCAGGAATCCATGCAATTTATATGACCTGGATAGTGGCTATGTATTACACTGAAACTCTGAAATATACCAGATTTCGGTAAATCAATGTAGATTGTGTACGACGGAGTCTTAAATCTATTTTAACACTGGCTACGGTATGTAGTATGAATATAATACATGATGTTGCCAGCAGGCGCCGAAACAGCTGAGCCGGTTTTAATTAAAATTTGTGTACCTAGATACTTCTTCATTCTGTTCTAGAATATCTCTAATGAGACTTTTTATCCAGGAGAATTGTACTTTTACTAGAAGCATTGTCCACATAGGTGAAACTGTAGGGCGTAGCTAGTGTATAAATAAACGACGATACTATAAAACGTGGCTTCAATAAATAAATGCATAAAATATTGGTGTCAATAATTAATTATCTTATCTATCTATCTACCTATCAACATGATTATATTTGTAAGCAATCATCAGAACTATTAATCTGTGGATGCAAAATCTGATCAACACTACCCAATCAAAACTTTCGGCGAAGGAAAACACCGGGAGCAAACCCACATACCTGCCCGAGAATTATTTCGGAGGTAGGTAAGTAACCTTGCTCATGAAGGTGAGGGGAGACTCATGCTCAGCAGTGGGATGATTTGGGTTGATGATGGGGATGTACTATTGGCAATTTTATGTAGATACTTACGATGCTCCCTCCGAGGTCCGATATGAACAGATTCCAGTCGTAGTTGTAGCGTTCCTCGTAGACGGATACCATCATGCTGTTGAAGAAGATGTACAGCTGCAATCAATTGCGGGAAAGCCTGTTAATTAGATGTAGCAGAGAATAAGGGTGCATTCCACTATACCGCACGGAATTTGCCCGAACCTAATTTATTCTTAACTATAACTCCTTCAATGATTTAAAAATGGTTCGTTAGAGTGATAAAATCTGCTGGCATGTGCCGTGATATCCGGTGAGGTCCAACCTTAATACTATAGTTATATAGACACCAACGACGAACCAAGAATATCGCTCATTTACGACAAGAACGTGTGATCTTCTTATCGGTTTATTGAGACGTTATTGTCGAAAATCAGCGATATGTGCGATTGCGTCTTAAATTAATGCGGGCGACAGGGACCCCGTGCTGGAATAGGGCCTAATCATCCTCATGAACCTGAAGTGAGGCCCGTGCTCAGCAGAGGACGGTGATGGGTTGGTGTGATGTGACTTAGCGTTGTTTTCGAACTGAGGTAAACTTAAAGCTCGCTACAGCTGACAGATCTAAAACTTCAGATGCTCAAGATAATGGAACGTAAAATTCTGGACGACTCTTGCTGGGGCGCATACTATCAGATGAACGGCTGGCTCATCTACTTAACACTTTCACTGATGAGCCGCTTGTCTAGTCACGGGTATGGCTCTGCACACTCTATAGTGTTTTCCCATACAACAAACACAACAGTTGTGATTTCCCGCACTCGCGGCAAGTTATAAAAAACACGACAGTTGTGTACTCAGCACTGAACGTGTTAAGTACTCAGTAACACTAATAGAAAGTAGGTCCTCGCCTGTGTCTCCAACGCGGCCTCAGGCGTGTGCAGGCACCACTGCTTGGAGGCGCTGTCCCACGAGTAGAGTGTCTGTCTGTCGGTCACGAAGGAGTTGTACAAGTAGGAGCGGCAGAACCGCGGGCACGAGTCGCAGTTGTGCGCCTGGTACGTGCTGGAACAAGGTAGACGCGTTAGCAGTCGAGGCTATGGGCTGCCTACTGAAAATAAGCTTGAGGATACACATGAACAAATACTTTATTTCAAATTCCCTATTGTTATTTTTTATTGTATCGTCTAACTTTTCTACCTCCCGCCAAAACTGAAAAAAAAAAAAATATAACAAGAAATAACCAATTCAATTTCCGACCATCTGTGCAGGTTTTATAGTTACCGGAAGACACTTGCGTTGCGCCACGTGGCGTGGAGTATAGCAGCAACGTGAAACTTCAAAAAGTTTTCAAACCAAAGAGGTTTTACGCTTCTTACTGGAAAATGCTTGCGCCAACTAGTGTGAAGTAGCAGAAACGTGAAAGACCAAAAAGTTTTCAGACCATGCAAGTTGTATACTTACCAGAAGGCACTAACGACACCTGGCGCGAAGTAGCAGCAACACAAAACACCAATAAGTTTTCAGACCAAAGAGGTTTTACACTTCTTACCGGAAAACTCTTGCGCCACCTGGCGTGGAGTAGCAGAAACGTGAAAGACCAAACAGTTTTCAGACCATGCAGGTTGTATACTTACCGGAAGACACTAACGCCACCTGGCGCGAAGTAGCAGCAACGTAAAACACAAAAAGTTTTCAGACCAAAGAGGTTTTACACTTCATAACGGAAAACTCTTGCGCCACCTGGCGTGAAGTAGCAGAAACGTGAAAGACCAAAAAGTTTTCAGACCAAAGAGGTTTTACACTTCTTACCGGAAAACGCTTGCGCCACCTGGCGTGGAGTAGCAGAAACGTGAAAGACCAAACAGTTTTCAGACCATGCAGGTTGTATACTTACCCTCAAGACACTAACGCCACCTGGCGCGAAGTAGCAGCAACGTAAAACACAAAAAAATTTCAGCCAAAGAGGTTTTACACTTCTTACCGGAAAACGCCTGCCGTGGAGTAGCAACGTGAAAATATAAGAGTTTTCATATCATTGAGGTTTTATGCTTATCAAAAGACAGCAACGCTACCTAGTGTCAATAATAATTAGCAAAAACGACGCGCGACTAATATTTTTTCCGCAGATTTTTATCATTAGCGTAAAAGATTAACACTCTAGTCATATCATTATCTCCACCTTACTCTGTGCGCCCTTTCTAGTGCCTATTTCGTAAACACTATAATTATTTTAAGTTCTGTGGGTTACCTTTATCCTGTACTATTTAACGATGTACCAACTCAACCGATGCCCCCTACTGGTACTAACTTCATATAAGCAGCGATGAGGTTCCTCATGTTGGTATAGTTGTCACACCGCGGCAGCTCGCTGGTCATCCAGGGCCCCGAGCATCCCGCCTGCTGGCCCACCACGTCACACACGAACTGCTCTGTGCACTTTAATGTACCACAATATCCACGGATATTAATTCACTTAAATAAATTCATCATTGAAACGAGAAAGAAAAAGATTAGATGAGAACGCGTTCGAAATGTTCGATGCGTTAGGCGCATCAAGTAGGGACGTTGGCATACCCTATCTCTACTCTACATGTACTTTCTATCTAAGCGAGGGGAATGCGAAATGTGTTCTAAAATAATCCACTTAGAAATTAATACAACCTACTTTCAATATACAATTTGCAGGTTAGAAATGCATTTTACTTGTAATTATTTCCTCAGCTTACGTGTAAAAATAAATGGTCGACATGCAAGTGCAATATTAGGCATTCCTTCTTTTTTCTAAATCTTCTAAAGCTGTGTCCACACAGCAACTCACCACATTAGCACTATAGTTGTCCTCGTCGGAGCAGGCGCCGTCTTCTCCCCTTATCTTCAGGTATTCATCAATGGTCAATTTGACGTCTATCGTTTCTCCGACGTTCACGAACAGGGTCTGGACTAGCCCTCCGTTGTACACCTCCACTTCTATGTAAGAATAAGTAATGGTAGGCTTTGACCGCAGACGCCATAATACGGTTCTACAGTTGGACTGTTGATAAAAAGTGACGCTTACTTTGTTGTAAAATGTATGAAGTAACACATAAAAACAAACAAAAAAGTCTATTGTTTAGTTTATTGACTTTTTTGTAGACAAGTATATCAATTTAAGTCATAAAACGCTATTATTCCTATCCTAGCAAAAAAAAACATTAAATCGTGGCCTCAAAGCTGCTCTGCTTTTCCTTGGATTTTCAAAACATCAGGCGCAACTTTTGCAGCTAGATCTAGTCATCGCAGCGAGTGAGCAGCGCTCAGTACAAAAGGAAACAAAATACTCCCTACAATTATTGACTAGACGGGTTAATCCTGTCAGAGCTCTCATCTACTGCAAATAGAATTCACAGCAACCTTGAAACCCTGATCCGATAGAAGAAAAAACATTTACAGGTTCCAAATGTGTGGTCATGCGTGGCATCAATGAGACACTTCGATAGATTTATGAAAATAAGATTCCTCAGCCTCAACTCAGCCATGTTTCAACACCAAACGGCTCAAGTATGTAA
Source organism: Campaea margaritaria (assembly GCA_912999815.1). NCBI lineage: Eukaryota > Metazoa > Arthropoda > Insecta > Lepidoptera > Geometridae > Campaea > Campaea margaritaria. The sequence goes on from OU538800.1 coordinate 1,163,099, forward strand.
GCACTGCCGAGGTTAGCATATTTTCGCCTGCCGGAGTAGCAGCAGCGCCAGTCCTCCACTGACCTGTAAACGGTTCCCTTGTGTAATGCACGTAGACGTGATACCCCGGGGGGTAGACCCCGCTGGCGGAGGCCACGTCCGCAGCACTGTGGCGTAGAGTCACGGAATACCCGGATGCCTTGCTGGGGCGGCTGCCCAGGGTTCTCGGCGTCATGGTGTAGCAGCGGCCCATGACGAAGCCTACGGTCGGATGGAGATCCACATCTGAGGAATTAAAGCTCGCATAAAGAAATACAGAAAAACATATAATAATATATTTGCTATATTTTACAACAATAACAAAGATAAAAAAGAAACAACACAAACCATAAAATAGCACGAATGAATGAATGTGACTAACATTCCGTCGTGACCAGGATTTCGTGAGTAATGTCTTCTTGAGCAAATCAAAATTTGATATAAAAATACTTTAGTGTCGGGAATAATACATAGGCTACGTCTTTTCATCATCTCATCCACAACCTACTATAAAAGTCAAAACAAGTGAAGCTAGGGCGCCGCTCGTCTGTGATAAACTGAACCACAAACTTTGAAATGTTACTCAACAAAAAGCACCAGCTAAAAAGACAAAATAATTGAAGATCTACCCATGCTACCTATACTTACTTTCCATCGATCCATCCAGTCCAAACTGCACGAAGATATCCTGCTCATTGTAGGTGATGTCGTCCCAGAGGTCGTCGAGACTCACGGAGAAGTTGTAGTTGACCCACATGGAAGTGAAGCGAGGGTGTGAGTAGAGACCGTACTCCTGAAACCATATCCTACCTAGTTGTGGCTTGACACGATACAAATACATAACACAAACGCATAGAACTATAGAAATAATATATCGACCTGTAGTATAATATGTTTCGTACTGAAACAGATTTCTTTTCTTTTTATTTTGAGTGTTTTCGAACGTAACTACACAAAGACTATTCCGCTTAATATTTTGTGTTGGTACGAGATTATTATGGCCCACGACTTTGGGTGGGCCAACCGAAAGTCAGTCGTCCTTCAAATGCGCGTGCGAGCACTTGTCGCATCGCGGTGTTTTGAGCTTTCACCGGTAGCTCCATTTCGTGGACGCCATTCCCATCCTCGGAGACGAGCTCCAGGATTAAGTGTAGTGTGGATTGCCTGATCACACCTCTATCCCGGAGGAAGGTGATACGGGATCAGAAGAAACCGCCCCATCGGCGTCCTATGGATATATCTCTGTGCACCATCATCCCCCATCTAACCCGAAGACAGCGCTGATTACACATCCGAGAGGCCATGGACCGATTTCCCAAGTAAGTTCGTAGGCCATAATATCTCCCCGTAACATTTTTGATCCGTTCGAGCCGGATCTGCGGATTTTCTTTGCTGTAGTCACGTTGTCCAAATCCCGTTATTAGTGCATATTTTCCCATTTTTGGAAACCATCCGAGTATATTTTAGTGTTTGTCGTAGCGGCGTTACGCGTCCCGACAATATTTCCCATTTTTCATCTTGATTTTGCCGATTTTGATTTTTTGTGTGCGACATTACGTGTCCATTAAAAATGGCGGAACAAGATATTTTCGAAAGAGAAGTTATACTTGACGACGTCAAACGTACTTTAGAGTTTTACGAACTCAATGAACAGCAATTTAAAGCGCGAGCAAAAGATATTCTTTCTATTCAGAGAAAATTCCTTAAATTGCAAACTAAAATTGAGAAGTCACAAATGAAATTGTCGACATTTGACCGAGAGGAACAGTTACGTATTCGAACTCAATTCAATGATATTTATTACGCAATTGTCAGCCATGTCGAAGTTCTGAAGAAAAACGATGAGGAGTGTAGGCGCATGAGTCGAGTTTCCTTTAACAATACAATACAACCGACTCACGGGGGTTGTAGTAGTAGGTTACCGAATCTTCCGTTGCCGTCATTCGGGGGAGAATTGACCGATTGGCCACCATTTTATGACCTATTTCGCTCCATGGTTGATAATAATGACGCCTACACAGATAACGAGAAGTTTAGGTATCTCCTTCTTACCTTGAAAAACGAGCCCTATAACTTAATAAAATCGATACCTATCACGGACGAAAATTATACCGTCGCGTTAGATATTTTAATTTCAAGATATGAGAACAAACGAGTCATAGCTTCTCAACATATTGATCGTATTCTGGATATTCAATCCTGTGCCGAGAAATCAAATCAAAGTATGCGTAATTTGTTGAATATTTACCATGAGAATATAAAAGCGTTACAAGTAATGCATTTTCCTACAAAGCAGTGGAGTTTTTTGTTGTTGAATATTTTACTACGTAAAATACCTACTTCCATTCGTATGCGATTCGAGTTAACATTGCATAAACCATCCGATGTACCCAACGTCGACTTGTTAATCGAGTTTTTAGAACGAGAATTAACCGCCAGCGAAATAGTTGAATCTGGCAGTAGAAAGATTCAAAATGTAGGTAGTCAGAGGAAAGAGTACGTCGCTCCAACGTTCCGTCGAGCGTTGGCTGCCGGCGTGGCCAGCCACACTTCGACTCAGGGTGCGAGCGGTTCTCAGCCTTCTGTCAATACGCGCAAGAATCAGAATTGTGTATGTTGCGATGCTCAACATCCATTAACAAAATGTAATAAGTTTTTGAATTTGTCACCAAGCAATAGGTATGCGTTTATCAAAAATAAAGATGTTTGCTTCAATTGTTTAGGCAAAGGTCATAACGTTTCTCAATGCAAGTCGAGTTTTGTTTGTCGTTCGTGTGAAAAACGTCATCATACATTGATTCACTTTACTTCTGAAGGTGATACTAGCCGTGCGAGTGAGAGAAGTGTTTCTTTACCGCTCACGGAGGAACGGGAAGAGAACAATCCGAGCACCTGTACTCAGCACGCTATGTCCGCGAGTCAAGCGACACAAATTAATTGCGCGTCGTCCAATGCTCCTTTTAGCACGACAAATACTGTGTTGCTTTCGACCGCACTCATCGATGTATGTGTAGGTAATGAAAAGCGTTCGACTGTCCGGTGTCTTATCGATACGGGAAGCCAGGCTTCGTTCATGACGGAATCGTGCGCACAGCGGCTAGGTATAAAGCGTTGTTATGCGAATGTACCTGTTTACGGGATAGGTGACACCAAACCGGTACGACCAAAAGGAAAGATTTCGTGTTGCATAACCCCGAGAAATGAACTTCAACCTTCTATACCTATTGAAGCTTTAGTATTGCCGAAACTTATTCCTAAAATGCCTAGTGTACCACTGCCTCATATGGGGTGGGGACACATTCAAAATTTAAATTTAGCCGATCCTTTGTTTCACACTCCACAGCCGGTGGAGATGTTGTTAGGTGCAGATGTACTATCTCACATAATTTTAGGAAACGTAATAACGGGTTCGCCCGGTTCGCCGATCGCTATGAACAGCGTTTTCGGTTATTTGTTGTTGGGAAAAATAGCGTTCAACTCTCCGACTCCATCCTCAGTTCAAGCTTGTTTTAGCTCATTATCCGATGACGGCGACTTGAAACGATTCTGGGAACTGGAGTCAGTGCCTGAGGTGAAGGCACTCATCCCCGAGGAACGGCTATGTGAATCCATATTTGAACGCTCACACTATCGTGACGTCACGGGACGATACACAGTAGCTTTACCACGTAAACCTGATGCTACGCCCCTAGGTGAATCACGAGATATTGTCCTCGCTCGGTTCCATAAATTAGAGCAACGTTTACAACGGAACCCGAGTCTTAAAATTGAGTCTCACGCGTGCTTGCAGGACTATCTTAAACAAATGTATAGAAATATACTAGTACAAGAATCTGATAGGGACTTGCAACGCATTCTGTGGCGTACGTCGCCCGATGAACCCCTCCGTGATTATCGTCTGCGGACGGTAACATTTGGTGTGAGCACTTCCCCTTACTTAGCTCTTCGTACCATTAAGCAATTGGCTTGTGACGAAGCATCTAATTTTCCCCTAGCGGCAAAGGTTTTAACCGACCAAGTGTTCGTCGACGATGTGGTCGCGGGCGCGAGCGATGAATCACACGCTCTGGTACTACAACAGGAATTGTTAGGTATTTGCAAATCAGCTGGGTTTGAACTACGTAAATGGCACAGTAACTCGCCGGCGATACTCGCCGCGGTTCAGGCGCCAGAGGTTCATGGTGAGCGGCGGGAAGAGGTGCCCTTTGCTCCCATGGAACATGACCATCAAACCAAAATAAGGGACTCAAGGGGACTTTTACCCTCCACATTCTTACAGAACGACATGTGGTTTCACGGCCCAGCATGGCTCCGTGAGGATCCTACTGCGTGGCCAGTATTTAAAAGTATCCCTAGCACGGGTGAGGAGAAACGTAATCCACCGGTCGCGTCTGCATCAGCTACGCTGATCGACGATGTTGAGGTCATAAACCAGTTTTCAACCTTGAGTAAACTATTGAGAATTACTTCTTATAATTTTCGCTTTTACTATATTCTTAAATCGCGCGTCAACAAGGAAAAGAGTTCCTATCCTAGTTACATCACAGTCCACGAGTATAAACTCACGCTTAATCGTTTCATTTATTTAGTGCAACACCAAGTGTTTCATAAAGATTTTGAAAACATTTCACAGGGTAAACCGCCCTCAAACCAATTGAGACGTCTTAATCCGTTTATCGATGATTCGAGTTTTTTGCGAGTCTCCGGACGTCTACATAAATCCCTTTTGTCGTACGAGTCAAAACATCAATTAATTTTACCCAAAAAACACCCTCTTACGATTTTAATAATTGACGATGCCCATATTACGCATCTTCATGCGGGCACTCAAGCCGTTCAATATTTACTTTTACAAAATTATGCGATTTTATCTAGCCGAGATATAATACGTAAACAAATCTTTCGTTGTGTGCGCCGCTTCCGTGTGCGTCCGGTACGTCTACAGCCTGCGATGGCGCCGCTCCCAGCGGTCCGGCTGCGACCCGAGCGCCCATTCATGAAAACAGCTGTTGATTACGCGGGCCCGTTTTACATGCGAGCTAATAGGGTTCGTAATGCTAAAATCATCAAATGTTATGTCGCCGTGTTCGTGTGTATGAGTGTGAAGGCTATACACTTGGAGCTCGTATCGGAGCTATCTACTGAGGCGTTCTTAGCAGCCCTGCGCCGATTTACATCGCGCAGAGGTTTGTGCAGCGACATTTACTCTGATTGCGGAAAGAACTTCCAGGGTTGTCATAACTATTTGAGAGATTCGAACGAGTTTTTAAAAAATGACTCTGTTCAATGTGCTTTGAATTATCAAACCTTGAAACAGGGCAAATGGTATAAGGACCGCGGTGCTCCTATCTGTGTAGGCGACATTGTTGTGGTATGCGAAGATAATCTTCCACCACTCCAATGGAAACTTGCTCGTGTTCATACACTCCATCCGGGTTGTGACTTTGCAAACGGGCAAGAGTCTATTCAAACGAGCGATCGTAAAAATTTGTAAACTGCCTTTAGAATGATTATTGTTTACGAATTCGTAAAATTAGTTCCTAAGTTTTAATTACCTATACTAGTTGTTTACAACAACCTTAGATCAAGTTTAAGTTTATATATTGAATAACTTTCTGTTCATTGAGTTTTCGTGTTAAAAGAACTTACAGTCTTTTAAGGTGAGCGGCATGTTTCGTACTGAAACAGATTTCTTTTCTTTTTATTTTGAGTGTTTTCGAACGTAACTACACAAAGACTATTCCGCTTAATATTTTGTGTTGGTACGAGATTATTATGGCCCACGACTTTGGGTGGGCCAACCGAAAGTCAGTCGTCCTTCAAATGCGCGTGCGAGCACTTGTCGCATCGCGGTGTTTTGAGCTTTCACCGGTAGCTCCATTTCGTGGACGCCATTCCCATCCTCGGAGACGAGCTCCAGGATTAAGTGTAGTGTGGATTGCCTGATCACACCTCTATCCCGGAGGAAGGTGATACGGGATCAGAAGAAACCGCCCCATCGGCGTCCTATGGATATATCTCTGTGCACCATCATCCCCCATCTAACCCGAAGACAGCGCTGATTACACATCCGAGAGGCCATGGACCGATTTCCCAAGTAAGTTCGTAGGCCATAATATCTCCCCGTAACATAATATAATATTGCATTATGAGTGTGTAACATTTGCCTTAATTTTTGAGAGTGAATACAATCTAATAGAACTATAGAAGTAACTATAAAACATAATATAGGAGTATTTATGTAGGTAAGTACCCGAATTAATGTTCATTCAATTAAAACTTTCCAACGTTTCAGGTATTTTTGAGACTTACCAGCAACTTCTCATATTTGTAGGCGGGCTCCCGACAAAACGTGACGCTGGGATAGACAATCGTTTTGTTGAAGTCGAAATGCGTGTAGGTCGTCACAGGGATATCTATTAGCTTACTGACGCACGCTGAAATCTGCAAATAGACAAGTGACTTTATCAACTTCTAACTGAATACTACAATTTACAAACTACAACCCAATTACATGTTACAACACTTGTACCAACTAAAAGCCTACAGGGCTACAGGTAGTTCAAATGCTCTAACCACAGGCCATAATTATACTAACCCACTACCAATTCGCAGCTACTCCATATGCTGGCGGCATCGCCATGTTCATTTGGAATGCCACTTTGACGAGTCAAAGTATGAGCAGTTTTATCATGCGTCGCATCAATTATTATGAAAATACGATGAGGTCCAAAAACCACCACCAGGTCTCGACAGCAAACGGCTCAAACATCTAACCAGTGTCGAGGTTACCATATTTCGACGCTAGTTGCATCCCATACTCTAGAAGCTTCAATGGCACTTAAGGAGCGAATAATATTCCAAGTAGCGATAAATTAAATACTAACTTGCTGTAAGACAATAATGATGCAGGCGACGATAATGACCGTTTTCAGCAGCCGCACTCCTTTGAAACAATTCAACACCTTCTTCTTCACGACCCAGCCGACTGCTTCTGCGTCAGTCTCTTCTTCGCAACTCTGCACGTTGTTCAATAGAATTCATTTATTTCACCCAAGATCTTATAGTCGCAAGTAATTAAATAATATCGTATCGTAATAATATCGTAATCGTAGGAGTCGTGATTAAATCGGGAAATACTTAAAGTTATTAATTAATAACAATCAAAGTAGTCAACGAGCACCACACGTACATTATTTGCATTATTTTTGCAATTAATTCATTTTGATGTCGTTAAATAATTTACTTTTTGTAAATAAATATTTAGAAGCCGTTTCTTGTAGAGATAATAAAATTATGATAGAAGGTGCTTAATTAATGGTAAATTAAAAAAGGAAACACTAAGCAATGTATAGCTATTCTCACGCAGGCTGACTTACCTTTTCGTTCGGCAACATTTTAGTTTTTTAATGAATTCTCATTTTGCTCTGATACGTCGTACCTGCGATCTCTCAGTTCTACGCAGTACTGCAAGCTACACGAGTCTAATACCCACAAGCAACACGAGTACATCGTGTAGGGTAATTTATACGCCAATCTATAAAATAAATAATCCCTAAATTGTTCCATAAAGTCAGATAGTTGATAATACAAAAAGCACTTGGTTGATAATCCCATAATTTATGGTTATCTTCCAATATTCCCAATATTAGATTAAGCTGGTGATGCTATCGGAGTGCACAGGGTCCTATTTCGGTACTTCCAACTCACTACTCGAGAGTTAGAGAGTCACCAAAATATTCACCTCTTACTGTTATTCGTTTAAAAATTTTACAAGATTTTTGTCTAATAATTAAAAAAAAAACTTTTTATCTAACTACATAATGGGTATACGCCGAAGAAATCTATCAGAGAAGCTGAATTATTTTCCTATTGCTACTATATTATGTATTCACAACTACGAGTATAACTTTATCGAAACAAAAAAAAAGATCTAGAGAGGTCCTTTGTAACATTTCTCTTGATTCGATATAATTATGGTACGTTAATTATTCCTTATAAAACCTAGGGAATCTTCGTATTGTGGCCGGTTTGTGCGATAAAGATAACCGTAGATAGAATTAGGATGGAAATAGAACTACTGCTAGAGCCATCTATGAACCACATTAAAAGTACAAAATCGATATTCGATCACGCTAGATGGCGCTGTTAAAATATATATATATAGAGCAAACTGTGAAACAAAACACCAAAACTGAATTATTACGTTTATTTACATAGCACACTTTAATTTTTTTAATAAAAACTACGTTAGAATTGAATAGAACAGAGTATAAAACATTACATTTTATTAACTCTTCACTGTACGCCAAAATTATACATTATACAGAAATACAACATAAGGTACCTAACAAAAAAAAACAAATGATAATAAATAAGAAAGCTAAAATAACTAAGTACCTAACTTAACTAACTAGCTTAAATAAGATATCACTTTTAAGGCACAAACATACCATACGATAAGTACAATCGTCGATTCTAAAATTAATCACAATAAATAAAGCGGTAACATTCTCATAGTACTTGAAAGCTTAATATTTTATGACTGAAAATTTACAAATACTGGATCGAAACTAATTAAGCCAATGCAACACAATCGTCCCCTTCACTCCGCCGAACTAGGCCATTCATGTCAGAAAATTAATTTAAAACGGCAAAAGAAACAAACCAACTCAACACGAAGACAACAGCGAAAGGCATGGGAGCGAAATGGACCGCTGAACTAGTACCCTTGATCTTAGCAGTGATTTTATTCGTTACATTCTTCACATTCTTCACAAACTTGTCCAGAATGTCTGACCTAGGCGTTATATCGCACGCCGTGTGACTAATAGCTTCGATAATGGGAGCAGAAAATACCCTAAAGTTGACTTCGTCTGCGTCTAACTTCTTGTACATCCAAATCGGCATCTTGTTAGATAAGACCCACAAGTTGTCATTGTAATCCACCTTTATATCGGTCGGGTAGACCATGGTGCTCTCGCTCATAAAGATCCTTCCCTGGTTTTTCATGGTGTAATCCTTGTTCAAGGTCCTCCAGCAAGCCACGGCATTCAAGTTCACCAGTGAGTAAAACAGTACTCCTGTTTTGGGGTCGATGAAAGCAGCACTGGATTGGGCGTTGGGTCCTCTGTTTCCTAATAACTTAAAGGCGTCAAAGTTGTCGTCGGCAATGCTCTGGTTTCTCAAGTATTCAGTCGAAACAGCAAACTCGTTGTAGCTGGCCATCGGATGGAAGTACAAAGTGCTGAAGTTGTTAGCGTTGGGTGCAGATAGGCCGAGACCGAATAATCCATCGGTCCACGTGAAGTCTATCCCCTTAACAGTGAAATTGCAAGCTAAGGGATCGGGGTGGAAGTAATGATGATTAATCCTCCACGATTCGTTCTTCTCCCAAGAGTAAACCACTAATCCTGGTTTGCCGAGATCAGCAGCGTAAGCGTAGGTTTTCTCGCAGTCCGTATCTTCTACAGCAATGTTGGCAAACCCTGAGTCTTCTTTAACTTGATCGTCGGGGAACACGAACTTCCTCATGAGGTTGTCGGTTTTGAGGTTGTAGACGATGATGGAGGGTGGGTACTTGGTGACGTTAGCTTCGAGATTATTCATCTTCCCGTTGTCAAGGACCCAGAGCCTGCCGCAGCGGTCGGCGCGGACCCTGAACGGGGAGATAATTTCGGGAGGTTTTCCGTCGGAGCCGATGGAATGCGCTGCCCAGCTTGGGTACGGAATCAGCAGTGGAGACGTTGTGGAGTTATCTGGAAATCCCAACATTTTATTTAATACAAAGAACAATGAGTCTAGCTATACATAGTTATTAGTAAGATGGTCACTAACATTAGTACATACATCAAACATGGTAAATTTCCGTTTTCAATGATAGTGTTAAATTAAATAATGGTTATAAATAGGTATACAGTTGGTGTAGGCATGACAGGTTTGTCACAATCTCAGAAACCTACGGTGACTAAAACTTAATAATAGGTGTAGTGTTAGAAATCATACATGTACTTATTCTTAATGGTAAATATCCATGAGATCATTCCTTTGACAAATTGTTCATAGCTTTGGAAATTTAATTGAATATCCAATTTAGTAGGTACCTAAGTAATATGTCAACACAAGGCAATGTCGGTGGTTCATAGAATTAATCCCCAATAATAACCATGGAATCATTATTAATTCCTATTTATATCGAAATAATTACTTGTAAGCAAGCTATCAATTTTGAATTGTGGTTTTTCTTCAATCTCAACCGTATAGGTACGTAGCTAAGTAGGTCTTTAAATGAATTTGTTTCAGAATTAGCTTATTGTACTCAGATTACCTCAGATTTCACTATTTTTCGACCATTTTTAACTAGGTACGTAATCTAAGACGTATAATATGTTTACACAGACACACCCTACGTCTGTTACTACAATTAATAGTAGATAAACGTGATGCATGAGTCTGCAAAACGCACTGTTCAGATTGACACCAAATTGCTTGTAATATTAAATACCTATAGATATTATCTCATAGGTGTTATTACATCACAACATGTGAGGCAAAGTAGTGGGAAAACCACACTGTGAAGTCAACAGAAGAAAGAAGTCGGTGTTGCGCAACACGCGCGAGTGGACAATAATATATTGCAAGCGCAGAGCAACTTTTTCGTTTGGCACAGGGCAGAACTAAGAGCCTAAGCACACGGCGCTTATTATACGCGCAGATGACGAGCAGAGGACGCGCGTTAACGAAATTCAAACGCAATTCAGACGCAATCTTGTAAGCGTTCTGGGCATCTACAGCGCCGTAAACGCGCGTTCATCTGCGCCCATAAAAACGCCGTGTGCTTAGGCTTTAAAGGATTCCACCCAGCACGTAACAGATGTGAACCGTGACCCACATATTCTAACTTTAATTGACTGAGCTGACGACCAACCTCAATTAGTGGAGAGATATTGGAAGAAGAAGATAGATATTATGATAATAAATCCTCTTTTTACCTTTTAAATTAATATAATTTAAGCTGGACGGCACGCCCGGCCTCCAATGCGGCACAGTGATGAATAGCCTGTCCTCGTAGACTTCCAGACCCATGGGCATATTGTTCTCCGGAATGAAGGCCTTGGAGTCCAGGGCCTCCTGCCGTGCCTGGGGGCTTGGGAACGAGTAGTCAAGCTGCTTCCACTCGTACAAGATGTGCAGCTGGTCCATGCAGCTGGTGATGTACACCAGATGCAGAAGGATGAGGGTCTTTATGCCCCCCATTGTAAGACCTGTAATTCAAAATACAAGAGTTCAGAAATCGGCCTCAAAAATTATAAATAAGTGGACTCAAAACAATTCCCTGAGGAATATTTTACCTGCTATAGATTATAAACAAACATTTATTGTGTCCGACAATACAAGACACAGTCAAAAGCCCCTAGAAATTCCCTAGAAAAGGGGATATAAATCAATAAATCTAATCTAGATCTAATCAACTAAATAAATAAAACAATTAAACTCGGTGAACCAGAGCCTTGTCTTAATAGATCAATTGGCCGTTGTTGGCGAAAACTTCATATATCTGTCTAAATAAAAAGGTACAAAAAAGTCGTTTTTCCTAATTTCTTAAACAGGGAAAGGTTTCCAACAGACTTCATTGTTCATTTTGACTATCTCAGTGAAACAGCATATTTATTTAGGAATAATAAGCCGTTCATTAACTTGTCTCGTTTGCGGGTGTGATAATACTATCGGGGGTCAAACTGAAGTCATTCTAGTCTTCAAGTACAATAAACTTTTATAAACTGTTTTGTATAATAAATTAATTGATGATCCCGTAGAAATATCTACGTTCCCACGGTAAAAGATATTAACTAAAACGTCTTCTAGTTTTAGAAGTGTAATTGTTACCTCGATTAATTTTTGCATTACTAATGTTGACTATTTAACATACATGAGTCTACTATAATGAAGTAGTGAAACCTTGACACAATAATATGATACGATTTTTGTTACCGGATAGTAATAACTAAATGTTGAATTCTGGCCACTGAAAGGACAAAAGAGGAAGGAAGGAGTAAATAAGAAATAATAGAGGAAGGAGGGGAGAGAAGGGAGGGTTAGACGCATGTCTCAGATTTATTGTATAGGTTAAACATAATTTGTTTCCTCTTGTGCCTCACACAAGGAATTAATAAGTTTTTTTTAATCTTTATTTATAGCATGTGGAATAGATAGGTTTATAGTGATGGGTCGCGCGATTTATTGACTGTTTCATAAAACCCTTTCCAAAGTTATCCCATCCTACCAATGTTATACGACAAATTGGACATTTGCTTGTTACTCATTCACGCCAAAATGACTGAACAGATGTTAATTAAATTGTTATAAAAACGGACAATCACAACAGGGTCAACAGGATGTCCATGAAACTTCAATAAGTACCAATTAATTAAACAGGGAAAATTTAATAATTACACTTGCAGAATTCTTCGTATCACGCCTTTGTTTTCTGTGTAAAAAATATCTGGTATTTTTTCTCAGTATAATAAATTCTCGTAGGTAATACAAAAGGTTCAAGTTGTTAACTGGACAATGCTCGCCACACCGTGAATTCACAGGTTTGAGTATTATGAACTTAGGTAGGTATGCCAGTAATCAGGGCCCCAATCGTTAGCTTATTTCTTAAGACAACCTATACAAACACGATGCTATTAAATTTAACCCAAAGGCGAAAATTGTTGAACAAGTCATTACAAACTTAACTACAGCTGATTCATCAGAATTAATTGGACTATAGACGGATGGAAATAAGGAAACCAAAACACGTTAATAACTGAAATTCTTTTCCATATCCGAATGTGTTGAGGGTCAGCTGAATTTATGTAATTTTGTATCATACCAGTTGACGATGCCTAGACGCTGGATATCGTCAATAGAATTCCCTATAATTATCAAAAAAGTACACCCACACTACAATCAAAGACGATACATGCTTATTATTGATATTGTTTTGATAAGTTAATAAATAAAATGACAATAATAAATGCGATTCGGATCATTACGGCTGCACACTGGACAAAACATAATAAATTAACTTTTATTTATGACGTTAAAAATAAAGATTCAATCTCATAAGGTCAAAAGCCAAGGCGAAAGAGTTTCTGTCCTTATCAAGACATTACCAATGTCAAAGAGAGATTCATTGAAAAAGTCAAATAATTAACGAGACTCGATTTCCTGTACGTTTCCGAGGTTGGCCAGTTAAAATTCCGCTGTTGGCCGCTGTCAAGGTCCGCTCTATAGACGCCTTTTACTTTGATATAGATGTGAGTACGTATGGCTTCAAGTTCTGCTGATTCAGTTGCCGCAAAATAATCAACATTTTAGTGTACAAAACGTACCGAGGTCTGTCAAATGGTTTCTCTTTGCTTCCAATCAAATCTTATGCAAGAATTTTGGCAGGAAACCGAAACTGTACCAACGTTTGTAGATCATAGATAGATAGATAGATAACACTTTATTGACACCAAATTGTAAAAAATACACAGATAGAAAAAAAAACATAACTCAATTACAGGTACAATGGGCGGTCTTATCTCTTAAAGCGATCTCTGCCAGACAGCCTTTGGATGGACAAGATAGAGAGAGAGCAGGGTTGACCTAGTTGACATCAGTGTCAAAATATCAATACATACATACTAATAATTACACAAATAAGCGTTTTATAACTTTAAAATAAGATTTTAAACACTACTTTAAATATCTGATATGTTAGGACATGTAATTTATCGAAATATTAGTGGAATATTAAGCGTTTAGATTTTAGTTTAGTTACAGTGCGCGTGTGGGCAAATGATAGAAACACGTGTAATTTCGTGTTTTTTTAAGTTATCTCCAAAACTTCCCGAAGTTTCAGTGAAGCTCCAGCAGTATACTGAAACGTGACGTTGACTGCAGGGCTGACTATAGCTGTACGTGACCAGAGTCACTGAGCCTCGACATTTTGCCTATCTTGGAATAAAATAATACTACCTGGCCAAAAGAACAAATCGTGCAAGAATAGAAAGTTATTTAAAACTGTCAAATGAATATAGTTTCGTATGTGGTAGGCCCACCAGTGTATTCTATTGGTTTGATAGGTGGGTGGTGAACCTGATAAAGCTAGTAAGATGAGGCCTTTAGCAATTTATTTTTGTCCACAGCGTCTGTAGGAAGAGGCATGAAGCAAAAAGCAACTTGCGTTAGGATTTTAAGAAGAATGAAGACATCCTGTAACATACCTACTGTGACACATACTGTGATATACAAATAAATGTAGGCACACAATCGACAGTGGCGCATCTCCTCATTCCCAATCTGTCATTCAGAGCGGGCGGTCGTCTCCTCTGAGCGTGTGCCTACTTACTGATAATCTGGTTGTTTTACTTTAAACCCAAGCCCTAGATTAGTGAACACAACACATACCACGCCAATGTGAACTGTAAGTAATCTATAATGCTGAGTTCACATTTGCAACGGTTAACGATACATCGACCGCTTTCTTAACCAAATGACTTCCTATGTAACCTATTGTTATTTTTTTTATGGAAAACTATATTGAGCTCTTATACCTTTAACGGAAACGAATATAATTTTAGAAGATACCTACCTATATAGCTAATCTAATTAAATAACATCGTAACATGTATAATTTAAGCTTCCCACAGGAAACTAAAATCCGGTACTTTATCTAGGTAGGTAGGTACTTGTCCTATTACGCACGATATAATGGTGAAATACAATAGCTAGCTACTAAATACGGTGCTTAAATATATTAATATATATGACTTGTCTGTCAGTGACATAATATCACGCTCCTTATAGAATCCATTAAGTGTTCATTATAATTCTACTCAAAACGATGGAACATTCAATTGCATTTTAATCCCTATTGTTTCTAAGCACATACGAAATAGCACTTTGTTACAAGACGGTAAGGCTTGAAATCTATTAGTTTGTTAGTGTTGGAAACAAATCGATTCGTTTTATACGTTATCGAGTTGGTTTTACGATTCGATTCCAATAGCAGTGACTCGTTGAGCTGTATGTTGGAGCCAATTTATTGGAAAAATACCTACTTACAGACTCGCTACCTTTGTAAACGCGGTAAGTTTCCATTCCTAAATTATTTTACGATAAGTCCCAATTCACCCAACTGTGCCAAAAGTGACTCACGCGTTCACTCTCTCACACGTAACAGCTTGGACTCAAACCCTAAATAAATTAGTCGGTAGTTATATAGGTAATCTATCTTCTCCTTTTGAATAGGAACTCGTAGGTAGGTAAATCACAGATTAAAGCCTTCGGTACTAAATTGTAGTTAACTTCGGAAAAAATTTCTTATTTTTGAGCGTGGTCTAATAAAAGAGAATAGAACACCTTTATTGTCAAAAACTGTGTAGGGTAAAAATATTGTGACGGAAAATAATAAAAGTATTTAAAAATATGATATGATATACTACACACCAATAAAATATTTATTATTCACGTAAATACCGATAATTGAAAATTAATTTCGTGATAAATTAACAATAACAAATTTTATGCCTTTTATAAAATTTCCTAATTGTTATTTCATCAATCCGCTTCCTGTGACGTCATGCCTAGCTCACATAGTTAGTATTATAAATATTATATTTGATAAGCTAGTTGGTAAGTAAATTAGTAGGTTGTAGTTTGTGGGTTGATTTCCTAATCCCAATATACCCAGTGCAAAATGGGACCCACGTGCTTGCTTTATTGCTTAATAACTATTCCAGAAGGATAGAGACAAACTACAGGCTGTGTTTTGACATGGTACATTTAAATTCCGTTTTAAAACTATCCCCAGCTAGGTGTACCTATACGCAATGTGAACCTAATGCAATGATATTAACAATGCAAAGTTCTGGGTGGCACTGTAACTGTTATGGGCAGGCGTAGTGCTTGCCATCAGGTGAACGACTTGTTACTCAATCAAAAAAACGAAATGTGTGCTGGGACACATAGTAGAAGTAAAATTTCAACAAAAAAAAAAAAAAAATTAAGAAAAAAAAATCATAAGTAAAATATATTTCTCTCTCTTTCTATCTTCACCAACTTATATCTCCCTCTCAACTTCCGTTCGGCTCGCCCGATCACATTTTTCGTAACGCATTCACCAGCTTACTCCCAAAGTCCAGCGTGCGTAAAGAAGTTTTACTTCAATAAAAAAAAACCTAAAATATTGCAGCTGTGATCATAAACTGCAGTCTAACATTGTCAATCTCGTTATTATAGAACATGAAACAGCTGTAGAGGACGTTTGTGTAACAAGAGTAATGTAGGTGTGTAGAGGTCCCACATGCAGACCCATGACATGTTAAATTATACTACCTAATTATTATCTTCGAAGTGCACCGAACTGAAGCAAATGATTATTAAAAACCATAAATGCAATTTCAAGTTAATTAGTTATGTACTTATTTTTTTTTTAATTAGAAATAACAATCAGCATAAATAAAAATAAAAATATATGATTGCAGTTGAGCCTACTCAATACTAGGTACATAGGTACATATAAAAATAACCATAACCTACATACATATTATTATTTTGTATTCTAAAGCCAAGAGTTATGATTACGACAGACTGTCTCCACAAATCATACACTCACACAGGTACGTACTGGCATTCATTTGAATTAATAACTAATAGATGTTTGCGAGGAGTCTGGCAGTTTGTTACTTATCTACAAAGTGTACTTGCATAAGTGTACTGACACAATCACAATACAACTACAATAGAATCGAAGGCTCTCAGTGTGCTGTAGAACTGTACTCATCGTCCTTTTTACGACATTTGTGAGTTATGACCTGCCTGTGGCATAGAGATGCGCAATTGGATTTAATTTCTGAGGGCACTGTTTCCAGCGTAATTACTGGTCATATGAGACTTTAGAGCCGATTTCTATCAGGGTGACGAGCGTAGTGCCGTGACGCGCAAGATTATGCAATTCAAAGTTCTGGGTGGCACTGTAACCGTTATGCGCAGGCGTAGCGATTACCATCAGGTGAAGGACTTGCTCATCGCGGCTCTCAGTGAAATAAAAAAAAAACATAAATGTTTCGTATTATCAGGAGTTATATCTTCAGCCAGAATCAATGAGATGTCTAGAAATAATGTTTTAAATTTAAGTGCTTTTCACTTCAAAAAGTAATGGAACCGGCATGATTATAAAAGCCCCTCGAAGCAACAACAGATAATATATTTGACATTTGATCCCACACATTAAAGAGCACATGTCATGTCTCGCTATTCTGTACGCACTTGCAGTGCAAACCATTTCGTAATGAACCAAACAAGGATTTCTACTAGTTACTACCTAGCCTACCTAATCGAAAGGTGCTAAGTATCATGTCGTCAAATACAGTCAAATGTCATGTATGATAATAATGTTTGACCTGATCGCAAAGCCATTTTTTATGAAATTTGATACAAGCATGTGTCTGATGTGTGTGTGTGTGATATTTTGTGGTGGATTATGGCCTAGCCCTCCTCACGAAAGTGAGAAGATACCCGTGCTCAGCAGTGAGATGATATGGGTTGATGATGAGGATGATTATGACGATGTGTCTAAATAACCTAAAATACCTTTACGCATCTAGCGATTTAGAATCCAGACACATTTTATAATATATCCAGATATTATAAAATGTGACCAAACACCATAGCCACTTTGCTAAGATAAATGTTGAAGGAGGCATGAAAGATAAGATTGAGGAGGTCTGCGAGATGATGGGTAAATGTCGGATTGATGCTCTTTGTGTGAATGAGACCAGGCGGAAAGGATGAGAAACTACCACGCATGGACCCTACACAGCCTATTGGTCTGGAGTTCCAGAAACCAGTAGAGGGTGTCAGCGAGCTGGTGTATATGTGGAAAGTTGTAGTCTCTGCCTATACCAACGGGAGAAAGGTGTGACTATTATGTATGACTGTTCAAAAAAACCCCATCCACATGTCACATTTAAGTTTAACTTGCCGTATCTAATGTTTAAACCGCTAAATCGCAAAGCAAAAGAAAAATCCAACGCACGGATCAAGGTGAACCAGATTCGGGCCTGATTTAGAACATGCTGTGGGCAAGCCTGAGTGGTTAGGTAAGGTTCTACCTGCCAGGAAAACCTTTAGACTTGAAGGTTTATTTACTGCACGACAGTTGCGCGCTTGTGAAACTGCTGTCGGTGACAAAATTCTCATGACAAGTCGTAATTTCCACATAATATAGTCATCTATTAAAAAAGGCCAAATGTGATCCTAAGTAACTAAGATATCAGACTGTTCTGTTTGCAATAAAAGACTTCATTCTGAGAAACATCTATTAACAATGCAAAAAGTAAAAGTGCAAATGCAAAACGTATCTTACAAAGACCAACACCCAACACGATAACAATATTATAATTATACAATGCAGTCAAACACCACCCCATAAACAATAAAACAAAACATGCCGCGGACAAACGCAAAATTTCGAAAATAAAAATGTCCAAATGTCTCAATGTGTAAGTTAAGTAGGTGCTTAATGTAGGAAGCTGTAAACCGTTAAGTAGGTAAGTCGTAAAGAGCAACTGTGTAATGTATAGTTAGTTGTAGTTGTAAATGAGGAAACTAGCTATTAGAAGCTCTGTAAATACTTTTACAACAATTGCTAAAAGACTGCGCACATTACCACGTGCGGTGTTTAGACTGCATGTCGATTGTGCGCCAGGAAACATACCATAATCCTGGTTTCAGCTTCACAAATTTATGCAGTTCACAAAATATCTGCACAAAGATGACGATGAACAAGATTTAGCTCGATGTCGAGTTTTCTTACAGAAGAATTTAAGGTAAGTACAATATTACATAGTACTTGCTATGAAACAGCAAAGATCTTGTTTTATAAGTATTTAATTTATTAATTAGGCGTAACAACTAAACAATTCCTAAGTAAAACACGGAAATACATGAAAATATTGATGAAGTAAAACACCAATTATTATTTAGCGAGAATTGAGTGAAAACGGGCACCGTTCTCTATTTAACTTCACGTGGGGATAGGCAGGCTTATTGTATTTAACGCCACAATGGAGTAAAACTTATCTCATCGCTAAACAACTTTTACTCAGCAGCAAAATAGTAATGTAACGAGACAAAGACCAATACCTTGATTCTGACACATTTCACATTAAAACGGGGTACACATTTGTCTTTTCTATTTTCCTCGTACCTACGATATGTCCAAGTGACAGTGTGCAATAGACACAGGCTCTACTGGAATGCCGTGACCCACAATTTCGGCGGTACCGAGCCCAGGCCTGCCGTTGCGTATTCAATCAGTATGTCTGGCTGTGCCAGTGCATGTTTTAGGTTGCTGCTTAGTTAAGAAAAAGTAGCCCTGCGGTCGATTACCTTACGAGTGTTCAGAATTACGCTCAGTTTGATTTGAATCTTGTCTTGGCATAGAAATAAAGTTTCAAACCATTTTCATGGTATCAAATCAAAATTTGAACTATTTATCTATGACTATTTGAGAGACTGAAAACTCCTTTAACCTAATTTACCATTCTATCCCATAATGGTAGGGCAGGTAAATATATTATTTGTAAGTATTACATGTAGAGGTACATCTGCATTCTTAATTTATTTATACATAATGTTATGTTTAAGTATAACATTGACACAAGTGATGCGATGAGTCAGTTCATTGTTACAAAGCAATTGATTTATCGCTTAATTTATAAAAGCCTTTCATTAAAACATTGAAATAACTATCAGTACGTTACAGTATTACGTAGTGGTAGAAATATTCACGTAAGTATACGAGTATCAAAGCTAGGTAGATAGGTATCTACCTAAACGCCAGACGCTGAAATCGAACATCTGTGCTGTTTGTAAAATGAAATACATCAAAATGTCTTACTTTTGTTTTTGCATCTTTTGTTTGTTGAACACAAGCGAACAAACGTGAGTAACTATCTAAAGATAGGTACTACGTCAGAAAATAGAGTTTAATCTAATAGTCCATACTGGTTCCCGACATTTCATCCCATATAATACGAACATCGAAACAGAGTTATGTTGGGTTTATGATATTTTCAGTGTTTGACTTCTTTGACGCCGCAGTCTGACAGCAAAATATTTGTAAAAATATTGTGCCAAGTCAACAACTCTTTTATTCACTTTGTGCCTATTAACAAATTTTTGATTTTATATTTTGTAGGGTCTTGTTTGTGTTTAGCGAATTTTAAGCGCATGTTCGCCATCAAATAGTGCACCGTGTCTTTTTCGAGGAGACTGGGCGCGAAGCGCTTCTTGATACAGCTGCGGTGCTAGTAGAATAGAATAGAATAGAATAGAATAGAATAGAAGACACTTTATTGTACACCAGTTCAGTGATACAGAAGGTAAACAAAGAATGGAACATATTAAAATAAAATATCTTTATTTCAAGTGTAAAAAAAGCCATAGTAAAATACATATAATACAATGGACGGACTCATTGCTAAAAGCGATCTCTTCCAGTCAACCATTGAATGGAGAGAAGCGATGGAGCATCAAAAGTTGGCGGTAGTCTCAGTACCAACATGGTAATGTGAACATTATTTCCAAGTGATTTCGATCGATTTATGCACCGACGGATATCTATTCTGTGCCGACAAGCTTCAAGCGCTAATTTTTGCTACGGTCTTATCCTAAATGTTAAAAATGCAGATACCACTGGGTATGTAAATTGAACAGCCAAGGCCGAGGCGCCGACATTGTTAATACACAACTAATTATTTTCGGTCTGGTAACTCTTAGCCTAGATAGAGCAATGTACAGATTTACTATAGGCACCTAGTGGGCGTGAAATACGGGCGATAAATGGCAACACTAATTGCTTAATTTACTGCATTTGAGATACGGTGGGATGAAAAGCGAATATAATTATTTATTTATGTATTGTTAAATTGTTGTTTGCTCCGAACTAAGATTAGGTACGCGGCGTAGTTTTTTTTTTAAGTTTACCCCTGCTTAAGTACTACTACCTTAAAATTGTTCCTGTAGATTCTTACGATCCGTCAAAAAACTGTCATTAAAAATCACAAAGATCACAACACAACATTCTCAAGCTCTTTAAAGTAAACTGAAGAAGATAAAATATTCATGAATGTATTGTAAAGTTCATTGGCACAGCGTTCTGACTAAGACTCGGACGTAGGTTAGTCACATGTCTGAGGGCTAACGTCAAATCGACGAGCGTCACGTATTACGTCCAATATACAATCCTTGTTTACCCTACAAATGAACAGTGAAGTGGTAAGTGGTAACCATCAGCGGCAGCTGGTAACGTGGTCACTAAGCGAGCATGTGATCATCATACATAAATTATTGAGTGCATGCATATCATGTGACGGACGATGCATAATGTGCATGTTAAAAGTATTATGGCTCCAACATGGAGGCAGCACGTTCGACTACTAGGCGGCCGATTTTTTAATCTTTTTTCCGATTCTCACCGATTTCTTACAGGACATCGGCCATTTTGAAAAAATTTGACACCCGGTGACATTCAAAAATCGGTGCTAGAACGTTATTTTGATTTGACGTGGCGAGTGTGGTAATTAGCATTTTTTTTTTGTTCAGTGTCAATGGGGTATGCCAACTTCTTAGCTTAAAAATATTAAACCATTTATTCATGCATTATTTTCTATAAGTACAAGATAATTTCGATATTTCACATGCCAGGCGTCCCGCGGCGGCTGAATTTTTTTTATAAATTGAATGTTACATAATACCATACACGCTGTAGGCTGCTGAGTGAAGACTCCTATTGCGGCTTTGCTACTTCTCTGCTTGAGGGTCGTACCCGTAGTAGCCAGTCGGGCCCTAATAATGCTTTATAAAACCAAACTTTTCACGACACTTTCTTCCTTCATCAGAAGCTTATGCTGCACTGTTCCTTAGTTGGTTCCGAACCCACGTACTGCGGCGCGGCCACCGAAAACGACACTAGCAATGATTACAACGCGTTCAACCGATCCCACTTGAGGGTACTTTTAATAAGTGAAGATTTCTCCAACATAGAATTTGTGAGTTTAATCTACCCTCAAATCGAAATTCATACCTCTATACGCAGATAAACCGAACAAATTATTATCTTTATCTGTGCCTCAATAATTGAACTGAGCGCCACAATTCTGGCCTAGCTATAACATAGGTACGAGTGTAGAAACGCCCTTATGCTCTCTAATTTAATGAAAAAGCATAGGTAGGAACATAAAACATTTTATACAAAGAATTTCATATTACAGTTAATTTTTTCCCGTTCCCGCCTACCGTGCCCGTTTTTGTATAACGTCCCATACATTTTGTTAAACGTGCTAGTGGCTTTATTTCAATTGACCGGTGGACAACCAACTCACCATTATTTTAACAATTTTGCATTATCCTTGCACACAAAATCGAACAGACAGGGAAAAGTTTGAATATTATAATCGGTATTTTAATCTGCAAGTACTTAGCTTTAATTTATTTTAAGGATTATTTTTTAATGGAGCCTAAAACCCGCATCAGCACGCATCATTGTAAAAAAACGCATTTGTTAAAAAACAATAAATGTATTTTTTTTAATTTAATTTTTAATTTTTAATTATAACTGACGCTGAAACCAAGTACCTTCTGATTAGGTACGTCCCACCTACCTACCTGCTACATTTAAAACCCATATCGTCCCACCGCTGAGCTCGTGCTCTCCTCACTTTCGTGAGGAGGATTAGGCCATGATCCACCACGGGGGCCAGATCCGGATTGGTGGTTATCCTGCTTATACTTACTTATATAATTATTATTTAAACACTTGAAAACTCGCATACATTAGGTAATGTAATGCTACACAACAATGAGGTTTTAGAATGGTCACTGATGGCGATCTCATCGCTCAAGCGACTTTTACACAATTATTCCCTTTTCTTTTCTTTTAATACTAATTTGTTCATTAACGGTTTAAGCGACACGAAACTCTTTTTAGTTAAATTTTTTTGTATACCGATTTTGCATTTAATTTACGACAAGGAGAAAAAATAAGAACAATAGAAGATCTTACTTTTTTACTCTGTAAAAATTTAATAAGTATATTTCTCGCCTAAGCGTTCTGACTATTATATATTTTTGATCTTCCAATTATCCTAGTTTCATTCGAAGAGATCTGCGTCTTCTACACACGGTTTTTTTTAAATATTTCTAAGGATACAGTCTCTCATAGTTTTGTATTGGACGATAGCTACATACAACATTTTTCGGCTTATTTTACGCTGAAAAATATAATTGTTGGTATATTTTCTATTATTACGAAGTTACTACACTGAAATCACCAGGCGTGAAGATATTATTCGAAAATGGGCACAGTCATGGGCATAGTGCAAAATGGATCAACAAAACAAAAACTTAAAAAAAAAATTAGTAAAAATCTACTTAAAAGTATATTTCTATATTTTCTATCTACCTTCCTAGATAATATTAAAACTTTGTGTTTGTCAAGGGTAAGTGTTGAAGCTACTGATCGGATTAAAAAAAAAACACTAGTATGCAGGTACCACGGATTTTATCGTTACATATAAATATATTATAGTATACCTAAGTAAGTGGGTACAAAAATCAATAACTTTCCTACCTAGTTGTATATAAATAACATAAGCAAGTGCAATAATTACAAAGAAAAACTTACAAACACGAAAAACCTAAGGCATCCCACGCAAAACTTAGACAGGGACCGTTACCCAAGGCATGCCAATTTAATTCGCGTTGAAACATTAAAAAAAAACAAATTAGACTAACCTCAAACAGATCCTCGGCGCTGCGACAGAAAGTTTACGTATCGTAACTAACTAGTTATGTTAAGTTGCAAGTAAAGGTCGAATGTTTGGAGTCGGTTGTGCAAAGTAACGCGGGCGTTTCGCAGTGGGACCGTGCGTAAACTGAGGTAGGTAACCGGCTTCATTGTGCTGATCGGCGTAGACGACCCATGAATCCTCGACTTTTGTGGATATTCCCAGTGATGTATTTTCTTGAGGGGGCGTAGAGGAGAAGGATTTTACTGAGTCTACCGGTTTGAAGTGATGTATGTCTGCCCCGTCATATATCTTCGTGTCAGTTTGTTGGCACATACCAGAAGGAACTTTTAAGTTAAAAAAAATATCAGTTAATGAAATGAATTTTCTCGTCAAAACTTCCGGGTATTATCTTGTTTCCATATAAAATGTCCTACAATATCTGAAAGAATACATTTATTTACGACACTCACAATACAACATACGTGAAAAAATTAAATAACTGTAAATATATAAAGACAAACACGTAAAGTAACAATAAAATATTCTGATTCTGAATACAGTCTGTCTGCCACAAATAAGCCCCTAGAATACTCAGCGGTGCACTAAAGTCTTAACACTGACTAAGGAAAAGACTATCTCAAACATTCCACCGCTCATGGTCACCGTAACGCAGGTCGCCAATGACTCAAGGTGGAGGCAGACTCGCTGTCGACCATACGCCTGACTTCATGTGAACAGCGATCTGCGGTACACCGTACCTGTGGACCGTGCGACAGATAATATAATCAGGGAGTCTTCAAGTCGAGTGCGAACAGGAACACCTAACTTCTAGGCCAGCATTGTGTCACCGTTGACTGACTCGTCTTTTGTAAAAAGCCAGTAAGCCTTATTCAATTACTAGCAGCGCCCTGCGGTTACAGCCGCGCTATCTATTATCCCACAAGAAGTTTTTAGTATTAGTGAGATAATATTAAAAATACGAGTGTTTAATTAGTATTTATTTATCTAATAGAGATTTCTATATTTAGGAGCTGACTTAAATTTTTCATTTAGATACTACCTAGTAGATTCGTAAGAATTTCCCTGCTTTTATTATACAATCTATAATTATTACCCTCGTAATTCAAGATTTAATGTTAGGAAAGAAATGGTGACAACGCCCATCGGTATTAAACACTGCGGAACTCCTCGAAAAAGGAGGGAGGTAGCTCATGCTGTAATGATACCACCAAGGACCCAAGGTATATGTTTCTTTCATCGGAAGCTCTTTTTGTATAATCGGTTAACGGTTGCTTTTAAACCCACGCACGGCCAACAGCGCAGCAGGCAGCGGCGTCTGATCACACAACCATCTAAAACGGAGGTTCCCAGACTGGTTTCTCATAGACCACTGTCAAAATTTAGCTGGTTCCGGTGGACCCCTTGCAGGTGCATTTCATCCATATTCCTATTTATTTCCTACCATATATTAATCTTTGTCACACAACGTAGACCCAGTCGAGTCTCCCGTGGACCCCTGGGGGTCCACCTAGACCACTTTGAGAACTAAGGATCTAAAGTTTAGTTGGCATTCGTTATCATTATCATCAACCCATATCGTCCCACTGCTGAGCACGGGTCTCCCCTCACTTTCGTGAGATGGGTTAGGCCATAATCCACCACGGGGGCCCGCAGTGGAATTAGTAGCTGTTGTGTTCACTAATCTAGGGCTTGGGTTTAAAGTAAAACAACCAGATTATCAGTAAGTAGGCACACGCTCAGAGGAGACGACCGCCCGCTCTGAATGACAGATTGGGAGTGAGGAGAGGCGCCACTGTCGATTGTGTGCCTACATTTATTTGTATATCACATCTCTTCCTTTTTATAGAATTAATTAATTGTTTTATATTCAATAATTACTTCTAGATTAACTTAACTATATTTCTATTTAAATAAATCGATATCCAAGTAACTTCTTTATCAGATGCTTTTCGCTTATAGATTAATTACTTATCAATCATTTATTGATTATTTAATAATTATATACTAGTTATCTATTAATTTATTATTAACAATTTCTTAATCATTTGTTTATAATATTATTTCTTAATACTTGTGTACCTATTCATGATTTATTATATATTTATTAATCTTGTTTACAATAGTAAGCTTACATGCTAACTATTTTAACAATGATGGACGACTTCCATTGACCTTCAACTTTATTTCGGTGTAGGTACCATATTCGTACCTTATAATAATTGTATGACTTTTTCAATTCTTGATAGTGATTTGAGGTGTTGAATTAATTCTGACAGTAAATTATTTTCTTCTAAGTTCTTCGGCTTTTCTTACTTCACACACCATTTCTTGTATTCAGTCTATACCTCTTCTTCCCTCTCTTTATTATTTTTTTTCTTTTCTGTTTATTTTGGCCAAAGCTTGTACGTAGAACGTAGTCCAGCTTTTCGTGTTAACAATACCAAATGTCCTTTGTGGGTTGCTACTCGAACTGCCACGATTTGGGATTTAGCAGTTGCATAACTGTTTACGCTATTTGGTGCTTTGATTACGTAAATATGTTACTATTTTGATTTTCCAGTGTTCGATATCTGCCTTTCTATAGTAGTTAGTCACCAGGAGGTACTTGAGCAGTTTCCTTCTATGCATCTTTGTCGTTGTCATAGTCATTTATTTTATAATAAGCTTTTAGTAGCAAAGTACATTTGATTAAAATAAAGTTTGCTTGTGGTAATTTAGATATTGTCTTAACAAATTTGTCATAGACTTTAATATCATTTGTTAGAAAACGCTTTTTTTTTTTCTTTTTTTTTTTTGTATGTACCTATGTCTAATTGTCCATCTAGAGAGATTGGCTTTGGTACCAGCGTTGCTGTACAACGCGGTGTTTTGCAATTTTAGGTTTGCATATGGTGTTATGTTGTGTACCTCGCTTCTAAGATTGATTTATTAAACTTTTGCGTATGTACGTACCCGTGTCATAAATTGCACGAACTGAACATACAGTGGTGCTCAGACACATGAAAGACCTTTGTTATAAGGATCTCGCTGCAGTTTTGACTCAAAACCAATGAAGATGGTTTATTTACAGGTTCATTGATGTCCATTTTGTTAGTTCGTCTATATATTTGTATATTTTGATTCATTGTTTTTCCAAAAAAATTGTGATCAAACTTAACGAACTGGAGGAACTGTTTTGTCAATTGTGATTAGTGAACTCTTTGATTGGTTACCAAACATCTTTTAACTTGGGGTTCTGAGTGTGTCCAAATATATTTGAACTTGGGGTTTTGAGTGTGTCCAAAATGCTGGTACGTATTAGGCTCGTTGTATTAGCGTTATAACTCAAAGGTGGAATGTTGCTAGCATGCTAGGTACGCTGCCAGCTGACAGTGAGTAAGAACAATTGGGTGCATTATGAGTCTGTAACGGTTTGTAGGATGTTTAACCGCTATATGCAGTAGTTGGTTTTAGATTGTAGTAGATACTTTTTGCTAATAAAGGCAATTTCCGTTAAATGTTTTACTATTTTGCTCAATAGAATAAACATCAAGGACTAGTGAGGTAGGAGTTTCTTTACCCAAGAGGTTTAATGGACCTTTTAATAGGGCTTAATATTTATCTATTTTTAAGATATACTACATAGTACGACTACAACAGAATCAATATCCATTTTAAGGTAAATCTCATTCACCTGACAATTTATTGTAACCAGGCTTTAGTATCTGTATCAAACAACAGCGATGCAAAATAACAAGTTCATAGTAATGTGGATGAACACATTAAATTACACAGTAACAAAACTAGCCATTGCTAGCAATTTTGCTTCTTTTTTTTTTTTTTTTTTGATGGCAACATTGCCTTTCAACTATCCCCATGGGCTGCATTGGTTCGTTTCGTTTCAACGATTAGTTCATTTCAGTTCTTTTTTTTTTTTTTTTTTTGGAATTATTTTTTATGAATTTTGGTAGGTTGTGTTTTCCAACCATTGATCCATTTAAGGTGTCTAAGGCACTCAATGGATTAATTGTTATGAATTTTGGTAGGTTGTGCTTTCCAACCATTGGTCCATTTAAGGTGTCTAAGGCACTCAATGGATTAATTGTTATGAATTTTGGTAGGTTGTGCTTTCCAACCATTGGTCCATTTAAGGTGTCTAAGGCACTCTATGGATTAATTATTATGCTTTTACATAAACACAGTAGTACGTGCGCGCATTGGGATTTGAACTCACGAGTATCTCCTTGGAAGGCCGACGTCCTCCTAGGCTATTTTTTCTTAGATTGTGCTTATTTCGTACCAATAACTCAGTTATTGTTTGAATAGGTATTTGCCGGAACTGATTTTCAGTGACGACTTGTGATGCGATTTGCAAGCAGAATCTTATTTTTTGGTTATAGTGAAGTAATTAAACTTTATGGAAAGCTGTTGTTGTCGCCCTGGTATCCCTCAAAATAATACTCCGTGTAATTGGCAAAATTGTTTGTATTTTCCAATACGAAGATTTGTGAACGTGTTTTACAATTATTATCTTGAACGTTACCTAAGATGACATTAGGTAGGTGGGACGTGTGTGGGGCGGAGAATCTTGTCACCGCGATGTAGGAATATACGGCTCATTTGACGGAGCCATCTAGCGGATGGCATGTAAATTACTTTGACTGACATTGATCTCAAACAGTTGTTTACGTGATTATGCACTAATAATGATAACAGTTTTTAATGTTTAGATGAATTGTTAATAAATGAATTGTATTATTTCTTCATCAAGGGGGTATTTTTATGATTTGCTACGTATTTATTTTCAGATATGGTAGGCTGATTCTAAATATTCATAAAATAGGTGCAGTCACCAACAAGGATACAGCAGTTCGCTTGGTAGATGATATAATGCCACGTTCGTTCTTTCGATCTATAGATTGGTACAATTTAACTTGTTTATATTTTACAATTTGTAATTTTTTGAACTTTGAAAGTTCTTATTCTTATTCTTGAGAACAATTTGATAACTGGTACGTCGGGCAACGTAAAACTTTGGTCCGTATATACTATTGTATACTTGTATATTGTATATTGTATACTTGGGTAATCACCACACCTCATGGACGTCCTTTTGCCAGATTTTAGTTTTAGTTAGTTTTCTTTTAATTTATTTAAATTGTTATTTAAGTTGTCAATAGATATGATTTTACTTAAATAAGAATAATATTAGCTTGATTCATCTTTGTTTTTTTTTTTTTTTTTCGTTTGTGTTGTTTTATTTTTACTAGCACGTAAACATACAGTTGGGCATTAATGAGGCTGCGATTGAAGGCATTGAGTACTTGGCCTTTAACGGATTTTATGGCACATGTTTCGGTTGTAACGATAGCATAATTATATGACTTCAATATTTTGAATATGTACTTTTTAAGCCCAATAATTAACAAAACATTGTTCGTTGGAACATAACTTCAATGTTATTGAAGTGGTACTTTGCTCAAATAGGTACTTAACGACACTGTGTTCGTTGGAACAAAACTTTAATGTTATTGAAGTGTACCTTGGTTTAATCAGACAATTAACGACACTATGTTCGTTGGGACAAAACTTCAATCTTATTGAAGTGTATCTTGGTTTGAACAGGCAATTAACGACACTATGTTCGTTGGAACTTAACTTCAATTTTTTTTTGAAGTGTATCTTGGTTTAAACAGGCAATTGACTATGTTCGTTGGAACATAAATTCAATTTTATTGAAGTGTAACTTGGTTTAAACAGGTAATTAATGACACATTGTTCATTGGTACATTTTGTTATTGATAGGTAGGTATCAATATTTGCAAACGGAATTGGTCAAAATCGGTTAATATTCATGGTCATCTACATTTCTTTTTTCTTTATTTATTTATAGAGGGTTTTGTCATTAACATTAACATGTCACCCTCATAGATCTACATTTCAATACGTGGTATTGTTTTTTTTGTTTTTCTTATTATGGCTGAATTCGTTTAATACAGTGTTTTAGTAATTTTGTATACATTTTGTATTCACAGTTTTTACGATAAATATATTTTCGGATTCTGATTCGTAAATAATTCGTTAGCAATATTTTATTTTTGTTCAAATTCTAGTAATACTAATGAGTGAAATGGAACGTATCGTATGAGAATAATTGCATGCCTACTGTTACGGCGTATTGCGTAAATTGCATACCTACTGCGGCGGGAACTTGACAGTTCGGTTTGCCACCAAAATGAGGATGCTTTGCCACGTAAAATTAAAGTGGTTGGAAAGTATTTGCTCATGAGATTATTATATCCCTAACACTACGTACGATGTACGATAGCACACCGCACGCATGCAGATTATACAATATTTTACATCAATTCATGACGTATAATTCCAGAATTATGTTTATAACCAATAGTGCAGTAACAAATGTGGTGGTTTTGCTTACAGCGTGCCATCATTTTAGCCTATTCCTTTCTTAGGAACACGTGCCGCTGGCGCTGCTTTGTGTTGTGATCACTGATCGATCACTCAGGTTTATCCACTGGCATTTACTTACTACATAGATGAAAACATTTGGACCAAAACGTTCCTTAATTAACCCGAACTTTGAAAAGCTAGGTAGATATACATACGATCTTCAACCGTAATATGACGTAAGTTATGTAGGTAAGTTAGTGACTTAATTGGACATCTTCGATCTATTTAGCAAATCTCTCGGCTGAACGCCGATGCAGATTATAGATCAGTGAGATTGTGCATAGTCCCTGTAGTTTCTGATTCCTTAGATACAAGGAATCCTAATTATGTTGTGATTGTCGTTCGTTGCGTGTTAGAACGCAATAACTATACAATCGGACTATAATCTAGGTATATTACATATTTAAACATCTTTTGAGTCTTTAATTTCACCGAAATTGTGTTGTATTTAAAATAAGTAAACCTACTCGTCACTTATTCCTTTGTTTTTTGTGAAATTTGAATTTTATTACCTACTGACCAATTTCCGTTAACAGGCACATAATTTGAGCGATAATTTTACTTACTGCGCTTTTTCTCGTCGCCAATGTTGTGTTCACTAATCTAGGGCTTGGGTTTAAAGTAAAACAACCAGATTATCAGTAAGTAGGCACACGCTCAGAGGAGACGACCGCCCGCTCTGAATGACAGATTGGGAGTGAGGAGAGGCGCCACTGTCGATTGTGTGCCTACATTTATTTGTATATCACAGTAGCTATTACTTCAATTTAACTACCTAACCTTCCTTTAAGTACATAGATTTTATGTCGGATGCAGGAACGATAAAAATAATTAAGTATTGAGTTATGTATATAAACTTAATTTATTTTATTAAGTGCGGTAGGTATGTATCAAGGGCATTCATTCAAGTATTATGTAATCGTTCAATTAATTGATAATTAACTTGACATAATTGAATAACGCAGCCATGACCATTCCAATACCATGATAATCATAACTGATTGAAAAAACGTAGAATATTACCTTCCTACCTACTTAGTTGTAGGTAGGTGACAAACTTATTATTTTCAGCTATGCTTTGTCCTAATATTTAAATAGTACTACTTACTTTCCTACTGTGGGAACGGTGAAACGAATTTGAAAATGTAGTTTTGGCGGAAAACCAAAAACGTGACGTAGTTATTTTAGGTACCTATACATTTTTCTCAAGTTTTGTTTCTTTGTTTAACCGAATTGAATACTAACCGCTAATTTGTCTTATATAGTGCTACCTACCTAAGTAAACACTTGTATATATTTGCTATTGAAAAGAATGTTTGTAAAAATTACTTACTCATTTTTATAAATGAGATTTTTGTAAATATCATCATTAAAAATGTTGTGATATTTTTAAAATTTAAGTAAGTATTGTTTTTTTGTAATAAGTTCTTATAATATTGTACATCCGAAATGGATAAACTGTTGTTTCTCAAATTATACACAATTTACCATCTCTGTATTCACAGTTTAAGCAATAAATATGAATCTGATTCTGATTCTGATTCGTTAAAATTCCACACAAAGAAATATGTTGCAAAAGCAAACGTTGTCATGCACTAGTAAAGGCTGTACATAATAAAACCTAAAACATGTGCCATTTCATTTTCTCTCAAAAACTCAAAAACTATCCACCACTTTATTAAATCGTGACCTTGACCATATTAGATTCGACATTATGAACATTTAACTAAATGCACGAATCATGTGACGCCAAAACATTAAAAATAATCGTAATGCTGTCAATGTCAGCTACATCAAAGTCATTTATTAATGTCAAGATTGTCAAACTGTCGAACAAACAAAGATTTTAAATTTTTCGTATTCGTTCATTTCGTTGACGTTCGTTTGTTTACGTTTTGTGGATCGATGCGAGTGCGCTGTTCTTGAAGATATTGATAAAACTAATCATTCGGTGCATCAATTCAGCTGCAATTTCAGACAAGAAGCCTGCAAAAGTTTGTTACTGTTAAACACCTATTACAAAGACTACCACACAATGAGAACGATACTAATTCTGTTATCTTTTATCAGTGGTTTCTCAGCCATACCGTGTAATTTCAACGTGAAATTATCACAAGAAATCCTCAGCCAGGGATTTCACAGGTATTTAAGCTAGCAGAATGGGTTATTTTAAATAAAAATTGTAAAAGAAATCTGAAGTTTTAACACTAATTTCACTACTGAGCCGATTTGCTTGTCTAGCCACGGGTGCTGCTCTGCACATTCCATAGTGTTTTCCCATACAACAAACACAACAGTTGTGTTTTACCGCACTCGCGGCAAGTTATGAAAAACACGACAGTTGTGTTCAGCACTGAAGGTGTTAAGTTTACATTGTTGAAGATACAACTTTTCTTTCTGCACCTCCTCGCCCTTTCACACGCTTGAAAATCTTAGAAATCCTCGAAACTACCTCTAATGTGTGCTTAAAACTAGCTAATAAACTCTAAACACTTCTCAATATTTTTTCTCCTAACAGAAGGTCTAGCATAAGAGGTCTATTTGTAAATGTGTATCATTTAAGTCTAATTACAATTCAGGAATATAACATATGCAGTGAAGTTGAATGACGTGTGCGAGGGATGCTTCATTGGGCTTGATCAGCCACTGCCAGCTGGCATATATGCCTACCCTGAGGAATTGGGGGACTTGCGGAGGATGAATAAGGTAAATATTGGGCATATGAGGCTTTAGAGGGTGACATGCGCAGTGGAGTTCCACACAGGATTATGCAATGCAGAGTTCTGGGTGGTGCTGTGACTGTTATGGAACGGCGTAGCGGTTACCATCAGGTGAACGACATTCTCGTCTCATCACTCAGTCAAATAAAAAAAAACTAGCAACTATTCTGATTCTAAGGGAAAGTTTAATCCTCAAACTAATTTTATTAATAGTTAACGTGTCTGGAGAGACCTTTCCTTTCATATCTTTCAAATCTTTCCATTCAGTTTGACCATCAGTAAATACTGCAGCTCCCTGCAGTTGGTCTATTCTATTATCCCACAGAAACCATAGATTTTTCCAAGATAAAAAGAAGCACATGTCACTCACTCACTTTTATCTGTCTCTATGTCTCTAAAATCACATTAAGCTATTGCTCTGTTGCTGCATAAAGAGAAGAAAAAAAAACAGTAGGCAATAGCTTCATATTGCAGGCCACTGTTGCTTCTCTACTCCACAGTTTATAGTTCAATTTTTCCTCTGATTGCACTTCTGCAAGCCTGAATCAAAGACTTATTTTTAAATCATGGTTTCCAGCTCTCGGTTATACCCAAGAACAGAGTGAATGTGGAACTACCAGCACAAGAGGCGCAGCCAACTAGTGTGTTTGTCATCGGAAAAGTTAAGAATGGAGAAGTAAATCTGTGGTTGCCGGTACATGCTAGATACCATCAGGCTGCCAAAGGAGGAGGGTGCATAAACAATTTTTATACCAAAATATCATTTAATTTGTTTTAACGCGCGTTTTTTGTTTTTAATTTGTTTTGTTTGTTTGTTTGTTTGTGTAAGGATTGTCCAGAATTTTGAAAAGGATTTCAAGTTATCTTCATTCTAAGTTTTATTAGGATCCATTCACATAAACAACCGTGAAAATGGTGCAAATAGACAGACAAGGTTACTCTTCCTTTTACAATATTAGAAGGATAATTTTTAAATTTGGATTTTTAATTAAAAAGGACTAAATAATAGTAGTGTTACTCTGGCTAAAAACTCCTTACACCAATATGCCCTTAACCGGAAATTCCTCTGTTCCAGTTATGTCCACAACAACATAGTGCCACCGAGCATCTACCTCCGCTGCCCACATAGGAAGCTCCACTGCGAGGCTACAATGTCCCTCATTACATTCCTCTGCAACAGCAGTGGCAAAGAGACCTGTATCTGGATGGAGGTTCCTGCCCGTTTAGTAAGATATCTTCAGCACATAGTTTCACCTTTTATTATAAAGTTTTATTTAACTCACTGCATAATTCCAGTTGTGAATATACTCCCAGTTGATGTTGTTTCTGCCACCTCAGTAAACACCTTTAACACATTCACTGCTGAAAACACAAATGTAGTGTTTTTTATAACATTACGTGGGTGAATAATACTACATTATATAAATAAACTAGCTGTGCCCTGCCACGCTTCGCTGTGGCACATTCGCATATTCTCTGATATGTCACTGGTGAAAAAAATAGATACTACATTATTATGATATACTAGCTGTGCCCTGCCACGCTTCGCTGTGGCACATTTGCACGTTCGCTGATATGTCACTGATGAAAAAAATAGATAAAAACAATCCTTGATGCGGATTATATATCATGCTAAAATTTCAGCTCGATCGGTACAGAACTTTTTGAGTTTTTGAAGCGTACACAAACCAAATTAACATTTTTATATATATAGATAGATATTACAATGATAATACATTATTATGGAAACAGCTAGCTGTAGACAACCAGACAACTCCTCGATAACTGACAATTACAGTTTGGGCTCATTGTTATCGCTTTACAGTACCTATAATACATATTTTACAAAGGCTTATCTGGTACAAAAAATATCCCATTTGAATGAATGTATCAGTTACTTCAGACAGAGGAACATGTTTGATGAAGAATCCACTTTAATAGTCCTCATCATCATCATCCGCAGCCTTTACCCTCCTACTGCCGGGTATAGGCCTCTCCTTTGCTATACCATTTGGTCTTGTGCCTATCGGATCAAGGATGAAGCCACGATCGTAGCCCATCATAGTTGTTAATAGGCCTAACTATGTATAATCATGTAATAGCTCTAACCGTGACATATCGTTGTTACAGCTCACAGAACCTATCCTCCCCGTGTCTGTGCCCATCGGCAACCAGGACCACAGCAACATGGTGGTTTTGGTCACTGTGGCCACTGTCATCGTCTGCTCTCTATACTTGCTGAAGACACTGCACGAGTACAAGCTCGCAAGCATCAAGAAGACTGGCAAACACTGAAGACTTCCACCTGGACTGCCACGGTCGCGGATTACTTGTTATAGGGAGCTTAAACTTCCTTTTGTTTTAGAGAGTAGGCAACAAATCGACAAAGCCCCAAGTGTGGCAGGTGTCCTTATGTAGCTGTAGAACTCAGGTTATTGTTTAGTTTCACATGTTCACTGCTGAATACACAGCAACACACAGACGGCATGCCATTGCTGTAAAACACACGGTCTGTAACGGCGCCTAAATGTAAAAATCGGTTCAGCAACGTGTCAACGTGTTAAATGTTATTTGACCTATTATGTGAAAGATTAGTAAACAATCTAGTCTTAATATTTAGCACATTCTTATAAATAAACCACCCTAGTTATCAAATGATTTTTTTAATTTTAAGGCTACAAATCTGTAATTTAAGATAATATGATAGGTACTATTTGTTTTGTTCTAGTTTTAAGTTTTCTTTGTTCTGTGGTGTTTCAATAAAGAGTTTATCTATCTACTATTGGAAAAAAAACATAAAATGGTAGAAATTATTATATATTTTCACTGGAACACTCCTTCGCCATCTAGGTAGGTAGGTAACAATTTATTGAAACTATAATAATGCTCGAGTATTGTTTCAACCTCATCGAGTGACAAGAA
This sequence comes from Campaea margaritaria, assembly GCA_912999815.1. Taxonomy (NCBI): domain Eukaryota; kingdom Metazoa; phylum Arthropoda; class Insecta; order Lepidoptera; family Geometridae; genus Campaea; species Campaea margaritaria. The sequence goes on from OU538800.1 coordinate 1,199,061, forward strand.
GTTCCAAAACATACTAGGCTAGTAGGGACCATAATGTGCAGATAGTAATGTAAGTATGCAATTAGCAGAATCAGTTTGTATGACAGCCATTGATATTTTTAATGGGCAATTGTATGAGATATTGTTGTATCGTCTTTTATTAAGGACTATTATTATTTTATTTAAATAGAAATTTCTTAAAATTTATAAGTATTTAAATAGTGAGACTGTATGTAATGTGTGTTAAATAATAAATGTGTGTTTTTTATATGACTGAGTATGAGACGAGCAAGGCTGGAGGCTGGTGGTAAGCGCTATGCCTACCTATAAGAGTTGTTTTTTATTGTTATTATTTATCTTGTATTGTTTTGATTCAAAGCTAAATTATACTTATTTCATTTTCCTGATTTTTCCACATTTTTTTCGCCTCTCTCCTCTCTGTTTTGGTTTTCAGGTGCTAAATCGAAATAAAATTTAATTACCTATATTAAATTAAATGCATTGTCTTGACAAACAGCACAACAACTTGATCCAATAGAAGATTACCCAGTACAAGTGATTATCAGTCTTCGCGGTTCAGCGTATCATCCATATTTTGGATGATGATATAATATCAAAAAATGGATAGACAATTACTCTTTTATAGAAACTAGTGAGATAGTAATCCACCAACATGGCGACGCCGACGCGATGGTGAGCCTAATCGAGTATAGTTTCCAGTTGCACATGGAAAACGTGCGCCTAGAAAACACGGCTATTCCGTAGGGGCACAGAATAGATAGTATTCCGTAGTGGTACTAACGTAGTACCCACTTTCCAGGTATTGTTTTTCTTCGCGGTGTGTACACTAAAGTTTTCCATAATTGCAAACTCAAATTCAAACTCAAACTCAAATCATTTATTGTAAATAGGCAAAATATTGCACTTTTACACGTCCAAAAAATTATATCTTATACATAAGTATAGAAATACAAAAAAAATAAGTCAAATTTTATGATCTAAGAAACTAATGATTATTATCTAATTATGGTTTGAGTTAGAAAAAGGATATTTCCTTTTCAAATGGTGACTCATGCCTGAGTCTCGCACAGGAAAAGGAAAACTCCATTGACTCTACCAGTGCTTCGGAAATACGCCCGTTAGAGAAGATAGCACCAAGAAACTCTACGGCGATGTCATTTTTTAAATTTTAGTCATTCTTTTTTTTTTTAAAGCCATAATATACAATATAAAAATAAATTATTCTTTTTACAATATTATGATATACCATCATTACCAAACTATTAAATTATATTATTGAAATTGTATACATTACGTTACTTATCATTATCATGGAGATTGGGACGTTGAGGCCATGCATTTTTGTCTTTAACATATTCATTAATAGTGTAATAGGCTTTCTTTATGAGATTAACCTTAATAAATGTTTTAAACCTTTGCATGGGCAATTGATCAATTCCCTCTGGTAACTTATTATAAAAGCGTATACAGTTCCCCATAAATGAACCATTAACCTTCTGCAACCGAAATCTAGGTACATTCAGTTTATTTCTATTTCTAGTATTAAAGTTATGAATATCGCAATTTTTGACAAAGTTGTTGATATTTTTCCGAACGTACAATAAGTTTTCATATATGTATTGACAAGCCACTGTAAGAATATTGATCTCTTTAAATCGTTCCCGGAGAGAATCGCGGGATTTCATATAATATATGGAACGAATTGCTCTCTTCTGTAGCACAAATACTGTTTGGTTATCCGCGGCTTTACCCCACAACAGAATACCATATGACATAATGCTGTGAAAGTAACTGAAATATACTAATCTTGCAGTGGCTTCATCAGTAAACTGTCTAATTTTTCGTACAGCAAAATCTGCAGAGCTCAATCTTCCAGCTATAGACGATATGTGAGGACCCCACTGCAATTTTGAATCTAGATTAATACCCAAGAATGTAGTTGACTGTATGAGGTCCAAAGGCTCGTCATTCATTAAAATACTTAAAGTGGAGTCCCCTCTGACATTGGGCAGCGAAAATTTTATTCATTTGGTCTTTTTAGAATTTAACACTAAATTATTGGTTGTAAACCAGTTAAGAACTAGCGTGATTGCTCTGTTGCAAAGTATGTTATAATATGTTCCACGACAGATGCGTGCAATTTTGATTGGAAACTAGCTATACTCGAATATAACGCAGCTCTGCGTACTGGCATAGTATACCAACTTCCAATAAATGCCGCGGTACGGAAATAATTATAGGTATTGTCAAACAAAATTTTTGTCCATAAATAGCATCCTAAAAAGATCTGAAAATGTAAAGAATAGTTTTCGATGAAATGGACGTGCGCGTGGCGTATTCTTGAACTAGTTAAATGGATGAATTAACAAATCAAAAGGCAAGTATATACTAATGAGGAGCGGGGGCGCCACCGCAGCGTCGGAAATGTTCGTACAAGTAAAGCTGAAGCTCGAAGCTTTACGTGAGAAATCATTAGCCTACCTTTTTTGCCACCTCTATAGTAAGTAATTGGTGGCGCTGTCGGAGGTTCGATTCAAGTAAGCTTTGTTGGTATAAGTTTTTTTTTTATTTGACTGAGTGACGAGACAAGCGAGTCATTCACCTGATGGTAAGCGCCACGCCTACGCATAACAGTCACAGTGCCAAGCAGAACCTTGCATTGCACAATTCTGCGCGGCACCGCACTGCGCTCAAGTGTCATTATTCTTGCTCTCAACGCCATCTACCCTGGCAGGAGACCAAACGTTAATAATTGTACTTATTTGGGTTACATTAACCGAGGTATTCACGTGAAGCTACAAGAGGTCAGCACGTTCGTCCATAGAAATTCCTTCATATCAATCTTTAAAACGTGGACACGTGAGCCTGTATGAATTATATTATACTAAAAAAAATGGCATTTTGACGTATTCTCAAATAAACCCGTCCACGTTGACCTCCGGGTCTTTCTCCGTGATAATAATTCCTTATAGTAGGTACATTTAAAGGCTAATGTTAGAACTGCAAGGCGCAGACAGGAGGTTAGAGCGCGACTGCGCCCCCTGTAGAGATTAAGGGCTGTTCGCTCATACAGAGGTTCATTATGGTGGATCGTGGGTCGGTGGGCCGTGCGACCTGACCCGTGCGGCGACACGCACTCGGAAGAGCCGGGGGCGTGCCGTGGCCGAGCGCCGCATATGGATTTAAGATTAACGGGGCCACGGAAACGGCGGCATGGGACGCGGGCCGGGGGTCGGGGCTGAGTGTGTTTACACGCGGGTGCAGGCGGCGGGTGCATCGGGCGGTATCGATCGTTGGGCGGGGCGGAGGGGCGCGCGGCGCGGGGCGGAGCGACGCGCGCCGCGCCGAGTGCCGACACAGCCAGTCCGCCTCGAGGCCCCGACCGCGCGGTCGTCGCCTGTTCCCGCGGTGCGGCGCGCCGGATTGTCTCCGCAAGCGCCCGGCGGCGGCGGCGAGCCTCGCGCCGCCCGCCCCCGCGCTGATGCCGCCGATCGCAGCCGTAGCGTTCCCGAACCCCCGCCCCCACGCGTGTCCGTCGCCAAGCGCCGCCGCCGCGCGCGCAGCCAGGCCCGAGCCGCCCCACCCGCGCCGTCGGAGCCACCCACCCCGCGACTGCGTCCCGTGTTCCTCTGGGCGCGCCAGAAAGACGGCACCGTGCAAGAGGTCCGCTGCGAGGACTACGACTCTCGCAACCGCATCCGCATAGCGCACACTGACACTGGTTGGAGAGTCATCCCGCGCACCGAGACCTACGACGCCATCCGCCTGTCAGATCTGCCGCGCGAGCGCACCGAGCGGCGCCGGCGCCGACGCTGTGCCCGTGACCGGCGAAGTAACCCAAAGCTCGTGCAGGGCGGTCCTTGGCTTGCGCCTGATTTGGAGTCCCACATACCTTCGCACACGATCGCGATCCCACGGATGCAAGCGGCTCCATCGCCGTCTCTGTCCCCGGAGCCGCCGCAGTTCCCGTCCCTAGAGCCGGTGCTGTCCCCATTCCCAGAGCCGCCGCCGTGCTCGTCTCTGGAGCCAGTGCTTTCCCCGTTCCCGGTGCCGGCGCCGTCTCCGTCCCTGGAATCGGCGCCGTCCCCGTCCTCGGAGCTGACGCTGGCACTGGACCCGCCAAAACCTCCGCCGCCGCCACCCAGCGCTGCCCCGACGTTGGCCTCGCCCCCGCCTGCGGCGCCGGAGCCGACGCCGATGGACAACCTGCTGGCGGTGGCAGAGTTGGAGCTCGAGCTACAGAGTGGCGCGTTGCCGGACGCTTCATACCCGTTCCCGGTGGAAGAACAGGTGGCGCGCGACGTGATGTCGTTCGATCTTAGCGAGCACGCGCCGGACGCCGGCGACGACTCGTACCCGAGCGACATGGTGTCGCACAAGGACCTGTTCGAGAGCATCAGCGAGGCCCACTACCTGCCGGACCTAAGCGGGCCGCACGACGAGGCGCTGCTGGAGTCGCTAGTGGAGAAGGGCTGCGAGGACAACCAGATCCTCGACCGGCAGACACTGGACAAGCTGACGCACCTGGTTACGGCTCCGGGTGAGTACACGGAATCGGAAGACATCCTGCTAGGCGACGCGCCCGTCTCTGACATCATCAACCGGCTCGACTCTCTCGGGTCGCCTGGCCGCAGCAGCATGACCGCGGCGCAAGGCCTGCTCCATCTCCACCATATAGGAGACCACCTCCCCTCTCGGGACCGAGCGCAGAGCGCGGTGGACGGCTATCTGACAACGGAAGTGTTTGCGCCGGAGGCTGTCGCCGAGTGTCCTCTGGAAACGCTCAGTACGGTTTCCGAAATGCGGAAATCGACCGATGTTGACCTGTTAGAATATGAGCAGAGTGTCGAGAAGAGGCTACATAGCGACGTTGAAACCGCTGACGTATACGCTGATCAGTTACATAGTCTAAATGAAACGTATGAAGAAAATGAGTTTGAAGGTAGCTCCCGAATTTCACCGCCGTCACCGGAGATGGCCGTCGCGCCTTTACCCGCCCTGTTGCGCGTGATCGATACTGACGGTGATGTCAGGAACGATGACGTCGGGCGAGATAGTAATGTGTCCGAAGATGACGAAGAAAAAGATTACGTCGATAAAGAAGATCTGATATTGGATCAGAAGCCTGACGTGAAAGCGATATTTATTCAGGATCCTGATAAACCCACTGATTTGAGTATAATGTACATAGAGGATGAGGACCCGCAACCGACCGCAGAGAACACAGATCAACAGAAAACACCGGTCCTGACCGACAGTCCCCTGCTAAGTGACCTGCTCGAGAAGCCTAAAGATTTGACTGTCCACCGGCGACTGCCCACCCCGCACGCATCGCCTCGTAGGATAGAAATCCCACGCGCGCCTTCTCGAGAGTCGGACGCGATGCAGTCGCCGCAACCCAGCGGCATACCGGCTATTTCTTCCCCTGAAGTATTCCAGGCACCCAGTTCGAAAAGTAAAACACAGACTGTTTTAGAGACAATGTTCACTACGGCCGCGTCGCCTAAAATGTATCTCACTTCAGAAGTGAGCATCACTAAACAGCAACGCGAACCTTTGAATTTAGGAAAGCACAGAAAATCTGCCAGTCCCACGGTCACGAGCTGCTCGGAAGAAAAAATCAATAAAGGATTTGGGGAACCGCAGGAGAAAAGGTCAAAACTAGTTCCGATAGAAGAACTATATCAAATAACACAACTATTATCGGAACAGAAGAAAAAAAAGAACGAAAAAGCGGCAAACAAAAAGGCTGCTCAAGAGTCCTCATATTTGTCGTCGCTGAAACAATTTCAAAGTTTAAAAGCGAACAAAAACTTTAACATTCCAGATGTTCTACTGATACCGAGAAACAGATTGAAAATCATGCTGGAAGCACCCGGTAGGGAAATACCTGCGCTTTTAATGGAAAGGCCAGAACTACGATATTACGAGGATTTGGATCAAGAAGTTGATCCTGATATTCTGATCATGACGGTCAAAGAATTTGAAGATATACTTATTAAAGAACAATCGCGACTCCGACAGGCCCAAAAAGCGGAGAAAAGTAACTCGTCGAATTCAGAACGAGTGAGCATGACACCGACGACTACAACTGCTCCAGCTGAGTTACCTCGGTCAAATCAAAGCAGCCAGCCCAAGCAAATTCCGTCGATGGGGGCACTGGCGGAAGACATCGACGCAGCCAACTCGGCAACGTTTAACCCCATGATGTGGCTGCAGTGCGCGCAGATGGATGCGGTGATAAAAGCAAGCGGATACACAAACTATGCTGACCTGTCACAAATGATAATGAATCACCACCCGCAGCTGATGAACCCTGCGATTTTTCCAGTGATTTCTCCTCAGATGGAATACGATAGGTTTCAAATGATTTGGCAGGATAATATTCGGCAAAAAAACCAAAGGCGAAAGTCGAACTCGGCTGAAGCTCAAATGAAAGAAGCAGCGGCGAAAACGAGCGAGTTTCAGAACCCGTACGTTCAATCGACCAACAAAAACTATCAGGGTAGATCCCACACGGCGGCTAGGACGAGTCCCATTACGAATAACTATTCCAACCAGCGAGCGGCGATGGCGCAGCATCAGTTCTTGCAGGGCTTGTACCCAGGAATGGGGGGAGGAGTGCACGCTAGTGCTCCGAACTTGGCGATGGGGGGGTTGAACGTGCCATATTTCAACCCCCAAATGGGCAGCCAACGCTCGCCGCGGACGCACCACAAGAGTCCGACGCCGCCGTCGCCGTCGCCGTCAGCGTACTACGCAAACAACAACTACCTGCAGTCACTGAAGGCGAACGAGGCGGCCGCGGCTGCGGCGGCGGTGGCGGCAGCGCGCGCGTCTCACAGCCCTGCCGAGGTGCGCCCGCGCATCAGCGTCAAGAAGGTGGACGAGCTGCGGCGACGGCGCGACGAGACCGAAGTGGGCAGCACTACTACGCCGCTGGGCGAGCCGCTGCACTTGCCGCCGGACCCCTCGGCGCCGCTCTGGCATCCGTTCTTCGGCAAGTGAGTACCGTTATCTTTCAATTTGATCATTTTTAAATGGCTACTTTCAATTTATTCCTTGGAATGGGAGAACATTTTTAGATTGATGCAGAAGTAGAGTGCAAGATATCGAGATTTTAGCTTTTGTTCCGGAATATTGTCTGCAATGCTAAAATTACGAGCTCTTCGAATCAATCCAATAAGTACTTATATTTCTACAAATGTTAGAATTATAATTCATTAATTATCTCTCACAAGTACGAAGCAGAACTTTCATGAGAGATTAATCTAGACCCTAATCTCGTGGACGTAGAGAAATTCTTTATACCTATAAGTATTTGTCATCCGCTTATTCTTAAAACAAGGCCTTTCTATTTAACTCTAATTTTATTAAAATCTACACATATTTTACTGAGCAATTGAGCTTTAGAGTAGTTGTACTACATGAGTGTATTAGCACTCGTCTCCACAATTCACGCGTACCTATAACAAAATGTATGACAAATGACATTAGGATGTTTAATCATTTGCACAGGCCCCTTCTGCATGGCATGGGCTTCCGCGAGTAGAGACACCATAGAGTAGAGCGATGGTTAAGTCAAGAACTTAATTAGAAACACCTGTCTGAACACTCGTACATTTTTCGGTCTTTCTTTGTCTTTAAATTAACTTTTCGTTTTTTAGTTTTATTTAGTTTCGCCCACGTAATACCAGGTTTCCCGCAAGAACTCTGCATTTCCCAGTTTATAAACAGCCCATGTCGTTCGGGAATAGTGTAGAGATGAACTAACAACTGAACATCGCAAAATTAAACAAAAGTTAAAATTAATTTCATTTGAATCATGACTTCACACAAAAATCTTATACAAATAAGCACTTTCAGTCTTTTCTAAGTTTTCAAATTTTTCTTTTCATACAAACCTCAAAACTTTAAACCTTAAACCTTATCCAGGCAATTACGAAAACAACAAAAAAATGGCAAATCGGTTGAACCGTTCTCAAGTGATGATTTTTCATACGTACGACAATTGGGTTTTTGTTTCATCGTCATCATCATCCTTTATCGGCCCACTGCTAAGCACGGATCTCTCCTCACTTTCATGAGGAAGATTAGGCCATAATCCACCACGGGGGCCCGGTCCGGATCGGTGGAGGATAGATAAATTTTACAAAATACTAGAGGTAGGGTAAAAATTTAGAAACCAGTTCTTTCGCAACTGCTTCTTATGCCTATCTTATCTACTATAGAGGTACAGTTGCTAATCATAACCGAACTATCCTTACTTCCTTACTTTGTTTTATATTATAAATGCGAAAGTAACACTGTCTGTCTGTCTGTTGCTCTTTCACGCCTAAACTACTAAACCGATTGAAATGAAATTTGGTACAGAGATAGTCTAGAGCCTGAGAAATAGGGAATGAAAGTTTGTATTGAAATTCATAATTTTTGAAGCTAGAATCTTGAAATTTATTTTTTAGGCTTTTGATTAGATATAAATAAATTTGGCATTCATTTTGTAAAAATTTAGCTTGAGGGGGTAAAATAAATATAGGGGATGAAAGTATGTATGGAAATATGCAAGTTTTGGGCTAAACCACTGCACCGATTTAAAAAATTATGTCACTAATTGAAAGCTACATTGATAGCGAGTAACAGAACATAGGCTTTATTTTAGCCCCATATTCCCGTGGGAACAGAAACTACGCGGGTGAAACCGCGGGGCGCAGCTAGTATTATAATATTGGAACAGTATTATTAACACACCCAATCGATATACCCAAGCAGAGGTTATTAACAGAAAGAATATTTTCGACCGCTGGACTATTACTGTTTATTTTTCATCAATAGAGGTACATAGTTGATCGACACCTAAAATAAATCTAATTATTTACTTCAACGTATGTAAGGGACACATTGACCAAAAATCTTTGGAGGGACATTTCATGAGCGTCAAAATGTAGGTAGCTGTATATATCCCCGTTAAGGGCGTTACAAATAATCATAGTGATAAGATTATACGTAATTTTATATACATTGTAATTAGTATCTACCCAAAACCTGCATGTAGGTGGGTATCCAAGAAAAACATAGGCATAAACTATTTCGGAAGCCGATTACAGAATAAAGAATGAAGGCGGTAATAGGAGTTTTAGGTCAGGCTGGGATCGATTGATCGGATATAGCGGTGACTTGGTTGGGTTATAATTTCGATGATCCGAAGAGAGGTCATATCCAGCTAGCTGCTGCCGCGGCATTACCTATTCATAAATGTGAGCAGAATAGAACAATCTTCTTTTGTCACTGTTCCAACCATTATATATTGGAACATCTTGATGGCAGAACTAGACTGCTCTGAGGTCATGGACACTCAGCCCAAAACCCGCCGGACTTTATTAACATTATCATCATCATCATCATCATCATACCACCAGCCGACCAGGCGGTATGGATGTGACACCACCACACATGGACCCTACACAGCCTTTTTGGTCTGGAGTTCCAGAAACCAGTAGAGAGTGTGAGGGAGCTGGTGTATTGCTCTCCGCTGAGATCGCAGCATGTGGAAAGATGTAGAAAGATGTAGTCTCTACCTATCCCAACGGGGAAAAAAGCGTGACTGTATGTATGTATCGTCATCATAATAAGCAGGTTATTTGCTCCAGTGCAGCGCTCAGCCTCCTCCCTCTTAACATATATCATTCATCTCGGGTTTTTGCCAATCTGATCTAGATCCAGCCTTCGAGAGTACGCAACGCATCGACAAAGCCCCGAGTGTTGCAGGTGTTCATTGGCGACGGCAATCGCTTACCATCAGAAGGGGCGTCAGCTTGTTTGCCTATCTTCTAAAAAAAAACTCCAAAAAGTATTTTCATAAATTGATTCCCCCTATTTTAAAAACGTCCGGCGCACTCTGTCTGCTAAATTGTATTATAGAAGTCCAGCTTGCTAATTCTATCACCAAGATGTTTCGATCAAAACGGCCCGGGCCACAATGGTTGAAACTTGAAACATCGACATTGAAGAAAGATGAATAAAACTAATACGGTAGATCACCTCAAAACTATAACAATGTGTATGTATGTATGTATGTATATGCCAAATAACAAATATCTACAAAACATTGTCTCATTCATACAAATTCCAATCGTGAAAAGCTAGCACACGACTCTAAAAAAAACACCTAATAGAAAATACAAATACAGAAACCACCAGCAATAAAATTGCTTTCAAAGAAATGGAAAGCCGTTATTAAAATAATTGGCTCTGGCAATTTCGAATGACAAATGCATAAGAAAATAGGGTTTTCCAACTACTTCATTGTACCTATGTATTTATTATCAGGTAACCTAGATAGCTGCCTATCAAGTATTCAAAAGCATGGGAAAGCTAGACCTGTGATCCACATACAACTAAATACCGAGATTAATATAGAACGATCGATATGCCAATGTACAGTTGGAGACAGCAGTGGTTAAAATGCCTAACTATTGCCTTTCATAACGCAAGTTGCCTTCAGGATTTAATAAGTAGCAAAAATATCTATAATCAGTTTTTGACGTCATCAACGTAAGACTTTAAAATGTTGGATCCAATCGAATGACCAAAAATCTCAAAAGGCTCAGAAAATCGTTATGAGACGATTCGTCACAGAAAATTCAGCGTAGCGTGGCTCAGGACGTAGATGTTCAAACTTTTAAATAATATTTTATGATTGTCGTCAGCACTGCTATCCCCATCTGTACCTTCGTACAATTACCGAGCCAACATATCAGGCAGTTCCACGTCAGCTTCAAAGCACACGTCAGTCCCCCTACGGACATCAGCCAATGCAATGTCTTTTGCATGTCTTTCATATTGAATATTTAATACCCTAATCGGCCGCCTTAAAGGTAATCAGGTCGCCAGACTGACGCCATGCCTTCCACCAAATAGCATAGAATATGACGGTAGTTTGAACAATGAACTATGATTACCTATTCCTTTTTCAGTTCTTTGTAGGCACTGCTTAATTATGGACGATATCCGTTTCGACTAAGTATAGTCTACGAGTATGTTTCAGAGTGTATTTAATTTAATTGATAGTTAGGAAACAACATATAAATGTGTCATGGTGAAAATGGCAGTAGGTGTTTAGGTTTATGATTGAAATTCAACTTCTGATTAACCATAATAGCTCTTCGTTTTAGATAGTTGTCTGAAATGTTATTAGCCTTAACTATAATTATTGTGCTTAGAGCAGTTTTTAAGAATATCCATTCATTTTTTTGAGAACGGGTAGCGATATAATATAGCATTACTGTATTTAACTTGTTTTTTTCTGGCGTGAACTTTTTAAGAATGTATTTTTCTTGGGGAATTCTGGAGTATGAATTGACTGTACACACTGTGTCTATTGCAATACTGAGATACTGCAAGTTCTGAACTTTACTGCCTCAACTGGGCTTTATCGCCACGAGGCAGATTAATCCATATTACAACGTTAAATATCCCTGTCAGCTGAGATAATCGTAAGAGCTCAAGTTCCCTTAAAAGCCCCAGTATGCCCCAGTTCAGTGTCAAGTTTCTGCTCTTACTCGCGAAGGAGTCCTTCACATTTGCCCTTCACGCGTCCCCAATCCTGAAGCCTTGGTGGTCCACTTTCGGGCGGTCAAGGCTTTCTCAAGGCGGCCCTGTTTGTACAGAAACTGAAGCTTTTAAGGTTTCCACTAGAGTTAGGAAGTATTTCCTAATTAAGTTCTAAGATTACCTAATATATTTATTTGGATGGTATTATAATATTCACGCGTACTTACCTACTAGAAGTTAATATCTGAAATATTTTGTTTGAGGTAGATAATAAAGGCAGCTCAATTATGAGTGTTATAAATTTTATGTTATAATATAAATATTTTTTTTTTTTGCGTTCTACATTTAAAGAATGAGACTTTTACTACATTTGTAGGCCCGGCCCATCGTACTTTAAACCTCATACACACGATAGTAATATTATGGGAAAGTAACAAGTTTTTAGTACTTATGAGAAGTATCGAGCCTGCCAATTGCGGCGCAGTCTCCATCCTTCATCTTACTCACTACTTGACAATGTGTGAACGAAACATTAAACTGCATCCTTTGAACTACCTATAGAAGGTAGATTTCTAAAGCAGCTAGTTATTCTAAGGCTGCATCGATACATCCTACTGTGAGACGTTTCCATATCTCAGACCAGCATAAAGTATAAACTCCTGATTTTGTAAAGGCCTTGTAAAGCCCAGTCTCTTTTCCCAATCTTAAAACTGTTAAGGCCATGAGCCGTAAAGACCGTGAGCCCGGTTCCTGTTGCTCTGGCTTCCAGGTCGCTGGGGTCAAGGCACTGCCACGTAATGCCTAGAATTTCCTTCCACAATACCGGGAATACCGGGATGACCTAGTTTCCAGGGAAGTAGAGGTCACGCAAACCGATACAAATTGCGAATGCCACGAAAGTTATTGCTGTAAACATGTTTGGGGATTTACGTTTATACAATTAGACAAAGCGGGTCTATTCGCGCACAGATTAATACGTAAATGAACTCATACTTGGTGACGTTCTATGAATTCAATTACTTTAACTGTGACTTTTTTCTATAATTGCTGTGTATATATTTAGCAGCCTTTTACTGGCTGGCACTCGGATCCGGAATATATCTCTCGAAAACGGAGTATGAGCCAAAATACACCACGCCAGCCCAGTTTATATTTCTACTAAAACATTTTTACCAAGTACTTTAAATATATTCATTTCATTTATAGTGAGTTCAATTTTCAATTATTGATTGTGGCCTGTTGGTCAGGATATATTCAACGACTTCTGGCTTTAAATGTATTTGCTTGCCTGGGCCAGAAGCACTATAATATTCATTTCAACTCAACTAACAGTCCGATGACGTCAGACAAGCACGATACAAGTTCCCGTTGATCTATTTTCCCGTGCAAATAACTTCGATTGGTACACAAAACTCCAATTTACCCTTTGACACGTCTGTTTGTCCATTCCATACTCTATTTACACTACTCTATTGGAATGTTTTAAAAGTATAGTGTGCCTGAAATCACCTTTCAACTTTGACACATTTTTTGTAAATTCTTTTCTAGGGCTTCTTTCAGTGACGTTAAGTCAAAGCTAAGATCTTTGCGTTATGTAGACAGTCAGTTATTCTTTATTCAATCTAATGGAATACAAAACTTTTATTTACAGAACAAACAATGGATAATAAATACTAAATGTGTGCTTGGTACACATAGTAGAAGTAAAACTTCAACAAAAAATTATTTAAAAAAACATAAAAGATATTAAAAAAAATACGAAACGTCTACGTCGTGTCTCTCTTTCTACCTTCACTAACTTATATCTCCCTCTCAACTTCCGTTCGCTTTGCCCGATCACATTTTTCGTAACGCATTCACCAGCCTACTCCCTAAGTCAATCGTGCGTAAAGAAGTTTTACTTCATAACCCAGAATGATAACCTGTTACCTAAAAATAAAGCCTAGTCTAGTGTTACGAACTGCAACGGTTTTGTTTTACGTTTCCTTTTTGTTATTTCAATTTAATCACACTATCTACTACTACTATACTACTACTACTATCACTGGGGTCGATGGTAGTTTACCATACCATACCCGGTAGCCCAGAATGGGGCTGGCTTTCAATGTTCAAATGTTTCAAATGTTTAACAACAATATTCGCCAAGAACTTCGTGATGAAAGAATAGATCTAAAAATTACTTTATATGAACACAGCTAATTTATCTCATCGATAACGGTCATTAAGCTAGAAATCATAAAACCTTTCTGAAACTAAAGAGACCGGATCGCAAATGGAGAAAACGTCCAATTTTCAAAATGGCCTCACACTTTGTTCCTCGGAAGCTTTTATCCGGCTTTCAGAAAATGGTGGATGAGGCGACGACGTCGACTCGTACGTCGGCATGCTTTCAGTTTCAAACTTTGAAGTATTATAGGTAGATATAGAACTGTGAAGAGGCGGGTAAGCGAGCTTAATACATAATTGTAAGCATTGTTTTCACTGCCGAAACAAAAGTTAAGAAATCAATTTCACTCCACACTCACTTAACACTTAACACCAGGTGCGATAATATTCAAACGCGATCCTGTTTATTAATAAAAAAAAGGCATTTCTTATCATTTGTGTGTATTTTCTTCTGCTATGTTTTCCGAAAGGACGCACGCTTAAAATCCAAGAGTAGAATACTAACATTTATTCTTACCGAAACAAAAGTCAGGAAATCAATTACACTCAACACACACTTAACACCAAGTGCGGTAGTGGTCAAACGCGAACCTATTTATTAATAAGAAAAGGAATAAAGGCATTTCTTATCATTTGTGTGTATTTTCTTCTGTTACGTTTTCCAAAAGGACGCACGCTTAAAATCCAAGAGTAGAATAGTAACATTTTTCTTATAATTTGTACCAATAATGGGAGTCAGATATTTGTATCTGACTCGTCAAAAACATACAAATAAAACAACGAGCAATACCCTTCTACCTTGACATACCCATATGACTTACGGTGCCGAGCCTTCGCAGGATTTCGTCTGTAGAGTTATATGGTGGTCCATTTGCCGCCTACAAGCCGTTTCCGATTCCATTACGCAATTTTTAATTAAGAACGGCGGCGATTGCACGGTGCAGTAAAATCTGTAACGCTTCAATAAAATTGGCATATATTGCTCTCCCGTTCCGTTACAGTGTACCTCGTGTGTTTATCTCCCTCGCTCCCGGTCCCTAGATAGCCTTCGAACGGTTCGAACCAAGGGCCCAGCTCAGAGCTACATTGATTTTAACAGGCCCGGGGACTGACGCGCAGTTTGAGACATATAGGTACAGCTACGCGAGGTACGTGTCGGTAGGTTTTTGATTCAATCAATGGTATCCACGTATCTATTTTTAGGTAGGTAGGTATTATGTCTGCGCAGGACATCTAATGGAACGCCCGGCCACCCTCAAAGGGAGAATTGCCAGGGGCTTAATTAGCGCACCAATTTGTGTACATGACATAGATAGATGTATAGATATGTGCGTATGTTGTGCGGATGTTTTGATGTCTGGTGCAACTCACTGAGCAAGGCAATATAGTGGGGCACTGATTGATTGCCTTGGATCCCCCTCATGGGGCTCGTTGGCGGCTTTTCAGCGTCAAAGACTGATAAGGATGCGCCGATTTAGTGTTTATTTATGCACTTGCTAGCGAATTTACGCCAATTATAGTAATTCATATCCTATTTAAAGTCAGGATCCCTTCCCACGTTAATCATACCTCAAATCAATACGAGAACTTTGAATGAGACTCTTTAGAAAATCTCTACCTCAAGAGTTATCTATCTACCTAGGGCACCAAGAGGCGCTCTACCGTGTATCTTGCTACAACCGAGGTTTTCACCGTTGGCACTATCAGCCAGTATTACAGTTTTCCGGTCAGCCGGGCAATTCGCCGATATCTCCCAGCCGATCTCTCATAGCCGGGAGAGCTTCCTACACTTTTATTATCTAGACGCTGTAACAGTAGTTACCTAAGTCCTACGTTTTTTTTGTATTACGAACTAGGCGAGTACCTACTACCTGTAATATAACTAATTAGAATAGGGATCGGTTAGGATTTAAATTGGTGTGAAGGAACGAAACGCATCGCCAGAACCGTTCGTCTGGAAAGTCTAAAAGCGGTCTAGAAGTATTTAATCCAATTAACATAAATAGGTACTTCAGGAACCAGCTCAAAATATCATAAGAAGTTAATTTTGTGCAGGAATATAAGCCTTATATTTCAAAGAGAACAGAACATAAGCTGGCCGCCGTTACTCATCCATCATAAGTATGAATATAACCCTAGACAAAACTAATGAGCCTCCAAACAACCAATTGGGATAAAATATTACCGACGCAAAAATATTATTATCTCCGTCCTTACATCTCGTCAAAAATGTATTTGAACCACTTAACAGCGTGAGATGTCATTTCGTCAATATAACTAACGAGGGTTATGAGGTCTTGATAATAAGCAGTATTGGCTTTGAAGACCTTCAACGCTATGTTACCTAATTGATAGACGATCTCTACTGTCGTTAGGTACGAGTACTAAACCTACTGTGTTACGCCCTGTCCAATCTATCAACACGAACTAGTCACGACACTAAACAACACAACACCCTGTCGCCTGTTGTTACGCCTCTAATATACAGTACGTACGATACTAGTTTTGCAATCGACAGAAGCACTGTTATTACATGTTACAAAGTGTACAATTTCCTGCAAGCTTACTTAAACCAGGCCTTGTAAATGACTAGATAAGTAGATACAGGAAATGCTTTATACAGAGGATGTTTCGATAGTTTTTTTTGTACGATACCCCATAACATATTTTATCCGCATGTAAGAAATACAAAATGGGAGACAAGTGCTCAGCAGTGGGACGATATGGTTTGATGATGATGATGATGTGATGATGGAACTGGGGAGCAAATTAAAAAGGGGAAATCTAGCCAGGGAACATTTTGGGAAAGGAAGGAAAACGTTGGTACCTAAGAACATTTAGGAAAAAGAACATATTTTATGGCAGCAGAACGGGGTTGAACTCCTCAGTGTACAACAGAGCAAATATCAAGGCACGAGTAGGTGTGTCGCGGGACTTTCAGAACCCTGTCTCGTTTAGTTTTCTAATTAGTAACTAGCCCTTCGTGTCTTTAAGCTAAAGTTCGAAGGCTGTGACGGGAAGAAATGCGCGACTCGTTGGAACCGCTTCGTCACACTCCTCTAAGTTCCGTCTGCATAGCGCAGTATTTTTTGTATGGTGAGCGCCACGGCTGCCCATTACAGTTGCAGTGCCACCCAGAACTTTGCATTGCTTATCACCGGTAGGACGTATTTCTTAATTTTATTTAAAAAGCAAGTCCTCTTTTAGATTTCCTGTTGTGTTTGCCACCTTCAACTTCAAGGACATTTAAAACCAGTTGAGATTGTGGTCAGATTAAAAACTGTATTCTGGAATGTTCCTTTCTTTATATAAAGTGGAAAAGCTCTAGCAAGTTTAGATTTACATTTCTACTTACACCAGAGCTTAGTAATATGATTCCATACTTATGCTAATATCGTATTTTCAATATGCCTATTCTATTGGGGCATTTTCTAGCTTATCATACATTTGAAACAGAGTTATATAAAATATACTTATCGTTGATGGCGATAAAACACCACGGGTACCGGCACGTGAAAATATTAACACAGACTTCAATCATTTAAAAGAATATTGTACCTAGTGGCCGTGTACTTTTGTAGGGTTGCCTCTCCTTAATTTCACAAAACAAAACATCAAAGCTTGCAAAACATTTTTTGCGGTGTTTTTTAATGGCTTCAGTAAAAGGTGGCCGAACTTTCTAAGCAGACCAAGCCATACAACTTTTTAAAAACGAAAAATGAATTATATTTTTCTTTATTGATGTTTGTATGACTTCACTTACTCTCTTTACAAAAAAAACGTTTGCAGAGTTACCAAAGCGTAACTTACCTACAAAAAATATTAATTTGTTTTAATAAAGGAAAAAAAACAGAAACCAAATTCAATACCATAATGAAGTCTCTAGTAGGCACAATTAGGGTCTTATTCGAAATATATATTTGACTTGTTGTAGGGGTTGGGTTCTCCAGTTAGAGTCCGCCTGTGAAAGTACTTTGTCAAATATTTATCCGCCAAGCAATACTTAACATGTGCCCTAACCGATTCAAACTCTACATCTTATGTATGTTTAATCTAAAATGTTGACAACCCTACAGCTGTAATGTTCAATTATGATCCACTTCACTACTCAATAAACAGCAAACGCTTTGATTGCCACTTGTTGATATATTATTTTCTTTTATTGACGTGTCTAGTTTTGCACCGTTTATTAATTTCTATCATTTTATCAAATATTTATTCAAGGATAAATCTATCGATACACTTTTGGTCCTTCATCCTGGGCTCTTTTTTTTTTTAAATACCAATTCCAAAACAATGCACTAACGCAGATATTAAAAGCGAAACGTTTTGACAAACAAATGACTCAATTTAGCAGGATTAGGCCCTTGGGCGAGTTTCCAGCCTATAATTGAATCGCATTGAACAGAAGGTGATTTTTTTTAGGTAGCTTTTACGTGACTTATCTCACTGGAATAGTTAAGCTGTGGTGTGGTTTGCTTAGTTCAAATCTTGCAAGTTAATTTTGACCTAGTTCCCGTTAGTCAATGAGAAATGGTGCATGCCTGTCTAATTCCGATGGCAGTACAATATTATGGTGACCACTAGCTAATCTAATAATAGAGATGAAATGTGATCAGGGAACTCCGCAGTGACTATCATTAGATTGATAGGGTGTCGGGACTCATTCTGATCAACTCGCAGTATCAAATACGTACTATAAAAAAGATTGTCGTAAAAAAAAATATTTAAAGACTCATTCCATAAAATCTCGTCGGATCAATATTTTTTCTTTTATTTACTGAGAGACGAGGCGAGCAAGTCGTTCACGTGATGGTAAGCGCTACGCCTGCACATAACAGTTAGTGCCACCCAGAACTTTGCAATGCATAATCTTCTGCGACACTGCACTGCGCTCGTCACCTTGACAAATCGGCTCTGAAGCCTCATATGCACAGTAATTTCGTAGGAAACAGTGCCCTTCAAACTGGAACACAGTAATGTTAGCACACTACGACCACTATGATCACTGAATAAATCTGAGTAAACATCGGAATAACTCTGAATTTGCTAAGGTGGGGTATGTCGGAATAAATCCGTTCAGTTCAACTGGTAACTATTCAACTGACATCTAGAATATAGGTATCTCTACATTCGCATAGTACACACACACGGAAGACCTTTAAAACTTACTAACATACACACACACACACTGACTCAGCTTCCTTTCTAAACAAATCAAAAGCTTCAAAACATCCTTTTCAAAATTCAAAACACCCTCCTCGGAGCCGTCTCCAATGGAACAAATCACAGCTCATTGTGACCGCCGGACTGTGAATTGGAGGTCATGGGTTCAGCTCCCGACAATGGGCTAAGTGCGTTCACCTCTTACATCATTTATTTGGGCTACTTACCGAATTCGGTGCCGAGATCGTTGACTCTTGAGACTGAACATTACAGGATTAGGCAAGGACCTCTGTAAGATTAGTGAACAGAAGTTCAGAACAGTCACATAGTGTAACTTTTGTTCTATGAATTTTATCATCAATTACTTTTAATTTCGTTAGTTATCTCTCGTCCTGTGGAGTTCAAACGGTAATAATTACTGTATTTCGTTATAGTAGGGAATTTTTTTTAGTTGTCTCTATCAATTTCATCGGGTTTTCCTAAGGACATTCCTATTTATTTACATTTTTACTTAGTAACATGAGCAATTTTCAATATCCTGTGGATCCTGTAATTCTAGTACAAATTAAAAAAACGATTTCTAATGGATGCCCCGACTGTTGTTGTCTTATGCTTCCTTGATTTGCTGGTATGCTGGTATATTTGCTTATAGATGTTTTTGGTGATGAAGACAGGCACTTAAAAATGTTAATATTAATCATTGCTGAAAAAAGCTACTCTTATGACTAATATTAATATTTCTATATCATTCAAGATCTATCTGATAAAAAATTACATGTGTTCTTACATCACATAAGCTTTGTAGAATTATATATTAGGTCATTGGCTCTTCAACTAACAGCATGGTCAAAGGCATAGCACTTTGCTAAACTGGATGGGGCAAAGACCCCTTTGTTGTTGAATACAAAACTATGAAGTATATGAATGGAATTTCGGTATAATGCCATTTGTCGGTCTGAGAATGCTATAAGTTCTTTCTACGTCTAGCGTCTTTATAAGAGCTGTTTCGTTAACTTTATTATTATTTTTATCATAATTATATCATCGTTATATTTTCTACAATAGATCGCAAATTTTGACTATTTCACCCCATAACATGGAATCTGCTATTTATTTGTATTGAAATAGATAGTACTTAAAAAAAAGAGTTCCTTGACCGATATGCCTACCTAGCACAAAATGTGACTAATTTCAGTTTACAGGACTTTAATCCTTTGTTGCTAAGTCAAGACATGCCGCTGGGAATTCTATCTAATTACTTAAAATTTACGATAGATACATTGTTTTAAAACCTTTCGCTATTGTACAGTAACATTGAATTAGGCCCTACGATCTCGGAGAAGTGGGATAGGTTTGTGTAATATGCACTTGAAACACAATGTCTTCAACAAAAAAGTCCTGCCTACCAAAACACAGATGATTTCCGAGTATTCTTGTTGTCACCTACTCTACCCACAGACTGGGTAGACGTTGAACCTATCACCTACCTACTGTCTGTCTGAAGAACACAGTATACATGGTGACAGCAGTACTCGCATGGTACAGCGCTGCCGCTGGTCAGCTCTACTGCGCCATGTGTGATCGCACATTTAAAACAAAGTTCGGTCTAGCGAGCCATATCAGGGCGCACGCTTGGAGGTAAAATAAAAAGGTCACCGTTGTCGGATACGACAAGAAGGCCATCTTCATCATACATGCAAACAACATATAATTATCATGTATATCAGTAAAGACATCGAATAGATCACTATAGGCCTTTATTACTACTAATTATCTGGGTAATTTGACACTTCAAGGCATTATATCGAAGAATCATTTAAATTCTAACACGTGTTCTACTCAGCATATTAAAATGTCCCAGATATTCTCTATCGAGATATTATATTATACAGGTTTAACATTGCGCTGACGCTAACACACAACGCTGGTGTACAATAAAGAGTTTTTCTATTCTATTCTATCCTAACATAAAAAAAATATTTCAATAAAATTTTAATATATTTAAACACAGGAACAACAATACAGCCCCATAACCTGCCATTTGGCACAAATCGTGACTTCAAAACAAATTCGCGTGCTATCTACGAACAAATAAGTTGGTAAATTTTTTACTCATTTAACAGTACCGACAATGGCAGCAAAAAGGAGTTGAACGAACTTCCTTAGCTACCAGCGACCTTTGAAGCCGGCGCGATGCATATTCATGTCTTGAACAAAGGGCATTCTGGGACCCTAATACCACTGCTGATGGGTGGGGAGGGCTTGTCTCATCCTATTAAGGAATCAACTATTAGGACCTGTCGCATAGTTAGGACATCTGTCTTCTTACGAGCTTCTGTACTTGTCTTACATCCTTCTATTTAAAAGCCGTAAATTTTACTAAGCTGTGTGTGTGCAAGTTTTTTACCACTCCAGTGTTTCGAGACAACGTGATCGAAGATGGTATAAAGCGAAGCAGTTAAACTACTACCGGAACAACTTATATAGGGCTTCGTGACAGACTTTTAAGAACATAATTTGATTGATTACGTACTAATTACCAACATCGACGATGAGGAAAGACGCTTTCTGCAGACGCATTAGCCAACCGGAAGTTCAATCGGAACCATTTCCTCTTAGTAACTTGATCTAAACATTATCGTAAATAGGAAATCCAATTTTCCAGCTTAGCACAACAAAATCGAATCAACTTTGCCCTCTCGATGATTACCGCTAGTGCCTCGTTTCACTTGGATGAAGCAAAATAAATTGAAAACTTGATGACAAGAATTCGCCAGCGAGGTAGAAGGAAATGTAATTTTCCAGCTACAACGAAAATTCTAGATTTTTTATAGTGAGCCTCCATCAAATTTCTGACTGGTGATGGTGACAATGTGGTAAACACACTTACCTTGAAAGTCAGTGTCAGTCTAGACTTTGCGGACTGGAGTACTACGGCTGGAACACACTAAAAGAATCTTAGAGGCAGATAAGCCAGAGGGATATCAAGTAGTCCCAAACCACAATGGAACGTCTCTAGATAATTTGACGCCAGCTATTGTTCTAGGGCATAATATTATGTAATCAATATTCTGACAAGAAAAAATCTAGACAGTTCGACCTTCGCTATCGTTCCAGATGCGTCTAGAATTTTAGTGAAAACATTGAAGCGACCTTCCGCCGTCCGCTACAAAATTGGGATGTTCCGGCGGATGGCACGGTACGGACTCGAATTTACATAGCAAACAGTTTATTTAGGCAGCTGTTTGATGTCAGGCTAGAGTGGGGTTTGGGCTAAACATACTAAACCTTATTAAGCCTTAAAACACCTCGTAACGCTATTTATAACTGTTACAGTAAATACGAGCGCATGAATAACTGATACCCTATTCCGGCTATAAAAATTTTCGAGCCTAAATGTTCAAAATGGGGATAATATTTAAATCCACGTATGTTTAGGAATAAATAAACTTTCTGGAGATAGCTTTGAGTGACGCACAAGCAGATTAAGTACATATACATATATGCATAATACATGGATCTTGTAACGAAGTTTTCCGAGCTATTGAATCCTGTCAATTTCAGTTCCGCGCGAATCATCAACCTTGCTCTATATTATGTTATTTTATGAACATCGATTTGACTAAATACATAAATTATATCCTCATTTGAATAAAATTAATCCTGTATGTAAAATATTCTAATTTATGGATTAACCAGTGTTTATTCGTATGAAATTATGTCACTTGTTATTAATGACATGAGTTCACTTAAGTGAAGGCCCGCGCGTCCCCCTCCCTCCTCATAAGCATAGCCTAAATTTGAAAATGCGTAATCATCTCGTGAACACTTTCCTAGGCAGTAGTCGGGCCAAAGTAACCCACTATCTGCTGGCCAGTTGTCGAATTATTACGAAGAAAAATAGTAACTAATTCACCTTTCAAACAAAAACAAAAAACAAAATCAAAATTGGTTCCTCCGTTCGGGAGCTACGATGCCACAGACAGACACACACACAGACGCGTCTAATTTATAACACCCCGTCGTTTTCACGTCGGGGGTTAAAAAACCATTCCTTTCAGAAGTCCGGTCCTGGAATGACAAAAGTCCTAGAATCACAAGTCTCCCAATCAACTTGCAGATAGTCTCTGAGATACACAAAGTTAGTCTTAGAGACCGTTGCGCTCCGAGTAAGTCCCGAGAGGGTTGATGAGTTCACTCACTCGCAATATGACGCGAAATACTTGCTGGGTGGGTCACTTCAATAATTTACATTGCTTTTCTTCCGAGTGCTTAGTGGAGTGTCACAAGCTCACCAGTGATTTGCGTTTTGCAGATTTCACTTCTGAGGATCACTTTTTTGATCCCTAGTTTTTTTTATTCTATAGAGTGACGAGACAAGCAAGTCGTTCACCTGATGGTAAACCCTACGCCTGCCCATGACAGTTACAGTGCCACCTAGATTTTGGCATTGCAAAATCCTGCGCGACACTGCACTGCGCTCGTCACCCTGAGACATCGGCTCTAAAGTCTCATGTATGCCCAGTAATTTCGCTGGAAACAATGCTCTTCAAACCGGAACATAGTAATGTTTGCACACTACTGCTTGGCAGTTGAATATCTGGCAAAGGTGTGGTACTTCCCCAAAACGGTATCTTGCAGAAGAGGCCTCCCACTACTAAATAACTAATTAACTAATAGTCAAATGAGCAAATGAATAGTTCTCTTCATCCATACAATTTGCATATTAATTACGGATGAAACCTTTCTTGTCTTGAAAAAATATGTTTATCATCAAAAGACTTATCAAATACTTTATTGTGAAGTAAAGCTGAGAAATAACGATGAAGGTACCCCTCAGCTCGCTTTCTTCACAAACATCTACAAGGAAAACGTTTTTCCAGGAGCTTCCTCCTACCCAATTACGGTTAATAATAACATAAAGCTTTTCTTTTACACGTGCCGAGCCTAATTGAATGTTATGCACGGACAAGGTCGATCTATTCATTCTTGATTTTAATTAAGAATGTTATTTAACATCTATCGACGTAGAAATTAATTTTATACGCTTCATCTTTCTGCCTTTTCAACCTACACATTTCTGCGGTATCAAATTAAGTATAAATTGATTTTTTTGTGGGTGGAACGATGCTTTCATCTTGGGTGAAGCCCTAAATTAAATTGAATTTGTCATAACAGCTCAGACGAAAAATCATCGGAGGTTGAAACAGAGGGTGGAAAACGAATGACATAATCATAAAGCGTGTAGCAAAATATAGTGCCGCGAACAGTTTCAACAAAGAAACAAAAGATTCCACGCAATTGAGAGACAAATTAATAAAAACCTGAAATTTGCATAAGTGGCGCTATCTCTTGAGAAAAGTGGTGGCAAGAAGCGAGATTATCAACCTTAACGTCTCCATATATCTTGTTGAAAACAATTTACGTTGAAATTATTAAAAAATAATAAGTCATTTTTAAAAAAAATTTCAACAATACATGACGATACATTTTTCCTCCCTCAGTTTCATGTGCCAATCCTAATTTTTTTCTGCGTAATTTCACTGCGGTTCACAGAACACCTTGCTTGCCAAATTACAATGACGGAAACAGTAGGGATGGCGATTCTTTACGAAAAAGATCGATTTTTAAATCGATTCGAATCGTAGTCTAATGAATCGATTCACGAAAAAATCGAGGCCTACAAAATCGATTCTTAAAAAATCGATCTTTTTTTCAAGTTTGCGTTTACAATGTAAATTTGTATCAATTTTACTAAAAACAAGATTAATATTGCAATTAACGATATCTTATCAATAAAATCAGGGAATTCAAAAATAGCAATTATTTTTATTACCGTATCAAACTATAAGATCAACTATAAAAAAAAAAGTATTTATATACTAACGGCCTTACTAATAAAAAAAAGTTAAACATCTGTGTAACAACTGTATTACTATACAGTGAGTAAGCTATGAATAGGCGTTACACACTCCCTTTACTAATAATCCGTGGGTAAACAATGCATAGTTATCAATTCCTTATAACAAAAACCACTGGCAACTTTCGTCAGAAACGTTCGAAAACATTACGTCATATTATCAGAGTCTTAATATTAGTTCTAAAAACGCTCATAACTTTCATGCATTAGTAGTGAAAAATATAAATTTTATTAAATTAACTATATTTTTCGTTCTTTAATTACTGTTTTACTTTCACTTAGCCATTTAACTATTAATAAATATATTTTTATTACTGATTTATTATTTGTTAATGTGAATCGATTAATTAAGATACGAATTGCTTTAAAAACGATATTTTTCGGAAAGAATCGCCATCCCTAGCCTGGCGATTACTTGATTGAAATAAAATTAGAGTAAAAGCGATAGTTTATTTTTAAAAAGATAATGGGAGCTTTACTATTTTTTCTGTAAACAAGATGAATAATTTGATGCTTTGAGGTTAAATAGATAATTGGACATAAAGTAATCGTGAATGAAGTATGAACACTTCCATCAATAAGAATTCCACATATTACTTATTAGTTATTTCAATGCTGATTATTCCTCTGTAAAAGTAAATTTAAATGATAATCACAACTAACAGAACAAACTGAAAATAATAGCGTCAAAGTAAAAAAAAGCGCTTTACTTATTTACTTACCTACTCTCAATTAGTTATTATTTCGCAACAAACACTACATGAAAATCTGTTGAAAATCAATCATGAAAATACTTATATTACGCTAATAACAGTATTCCTTAAACGACAACAACAAATGAATAATGCAATATCAATCGTCACAGATTATAGATACATAAAGTCAAAGACTACAAACGTAACTTTTTTATTAAAGAGAGGCGAGTAAAGGATACTAAACATACAGCCATCTCGCGAGTTTATGAGTAGTTAACTCTTTAACCGGCAGCACTCTTATAATTCAGGCACATTCAACTAAATGCAAATAATTGTATGGTTTATACCAAAACAGAAAAAATCGAATGTCGATTTTCAAGGATGATATATCGATTCAGTGAATCGACACAGTACTTCATATCGATTTAAAAAATCGATATTTTCTGCTCGAAAAATCGATTCTTCGATTAATCGATCTAAGATCGCCATCCCTAGGAAACAGTCTCCCAGTAACTTGGCTGCGCTGTGCCATGCTGATGGACGGAATAACGAATTTATAAGGGTACCGTTTGATGTCATTTGGCTACGGCATGGCACCCCAATAGTTACACCGCGCACCGTTAATTACATTATAAAACGCTTTTAGAGTATATATAACTTCAATGAACTTGCGGCAATTTCAACCACAGTACAAATATAATTCTAGCTATCTAGTTTGAACAAAAAAGTTCAGAATTAAAATAGTTCAGTCAATACCGAACACCTCTGTGGAACGATTGAGGAATAGACTGCCGATATGAGACACGTGGTAACTCGACGGAATTAACTTCACTGATGCCAGACCACTTCGCCGTAAAACTGGACCACTCGGCTTGTTTGTGGACTGTCTATATAATAGTAATTACCTATCTAATAATAGTAGTTATCATGTTCTCTACAACTGTGGTAATACGTAATAAAAAGATTTATTTATTGGCAGGAACACTCTCTCACATCTCGTAGCATGATGAATTATTATAGGAGCAAAAACAGTTTTTGAATTTTCGCAAATTGAATTCATATTTATTAAGTACCTTTCAAAAGGTATTATGCCTAAAATAGTCTACTAAGTAGGGTCGTTTCTTCTCTTCATAAATAAATAAAATAAGAGATGGAATAATATAATACAAACTGAAGCTTTTCCAATATTTTGCGAAGCATTTGTACCTATGAAGGTTTATACAAAGCTTGTTCTCGAAATTACAAACAACAAAACAGGAATTTTCCATTCTCACATCATATAATATTTATGTATCGTAAGCGGATCACTGTATTATGTTGTAACAAAAGATCTATTGGAGGAGCTTTCCATCGAACAATGAATATACTGACATCTCCATACAATGTCGAAAACAAAGGCGGTGTTACCTAACACTGTCTATACTTGTTTATTTATACCTAGTCTAGGTATTAAGGTTAGGTCACATCTTATCTCTGTATCAATTGGGTCTTATTCGGGACGTTATCTAGGCATCGTCGTATTCAGCTTGCGCGCGTGCTCCAAGCTGTTTTCCTAGTCTTAGGCGCGGATACGGAGATCTTTCGGATGTTATATTCTCTTAGTTATATAAGCCCGATTCCTTGAATTAATTTCGTGGAAATTATGATTTCCGAGAAAGGAAAATAATTCGGATTTTTCCTTAGTAACAATAGCGTTTCTATAATAATATATTTCTAAGATCTGATTATTATGGAAGTATCGTGTGGGCGAATTGGAAGGATCTTTCCGTTACTAAGAAAACCTTTTAGTAGGTATTTTTCACTTCTCATGCTCGAAGTGTATTATCTCAGATCGGCGCCGGCGTAGCAGGACTAAAGTGTGTTAGTTAGGTACTAGGGATTAAAGTGTTTTTTTTAATTATTAATTATTTATCAACACCCTGCAAACCCCCTGTAAAGATGAACCTGGTACTATATTATTTATTCTGTGGTAAACAATCGGCATATTGATGTTCCACTTTTGAAATAATATCTATCAAAAAGTTTTCATTCATTTTATTCTTTTTTTTTTTGTTGTAAACACACTTATTTAGTTATTATATTTTTATATTTTGTCGCTATCGAAGTGAAAAGTGCGGGAATAAAATAACTCGTCATACTCGATTCTATTGTTTCCCTCGCTGTCGCTAGGCAAAACATAGGGTTTGTAAATTTTGTAATGAGTCGTTTTAGTCCCTTGTGAAATAATTTACTATTACATGGATTGCAGTTTGCAAACCTAAGCGTTAGAACGAGATAGATTACCTATTTAAAATTAAAACTGCGATTCGTTGAAATAAAATATGCTTAAAAATTTACTATTTTAAAAACTAATCAAAACTAAAAAAAAAAAAACTTAGTTCCCAAAAATCTTTAACGAAACTTAAACATTTCCTTTTACTTAACCAGCGGAAGTTAATAGATGATCATTTTTGCTCTGTCTGTACTTTGAAGGAACAAACAATTAATAATTATGAAGTTTTATTGATGAGGAATATGACTTATTGATTGGAAGAACGGGAAGACGTCGTGTATTCCGTGTAGGTATCGGTTTTACCTGACTCGCGACGCAAAGGAAGGTATTGTTACTTCTATGGCTTTCCACCTTTATATTTCGAATTCGATTGAGTTTCCGAGTAATGTTTCCGTCTAATGGATTTGTCCTAGATAGGTAAAGGCCGCGCTTCTCATGCTCATAAAAATTGCAGGTAGACATGGAAGTTGTTTACCGGCTTTTCCTCACATTTTTCTAAATTGCCCTCCATTACGTCTTATTCAGACATATAAAATGGCTCGACATAATGCTTTCTTCAAAACTAGTGTATTCCAGTTTATTTTTATAGGTTTAGACATTTTTTATTTTTAAATTGGATTGGTGTGTTCCCGATGGATTTTCTTTTGAAGAGGGAATATCGTTTTCCTTAACCCCTCTTCCACGGTTGGTTTACCGCCCTTAACTTTGTTTAACGCTTTTTACGAAAACTTCGGGTCTTGTTTAGTTTATTTAGGATCACCGACTTACATTGCACTATTTTTATTTCAGAAATTATTTTTCATAGCTATTATTATATCAATATAATATAGCTCATACAATTGATATCTAACGCAGTAGGTAAAAAGTCCTTGCTATTATGGAAATATTAATATTTTTTTCCAAATGTCAATTTTTTTATCTGTAAATGCTGTATAAATAAAAATCTACTTCCGCCGCTTTCTTCCCTAATAACGATAAGTCCCCTTAGATTTTCTCTCATCTTCCAATTACTTTTTAAATCCAAAGCAATCCTATCGGTAAAGGAAGCCGGAGCAAGCTTTCCTTTGCTGCCGGTCCAGGGCTGCCAGTTGCTAGCCGACATCTGACCTTTTTCCTTATACCATCATAAGGCTTGGCTGAGATTTTTTACAGTCGTTTTGTTGCCGCTTTTACGAATATCCGATAAAGGATGAGAAATAAAATAAAAAAATGGCACTTCTTCTAATATTTCAGCTCAGTTGTGCGTACATTGATTAGAAAATTTCCTTCTAGGTAGACCGCATAGTGGTCAATTATAAGCCTATTCAATATTTAAAAAAGTTATTTGACGAAAAAAATATTTTTCTTGGCAAGCATTTCTATAATATGTACTTATTCGGTACGGTACCGATCAACATGAATCCAAACAATGGTGTTTGGATTCATGTTGATCATGTTGTTCATGTTGAGACTAGATTGATGGCAATCTAGTCTCAGTGACTAAGGAGGTCCGATGCTTACCTTATGTTTCTATCATCAAATCAGACCGATGTCAACATAATTCAGCACTATGAACGTGCAAATTGTAACCCAATTGAAAAACGGAAACTGGGTTAAGATTCAAAATGAACCTACTTTAATTATTGTGGTGCATGTTCGCAAAGTAACACCAGGGGGCCTACCATGACGTCTTATAGCGATTCAGTTGAGGACCTAAACTGAGCCGCGTCGCATAATCGTACCGTGACGTCTTATTTTTAACGTTGCTGCCATTTTCAACCTAAAGAGGATATAATTTAGGTTGAAAATGGCTTATTAGCGACTCAATTTAGGTTACTGCCATTTTCAACCTTAACTGGATCCAGTTTAGGTTGAAAATTGTAGCAACATAAAAAATAAGACGTCACGGTACGATTATGCGACGCGGTTCAGTTTAGGTCTTCAATTGAATCGCAATAAGAGGTCATGGTAGGCCTCCTGATTCAATTAACTAATCATTTAGAAACAACGTAGATGTCCAGGCTCAAGTTGAATGCCTTCAGAATAGTAATCGATACTGAACTCTACTTCTCCAACCGCTTTCGTCAATTTAATAGGTTATGATTTGCGCTAATGTTTCAACTAACCACCCTTACCCTACTTTGTATTCAGCTGCCCCGTTTCATATCTCAATCGATTGAAAGTTGCCAGTTTGAACAGTAGATCTTTGTTCCAATCTTTATGACTGGAACATCCGTCTCTCTGCAGATTAAGTACCTTGGATTTTTTCGTACCATGAAGCCTGGTTATCTGGTATGAAGCAAAGATAATCTTTACATATAATAAAGCAGTAAAAGATTGAAGACAACAACAAAAAATACAGTATCAATACTTCGCCATGAAGATTTACCATTACAAGAACTCTACCACAATATTTCGGGTGGAATCCTACTTGGAGATCGCATTCCTGGTTTTGATTTTGGAGCTTTCTTCTCTTCTTATGAAAAAATAGTGACGAAGCCCATCAGTATAAAAACATGACTGAAAACGGTAAATTTTCAGTCATATTTCTTAAACTTGTTTACTTTTTCGTAAATAAACATATTATGTAACAAAAAACATGACTACAGCCTTCTAGATGGCTTAACCCCTAAGCCCGCCTGCTGTCGTCATATTTACTGTCATAGTTCACAAACATTAACACGACATAGTTGGTGCTTGTCCTATGGATTGCTGCGATGTGGCGTGCGTCGGCCCTCAGTGCTGGCCTCACAAAGTAGGTAGAGGTTAGAGATTATGCCACCCGGGCCTCAAATCCTTGTATGACACATAGAACGAATAGTGCAGATTCTGCAGATAATATTCAACAGCTTCGAGAAAATATGTTTTGTTCGTAACCTTTGGCTGGCACCTTATGCATCGGTGAGGTGGTGCTATATGGGGATAATCATGCGAATCTTCAGATTCCAGGTAACAATGAGATTGCGATAACAAAAATTTACATAAATCTGATTGTCTTAACCCTACTAGGAATATGCTTGCCAAAAGTTAAAGTACCAGATATGTCCAAATAAAAAAATATAACATTCATGAATAAAACTTGAACAGTAGTTATTACGAGAATTGATTTTCCTATTGTTTCTAAAGCTGATACATATAACTTTACGCATACCAAACGCAAAATCAGATTTAAAGCTACGAATGCTTGAGCATCTAGGATCCTTTATATAATAATTTATTAGACTACCGCTAATATTAAAAGCATTAATATCCACCCATCTAAAGCTTCTCTACACACGCATTTCCTAATGAATTTCCTGTTCAAGATCCATTCGCACATGACTACGTCCCAAGCCCCCGGAGACAAAGCCAAGTCTGCAACCGATTAGTCTTCCAGACTCCGTTTAGTCAGACAGATCTCGCGAACGTGTGAAAGTCTCCCTAATGCATTCGTGCCAGACACGGCCGTTGCACTGCAGCTTTGCCCTGTGCCGATTCTAATCTCTTGCGAGCGTGTGCTGATGACGTCATTACTTCCACAGCTCTGACAATGTAAAGGTGTTGTAATATAGAGGATAATATACATGAATTTTTCGTTGTTTTAGCTAAGCTTCTTATGTTTATAGTAGGAGTAGGTAGCAGCTAGTACAGTTGCAGTAATATGGGTTTCGTGTCGTTTGTCTTTGAGATGTTAATAATCTTTAACTTTTAATAATTTATATACCTACCTACCGATGCCGATGTTTTGACCATAATCACGTCTGGGTGTTTATGGGATGGTCCTCGTAGTTCCTGATTCCCTAGATACAGGGAATCCTAGTTAGGGGTCAGATCTATGTATGTGATCGTGACACGTTATTTTTATTATAATCTTATTCTATTTTGAGTATGATGTGGTTGAAGGTTCTAAACGCCCTAAGATTTCAATTTCTGCAATAATACAATGAGCCTGGCTCTCAGAGAGCGTTCCCAGAACACCCTAGAAGGGCAGACGTCTTCTGTTTGAGGGTACCTGATCAGCTAGACACTAATGTGAAATTACGCAACGGGCTTGTTTTTTTCAATTTTAACAAACAAACAAACGCTTTATGGCTTCACGGGCTTACAAAAGTATACTTAAAAAACTTTGGTCGATTTTTTCGTGTGGTCGGTATTTTTTTTTCCATTGTTGATTACTCAGCTACTCACTAACTTTCTTGTTATTTACTTGGCTTCTCCGTCGAAACATAAAAAGGTTCGGTTGAATAAAAGAATATGTTTCTTTAAATTTTGTTTACCACAAAGGTTTACAGGGGTAAAATAAAATTGTATACCGATTTGTTTTGACATATTTTTGTGTTGAACACGTGCGTTAGGCTGCGGCTCGGCCCGCTTCGCTCTCTACTCGTATTTTAATCTTTCCGAGGGTGAGTATGTTTTGATGAATTATTGCTTTTACAGATATTGCCTATTCATTTTAAAAAGAGGGTGTGAAATTGAGATGTATGATGCGACCGTCCTTGATTTATGTCGTAAAATTGAATCACTTTCAAATTCTAAGATTGACACGAATCAAATGTGGGGCTGCAGTTTTGTGTCATCATTATGAATCTAATATTTGTCACTATTTATTATATATCAAATAAAAAAGCCTCCATCAGAAGACGTCTATAGGATATTTTTTTTTTATACAAAAAAATCTTTGGTAATAATTTAATGAGTTTTATTTCACTATCTATTTTATTGCCCTTTTCGGCAAGCTTGTTAAATTCGTGAACAATTTTGTTTGCATAACCGTATCATGCAATTGAAGCGATGATTGCAGACGCCTAAACTTCTGGGGTCCACATCCCGACATAAGCGCCATAGCTTTAGACCCTGAAACACAGTATCTCAGTGTCTAGCAGCGACATCTCAGCTTGCAGCTAACGATGCTGTTCAACAGACCACCATAAACTAGAAGGCCTCTCACGTCACCCAAACATCATTGTTTCTCGGCTATCGACCGCATAACCCCGATACAACACATGCGGAAAATTCGCTTCCAAAAACAGTCTTGACACCTATAAAGGGTACAAGTATGTCGGAAAATGGAGGAGCTTTATGTGGAAGGGAGTGGAGGGGGGTGCTCGGTCGATCGCCTCTGAGACTTGGCGTGGAGCGGCAACGTCGCGGGCGTAGCGGGGGCGGTGAGAGTGGCAACGTCGCCCGATCAGCTGTTGCCCGAACTGAACCACTATAAATTCAAAGCAGGCCGCAGAAACGTGACGTTGGCGTTGTTTTTGTCTCAGGGTGGCACCTCGGCACGCGGGCTCTTCAGGAGGAACTGCCATACCTGTGAAGCTGATTTAATTTTACCCTCCATTTTTACAAGCGGTTACACTTGACACGCATGGCGGCTGACAGTTACTTGAGATATGGCAATACAGATTTCCACTGTTGTTTTATGTCACTTTGCTGCTACACAATGATATAATAATACCAATTTGTGTAGGTACGCTACACAGTGCACCGTAATCATTCAACCAATAATTAATAGTCGTCGTTCCAACGTCGGTACTCGTTAGGTTTCATACCCTCTTAGCTTTTCCTTTTGTTATGGAAAGCTGGGCGCCATTATCCTTCTTTTGCATTTAGCATTTCAAGCAAGAGAGCCCTGTTGCAATTTTGTATTTATTTCTTTCAATGTTTGTTCATAACTGGATATCAAAAATTTTAAACCCCAAATACTTAACAGTACCTATAATAAGGAGAAAATACGTTCTTTTCGCAAATGAGCGATATATCACTACGATAAATTTCTAACCTAACATTGTGTTCTAACATCTCAAGAAAGTCTGTTCCCTAACTACTTAAAATCCCACTACAAACCCGTTACACTTTCCCCAATCCAATTTACCCACATCCAAGCAACGGGTTCCTTACGAAACTGACTAAACTCCGCGCGAGCCCAACAAATCATATACATAACCTAACGCAATCTCGTTCATCTCAGTGAAACTAAATTCCCGGGCGAGCAGCACGCGGAAGGAAGTGCAGCGGGGGGAGGGGAGGTAGCTCAATAATTTGCGTGCGGGCAGGGGGGTGCGAGGGGCAGGGCCCGGGAGGGGAGCAGCTCGGTGCAATAGCCTGCCAGCCGCCTGGCCCGGCCGAGTAGCCCACAAGGTCACTGCCGATGTTCACGCGACTTCTCCATACCTCCGTTACCCTCCGTGCCTCCGTAACTCCATTCCATTCATGAGACACAATTAGGTTCTATTTTGGATTTTCGCTCTACATTTCTATCGGTTTGGGAAATAATCTGCGATGATCCACCTTTTGGGTCATGCATCTGCCTTTTATGACCCATACGTTGTGTACGGGTTAACTCTTTTACTTTCGCTAAATTAAATAATATCCTTTTTTTCGTATGATAACGTGTACTTCGAACTGAGATCTCGCGTTGTAGACCGATCTTGTTTTGGTTTTAATCTTTCCATGTTACAAAGGTTTTGCTCCGTGTTATACCAAACTCTTCTAGATTCGTGGACTTCCTGCCTTAATAAATATAAAACCCAATAAATCAATAGATTTTCCTCCTCTGCTCCATTCATCCACCTTAACAACAGATCACATTGTTCCATGCATGGAACGGATCCGAATGATTGAGCACTACAAAGAAAACTGCAGCTGCACCAACTTTCCAACGCTGGCTCTGTATTGTACTAGTAGATATTCTGCGGCTCCGCTCCGGCGAGATGGAAAACCGTCGAGCTAGACTTTCTATCGACGGCGCTGTGTGCGTCCGCCTTTACTTTCCTTCGTTCTGTTGGAATTTATTTCATAGCATTTTCTTAGAACGTCGATACACTAGTATCCATGCTTTGTTCGCATTAGAATAGTTTTGGGATCGGCGTTGTATGGTGTCAGTGTATGTAACTTTGAATAACAACCTCCCAAAGCGATCCGATGTTATTCCATTAATTATAATTTTATTATGACAAAAGAAATGAGAACATAATTATTGCTAGGTAAACAGCGTGTACAAAATACAGATAATCTGTTTACAAATACCTATGTAACTTCAAAATTCAAATCTAAATCTATTTATTTCAGACAACAAAACCACGTAAGAAAAGCTTGGATTCTGGCCTAATTCAATTATCTTCACTGAATTATAGGACATCATCATCATCAACCCATATCCTCCCACTGCTGAGCACGTGGCTCCCCTCACTTGCCTGAGGAGTGTTAGGCCATAATTCACCACGAGTGCCCGGTCCGGATTGGTGGATTATGTTATTATAGGACATACATTGATATAATTCTTAGATTACCTTATAAGAAGGTTCTGTTACCATCAGTAGGGACAGCCTGGTGGGGATGCGACAATGAGACATTCAGCATGACTCCACTTCTTTTCAGGGTTTTCTACTTTTTACTACTAGTGATAAAGAAAGACTGCACTATCCATAAAGGACACATTGCTAGTGTCCGCTTATCGCACGGCCGTTCTCCGCGGTGCGCTGCGAGCTTTGAGCTTTGTGAAGGAAACGTGAACGAGGATTCAAATAAATCGACGTTGGAGGAAATCGATTGTGAAGGAGTTGGATAAAGCTTTTTGAGTTGCCTTTTTGATTTGAGAAGATAATATAACTAATCTATTGACACCAGAGACCACCGCTATCTTATTTGAGTATCAACCATAGACACATTAATTCCCCAGCCAAAAACTCCTCCGTGGACCAGAAATAGTAATAGAGAAAAATAAAGCGAAATGTAGTTACACGGGAAGGTTTATCATAAAAATGTCTTTAGTAAAAAAGGGATCGTGCCTATACCGCTTTATCTCTAAAATTTAAACCAGATTTTTTTACCTACCTTGGTAAATTTAAGAATTTGAACGAATCCTAATAATTCTCCGTACTTTTTTATATTATCATCAAATAAACTCTGCGGTAACGACTAATTAATAGAACTGAGGCCTTTGATGTATGGAATCCTTACACAAATCGCAATTTACTTCGCTAATTTATTTCGCTTTTAGCGAAGCCTCAAAACAAAAATGCCAGAGGTATAAAACGGAATACACATACCTATAGCTAGCACAAGCAACTTCACAGCCTCGAACGAAATTCAATTGAATGTTCCACAAAGTTATTGAAAAGCTTTTCGAAGAACTATTGAAACCTAACAATCCCTTATAAATGGAACGGAGTCTGCAATACAAGTACCTACCTACCTATCGACGACAAACTTTCTACCCATATGTATACTATACAAGTATCTATTCTTTAACAAAAGGGACAATATGTTATATTACAAAAGCTAGCTGAACCGTATCATTCACCTGCCATGGGTACTTGCACTTTGCTGAGACTTACGCAAGGAAAGCTCTCAAAAGAATAATCTTTTTGTTCTGTAATCTGAGAGTTCACTCAGAGTCGAAATAAGGAGGCATACCTGTCCGGTGGTCACACCATTCAAGCATTTCAGCACTAAAAGAGCTAAACGGATTTTGTTAAACTTTGCTTTCAGCGTCATTAGCAACGCGTATGAAGCCGGGGAGCAGATTACTACCTTATAAGTTATGAAACTCATTGCCCGAGTCTGTGTTTCCAGATAGTTATAACCTGGGAGTCTTCAAGTCTCGAGTGAATAGGTTAATTCTAGGTAAGCGTGTGCCATCAAAGACTACTATGTCATTCAAACACAAACCTATTTATTACAAAAAATATTTAAAGGAAACAGAAGAAGGTATTCAGCTCTATTAAGAAAATAGCGGCTTCTATAACAGCAGATATATTACAGTTTTTCAATACAACATTCTTTCCGTGGAAATTTCTTTATTTTCAAACGGCTCGCTATAAAATGAAATAAAGTGCATTCCATAGACCTAAAGCGACAGAATGTTGGCGTAAAATAACTAAACGGAATTTAATTTTGTTTGTGGGAAAAGTTAGACCTACTATGTTACCGTCTTGTGTATAACTTTTATTTATATGGTCACTATACACAGTCTTGCACGATTAAAAACTTTCGTGAGGAGGGTTAGGCTACAATCTACCGAGGAAAGGGGACTGGGGCCGGATTGGTGGATCACCTGCCTACGCGTACTTCTGAAATTATTCACGTTTGGGTTTCCTCACGATGTTTTCCTTCGCCGAAATGCGAGTGCGGGTGATAATACATAAATTATATGGTTTCGGTTCTCAATTCACAAACTGACTGATAGCATCAATTATTATTTAAAGTAAACTATAATTATGTGATATTCAAATATGGACCTAGTTACGTTGTATAAAATTAAGCACCCATACCCATAACTCTCATGCCAGAACAACGAGGAATATTCAAAAACGGCATTCATTAATATTTATAACCCAACGGCACCACGCTTATTACAAAAACAAATAATTCCATGCATAAACCCAACAATAATTCCATTTTTCTACCAATTAAAACATGCCTTATATCAACGCATTAATACATACCTTGCATTAATACGTACCAAATATTCCCATCCATAAAATTATTCAACGCTGGTAATTGTTGCAATTATAAAATGATTAATTGATTCAATTATATACAATCTACTGGTAATTGGAATAATGCTTGTCATACAATTCTTTCAAATTACTTAATTACAATGTGCTACTTGTATTTTCGATTTTAGTCGATTAATTTGGATAACTTGAAGTACCTACCTAATTAAATATGAAAGCTTTCGCGTTTCAGTTTTGATCAAGTAAAAATAGTAAAGAGGTAGTGCATTATTTTGTTGTATATCTAACTAAATAAAGTATCATAATCATGTAGTTGAAACTACCCTGGAGGTGAAAATTCACTAAAAAAAAAGAATAATCTATATTAGTTCAGACATCCCACAGATATATAAAATTCAATCGAATTGAAAACTTCCTCATTTTGAAATCAATGAACATACAACCTTAACACATCTGGAAATACTGCAGAGTTTGACTTCCCCTAAAATTCAGCAGTGTATATTTTAGGGTCATCACTCTATGATAATCATCATTAAACCAATTCACTGTTACAATGTTTGAGAAATAACACAGAATAAGAAATAGTTATGGGCAAAAACGTCTCGCCACCGGACGCGGTAAGGTTTTGTTTAGTTTTATATTGTAAGAAAAGAGCAAAATTGTTTTAACAGCACATAATATACTTTTTCATTCGCGACCTATTTATATGATTTTTTTTGCTTTGTATTTAGTTTCGAAAGTAAAAACTATCAGCCCTACGTTCATCGAGGTCGATTTTCATCTAAAATGTTCAGGATTTTCAATAAGGCAATTTATTTTCTCGGAATAAAATCATAACTTTCCTACGTTTCTGGGAAATAAATTACATCAGAATTATTCGAACCGAGAATGTGGGTAGTTAGAAAATAACAAGTTATCGTTAGTAGAAATGTTCAGTCTCAATCATATCCGTAACTATCGGAATCCCGATGTAAAATATTATCCGTAAATAATTTTGTGATAACTGGAAAAATTACCGTCAAAAAATCCAATTTTCACAAATTATGTGACTATGAAAAGTATTCCAAATGTTAACCAAAACTGTAAACTAAATCCGTAGTTTACTGAAATTATTTTATATTAGTTACTTTACACCGAAATCCGTATCCCTAATCAACTATATTGAAATAGGTAATTCAACATAAAATATCTCGGCAACTTGTGTATACCAGTTTTATTTTATTACAAATTTAACTGTAGGTATAGGTCATTTACACGCGCATACAACAAGTCATTTACAGAACAAAATAATTACGTGGACTTATCAAGGTTGCGTGCGTAAGTTTTATTGGACATTCATAACAATGTTGCAAGCAGAAATAACTAAGTACTATCTATCATATACAAGTTAATTTAATTTGATGATAGGCCAGAACACGTGATAAACAATTTTTGTTGCCTTGAAAAGAGAAGCTTGACAATTTTATCTGAACAATTGGCGACATCGTTATTCAGTACAATTGCTTACTTAGGTGTTTAGAACAATGTACAATGTACCATCGAGATCCACCGTTAACCTGAGTGCTAACAAACGCACACACCTACATACATTCAAATTTATATTATTGGCAGGAAAACTTCAAAGAAATTTTTCGTAGGATAATAATTGCTAATGATGTACATAAACGAAATTTTGCACGAAAACATCTTTTATTGGAGATCAAATTGGCGTATTTCCCTAAGCTGCCACTTATTTGGAATAAATGGAGCGAAGATAATTTGGGATAGCGTCAAAGCGTGTATTCTGTGTCCCAGTTTATTTGTATTTCAGTGGCTGTAGCTAACAGTAATATAATTTGACGTATTCCATTGTGGCAAACACTTCACATTACTGTTGTCGGGGTGCGAAAAGTGCCAAAGGGTGCTTCGTACGGAACCCGTAAAATTTTCTTTTTAACATCGTCGCGTCGTCGGCTCTGTGCTACCTACCTACCTATACCTTAGTGTGGTAGCGTTTACTGTAAAAAATGTGGTCCCTGTAGATGTGATATTTTTCATGTCGGAATGACCGGAGATGGACTCAACTCTTTTTAATATGTTTTCGATTCGCCCTGGACTCTCTATGTAGAAGTCCAGCTATTACCGTATTTTGTGCTTTACCTAGTTTTTTTTTGTTTGTTGTTCCATGTGGTGTCGAAAGTTTTCTTCTTCTTTTACCTTTTCTTCTTCTTCGTCAATGACGACGTTTTTGGCCTCTAAATGCGGTAGTAAAGTAGACATGGTACTAGATGAAGCTCAGGTTTGCTAAGGTTGTTGCCGTAATTACAAAATAGCTTTACTTTTTTTTACATAATATAACAGCTAACACTTTCTTACTTATTGTTCATCCAAATCTAAATATGAAATTGTGTTGTTTTTTGGCAGTAACTAGACGAGCAAATCGTTCACCTGATGGTAAGCGCTATGCCTGCCCACCCATAACTTTGTATTAGATAATCTTGCGCGGCACTGCACTAAGCTCGTCACCCTGAGACATCGGTTCTAAAGTCTCGTTTGCCCAGTAATTTCGCTGGAAACAGTGGCCTTCAAACCAGAACACAGTATTGTCAGTGATGTCTTGTTAATGTGCCACGCTTTTAGTACAAAGATCTATATACGTACAGTTTCATATTAAAGTTCAGGGCGGTCCTCTCCTCCTGATTCTCCGGACAGTTTTTACTTTCAATATGTTCAATAACATCCGATTTTCTGTAAGTATCCCGAAGGTATACAAACCGGCAAAGTCTAAGTTATACATAATATTCCCTACTTAATGTTCTCGGGACTTTCAAACATTTCTAAATTAATAACTTGTTATAAACGACGAAGACAACTTTTTACCGGACCATCACCAAATCTCAAAAGTTGTGTTTGATTTTAGGCTTGGAGCCAATAAGAAAGTCTTTCTTTGTCGATCTAAGCCTTTGGGTTGATAATCTGAAAATAATCGATTTTATGCTGACATACTGGCTTAGTAACTTCATATGCGAGTATCTACTTAGTATTAAATTAATAACTCGGTTTTATAAAAGACTTACTGATGCTTATTTAGCAGTCCTTAGGTGCGGATTTTGCTTGATAGAAGCGATATGAAGGAAGAAATTCATTCACAGCATAGCTCATAGTTGCGTTCCCTTCCTTCGTAAAAAACTAAATTATGATCGACAAACCTTAGAATACTAAGCAACGAACACTTTTCCATTTCATACAGAAATTCTCGAGACATTTTTTTTACATTTCTGCATGTCGGATTAAGTGGTAACCCTACGTAGGTACCTACTCCCAGACAAAGGGAGTCCTATTATGAACAAAACAATGCCTCTGGCGGCAGTTTTTGACTCCAATTGTTTGTCTGCTTGTCGCCAAATGCGACACAAAGGGAGGGTCATGTGATGTTATACTTAGGGTTGTGGTTTGTATTGTCTGTTTTGTATGGAAGATTGGTAGTTTAGGTAGGCGCCGTATGGAGTTTGGCCATAGCCTAGCTGTTTGAAGTCGATCGATCGAGTACGAATAAGATCTTTTGTATTAAAGTTTGTCCAACCATCTATCATCTATGTATCAACTCAAAACTTAAATCATTTATTGCGAGTAAGCAATATTCAGTCTCGTGTATAAAGAGAATAGTAAAACCATATAAAGTAAATTAATGAGTAAAATACAACAGGGACAGCGTCAGATTCCTCCGAAGCATGGAACTGTTTCCAGGGAAATTACTGGGCATATGAGACTTTCGAGCCGACGTCTCAAGGTGATGAGCGCAGTGCAATGCAGCGCAGGATTATGGAATGCAGTTCTGGGTGGCACTGTAACTGTTATGGGCAGGCGTTGCGCTTACCATCAGGTGAACGTCGCCGTCTCGTCACACGGCCAAATAAAAAAAACACTTAGATGACAGTCACCCATTCAAGTGTGTTGTTCCGCTGGGAGCTCAGTCATGCCCTAACCATTAGGTTTATGCAATTTACTTTTATTCCTTTAATTTACCTATAGCGGAAACTTTCATACATTTTCTTCTTATGCAGAAAAAAATCCAATTTTGTCAATTCTAAATCTGATACGTAATTTGGAACGTCCCAACTCCAGATCTTTGGGCACAACACTAGAAAAGGAAACGCATGACTCTACCACTGCTGCTTTAGAAATATGCTCTATACTAGCTGCGCGCCGCAGTTTCACCCGCGTAGTTCCCGTTTTGTCCCACGGGAACATACTATCGGGATAAAAAGTACCCTATTACTCAATCCTGGTTATAAACTATCTGTGTTCCAAGTTTCATTCGAATCCGTTGAGTAGTTTTTGCGTGAAAGAGGGACAAACATCCATCCATGCATTCTCACAAACTTTCGCATTTATAATATAGTAGGATTCTACAACTACAATATAGAATAAAGCCTATAATCTAGTCTAGACTTGCAAAACATATAACCAATTTACTATAAATTCTTCTACTGCACCTATAAACGGAGAATCAAAGAAATAATCCAATTAATTGCAAAATTAATACCCGAGTGTTTAAGAAAAAAGATCACATCTCTATAACAAGGCATTCTATAATAGAGATGCAACATTCCACAATAACACTCGTCCGTCCCAATTACCTAGAGACGCCACTTGAAATAAAAATTCTCCCCAAGTAAAGCCAGTATTGCCAGTAACTCGTCTCGCCTCGTAAATCAAGTAATATCGATCAAGGTCACTGGCACCGCTGGCAAGTGCGCGAGGAACCCGTATTTATGGCAACATCGCTCACCCCTTGTTTTTATCAATTAAAATGTAGGTCCCTTTGCACTACCACTACAGGAATTCCAAATTACAAACTTATTAACAAGCATTTGCAAATAAATTTCAGCCCTATTACAACTGTACAAACAATAGTTTAACTGCACAGCATGTTGGTGTGGGAAAGAGAATGCAATTTATCGTGGTGTCAAAGGAATTTAAGCGCTATGTTAAGGTATTAAAGTTTACATCGTCGGTAATTAGGCGCAATTTGTAGTGTTTCGAAGGGCGCGTGCCCGTTGCGGCTTGTCTGACGGGTCGATGCGACGTCACACCGCACGTCAAAAGGGGGATCGGATGTTGTCTTCATTATTGACTACTTCCGGTTGCGACTGTGCACTCGTAATTTTGTAATATTATTTTGATACAACATATTTGAATAGATTTTTTGATACGTTATTTTCACACGCGAGTACTGAGATGACAATACACAGCTCGCAATTCATTAAAATCAATATATTTTAAAGTAATAAGATTCGTCGTCCATCTTAAAAATTCAGACCAAAATTATTTCAGATTAGACCATAATAAAACTTAAAACAAATTAAAATTTTCTTATTTATATAAAACTATTTCTTTAATCAAAAAACATTTTTTACTGTTTGTAGTACGTTGTCTACTAAGGCTAACGTAACAAATAGGTAAAGACTCTAGGAAATTAAAACTAA
Source organism: Campaea margaritaria (assembly GCA_912999815.1). NCBI lineage: Eukaryota > Metazoa > Arthropoda > Insecta > Lepidoptera > Geometridae > Campaea > Campaea margaritaria. The sequence continues at coordinate 1,241,720 of OU538800.1, forward strand.
ACAAATGGTAAAAGTAAAACAAAATCTTCTTAATTTAAAAATAGTCGTTATACGGAACCACAGAGATAAAAGAAGTCAATCTCCTTACAGTTGCTGGCGTGGCAACCGCACGCACCGCGGATTAGAACATTCTCAGTTTTTATTCCTTTTTTTCCTCGCAGTCATTTGATGACCGCGCACATTTTTTTCTTTTATAATCTCTTTGATGGTCGGGACGTAAAAGAAAAGTTATCTCTCACGATAAATAAAGTACACCATTTGTGCCTTTTGTACATTTGTTATAAAAATTTTTTATTCGTTTGAAGTGGAGCTGTTTTTGAGCCTTGTTTTTTAGTTTTCAGCAAAAGTTTTAATTGCGTTTTACTGACGGCTCGGTCGTCCGTCAGATCACTGAAAATCCAAAGTGGAATTTATAAATTTTAACTGAGTTGAACATGTGAATTTACTCTGAAAGTTATTTCCATTTCGTTCCATTAAGCACATATAAGTGGTGCCTAATTTAGTTCTACGAACTCAAACAACTTAGCTAATTCAATTAACAAATAGCAATTTTGCGCATTAAAATTTGCACTTTGACAAGTATTAGTACCTAGGTAATTTCAAATATCTCTAAATAATATTGTAAACTTATTTTATATCTGTTTGTTACGCCACTCGTGCTTGTGCACTCAGCCTACAGTTCTCATGAAACCAGAACCCTAAAATTAATAGAATACCATTACACATCGGCACACTACTGCTTAGCAGCAGAATAACTAGCAAATTATTGGCTATATCCAGGCGTACATTAATTAATCTTATAGAAAAACCTTATCTCTTATGTTGTTATAATACATTATTTCATTACCGTAGGGAATTGAAACATTTATACAGACTCTATCCAATCTTCAAAACTAATCTGATAAAAATCCATTGTTTCCGGCAAAAATAATGAAAACTGCGGAACTTAACCAAAAGCTTTGTATGTGAATTATACTTATTTTTAAATTCAAGTTAATAAATCTCCTTAATTACATTAAAATAATTCCATGATGAGCACATTAATTAATTTAATTGAATAAAATTGTCCTACGCCGCGGGGGATAGCACCTTTTTATTAAACTAACGATTTACGTTGTATTTTGCAGTAATTTATTGCAGTAATATTTCTTACCTACATACATACAAGTATGGTATACCAAAATGATGGCCAACACTTGTATTTTAATGAGATGTCTTGACTCTTGACTTTCTGCCTATGGCATGATCATAGTCTGGGAAACAGGACGGGATAACAAGTTACTAACATCGAACTCAGTTATAGCATGTATAAAATTTCAGGTTAAAAAATTAATTTGTTGCTTTATGTACTTACCAAAATACAATAGTTGAGATTGTGACGTTGATACAGTATATTAATGTTTTAACTTGAATTTATTTAAGCAACTAATTTATTGTCGTCAATATATTCTTATAACTTTATAAAAATCTCTCGTACAACGCTCGCGGCGTAAAGTTCTGTGATCCCACGAGGCGCCGGTCTTTAAAACTTCCCGAGCAAAAAGCTGCGGCTCTGAACTTGGTAGTTGTTGCTCGTACCTGCCTTATCCTTGGTCATTCGGTCCAAGTCGGCGCGCCGAATTCATACATATTTATGTGTGTACACGGCTTAAGTTCAACGCAACCACCCAAGGCTGTTGCTAACTACGTACGACGTGCATTAGTGCTCGTGCATGCAAGGAAAAAATACTTGTGCTGTGACAAACCCCACTAATAGAGCTACATACTGAAATTATAGCTCCGAAGTAGATAGTAGCTTCCAGTGCATAGTAATTTCGAGGAATATTTATTGCGAGCCGATGTTTATTGTGTCATCTATAACATTTACATTGTATTTATAGTGTTCCGTTTTTAAATTGCAGCTAATAAGACAGGTACAACAATGCAGTCGGCATGGCAACAATACAAAAAAAAATTGCAGTAGGTGTTCTAAATGTGATAATTTAACTGAACATTACTTCACACAATACAATTCCACAACATCTAAAAATGTGACACGAATGTAACTTTACAACATAGTCATATCTCCGTAAGTCACTGAACCAATAACATTAACTCATCGAATGCGATCGTGCGATCGTTAATGCAAATGGAACATGTCGCCTGAAAAATATTGAATAATCCATAGAGTTCTTTGACCTGTAACTCTGTAACCCAGTTACTGACGTAAATAAAACATTGACAAGAGCATGGGAACGATGCAAGTTACGAATAAATAAGAATAAGAATGGGTTTGAATAGTCCAACTCATAATATTCGTGCTTGCATAACGTAAAGGTCCTTCGCTTGATCGCTGCGTTTTTTCTCGTGCCCATTTCGAGGCACGGTACGAGCTGCAATTATTATAATATACGCTCGGTTTTATGACATGTTATTAGTCGATTTAATGACAATGTTTGAAATTCAGGCGGTATATTACTGGTATTTACGTTTATGGGCTCCTGTTCACGTTTTTACTACAACTTTGTAAGCCACGTGATAGTATCCACCATTATATTGTCGTTTCACTTCTATTTGGTAACTTCTACTGTAAATCCATGTTTTTATCGCTGTTTAAAATTCACTATTATCGAACATAATTATTCATATTCATTTATTGTTCTGTTTCCACATGTACGTTGTTAGGTCTTTAGAAAATACAGCCTAGAATCTTAGCACATGGAATCCTGGTGGGCACCCCGGAATATTTCTATGAGGGTAGGCCATATTAACTAACAACCATATATATTAAAAACGAAGACAACAAGAGACGTGCTGTTAAGATTTGTGTGACACTGTGATCGATTCATTGATGATCCCGTTGCTCTGTTTTCTATTCCATTAATATGTAATGACAGTTATGTAAGCCATTACTTTAAATAATATTTCAGTTATGCGGGCTCATGATATCAAATGATGTCAATTTCAATTGCATTTATTCAAATTAAATGTCGCCTGTAGCAATAAAATGGAAATAAATTTAATTTATTGATAGTTTGGTGTATATCACACTGTTAAATCAATGTATTGAATTACAATTTCCTGTAATGTATTTATTTCATACAACTTTGTAGGTTCCATCAGACAATGCTTTGTTTGCCAAGAACTAACAAAGTTTCCTTTCAAGTTATAGAACGATCTATTTATCGCCAGAACTTCCAATGTTCAATGTAATGTAAACTGTGTGGCTGTGAATTTAATTGAAACTGCGCGTCTATTTCTAAAGACTTTTAAACTCGTGAAAAAAGTATTAATTGAAACGTAGAGACCACTTTTCTCCATATCTCTTGAAGAATATTTTGATTAAGCATTTATGTTATTAGAATTAAAAATTGCGGTCAGCAATGTTTTTATTTGTTATTTCAGCGCTGTATCACAAATCAAGCTTAATTTAGAAAACAGAAGTAACAATGCTACTAATGAGAATACATATGGAGAGTATAAAATATCAATTTGGTTACTTTAGTATTGAAATGTCTGTAGGCAGAAAAAAACCAAACTTATTCCCCCTTCCTTCTTTAAATAACCATCAGTTATTTGTAGTTTCCTGGTTTTTACGTCCAATCACTCGTTCGTTGAACTTCACATTTAATATTACAAATTCCAAACCCCATACCATTACAAGCGGGCACGAGGGTTGCGGTCGGCTGGACAACCGTTTGTGGTCGCGAAACGCACCAAAATGCACTCGCGGCGACCGGTGTTCAACATAATAGAGCGCTGCTTTATGGACTGTTTCATCGACTGTCTTTTGTGCAGAGATTTTCTTTGATAACTTTAAACATTTTTGATAACCAACGATGAACAATATGGCTGTCGTAATACATTCTTGCCTGTAAATTCATATTTATCAATTAGTAATAACATCAAACAAAATTGTTACACCACACTTCTGCCCGTTATGTCAATGCAAAAATCGAAATCTGAAAAGCTAATTTTTACGAGCTTCTTGGTGCTTTAATCTAATGTTGAACTTCTTATTTAAATACAACATAATAAAGAAAACTCTAAATTAAAATTAAAACGAACGGAACAATGGGTGATCTTATCGATTAGAACGATCTCTCCTAAGCTACCACGCAATTTAAAACATTTCTGTCAGCAAAAATATACGAGAAACCTGTAAGAAAGAATACATCAAAGCAGGTCTTTGAAAGTGCTACACAAAACCTTCTTAAAAAGTGCTAAACATAAGAAAAAACAACTAAGAAGCTTTACCAAACAAACATCTACCTATATTAAATACGAATAAAAGGAAAATTGTACCGTACTTAGATATTGTTTGATTGTTTGTAAGGACAGCAAATTCTGTTGTAAACAGCTTATATAAAATCCCTTAACAAATGTTTTACCTAGCAAAATGTTTAAGTATCAGTAGGTATACGTTTTTAAGCCCCCGTCCATGGCAACAGGTCGAACAATAGAAGAATTATTATTTCCAGGAACGGGATATTTACCAGGATTGTATTTGTTTTACGTAGGAGTTCTCGAGATTTTGGGACGACACTTCCGTATTTTCCGATACTTAATTATATTCAGCTTACTTGTGAATATTGTAATTAATTAATTGATCGCAATAACGCCGTTATATCAAGAACTCTTAAAAACAATACAATGGTCACGAGTTAGTTTAAATAAAAGAAAATAAATATTGCATCAAATTGAGGCACGCAACCGATGCAATCTTTAAATGTTAATAAATGTAAGAAATGAAACCGGCTATTGCAAAAAGTGTAATTGCAAAGAATATTGCCACTTACTTACCTATCCTATCTACTGAAAACTTAAACGAGCACAAAACTTTAGAATTCGAATTAAATTTCAGGAAACATTTCATATTCTCTTCCATCAGTTTTTTCTCACTTCCCGTTTTTGTTCTGTCTATTGTTCCATCCCTCTAACTAGGTAGATGACGTGTTGCAATGGAGACGCGCAGTCTCCGCGGTGGGGTCGACGACCGCCACGCCCCGCGCGCTTCGCAACGTCAGAATTCCTATTTTATGAAGTTTTCATTAGGAAAATACTTCATTTTATTGCAAAAATAGCTGCAATATTATTACCTAGTCAATGAGGAATGCGGAGCGATTGTTATTTATTACTGAAATAAAACATTAAGATACCAAACTATTGGAAAGCAAAATGTACCTAATATAATTTTAAAGATATAGTATTCATGTATGTTTTTTGGGGCAGGCCAATAAAACGCTGGCGTGACGATCTTGATACATACGAACCAAGTTGGTCCGAAGTGGCAAACAATCGCGACATGTGGAAGGAGATGGGGGAGACCTTTGCCCAGCAGTGGGACAGTATAGGTTATTAAAAAAAAAAGTATTCATATAATTTCTATAATAGACCCGCAAGTGCGGCGGCATCTTCAGGTTACAGCAGCGCTTCAAGCGTCTTATTAAAAAGTTCCCAAAAATACTTTATGCTGCATAGTTACATAAAAGTGTGAAACCAAAACCTAAAACCGAAAAACATTTTAAGCAAATAACATAAAGCCTAAAATGACTTCAAATCACATCTAAGTTGCGATACTGTAGTGTTACAGAAGCGTTTTGAAACGTTTACAGAAGCTCTCACAAGCGGGCTTATCGAAGCAAAGTCAGGCCACCACTGCAACCGCTTCTTCAAGTGCCTAGTTATTTTGTTAATTGTTGCAAATAAATAAATATCCATTTTTCCTAATCAGAAAGGACTCTGATTTGTCCCCCCCATCATTGTCTTCGGCTTGGGAGAGAAGCCTTCTTGCTCTGATTGAAATACAAATGCAACAAGTGGTTGCGAGGGTATGAAAACAATAGTCAGCTATTGATTTTTAACACTGACCTTATTCACATAGTCATCTCCAATTCTCTATAATAGCAAAACTAGTAAATCTTCTAGTTCATAGTGCGCTGTAATCCGGTGTATTCTTAGTACCTATTCTTCTTCTTTCGTATCGATTTTCTATCTATTGTGAATTGTTCAATGAATCCCAGATGCAGTAGAGACTTTGTGCCACTGTAGACTTCGTATTTACCATCTTCGACACATCATAGTGGTCAAATGCTTTCCTATAACATAAAGAACTTAATTCCTTTTCGATAGTGTTCTGTCATCATCAACCCATAACGTCCCACTGCTGGGCACGGGTCTCTCTTCACTTCCGTTAGGAGGGTTAGGCCATAATCCACCACGGAGGCCCAATCCGGATTGGTGGATAACATACCTGCCTCCGAAATAATTCTCGGATAAGTATGTGGGTTTCCTCACGATGTTTTCCTTCACCGAAAAGCGAGTGATAATTACGTACATATGTAGTTAATAGAATCAGGCGTTATTTTGCGGAAATCCTCTCTCTCTCTCTCTTTCTCTCTCTCTTGCTAGCGCTCGGCGAGTCAACAGCACCTGAGGATGTCTCGTGCAGAGACGAAACACGGGTCGTAAATTAAAATTGGCGGAATTAAAACTATATATTTCTATATTATCTTACGTACATATGTTTTACAGAAACACATTGGTACGTGCCTGCACTGGGATTTGAACTCACGACCTTCTCATTGGAAGGCGGACGTTCTCCCACTAGGATACCACCGCTTTTCACTACAATGTGTTCTGTATAATCTATACAATGCATAAGGAACGCGACTTTCCTCCGTTCCATTTTACTGCTAGCTTTCCTACATTCATTCTACATTTTGAAATAGCAGCGAACCCGTACATCTGTACCTGTAGTGCTCTAGTACTCCACAACCACACAATATAACTGTAACAGCAGCGGCGATTACAATCTGGGTTAAGTGCTGCACTGCTAGACGAAACTGCGACCATTCATTATGGACGGAGAAACGGTGGCAGCGCCGCAAGAGATTATAGAAATTAAATAGTGCTAACGACTCCGGATTGAAAGTGTTTGCTGTTTATAGTAGGGATGTTTTACGACAGTAACAAGACGAGCAAGTCGTTCACCTGATGGTAAGCGCTACCCCGGCTCATAACAGTTACAGTGCCACCCAGAACTTTAAATTACATAATCTTGCGCGGCACTGCACTGAGCTTGTCGCTCTGAGACATTGGTGCTAAAGTCTCATAAGCCCAGTAATTTAGCTGGAAACAGTGCCTTGCAAACCGGAACACAGTATTGTTTTCACACTCCTGCTGGGCGGATGAATATCTGGCAAAGGTGATTCCCCGGGAGGTCTTGCAGACAGGTCTACCACTACTAGAAAACTAGAAATATATGACATTATTTATATTTTGTTTATAGACGTGATCATTCCACTGTAGGTTAAAGGCCTCCCTTCCCCCTTTCCACTCCTCGCGGTTGAGACCTTTTGTTGTCCAATCGTTGCAGAAGGAGTCAAGCTCGTCTCAACAATTGCCAAGATATAAAATAGTAAATCGTTTTGTACAGTCAGTAAGAAAAGTCAAACGTGCATATAAATTCATCAGCTTGTATAGAATAGTTCGGAAACGATCAGTGAGTATTGTTGCTGAGTGTTCTTTCTGATTGCTTAGGCCGCACGTGGTGGTACTACGTGTGGTAGCTTCAGTACTGGCCTGCCCTATTATTTGGCTTTAGAAGTACCACATCGCTAACGACTGTCGTGGCGTAAGGAAGTATCTGTAGCACCCAGTCGTTTGTGGTTGGTAAAGAAGCTGTATTTTACTCAGGTGTTGAGCGCTGTAGCGAATACGAACGCTGAAATGTAGAATTTAAACTCGATATTTTGCAAAAAAAAATTCGGTGGTTCGTTTTCGTTATGGCGCGAAATTTAAATTTTAAACAGTTTTTAAAACGACCGTCAAACTGATGATTTCAGTGTTTATTGACATATTTGAGCGATACGGTGCATTAGTGCTAAATATTTCAAACATAAAACGAAAAGAATGACTTACGGTTGGCGCGAAATACAGTCTCGTTTATATTATTGACCCGGTGTAGCTCTAAAAACGAAAAAACTGTTTGAAATTTAAATTTCGCGCCACAACATAAACGAACCCCCTTAAGTTCTGTTTGATATCATATCAAAATGGAGGATAATTTTTTACGAACCAAACATGATGCAAATAATTATGCTGTTTATAGGTACTTAGTTGAAGAAGTAAGTAGGTATAAATGAGTTTGGTTGATTACTTTATTTATGCAAAATTATATTAGAAAATTATGTAGTGCGTGACTGTACGTATACCTAGTTTTTCACCGACTTCAAAAAAGGAGGAGGTTCTCAATTCGATTGTACTTTTTCATGTGTGTTACCTCAGAACTTTCGACTGGGTGAACCGATTTTGATGTATTTTTTTTACATAATATGTCCTGTACAGATCGCGCTCTCGACTGCACTGAAAACAGTCTACACACTTTCATCAGAGTGAAAATACACCAAACAATTTAAATAGATACATATTTAAATAAATTCTTTATTGAAACACCAAAATAAAAATAAAAAAACAAAAAAATAATATAGACAGGTAGTAGTTCAACTGATTAGAATGTGGACATTTTGAAGTTTCAGGGTTGAAATATGGTAGAAAAATTTCGGCCCTCATAAAAACTTTTGAATGAAACCTCAGAAAAACGTAAGTGTTGGAAAACTGATAGAAGAGGCTTTTCCATTATACAAGATACACGTACACGGAAAAACAATACAAATGAATAAGTTTCGTCCCTACCCTACCTAACCCTCGGGGATAATCTCACGCTTGAGCAAAACTGTTTTTCTTACCCTCGGACGCTTTGGTAACTGGAGCACTAGTCCAAGTGTAGAACTAAGCGGGTTTATCGGAACAGGCCGGCTTAGAAATAGGCATGGGTATAGGACGTGTCTAAGTTATATAACTAGGCAGGTAGGTAAGCACAGTCAGAGACTAAAGTCTGATCTTGCAACGACAATAACAGCTGAAGATGCTATGCTATGCTATGTATTCTACGCCATTTTACTATATTTTGGGCTCTTAAAGCTGACACGGAAGATGAAACATGTTCTGCAACTTTCATCACTGACTGTACTCCCCCACCCAGTCGGCTGCTAATAGAAACATGAACGATGAGGCATAAAGGAATGAATCAGGTACCACATTTTCCCTATTCCTTTCCTTCCCATTGTCATCTCACTAATATTATATGTTAAATGCGAAAGTGTATGTGTTGACAAACCCACGTAAATCACAGGAAACGTCAGTTTTTACTGGATAAAAAGTATCCTATGTTATATTCCAGGACCTAAAGTATCTATGTACAAAATTTCATTAAAATCTGTTCAGCCGTTTCAGCGTGAAAAGAGGGCAAACACAAACTTTCGCACTTATAATCGTAGCGAGGATAGTGAGATGCAACAATAACAATCAATGCAACAATGCAACAAAAACTAATGTGCATATTCTCTTATAGGTCTCCTAACATTTCGCTTCACTTGCTCCCATTACCTTTGCACAGATGTAACATAAACCCAAGGACACTAAACACAGCAACATGGAAGGATTGCCCAGCTCACGTTCTCCAGATCCCCTTCGCGTAGAAATGACATCGGACAACGAGATCCAGTTGGATCCCGCCCAGGCTTCGATCGATCCCTGGGGATTCAGGACACTATTGCAGTTCTATATACATTCTACACGGTGGAAGACACTAGATATACTATGTGTAAACCAAGATAAAGTGTACATCCCGTTAGAGCATGTAACGTGGCCTCTAAGCTTTAGCTGGAATTTGGATTGTGCTGTAATAATACGTTACGACTATACGTTATAATATAACGTACAGTCGTAACGTTCTCATGTCGTGAGTAGGTATAATTATATCGAATCCCGCCGAGCATCAATCGATCCTTGGGGAGTTAGGACATGGTGGAAGATATAAGACGTATATACGAGACAGTATAGACGTACATCCGTACATCCCGGTAAAGCAAACAACGTAGCTTCTCGAGGCTTTGGATTGGATGGGGCGTTATAACGTGTTCAGATGTAGGTATAATTGTATTGAAAGTCTTCTAGTGTCTACCGATTCCCGGAGATCTAGACGCGTTGGAATATTTAAGACATATTATGTGTATTGTATACCTAGATAATATGTATATCCTATGTTGCTAGAACAAAGCAATGTGGAGATATAAAAAAGAAAATTACATGATAATACCTACCCTTTTCCAATGTTGGCTCTCGTGGAATTGACACCCGTCTGGTATGGCCTGACACATGTCAAATCCAAATAAAACTGAGGAGCTCACCGAACCGAACTGTACAACACTATACTGAACCAGACGGCTGTTCTTTAAAAGATTAGATAATAGGATTGCCGAAGTAATTCCAACTTGTTATTTTAAACAATACCACATGTTTTGCAATAAAAGTAGTCTACCTCTACTACTCTCATATTACAGGAAGTCCAGCACGGAATAAATTAAATACAGGCAGGTGTAAAGGCTTCAAGATTTGTCTTGACAAATAAACCCTTCTCAAATCTGAATCATTTCAGATGATAAATGAACCAGTCCGTTTCTTCCCGCCATCCCCCTCTTGGTTCCCATCGACGCCACCAATCATACATCAAACCTTTTCCCTGAGAACTGTCAAGCGAGAACAGTAGATTGGATCTGACTGATCCCCAATCTGTGAACGATCCCGGTGGATTTAGACTAGAATAGAATAGAATAGAATAGAATAGAAAATACTTTATTGAGCACCAATTCAGAAATACACAAGGTACAGGGACAAAGGGAGGAAGGAACCATTAAGGAGGATTCCTGAGGCGAAATGTGGAACCTACCTTAATTTTTTTTGTGGTAGGATCACACATAAAGTAGTGCCTGTAAGCTGCCATGGTGTTTTATCAAAAATTCGATATCCACATTAATATTTAAGAGTATAAGGAGGTGACGTTTGTTTTGGACATTGTAGAAGGTAATCTCCGGAACTACTGTCCCGATTCTGAAAACTCTTTCAGTGATAGGAAGCTACTTTACCCTAAGTACTACAAGCTAGCTATTATCCCGGAATGACGAAGAGTTTCTGCGAGAACGGAAACGGAAAAACCGCGGGCTGCGGGTACAAATACGAGTCAAATCTCAACAAAGTCGAGTAATTACTTCGCATCGTCAGATTTTGAGTGTATTGACGTCACCGGTCTATATTCGGCCCTCTTTCATTTCCCCCAGTTCTTCCTAGCGATGTTAGACATCCCTACAATATACAATTGACACAATGCTGATCCCCAATATAGGGTAACGATAGATCCCCGGGGATCCCGCGTGTTGTGGACGCGATAGATTATTGCGTAAGGGTTACCAAGAAGGAAGCGTATTGTTATATTGAATGAACGAAGATAAGTGAGGATAACATTGATTTATTTGTTTTATTCAAAGAGTTGACTCGGCATGTGAATTTTTGTTGTAGAAATGTGAATTCAACGTAATTGCAACTAGAATTTTTCGTGAATTTGGCGTTATCAAGGTATTTACGTCAGAAAAGAGTGAACCATCAATACTCTACAAAGTTTATTGGAGGAGGAGGACGCTAGATCAATTTTAAAAAGTAGAAATTAAGTTTCTTTGGAAGGAACAAAATATTTGCGAAGAACCCTGAAATATTTTTTCCCTGGGAGAAGTGCACCAAAAAAGAATACATTTTTTTTTACTTGCCTTCTCAGGCCAGTAATGATCCGAATGTCTCTTTTTTGACCATTTTTCACCGAATTTATTTAATCTATTAAGGCGCAGACATGAGACAATGAGCCTAACCATCACACTAGGTAAACATATCAACCAATATATTCTTAACAACCCTAGAGTTCATATAGAGATATAGCTCTAAGTGCCACGTCGGAAGGTATGTGTTATCTCTTATCGATCTTAAAAGATATAGGTGCCTACCTACTTTACCATTCAGAGCAGTAACTTCAATAGAAAACAACACTTATTACATTCGACGTATGATCTAATTTCGCATATCGCTCTTTGACCTAGAAAACAAAGGTCGTATTAATTTGAGGCTGGGACGCATTCGGAACAAAGTGCTTTGCGTTAACGTGACGTCATTTGTAAATGATGACGTGCCATTTATCTTCGTTTACTTTAAAATGTCCCTTTATAGGAAATATATTTTTTAACGTTATAGAAAATAACTGAAGAGGTGTTCTTTCTTATTTAAAACCAGTTTACCAGAAAGATAATTACATATGTGTTTTAGTAATGGGTAGGCCTCTTCTGCAAGAAACTGCCTGGGGCAGTTCCGGATATTCATCCGCCAAGCAGTAGTGTGCAAACATTACAGTGTTTCACTTTGTAGGACACTGTTTCCAGCTAAATTACTGAGCATATGAGAACCGATGTCTCAGGGTAACGAGCGTGGCGCAGTGCCGCACAGTATTTTGCAGTGGAAAGTTCTGGGTGGCACTGTAGCTGTTATGGGCAGGCGTGGCGCTTGCCATCAGATGAACGACTTGCTCATCTCGCTAGGTACTTAGAAACATAAAGTCAAACATTCGAGTTGCTACTTTCAGTGCACGATACTTTCAATAATTAAAAAAAAACTGAATTATTGCGAGTTGAAATCATAATTTTTGAAATAATATTATTATTTGAATATGAATAATGCTAAGTATTTATGCTCGGGAATAGACCCTAACTCATGAATATTGTATAAGGGCCGCATTCATTACAGCGCTTCAGTACCCAGGACTGACTACCATCTTTTTATCATTCACAAAATTACAATTTATCAGGAAACATGGTTGCATAACGTTTTCTTCCTCTTGTATAAAATTAATTACCATCTATCTTAATTACCGTCTTTACGTACACTGGGCGCCATTCAGGCAATAAAACAAAAGGAGCTAATTAATTAATTACGACGTAAGGCCGTGCGCATACTGGCAGTCACGTCCGTAATCTTGTTATGGGAGGCGAGCGTGACACGACGTCTGTGACACGAGCGGAGCACATGACGTGACATGAAAAATGTGCTGTGTCATATTATGTTAGTAACCATTATAATATTGTAAAGGTAATATGTACGAAATACTTAACTAACTTTTCTTATATGAATTTCGTGGTAGAATTAATAAAGTCAGAATATCTATCTAAAAAATATATATAATTGTTTGAGTACTTCAGCCAAGTACTTCTAATTTACTCTCAAACTGAAACTATTTCTAAAAACTAAATAATCAAAAACAAGCACGCTGGTTTTATAATAAAATTAAATCCCCGTCACCCCTTGTATAGCCCCTTACCCTTGGGGGAGATTGTTTGGGTGTACGCAAATTGACAGCTGATGTCACAGCTGTTCTTGTTTCAAAATCAATGTCCCCAGAATAGATAATATATCCTTTGCAGAAGTGTTTTAAATATTTTTGTTTTACTTGTTAGATACATAACTATTTGGTTTTCATTTTAGTATAAGTAAACAGTTGCTCTGTTTAATTTTAATAATAATTATAATTATAATTATTCTAAGTATTGAATAAAATAGCACCGTAATCAAAAACACTGTTCAATTTAACGTTCAACTGGCAGTGGTCAAAATCCACATTACTTATCTCGTGCACTATTCGTAACTCTCGTAAGGTGAGGTACGCACGGGGTGTTTTTGGGTCAATGGGTGGCACCACCCAGCCGCCACCCCTCGTTAGCCGAGGGGCGGTCGCCACCCCCTGTGCGTGCACGAATTGAGCGCTTTCCTTGATTCTCGATTTTTTTGCCTGATATTCTTAAAATTAGCCTTTTTTTACTAGACTTTGTAGCTTTTTATAGTCGGGAACATTAACAACGGGTTTTGTTGCTAGTTAAGAGAGTAAGGAGATGCTTGATGTCGGTACTCGCGTTCGTACTAAGTTTTTTTTTAAAGTAAGTATATAGGTATATATAAAAAAAGTGAACGAAACCTCCCTCCCTCACCTCCCCCTCACGAAAGTGCCCCGTGCGCAGCTGTGGGACGTTGTGGGTTGATGATGATATAATAAAAGTAATATGCTTAACTTCTCGTACGTATGTCTCATTTCTAGACACAATAGATTTCAGATGTCTAGCCGGATCCTTAATAAATCATACAGACTATACTGACCTAAATGTTTACGATACCGATATGGGGCATCAAAATGCATTTAACAAACAACTTTGATGTTACACTCGTGTGTTATTTTGTTGTACTACTGAAGTGCGCGCCAACCGCTGACATAAACAAGCCCCTTTCCTCTGCCCCGTCCACTTAAACCTCACACGTGTTTTTGATTACTGTCGACGGCGCGGCGCGCGGCGCGCACTCTCCAATACGTCACTAACGTAATAAAGTTTGTAGTGTGCGCTGTGCCTTATTTTAGTATCGTGCATTTGTTGCTTGAAACGGGATACAAAATGTTGAATTTGTTCACTTCGATCTAAAATTTTATGAACCAATCAGACAGTTAGACTGGTTGCCATAATACTTAGGTAGTGAGGAGTAGTCTTATATTACATAAGTAGATTAGGTAGTACTTGCGAGCAAAATACATATCACAAAATAATACATATTTTTTCAGCCTTTCCATAAATTTTGTAAATTGTCTTGTTCCTACATAGGCTACATAGCGAACGCCTACTCATTCCCACCCGGTCCAAGGGAAACATTTCATAAGCGGCTAACTGAAGGGAAAAAAATTGTAGGCGACAATTTTTCCAGCACTTTTTATAATTTGATGAATTCCGTGCAGGAAATTTTTAGACGTTTTTTTTTCTGAATTACTTCGCCTGGCGTTTTTTGTCAGAATATTTTTGTGTGTGCCATTTATGAAATTAAAAATGCTTGGAGCGGGTGCCCGTGCTCCGTTTTCGGGTGAAATGGCTCGCGTTAATATGATATTAAATCTTCCAAGTTTCACAAACCACACAACTATGGAATACTTGAAAAAATCCTAGAATCTATTGGACCAAAATTATGGACATACAGGAATAAGCCAATAAATATACCTAAAGTAAATTCGAAGAAATACAAGATGTTTACTGAAACATAATATTATCACTGATTGGTTTGTTTGTCTTCCAATAACAAATTATTAGCGGAAGTCACAATTGTAACATGATATTACTTGCCATTTCGTGCGACTTCATTCTGTGTTATTTTTATCTGTCGCTAGAGGCGTTAGCTGTTCCATCCACCAATAGGTATTCACTATCGCAACAATAGACAATTTCCTGCGTCTAAATAACCTCCCATAGACTCAAGTATTGAACCGCCTGACCTAGGGTCGCCACCAATTGATTCAATTGAGTCTCGACCGCGGGCGAGTTATGGAGAGACTACAGATATACAGATATAAGTATCCATACAATAGGTAGGTACACTTCATGCTCAATTGACGAAATACTTGTAACGTTGGATACAACTGGGAACTGCAACCGATCGATATCGAATGAGCTAGCGGTGACCTCTAGTGTACTACTCTACGAAGCAAGATATTGCAATTAGTATTTTTTTTTATAAATTAACCTCATAAGCGGTGGTAGCCTAGTGGGAGAACGTCCGCCTTCCAATCAGAAGGTCGTGAGTTCAAATCCCAATGCGGGCACGTACCAATGTGTTTCTAATTATCACTCGCTTTTCGGTGAAGGAAAACATCGTGAAGAAACCCACAACCTACCCGATAATTATTTCGGAGGTAGGTATGTTATCCACCAATCCGGACTGGGCCCCCGTGGTGGATTATGGCCTAACCCTCCTCACGAAAGTGAGGAGAGACCCGTGCCCAGCAGTGGGACGTTATGGGTTGATGATGATGAACCTCATATGTACCATTGTACCTACTCGAATAAACAAGTACATTCAGTGTTACATTACGTTAATACGTAACCCTGATTCCGGCTCTGGCAGAATGATTCAATCAGCCGCAGCGCCAATCAAATTAACGCGGGCATTTAATTTACCTAGGCGGTTGATAACGGCTATACATAGGTAACGATGGAACGAGAAACGTGGTTCAGTATGTAGAAACACGCGGATTGATTGAACCCACAACTTAGTAGGTGAACACGCAGCCTAACCAAGAGATTCAGACGCGGGATCTGTAACTTCAATCTGTAATTTCATATCTCAATAACTTTTTTGGTGGGTATTTATATATTTTTCCAGACAAGCTATTATAAAATATTTTTTGGCGCTGCAAGCGGATCAATATGAGCCAAAACACCATCAATTTACTGTTAGTCATTGGGGAGTTCCGTCGTCTACCTTCCGTCTCTATCGTCAGTTCGCTGTAACCATAATATTGTATTGTCATCAGAACTTGACAGGCAAGCAAGATTTCATCTGAATAGTCAATCGGTTGAAAATATCTGCTTCAAAATTGAGTTGCATGATTCCACCGGAACAAACATAGTTATACATACATACATTGCAAGTTAAATAAAAGTTTGTAAAAATAATTTACTTAAAATATTCCAGTTTGTCCCTACATTTGTACTTTCTGTAGTATTCCAGAAAAACAACGTAACAGACGGATGCGAGAGAATCTTTTTGATTATAAATTACACAGTAGGCCGATGAAAATTTTAGACGTTGTATAGTAAAAAAAACTTTTTATACATACAAAGAATAAGTGTCACATAATAACAAGACAAATACTTTCAAATGTAATATTCCCACAGGCACGTATAGGTCACGGAACTATAGCTAGCATCTAGATTGATAGACACGAAGCGGTATTTAGGTCTTCGTCCTACCCGTGCCTTTATTATGACATTCGCGTGAAATACCAGCCGGCACCCACCGACCTTCTCGACTTAACTGCTCAATAAGGCTCCATACCCACTGCGGGGCTACGTCCCTTATTATACGTCTTAAACGAAATCCAAACTGAAACCAAAGAAGACTCCGAAAATTGGACTATTTACTTATAATAACAAAATTTTCAGCCAACTGAAACCAACGTAATTACTGGGCGTATCAGATTAAATATTTTATAGAGACGATAGAAACTTCTGGGTGGTACTTATTGAGGCGTAGCGCTTACCGTCAGAAGAAGAACTTATTAATCTCGTCACAAACATGTGAAATGATATAAATATTAGGCAAGTTGTTTTATTTAATACGTATTCGATAACCGAGAATTATTTCGGAGGTAGGTATGTTATCCAGCCCCCGTGGTGGAATATGGCCTAACCCTCCTCACAAAAGTGAGGAGAGACCCGTGCCCAGCAGTGGGACGTTATGGGTTGATGATGATGATGATGATTCGATACTGCAAGCTTATTAAAGTGAACTCAAATACCATCAACCTACAGTCAGTGAATGAGATGTTCTATTGGCGGCCAACGTTTAACACTTTGACTGCTAAGCCGATGTTCTTGTCTAGCCACGGCTGCGGCTCTGCACACTCCATAGTGTTTTCCTATAAAAAAAACACAACAGTTGTGTTTTCAGCACTGAAGGTGTTAAAAGAAAGGCCAAGTCAATAGTACCTGTAACCGGCGAGCATGTATGAAGGGACTCATGAAAGTCTTCGGTTTTTATCATAAAGTTCGTTATCATCATCATAACATTGAATTGGGATCTAAACTTGACAGGCATGCAAAATACCAACTCAATTAATTAGTTGTTTTTATCAAGGATCAAAGACATAGGAGACTTTAGAGCCGATGTATCAGAGTGAAGAGCGCAGTGCAGTGCCGCGCAAGATTATGCAATGCACGGTTCTGGGTGGTGCTGTGACTGTTATGGCCAAGTGTAGCGCTTACCATCAGACGACTTGCTCGTCTCGTCACTCAGTCAAATAAAAAAAAAAACAGATCGGATCTTGTGAGTAAAAACCTTAACTGCTGAGTTACGGCACCGGTTGCCATAAATGGTTTTATTTGACGCATTAAATTGTTATTTGACCTGGTGCTTTAATTTTGATGGCTGGGTCATTGCGAAGTAAAACATAGTTAGGGCAGTTCTAAACGAATGTCGCAAACCGACGACGGCGCTGCCGTCGACACTGGCGGCGTCCGCTGTACGTTGATTGGTGGCGTATCGACAGCTATCATCGCCTTGCCGTAGTTGCCTGCTTCGTCAGCTAGCATTAACTGGCTGTCTTCCCAGCCGTCGACAACGTTTAGTTAGTCTAAAAGACCCCTTATTATTTACCGGAATGCCACAAGGTTAATTGCTGCTGAGCCCTAAACACACATAACCTAAGCGTAACCTAATGCCTAAGGTTAGCTAAATAAAGGCTTGACTTGACTATCTCATACTAGATAATTTTGTACACGGTAGGTAACAGCTTACTCGTAATTAAACAGCACGGCGCACGTAGGTAACGGTAAATTTTTACATGCGCCTAATAATAACGCCGAAGATATAATATATAATATTTAATACTAAATACGAATGACTACATGCGCTTACAATTCATGAAATTAGTGTATTTAAGGCGGTGGTACATTCGAATGTTACGTAACCGTGTGAAATTTGCTTTTTTATTTTTATACGAGCAGCCTCCATAGCATTCCGAATGAGTCATATTCCAAAAAATAACTACCATTTGTTATCGACGATAAAATTTTAATAGTCTTCGCGATAAAACATGTTTTTATTAAAAACATTAGCGCCGAACTGCGCGGTGTTGCCGTCAAGACTTCGTTTTACGAAGTTACCATCAAACTCTTTAACAGCTAACTTAACTACTCGGAGTAACTAGGTACCTATGGGAACAGCAAACATCGGAATCGGCTAGGCTGCGGCTTGTACTGGCAGAGGCCGCATAGACTTGACATGTGACTTTTCGAGCTATTGCCATTAGAGTACGTCCCACTTCCCAATATACAATACTCTTATATATGATCCCACTTCTGAATACAGACCAACTTAAAAAGTATCTTATTACCTCTGGCTCAGAATCTATTTGTCAAAATGTCATGGGGTTGGAATAAATGTATTTCTTAGTTCCCTTAAAAAGTTGTTAAGTTCCCCTGGACTTTAATAAAAGTGGGGTAAAGCAGACAAATTGGACGTCTACTCAATTGTCTTAGATATCGTAAAGCTACACGCGATTTGGTAATCAGACACTGCTAGATATGTACGAATGTGTACTATGCAAAAAAACCTAAAGAGTTTGCCTGTAGGACCACAGAAGTGTTAACATTCCCAGTTTTCCCCAATCTCAACATGTCCACTGGACGAAAATGGGAATTAAAGAAAAAACAGTTACCAGCCAGGCCAGCACGTACCCCATTTTGAGCGCCAATGTTAAATGTCGAAGCCATAATCTATTCTACTCAGATTGGCTTCACTTAGTCGTAATTTATATTCATTAGACTCGATTTAGAAGTCTGCGAGGTTAGTTATAGCTCGGTCTATTATAGCCTTCTTTAGATGTCTACATAGGTATCTAAAATCAGTTTCGTTCACAAAATGTTAGAAGACTTATAAGTGGCTGACGCGCAATCAACTCTATGCGTGTCCAAAACTGTAATCTACTATTTTACTAGGCTTTTTTACGATATAAATGTATAAAATTAAAAAGATAATGTGAAATTCAGGGGGGACAATGAGGTTACGTGAGGTTCATATTTTATCAAAATTGGGCTCCAGTTTATTGTAAGGCATCCGAGTATGGCATACGTAGAGATACTGAAGTAACGTTTGTTTGTGATACTATATTGGTTGTGGCTGGTGGTAACCACTTTCGATTCGCCCGCATGTGTGCTGTGGTCGACTTGGGTCTATGCATTGTGTCCTATTGTGTCCCACTTAGTATTCAAGGTTCCTTTTAACGAAGCATTGTTATATTCTTTGGAGTTCTCGTGGATGAAGGACTGCACATTTTATCTTATTTTGGTACTTCCACCTGTATGCAATTAATTGATATGCTTGGTTGGTCTCTCCGGACTACTGAGCAGTGAGAAAGAGCACCACGAGGTCAAATCAATTCATACACATAATGTCCTCTTGAGAATTCTATGAAAAAATCTAGAATGATGTTTCCTATTATTACATACCTACTATTTTCTAAATGACGAGGCGGACGAATTAAAAAATAATATTGATTAAAATTTTCATTCTTTGAAAAAAAATTAGACCCTCCAAGTTGGTATAAAAACAAACTTATAAAAATTGGAAAGTTTCTTAGAAGTTTAGAAAACACATTTTCAAAGTAGTTGTACTAAGTTAGTAGGCAGGGTCGAATCGGATCACCAATAAGAAATTCGGTCACTTCTCTATATCCGCTGCCAACTAAATAAAAACAATCAGCGCAACACATTGCCTATAACCACCTGCACGTGCCGAGAATGATTTAGCTTGACATTACCTCTCGGGTCAGTCTGGGCGACGCTTCCCAGAGGACCGGTCTTTCCGTAAAAAGAGATCTGTGAAAGTGGTCTTCTATAAGCAGAAAAGTTCGTAAACAGGCGTAAAAAAACATGTCTGAAACGCCAAAACAACTCGCCAGGCCAACCAGCAGTGGCTGATTGCGAAGAATGGCAGCGTGCGTGCCAGTGCATGCCTGCATGAGCCAGTAAATAATTCATAACTCACTGGCTGCAAGTTGGAACAATCGGGTCAAGTTCGCGTGTGTCGCGGCACGCACGCCGGGGGCCATGAGAAAGAGGAATGTGGGACTCTTTACTCAGATTGGCCACCAAATCTCATTTGGGTACCCACCTGTAGAACATTGGTAATTGGTTAAAATCTGGAGGTACCACTGGAGATAGAATATTGATTATAGATATACTCGTAAATAGGTAATAGAAGAACAAGGGGAGGGAATCTACCACAAATAAGATTTTAGATAAAAGTATATCTTTCAGTTTATACCTACTTAAAATA